>JAEVFL010000002.1:0-692955 GCA_021018615.1 Phlebopus sp. FC_14 | reverse complement strand
CGCGACAATGCCCACTACGTCAACGGATTATACCCTCCTGCGCGAAAGCCTCGAAGCGGCCGTGAGGAAACGGTTGATGTCTGAGGTGCCTTACGGCGTTCTGTTGAGCGGGGGCTTGGACAGTAGCTTGATAGCGTCGATAGCGGCACGGGAGACGGAAAAAGTGGCACAAGCGCAGTACGAAGCTCGTCAAAGAAAATTGGCCGAGGCGGGTAACGGTCCCCTCACGCCCAGGATTGATGAGGTGATCGAAAGAGGTGCGTCGATAAACGGGTACACATGAAAACTTCCACGTCTGACTTGTTTGAATCACTTTTGATTTAAGCTAAACTGGCATCCTGGCCACAACTTCATTCGTTCTCGATTGGTCTAGAAAACTCGCCCGATCTTCTCGCAGCCAAGAAAGTGGCAGCTTTCTTGGGCACGGTTCACCATGAGTTCGTGTTCACTGTCCAGGAGGGCTTGGATGCCATTCCGGACGTGATATACCACCTCGAGACCTACGACGTGACGACCGTCCGTGCGAGCACGCCAATGTACCTGCTCAGTCGAAAGATCAAGGCTATGGGTGTGAAGATGGTGCTGAGCGGTGAAGGCAGCGACGAAGTCTTTGGAGGTGCGACGCGTTGGTTTACTAAATTATTCCAACTGCGAAACTAAACGTACCACGTACCAAACCCAGGATACTTATACTTCCACGCTGCACCTGACAGCCGGTCATTCCACCAGGAATGCGTTCGTCGTGTCAAGAATCTTCACACATCCGATTGTCTTCGTGCTAACAAGTGGGCGGAATTTCGACCGTACGACTAGTCAGTCCTGACGACATTTTTCTTAGGTCTACTATGGCGTGGGGTCTGGAGGCTCGTGTTCCTTTCCTTGACAAGGCATTCCTTGAGATCGCCATGAACGTTGATGCAAAGGAGAAAATGTTTTCCAAGGGTTCTTCACAAGAAATAGACGAAGACGGCTGCCCAAAGATGGAAAAGGTCAGTCAGACCAACCTACACCTCATTCGTAACAAAAGCCTGGTCTATCCCTAGTATATCCTGCGCAAGGCATTCGACTGTTCATCGGACGGAAAGGTAATATTGCGTCGGCCCGTGAATCTCAGGCCATTGGAATCTTACCGACAAACCTTCCTTAGCATTACCTACCTAAATCAATTCTCTGGCGCCAAAAAGAACAGTTCTCCGATGGAGTTGGGTATTCATGGATAGATGGGTAGGCAATGCATCTCCTCCACTTCTCGGGGGAAGGCACCACTTACTCTTGTGTTCGGTAGCATGAAGGACCACGCGGCTGCAATCGTGTCTGATGAAGCTTTCGCCAAACGAGCAGAGCGTTGGCCCATCGATACCCCCGATACGAAAGAAGCCTACTTCATTCGGGAAATTTTCGAAGGTGAACTTTCTTTTCCCCCTTCCCTGGTGTTAGAGCGCGCCTTAGGAAGCTCACCTGATTTACTCTTCGCTAGGGCACTTCCCCTCTGCAGCCGCATCAAAGACCGCAGTGCGGTAAGTATCTGGCATTTTTGGGCCTCGATATCTCCACGTTTTATACATTCTGATTTATCCAGGTGGATACCACGAGGGGATTGGGGTTGTGCATCGGACCCCAGTGGACGCAGCGTCAGCATTCACAACGCTGCCTATGAAGCGACCGCATGAACGAATCGAACGTGTATGTCCATCTGTATACACGTTGTGGAGGTAACCGAGTACGGGGAAGCTCACCGTTCAGTCAGTCGATGAAACAATGTGCTGAATTAGGATTAGAATGAGTTGGATGAGGGCGAGAAGATTGTCAATGTGTGCTCCGCAAATAGAGAATGCGATAAAAAGAGGAGGAAAGTGAGCATGAGAAGCAACAAGGAGAGTGATCTGGTATCATCAACGAATGGGGGTACCAACTGACGGGAAAATCTCATTGCAAGTGGGAGGTAAGAGAGATGAAGGAGTGTGTCAGCCATGATGCAGTGGAAAAAAGGATCAAGCAATAAAATAAGCGAGTACGCGATACGATATTTCAAAAATACTGCGGTGAGTATTATGGACGCAAGGTTAGGGAAGCCTGGTGGCAGTCTGGGCAAGGCCGAAAAATTCATTTTAAAGTTGGCACATTTAACCGTGAGTCAGCGTTGGATCCTGCGCTATAAAATGACGGTATAGGCCCACCACTGAGTCCTCTGATGCAACGGGAGAGAGCTGAGCTTTATTAGTCGGTGTCGTGGTAGCGCGAGTCGCTGCACTTGTTTGAGATGTCTGCCGTTGGCGTTTGGTGCCAGGAAGGTTGGCAGCATGTGACCTAGTACTCGTATCCCACACAGGGCGAGTCACAGTTGCCTTGACTGAATGGTTATCTTCAGAGACATTGACACGGGTCCTCGTGCTAGGCGTTGCCTGTGTGCGCCTGCTTGCTGGCCGCACCGAGGGTGATACATGATGTTCGGTAGACACGAGCCGTGTTCCGAATTTGGCATTAGCAGAAGACTCTCGACCGTACGACGTCCCACCTGGGGAAACACGGCGTGTAGAACCACCACCAACAGTATGTTGCTTGGGCTTGAGAATAGGCTTTTGTAGTGTGATCTTGTCGGCACCCCAGTAAGAGAAGCTCATCTTGCTCTTCTTGTCTGATTCGTCCGAATCGTTGTCGCCGTCCTCGTCATCGTCGGGAAGGGGAACGATTCTCGGCTTATTCGCAGAGTGGGCTTCTGCTTTCGACCGGACAACGCTGCGAGACAAATGATGAGATACATACCACGAGGCGAGTGATAGATGTACTCACTCTTCCATGGAGACAACGCCCTCTTTTGGCTGGACGACGTCTCCTATCGCCCACGTTTCAATCTATTGGACGTCGATAATCTACAACATCGACATTGAACGCACGCGCACCTTTATGAACTTGTACAAGTTTCGAGGCTTTGTATGCGAATTCCTCCGCCCCGACGTGGCATATTTTGACTTGCCTTGCATCTCTGGTAAAGAGTTCGTTCGCGAGTTTGTAGAAGAGACCAAAGGCAGCGAAGTCGTGCCCGTGCGCTGACATCTTAATACGACATCGTTGAACACCACCAACCATAGGTCTTTCTTTCCACCCACGCCTGTGCCCGAGCCAAGGACATCGCTCAAGCGTCGGAACGACGTCTTTCCCTTGACGTTCTTCGTGGCCATGACAGACGGTGGGCTCGACCCCTTTGGCGACGAAGACGCAGACACCGATCCATCCCGCGCAACAATGAGCTGCCTTTCTTCCACCAGCAACCTGGAAGGTTTTGGAATCGCGAGCTGCTTCACCTTGTCCAGTCCCTCGATACGCGCAAAAACATCCCTCGTTTTGTCTCGATCCTCCTTCTGGATCTTCTCATCCTCAATACTTCGTACGATTGTCTCCACCTCCGCGACCATCTGTAGCGTGCTTTCGTACTCAAACGTGCTTGGGTCGGTGTGGAAAAGTAGGTTTTGGAAAAGGAGCGGATATTTTAGAAGACGCTGGAACGGCTTCGAGAGTGAGATTGCGAGACCAGTCTCGCCCTTCTCGCAAGCGAGCTCCTCTAGGCGCTGAAGAGATTTGCAGACTTTAAGCCATTCTGCGGCATCCTGGTTTTTTGGCTTCTTGGCGGCGCTGGCTGTGGAGAGAGCATTGTCCACTTGTTCAAGCGCTCGTTCAAGATGAAGGACGTAGGTTGCGTAACCTTGGAAGATGTGTGACTGGGATAGCGTCAACAGCTGCGCAAGATACAGAACGTGAGACACTTACATTGGACACGAAGACATCTGCTAGCGATCGCACAAGTGGGTATTGTTCGTCATACCGCTTCCTTAGCCCCTCGCTGAGCTTGACATGGCCATCCAAAACACCACCCTCAATGACTTCCAGGCATATTCGCAAGTCCTCGGGAAGGAGATGTGGCGGAACAGCCCCATGCAACAGGCCATCCGCTTGGGTCTGTGACCGCTTCAATTTGCGCAACACCCGCGTGGTCTGCACAGTCGGCGTCGTCTTCGAACTATCCTTCCGATCCCTGTCCTTATCCCGATCCCTCTCACGTTCAGCAACAGACTGCCGACCCAACGATTGCGTAGAGGTGGTTGCTTGGTGTACACGGTGTGCAGGTAGCGATGCATGTGACCGCGACGGGAATGGCACAGATTCCTTCATCTTGCCGTTCTTACCGCCCATCGCCGAGCCGGCGCGATACGGTGAACGGGGATGACTGTGCTTTGCTTCCATCTTCGCACGGTTGCTTTGCAGGCCGTGGAGGTGGTCGTCAGCTTCATCATCCATGTCCGATTCCGCCGATTCGCCATCAATATTTGGCGTCGTCGTCGCGAGGGACTTAGTTTCTGGGTTCGGAGCTGATGAACCGTCGGAGCGGAAGCCGGTCGGGGACATAAAGCGGGCAGCAATAGGGAGTGCTTCAACAGATCCCTGAGGAGTGTCGACTCGAGCAAGTGTTGGGGTATAGTCATCATAATCATAGGACGTCGGAGTGGGCGAGGTTGGGGGTGGCGCAGCGTAGGGATGAAGAAGCGGATCGATAAAGGTTTCTTTCATTTTCTGGAGGTCGTTAACGTACCTGAAGTCGCGTAAAAAACGGCGGATCAGGGGCGCGTGAAAACAGCAAGTATATGGGGAAACTTTGTGATGTGAAGTTAGGGGAAACGTACCGCTCTTCGCTGGCGACGATCTCCCAGAGAACCTCTTGCCGTGTTCGCTCGCGCGGACCTAGGTTACTCACGAGATCCTCTTCTGCACCCTCGCTCCATGAGGAAGCAGCGAGGATCCGCGCGGTGCTCGGGTTTGACATTTGAGAGTAGGGCGTCGCAGAGCGTAGGGAAGGAGGGTAAGGCGACACAGCCGTCCGCGTAGACGTTGCCCTGGCAGTAGAACTTGGTGCTGTGGTGCCGGTTGGTGTCAATGTCGTCGAGGTGGCGGCGGTGCCCGTGGAAGTGGTCGTCGTGGTTGTCTTAGAACCTACGTCTGTGCGTGAGGATGATGCGGCAGTTGAAGTGGAGCCACGCGTGTCCTTGCCATGTGTTGCCTGAAAACGCGACACGGTCGTTTTGAGCGGAGCGCTGGAGGGCGCTTGGGACGGGGATCCGGTGGCAGGGGGGATGTCCGCATCGTCGGGAAGAGGCTGCGTGGCGGGTCCAGATGGGGTCGGAGGTGGAGAGAGGAAAGCAACTTTTTTCTGAATATCATCCTTGGCTGCAGCGGTGTTGACTGAGCCATTGATAGCCTTGCGTGCGCCGGGCTTGGTATTGGAGTCTGGTGGGTCGGCAGGGTTAGGAACGAGGGCAGAAACGGGAAGACCGACACCACTGTCGTTGTCCGCGTCATTTGGTTCCTCTATTGGAGGTAAAGGACGAGCAGAGAGATCGGGCAGAGGTTTGGTGGATGCTATTGAGGATGGCGTGCCAGCACTGGTTCCAGTTGTGCCGGCACTACCAGACCTTTGGATCTGACTCGGGGTGAAACTGGGAGTATGTGAATGACGGTCATGCCTGTTGTCTGGACGAGACTGAGAGGTATTTGGAGGCCATTCTGGTAAAGGGGGAAGCTGTGCAAGCTCCCTCTTCTCGCGGGTGAGTGGGGTGGTGTTTGGAGACTGCGAGTTGGAATTAGTGGATGAGCTGAGGGTATTGGTGTCACTGCGGTCGCGGTCGCGGGTGACGATGGAGTCTTTGTCACGTTCTCTGTCCTTGTCTCTGTCCTTTTCCTTTTCCTTGTCCTTGGAGTCTTTTGAAAGGCCTCTGTTGAACCTGTTGAATAAGGCTTTCATGGCCTCCAGGCCGTGCTAAGGAAGAGAGAGAGAGATGGAGCGAGATGAGAGGAGATGGCGAGTAGAGAAGGGAGAAGAACGACGGCAACAACGTGGTGGAAGCGCCCTGCGATGCTGAGATGCGATTATTGCTCACTTGCGGCAGTCAGCTTCCACTGGTAAATTCTCCTCAAGGCTCGCAGAGAATCCGAAGCGAATCCAGCTTCCAGGACAATCCGTTGGGCAGCTCAGTCGCTGCCATCCGCGCGCGGGTTGCGACAAAAAAGTCTCCCAAACACAACAACCGAACACAGCCGCATTGCGACCGTTACGACAACCCTCGTAAAAAAAAACATATCAAAAAACATACCGTTTTCACGTCTTCCTTTGTTTCTTCAAATCCTCGGGTTTGATCTCGCTGCTTTCTTGGATCTGCTCCTCGTGTTTTAACCTGGAAAGCTCGTGTTTTCTTATCCTGGCTTATAGACTCCTCGTGCACTTCCCATCGGAACGACACCCACCCCTCGTGTCTATCTCGATGTTCGAGTCAAGTCCTCTCCCCGCGCATCACACCAAGCACCTTACCACCCTCGCCTATCCATTCAATGGACACACCTTCCATCTCGCCCAGCAGGACAATGGTACCAGCAATGGCACCGCCCTCTGGCTCGGGTCACAGGTCCTTTCCGCATATCTAGCGAATGAATTAAAGGGAACGCGTTCGCGCGTTGCGGTGGGCCAGCAAAGACGTCCGCGGGCCGTGGAGCTGGGCAGCGGGATCGGCCTCACGGCGTGCGTACGCCCTCGCTCTCCACGAACAACATCCCCGGCTAACCCTCCACTCTTCCGCGTTCGACCCGAATTATATCACTGACCTACTGCATTTCATCACGCAAATACAATTTTCTATGGGTTACTCCGCTTCGCTTGTCATACCGCGTCACTCCTGATTACATACATCTAACCCGCTGATCCATGATTTGATGGGACACACCATCGGATACAGCCTGGCATTATCGTCACTCGGATATGACGTCCTTGCCACCGACACGGCCCATGTCTGTGACTCCGTGCTGAGGCGGAACATCGCCGCCAATCTACATCAGCTCTCAACTGACGCCGGATCGATTCAAGTGCGTGTGCTGGATTGGACTGTACCGAGCGATTCATGGCAATGGGACGATCCGATGCGCATTACTCCGGATGGTGATCATCCAAGTGAGAGTCACAGAACATTGGAGGAGCTTCTCGATCCGCCGTTTGATTTGATTGTATCGAGCGACACGATTTACGACAGCTCACTTATCGACCCATTCTTCCGTACGCTGCGTGCTCTGTCTCTCGCGGGACTGCAAGGCTCAGCGAGCGTTACGCCGCCAAAGTCGCCAGTTGTCCTTCTTGCTCTCGAGCGACGCGATCCCGAACTTATCAACACAGCTCTCCTACGTGCGCCAGTACCGCTTGTGCAAGTGCCAACGAAAAAAATCAGAAAGGTACTTGAGCGGACAGGTATGCACTGGGATGGCGCGGATTGGGAAGGCGTGGAGGTGTGGAAAGACGTCTGGGACCAACGCTTACTGTCATCGCTTGACGTATCTGTCGAGCTGTAGAAGGTAGCGCTTTGTACGCCTACCCCATTCGTTGGTCTCCTGCAACCCCTGCTGTTGATATACTGGCATGCATGGTGTCCCTTTGGGTCCATTCATTGACGACCTGTGAATGGTCAACCTTTCAGGAAAGTTGATAGAGTCGTTCGATGTGGATTTTGAAACGATGATTTTTATGCTTGTGTGGACAAGGATGCTCAATGTCATCAAAGGGTTTGGTGACATATGATGCATAAGACAAACCCGGAAGGTCTACAACAATGCACATTGCGCGATCGACTATGGCGAGTTCTGCACACCAGCCACCCCCGATTTGTTGCTGGTATCCGGTTCTCAATCGGGGGACATATGTTTTGAAGCGGTGTTGCGGTATGGCTCTCTTGTGTTTTGCATCTTTCGCGGCGGTCATCGATGATATCCTAAAGCTTTACATTTTCTGTATCAATGTATATTGTAGTGGAATTAATTTATGACCGACCTGAAATTGCCGAGTATCGGAGTGTTCTCGAAAAAGAAATGATTTTCCACGAGTTTTACCGTGGTGGCTGTGTCGATAGCACAGATGCTGGCTGACGCGTCGCCGAGCTGTGCACTTTATAAGAGGTTGGCTGCCAACTCTCTCACTTGTACATATTCTCCTTCCACCCTCACCGCCTGCACTGTGAGTCTGTTGTTGACACTGTCCTTGTCTGCCCGCACTTGTTCTCATACAATCTCCGTTCATTCAGCCAATTCTCTGCCAGCTTCCTTTATCGCACTATGCCCGCAAAGAAACGTTGCCAGCTGCAAGCCGAGACGCCCTGCAACTCTGCAGCTCTACGCATAGTCGGCCAGTGCCCACACTGCAGGGCTGAGTTCTGCGGCGCAGTATGTGGCCTTAGCATCCTTTGTGTCGTGTGACTGAACCCCCATCTCTGCAGCACCGTCTCCCAGAACACCACAACTGTAACAAACTTGAGGATTGCCGACAACAGGCGTTTGAAAGGAACAAGGCGAAACTCGAGAGCGAACGGACTGTGGCTTCGAAGATGGCAACAGCATGACATTGCATGATACACCTTTCTTCCGTTCCGTCTTCCCTCTCGATGACACTCATCACATCTTACACGATCTGGGGCCATTCACTGCACCGTCTATCCACTACTTCCGATTTTTGGCGCTTTATTGCATTACTTATCTTTTGCGGTTCTCTTTCTCCTTACCACCTATATAATAAGCTATTGCCGGTACCAATGCCACGGTTGGATACCTGGACCACTATTCTTGACGCTTTCATTTGTCGTATCGCCGCATTGGATTCGGCCTAGTGCTTTGGACGATGGATACTTTCTCGTTGTGTGTGGGATGTATCGTCGTTTAATTGACGTTTTTCTGCACTTGCGATGTGTGATCTCCGCGTCCGTCGGTTTTGCGGAGCAGAGCGGTCGTTGAACGGACGTCTCACCGTTTCGAGTGTGCGCAGATAAGACAGGTTGTGGGGGCAATGACTCGACCCGACTAGCAGGCGTCGGTCTTCCGAGAGTGACCATCTCGGGACCATCTTGTCTCCACCTCCCCTTTTCCTCCAACCCCAGAAAACTTTACTCTCTGTCCTTGTGACCTCGGGTATTTAATCCCCTCATCGCACTAGATATCCCCAGCTTCCCCTTCCCCTTTTAACTTCACTCCCAATCCTTGGTAAGTCTTGATCTGATATCGTCGTCGGCGCGGGGGAGACCCAACGTCGGTTGCTGCACGAGCCGAATCACATGCGCAGAAGGCGCTTGATCAGGCCGTAGCCGTCGTACTGCGGTGAACGTGATTTGGTCGGTTTGCATCGTAGTTCTCTTTCACTGCAACTTCATACCCTACTTGATTTCACCACTGGTGCTCTCCATGGCTGACAGACTACACCAGGTCCATAAACATCTTTCAGATCTCAGCACCATGGCCGCAGGTATGCGTCGATTCGCCAACACTGCATACAGTGGATAATTGACTCACCAAAAATGTCGCAGAAACTTGGGAGAGCGTCCCCCTTGCCCCACCCGACAGGTTTGCACACTATATGCAATGGCCTGTCGCACCCACTAAGCATTGCGAACAGCATTTTCAAGCTGACGGCCGCTTACAAGGCAGATCCCTTCCCCAACAAGGTCAACCTCGGTGTGGGTGCCTATAGGGATGACGATAACAAGCCCTGGGTCCTTCCTGCCATTAAAAAGGTGCATACGGTGACGTCTATTGACGTCTACAGACCCTGACCAACGTCACTGACAACTCGCCGACCGCAACCCCCGTAGGCGACGGATAAACTGTTGAACGATCCAAACCTCGATCATGAGTACCTCCCAATTACTGGGCTGCCAGAGTTCACAGCGGCTGCCGCGAAACTCTTGCTGGGTGCAAATTCAACAGCGTTAGCCGAAGGACGCGTTGCCAGCGTACAGACTATTTCCGGCACAGGAGCTAACCACCTCGGAGCGTTGTTCCTCAGCAAGTTCTACACGTTCAGAGGAGCGCGAGAGATTTATTTGAGCAACCCTACATGGGGTAAGTCGACAGCATGTTGCGTAAAACGGGAGCCTGATCTGGCCCAAGTGAATCATTTCGCTATCTTCAAGAATGTAGGCATTACTCCTCGCGAATACCCGTATTATGATCCTACAACTAGAGGCCTGGCTTTTGATGGTCTCATGTCGAGCCTAGAGAATGCTCAAGATGGTTCCGTGTTTCTGTTGCACGCGTGTGCCCACAACCCCACTGGGGTTGATCCTGAGCCGGAGCAATGGAAGGCCATCAAGAAACTGATGCTCAAGAAGAAGCATTACGCGTTTTTCGACTGCGCTTACCAAGGATTTGCGACTGGAAATCTGGACCGGGATGCGGAAGCTGTGAGGTACTTCTCTGAGCCTGGCGAGGAGGGCGAGGGTGTTCCGATGCTTATATGCCAGGTATGCGACGTGCATCTGATATCGCTTACGTTTTTTAATGTGACCTATTTGTCAGAGCTTTGCGAAGAACGCTGGGCTGTACTCGGAACGAGTGGGAGCGCTGCACGTCATCGCGACTGACAAGGTGGCGGCCGATCGAGTGAAGAGCCAGCTCTCTGTGTTGCAGCGGAGTGAGATCAGCAACCCGCCGTCGCATGGGGCGCGCCTGGTGAGAGCAATTGTGGCGTTTTGACGTGTCCGGGATGACGGATGTGCGTGTGGCAGGTTTCGCTGATCCTCAACGACCCGGAGCTGCGACAGCAGTGGCAGTCGGATATCGAGACGATGTCTGGGCGGATCATAGAAATGAGGAAGCAGTTGTATGATCTGCTGACGACGGAGGGGCTGGAGACGTACACGCCGGGCAGCTGGGAACATATCACGAAGCAGATTGGGATGTTCAGGTGAGTTATTCATTACGTATGTGATGTGGAGTGATGGCTGATGTATGAACTAGCTTCACTGGGATCACTGAGAGCCAGGCGGCGGCGATGGTGGAGAAGGCGCATGTCTACATGACTGGGAACGGGAGGATATCGATGGCGGGGCTGAACAGTCACAACATCCAGTACTTTGCGGAGAGCCTGAGCAAGGCTGTCAAGGGGACGCTGTAGACGGGGTCTAGAACTAGACTGTGACATACCTTGGGGAAAACACGCGACAGGCCGTGTGACACGGTGTGACATAAACGGAGGTGGAAATGTCCATAGAAGGCAATAGCAACCGGCGTTGGTGACGTCACACGTGTGCATTGCCGATGACATCACCGAATTTGCAGGGCCTAATCTGGACTCGGCATCATCCTCATTTTCCGCCCAATTTGCCGTTTTGCCATCTATTTTTCTCCCAATTTGCTTGTCCTCCTCTCCGGCCGCTGTGCCACTTTTGGCTCCGTCATCCTGCTCTTTTATTTCTCTCTTTCTTTCCTCCGTCCACCACCACGACTTGGTCTCCTCGTCGTCGCGCTCGTCGTCGACCTCATCGCCCCAGTGGCAAGCCTCATCGCGAGCGAGTGTCTTTCCGGTGCGGGATTCCCTTCTTCGCACCGTAATGCGTCCGTCTTCACCCTATACCGGACTCGTGCTCAACTGACTCGTTAAATTGGTCCTTTGCCTTGCGTCACTTGCCTGATTTCCCCCCCAGTCCGTCGTCCTCGTGTCCCCCATACTTCGCCTTCCGTCCTATTCGTTATTGAGTATTGAGGCCTTTTATACGGCCTCCGCCAAAGTCTGTCCTTTCTCGTATTCGGCCCTCGCTTCTCTTTTGATGATATCTCACACCATCATGGGAAATACAGTGTCTTTAGTGGATATTCAACATTGCAGTCCTACGACAGAGGAAGTCGCCCAAGACATCCATCGTCGACCCTCTTCCTCCGCCAGGTCGACCGCTCCTCCTTCGCATATCAATCTGACTGCTCCCCAGGTGCTGGGCGCCTTCCTACCGTCGTCTAACCCTTCCCCTTCCACACGAGATAACCCGTTTGAATCTCCTCCTGCCTCCCCTCCACTCCCCTTCTTCACTGCCCCCTCTACGCCGCTGACTTCTCCGCAGTTCGAAGATCCGCCGCAAAATCATACCGCTGCCTCCCTTCACAAACTTACGTCTAGCGTCAGACCGTCGTCTCCGCCACCTTCCAACTCCCGTCTCGTGCCACCCGCAGCTTCAGCATGCGAACTTGAGACAATACCACCCGCCGATGCACTCCCTTCGCCTGATTTAGCCTTAGACTTCACCTTAGACGATGAAGGTCTGAGCACTCTCGAAAAGATATACCTTTTTTCACGTAGTAGATCTGCACATCACAGGTGCGCTGGGCGCGTTTTCTTGTTCTATTCTCTAGCGGAATCATGGTCATGTGTACAGGGTATTTATTTCACATGCACTACCATCTTTTCTTTCCCAGGTAACTCCTCTGGAAGCTGTGGAGTATGTTTTGCCACTGCTTCCCAGCTTAGCAATTGATGAAGGCGAGTAGGATTCTCAATTAGTCATGAATACACTTACCAATCCTTTCAGATGAAACGGTCAAGGAGGCACTTGCCTCCGAGTTGGTTGAAATTTTGTGGTGGTTCCTTACGGTTCGCGAGCGATTGTTGATATGGCGTTGGTGCCTCTAACTTTTCATTAGCACTGCCGATTGGTGGAAGAGCCACCAGATCCTGGCACTGCCGGTTACTCTCAACAGTATCAATCAGATGAAGATGTAACTTTGATATCGGTTCAAGCTTTCACTCCCATATTAGGAACTCTCCTCCTGAGTCCTAACGGCATGGTCAGTGGCCCCGCTAGATATGCTGTCGTTGATCTCCTGGCTAGGATGCGCAAGGCAGACGACGCAGAGGATCAGGAAGCAGAGGCACTCAGACGCGCAGAAGCATCTTGTGGACTATTTGGCAAAGCACAACGAGCGATGTTTGAAGATGAGGTTGTTCATCAACTGATTATTGGTATCGGACGCCTTGACGGAGTTGTCGATGACGATGACGTGACCGAGATATGGTATGACGCGACTGCACGCACACCTGCAACGGAGCTTCCGACAGGTCAGCCCGTCACATCTATGCCGTCGACAAATGACACACAGGCTTCCTTCAATCCATATTTCCCCATCGCTTCCTCTCCTTCAACACCACTTACGTCGTTCTCAGCTTCCACCCTCGCGCCTACATCGACTTGGGCAGCTCCTTCTCCTTCTACTGCTTCGATGAGCCCTCCGCCTGGTATTCCTGGCCTACAACCGACGACTGAACAGTTACCGGTCGATTCGTCACCCCTGGCCAGCATATCATATCATTACGAGGCCGCTGAGGCCGGAGAACATCCCGGTTTCGAGAGCAATACCGGGGTGCAGCTCGAGGTTCCCAGTGGACTCTCGCAAATCGATTCCTCGCTTGAACGCCACGAATATGCTCATGCAGATGATGAGGTTGACCCGAACGAGCAAGCTGCGGTTGGGCGACTCTCGAGCATGAGTCTGATTGCTGCAGCAACAGCGGGAGGTATGTTTCTTATTGCGTAACATCGGATTGCGCCTTACTTTGGATCAGGTTCATTGAGATATGACACACAGCGTGTCTTCGTTAAAGAGGTTGAGAGAGGTGGGAAGGACCCAATCTATTGGGTGAGACGGGAAGCATCTTTTGCATTGGGTGCGCTTGCGAAAGTCGTGCCGGAAGAATTGGTGATCTCGTCCCTGGTACGTGCCACGTTCGTTTCTCGAATCGAACTTGATATGAAACTCATTTAGTTGCCCCTATTCGAGTTGCTGCGCTCGGACACAGTGTGGCATGTCCGTCACTCTTCGCTTTTCGCATTACCTGTCATTCTATCCCGTTTGCCTTTGGTGTTGCGGGAATCCGTCGCTCTTTCCACTGTTGTTCCTCTTTCGCGAGATGAATCTCCGGCCGTACGTTCGGGCGTGCTGGAGGCGCTAGGTGAAGTAATGTACGCTTTCCACCTGGACCCAAATGGTCCACCGCATGAGCTCCTCAGACTCTTTCTCGGACGTGAGGAAGATTTTCGAGCTCGGGATAAACAGCAACCTATGTATCACGGACTTGCCTATGTACGCCGTCCAGGTGCGTAGGAGAACCTTGCACGTCGTGCAATCACTCACCTTGAATTTACAGACGCTTCTAATTTGGATCTATTCTATGACGATCCTGCACGCCCACTGGCATGCGCATTCAATTATCCTGCTGTCGCGCTGACAGTTGGGCGAGCTCGATGGGGCGAGTTACGCAGCTTGTACCTGACACTAGCTCAGAATAGATCCATCAAGGTTCGGAGAACGTTGGCTGCAAGTCTGGGTGAATTGGCGATTGTCATTGGTCCCGACAACGCGAAGCAGGATTTAATGGATGTCTGGTGGGATGCGATGCGATGTGAAGAGGATGGTGATGTCCGTCTGAAGGCGATCGAGGCGGTTCCGCTCTTTGTTGATGCGTTAGGAGAGGGCGCAGCCAGGGGCGATATCTTCGGTGGTCTAGTCAAGATTTGGGACGAAGGACGGCTGAAGCATTGGAGGGCCAGGGAGGCTGTCATTAAAATTCTTATTGATCTTGTTGGCTCTCCTAGCCATCCGGACTGCATTCATCGACTTGTGACACGGGGTTTGGAGGACGATTTTGGAGCAGTCAGAGACGTCTGTGTTGCTGCGGTAAGCTTCTAGACTTGTTGGTAAACGCCGTTCTGACCCTGACCGCTCACCAGGTCACGCGCATGTGGAGTGAAGGTGATAAGTGGATAGCTGTGCTCGATAGGCTTCGCCCGGATATCCTTGCTATGGCTTACTCGACTTCGTTCCGGAAACGAATGACGTGAGTTATGATTCTCGTTCAGGATATGGTATTGATGGGTTTCAAAGATATATAGCCTGTCAGCAAGCGGTAGCTTCATCCTGTGCAGAGACTGCTTTTGTCTCTGACGAAGTTAACTGGAAAGCACTGAGACAACTGGCGGACGATCGTATCATTGGTGTTCGCATTGGTGTTGCTCGTCTGGCGGGGAGCTTGCTTGGTGAGTGTCGATAGCATCTCGAAAGGAGGTGACCTGCTGACGTTTATTCGTTTAGGTAAATCCGCACGTTCATCTACACCAATTCCCCGGCAGGTGGTTGAGTTGGTGGAACATCTGCAGGAAGATTCCTCGCGAGAAGTGCGATCCTACGTATCACTCTCTGTGGACGGTGTGCAAGGAGGGTGGGCATTCCCGAGCGAATCGGGTGCATTTCGGACGTTCTCTCGCCCGCCGCCCACGATGGGCGGACTGTGCCATGATGAAGGTTCCCTAACAATGCGGCGGTGATACGGCGGTGATATACTGGAAGATATGCATATACTCGATCCCGTGTTGTGATGCTTCCGTACATTTACATTATCCATTGGACGCTTCGTTTCTAGTTGCTACGACCATCTTTTACTACTGCTCTGATCATAGTGTATCTAATGTTTCACCCAGCACTGGCATAACCTAAATTCAAGTCGTAGTTGTTTGCAAGCGCTCGATGTACGGGCGTTTGTTTAGGTTCTTGTTGACCATACTTGTCCATCTTCCCATCCCACAGCGTTGGGTGTATACAAACTCGCATCACGGGGATAGCCATTGTTTCTGAAGGCAGAGCTGGTCCTTTGCTGGCGTCTTTTCTTTATATCTCTCACCACACGCCTCAACGAGACGTTTCTCGCCCCCACAGCTCTCTTCAAGCCACCTGCCTCACGCATGACTCTAAGGCGAGCATGAAAGACAAACTGCTCCTCGCTCGTTACCTCTTCTTTGGTATGTCCTGTCCCGACGTTTTCTGCCTTGACTATCCTCAATGGTGTTTCTCCAAAGGCTTTGTCGTAATATGTAATGCGATCATCTGTAGTGTTGCTGTCTGGAATTACAGTCTCGTGCATGCCAACCAAACATGTACGTCGTTTTCTGCCCTCCTCTCCGTCTCAAGGTCTCAAGCTTTCCTTTTCTTTCCCTTTGCACTAGTGCAAGTCGATGTCTATCTCATCTTTTTGGGCGCATTCGGTCTTGCCTGGATCTTCACACTGTGGGTTGACTCCTTGGAAACGGGGCAGGAGCTGACTCGGTAATGATCTCAGAATGTTCATCGAATTGCTTTGTAGTAACCCGATTACTACTCGTGTGTGGTTCGAATGTGTGTGGATAGCACTCTTGTGGCTCATGGAACTTGGTGCGCGCCAACGGCGCCTCTCATCTGGGAGATGATACTGATTTTTTTCATGTTAGCTGGAGCTGCTGCCATTACCGCTATCGGGCCTGAACTCCAGTGCGCTCGCCAAGGTGTGTGGTTTGTGCAAAACGCCTCATCCTCACTGTCCTCACGATCCACAGCCATCCTTTTCGTCTACACCTTGTGTGTCTCGCAGCGCGTGCTCGTTGCTTTCACGTGGATATGTACTATTATATGTTGGTACAGCCACTGACGAGGTTCTCTATCAAGGCTGATTATTGGCATTTCAGTGCTATTCTACCTCCTTTTCCTAGTTTTCATAGTGGTTACCCATCAACGCGACGATCCCACCCTTTGGATCTGCAGCGTCCGCAACCTTTTCCGGTTAACTGCACGACAATGTCTATCGAGCGCTCCTAGTTCACCATCAGTACCCCGATTCAAGAAGCGCGTCCCACTCGATATCCATTATCCTCACCCTGTGCGACCAGTCCCGGTCCCAGCATACATCCACAGAGCCGGTCTCAGCTCCGAGTACGAAATTGAACACTTTCAACCTGTGCCCGCAGGAGCTGAACAAATGGATGTTGAATCCGTTTTGTCTCTTCCTGAAGCCGTCCCTATACCGCCACCGAAACCCGCTCCAGCGATACTTCGTTCTTCTGAGGCACCTCGCCACCCCATACCCAATTCGATTGGGATCCCTCGAGAGCTATCTTCTACCATCGTATACAGCGGCCAGACGCAGCCATCAATCCCGGCCCCACGAACGACTACGACTTCCCCACCTCCTCTTGGGGACTGGCCGCGACGCGACATCATGGAACTGCCTGTACAACGAAAGGCACCTAGTTCATTTGACTTCCCGCGGCGGTGTACACTCCCATCAAGCGGACGACCTCCCGGCCAAACCCACCCACTTCCCGATCCTCCTCTTTCTCAACCTCGTACGAGACGACCATCCGGTCCCAGATTGCGGACTGCATCTGGTGATATCACGCGGCCGGCACCGCTTGATCTGTCAGGTATCAGTAACTATGAAACGGCGAATGCTGCTGCTCAGAGGGATAATGTTGTGTGAATTGATTTTTGTACGAGTTAGAATTTTTCTTTTTCTTTTCTCTCCCTTTTTTTTTTTTCCGCGCTGTTGAGATTGTTGAGCTTGTTTCCTGCAGCAAGTCTTGGAATAGAATGTACTTGGGATGATGGTGTTGTCTGTACATTGCGGTGGTCGTTGTTTCGAGAACAAGGCCGGATGTATGTATGGATATGTACCAACTACCAAGAGGCTTGGAGGATTCGGCTCGAACACAATCGTGTATTCTTTTGTTTGTGAACGGTCTCGAGCTCAAGAGTCTCAGCGCTCACCGAGTGCACAAAGAAGAGATGGAGAACCCACACGCTGAGCGTCATGCGGTACTCCTCGAGAGGATACTCAAGAACGCGGTGAGTACGCTCAAATGTTTCGTTGATCTCCGTCCGCCTTATCACTCGCTCCAAGTCTGCATGTACAGAGATGATCATGGAGCTCAACCACTGCGTAGAGGTGCGTCTCATCTTCAATTTTTGTCCACCACCGCTAACGACGTCGTAAAACCAGGAAATACTACGCGCAAACGCTTCCGTCAAGATCGCGGCGGATTTGGCGACCAAGTATCGGAAGAACGTGCAGTATAATCTTGCGGCCACTCAGCTGCAGCAGCAGCAACAACAACAGCAGGAGATGCCTCAGTGACTTTTTGGGTGCGTTGGTGTAATTGTGCGCACATCTTATGCGTTGTGCTCAAGGTCTATTAGTGTTTCCGGAGTCGGGGCCAACCTGGCGCGCTTTGGTGACCGTTGTCGATAGTGTCACTGGTGCATAAAAGCGGGCTCTCTCGAGCGTGTCCTTTGTAGACATACCGTTCCAGTAGACTAACCTCTGTGTTCATGGCTATGTACCTTTGAATGACTTGTATAATTAGGCCCGACAGCTATGTAACGATGGGATTTGAGGGGGCTTTCCTTTTCTGGACAATTGTCGGCGTCGGTCATTATTGTTCCTGCTGTTGCTCTGTGTCCTTATTGTTCTCCGTCTATCTCTGGCTTATCCTTTGCCACGCTACGACAATGCTGAATCGATATTTATTATACGCCCAGTCCGTCAGCTGCATCTTGCGGTGGATCGTGTTAGCGGTGGTTGGTTTCCTTCGTCTTCATCGGCCTTTGTACACTCTCATATCTTCCCTGTTCTAGTCACTCCAACTTTGAGGTTTTCGCGTCTTTCAGTTTTGTTCAACTACTCTCTTAGACTTGCACTCCTTCACGAATTGTCCAACTCGGGGTCTAAACGTGACTTCTGATTAACGCAATGCGCAATGCATTCCTTGTCATACGTTCCATCTTTTTCGGTGAGCACAGTTCGTACCGCCGCAAGTGCAGAGCTAATCAAAATCCAGCTCTTCTACTCTATCTAAACGTCCTCCTTCTGGTCTTTGCGGTCTGGAATGTCGCAGCGGCAAAGTCTTCTGGATTATCAGGTAATTCGTTCGCGGATGTCGTGGCGTGCCCCAATTTATCAGCTATACGGTCTAGCGCCTGGTGCGACTGTGTTCTTAGTCGTGAACTCTGTCTTGACTATAGTCTTCGTAACGGGGTGAGTGTTGATTACCGTCCTTTTTGCTTCATACTCAAGATTGGTGTGCGCCTAGAGGATACTTAGGGGAGCTCATTTGCGCAAAGGCAAGACCTTCGCATGTAAGAGTTGAGTGTTTGTGGACGGCGTCGATGAGCATTCTCCAACTCGGTGAGCCTGCCATACTAATGAGTGATATCATATTACTCATTGTCGTGTATCTGTAGGTTCCAGTGTCACCGTCACGGTAAATGGTCCTCCCATGGCTTGTCAAGTGCGATGTGAGTGCAAGGATCGCAGAGCTGGTGCTCCGAGATTGATGTCTATCGTATTAGCAACCTGGTCAACATGTGCGTCGGCGTCGTTGCTGGTCCCGGTCAGCTGGCTGGCGACTCTTATTAGTGGGTAACAAGGACCATCAAAACGAGTGTGGGCTGATGTTCCCCGACAGTTATCGCCTATTGTTTCACGATATGCATCACCTCAGTCGTGCATTCAGACTTGATCCCGGACATCTGGACAACCTCGGTATCCTCGACTCCGTGGTTCTCTGGAGCCGCCACAACGCGGCTTCCTCAGGCTCGTTCTAGGGTCCCCTCCAAGGCGTTCTCGACTACTACAACCTCGAGTGAAGAAAGCTGTGCAGTCACGAAGTACATAGCGGAACGATGGGAAAAGCTATCCGGCATGGAACGACAAGCTGAGCCGTCCAATCCTATATTGTTTTCAAGGGGTCGCCAGTCTGTCGATTCAAGTCGTCCAACTTGGGCGCGTCAAACCCAGGCTCGACGTGGTATCGACCAACCTTTCGGGTTGCCGACAACTGTGCACGGGGGACAGCAAACCAATCCTTCGCCTCCTCCCAAAGTCCTGGCCAAGGACATGGCGGAGTCCGATCCTCATTACGTTGAGGTCCGACGGAAGTCGGAAATGAACAAAAATGACTCGGGCTCTCGCTCGATTTTGACGCCACGGACGCCAACGGCGTTCCCAAACAGGATTGCAGATCCGGATCTCCCTATTCCACTTCCCTGTTTGTCTGACTGGATACGCGCCGATGCTGCTAGGGGTATCAGTGTCGACAGTGTACCGCTTCCTTCACCTTGAGGCAGCAGTGGGCAGTGTTTTGTTTATATGTCTGGTTTTGGTACTTTGATTCTCAGTCCGTAGCTTTGTAGCTTTAGCTCAACCAAATTTTTGTATTATTATAGCATTGAATAATCCTAGCCAACGATAGGTGTGCTTGACAGCAATCGCGAACTGAACGGGGATAATCTGGTCAAGGACAAACAAGAAGGAATGAAATTGACAACCCAGGCTGCGCAAGGGCAGCTTTTTGTTAAGCTTCTGATCCCTCGGATCCTCCAGTTTCAAGCCAGATCATTCGGGACCGAAGTTTTCGGTTCTCTTCTCGCGCTTTCGCGAGTGCTGTTGTAGTGCCTTCGAGTTGCCTTTTGGTTTCCTTGAGCTCTTTGGCAACTTCTTCCTCGACCTCTCCAGCGCCCACGGCGACACCTATTAACATCATTAGACAAGTGACGGCAGTCAAGAGACACTGGACATTACCTCCAACAAGCTTGACAAGTCGCCAGAGACGTAATATGATAATCAATTCAGCCAGCTCTCGTTCTTTCCCCTTCAGGATGAATTCAAGCACAAAGGTGGTGATGATGACTACCGCGTCGAAAAGATGTAGAGGTGAGTGGGGTATTCCGGAGAAGGGTAAATAAAAACGGAAGCCAAAGGCCCACAGAGCAAGAGGAATTTCAATTAAAAAGATTGTGGTGATAGCAAGTGACAGATTCGCCAAGACTTCAAGCCAGACAGGTGCGTCGGGACCTTCAGGGGGTGCACATGTGTTAGAGAGGAAACTGTAGCCAAGATCAGCGAGGACGCATATTGCGTCGACAGTGATCTTTATGGCCACCGCATGTCAAGTCAGAATTAAGGTGCACAGGAACGTCTGCTCACCAGCGCAAGGACCAAGGCATGGAACGGGGAAGACTCCATGAACTGAGCGGTGTTCTCGCGCCAAATTTCCAGGGTTCCCTTGGGTGCCTCTGTTGGGGCCCTCTCAGTGTCGTAGGGCATGGAGAGCAAGGGCTGTTGCTCGGGTTGGTCCAACATGATGGTTACTGGTCAAGGTGCGCCTGCTTCGACGGAGGGAGCCTTCTACGTTGCCTGTTTTAGGCAAGTGCTGTATTCACGATCACGTGAAGACGCGCTCTTTCCAGTACAGCACCGGTTATGAGCTGGCTTGGACTTTCTCTTGGACATGCCCAGCGAATTGCTTGCCTTATTACAGTATGGCCCATCAAATATTTCTCCAGCCCTTCAATATTTATGATAGAAACGATGATCGTTGGTCTGCACCCACGTTGGCAACTCGAGGCAAGCACAGCCCACCGTTGGTACTCTGGTCATCGCATCCGGGTTGACTAATTATATGGCCTTTCTCCAACAGGTTTAAAACCTCGTGCTTTGATTTGGCCATGTCCCCCACCTGTGTCTGGCTGGTACTGACTTGGGGCAATCACGACCTTTTACCTCAATTCCGCTTCTTTCCTACGTTACCCTAATACCATTCATCTTAAATTTCGACTTCTTACTTTCACCCTTCTAATGTCTTCTGCAGCCCTTTCGTCCAAGTTCCGCAAGTTTCGAACGGTCTGCTTATGTGAGAGCTACCTTCTTGTGATGCCTTCGCAATGTCTGAA
The DNA here is from genome assembly GCA_021018615.1 of Phlebopus sp. FC_14. Lineage (NCBI taxonomy): Eukaryota > Fungi > Basidiomycota > Agaricomycetes > Boletales > Boletinellaceae > Phlebopus > Phlebopus sp. FC_14. The sequence continues at coordinate 671,586 of JAEVFL010000002.1, read as the reverse complement.
GTTGTGCCAAAGCCCTCATCTCCATTCTCTGTCTGGTATGGGCCATCATCGTTACCATCTACATGGCCAAAAATTGGTCAAACTATGATGGAGGTCAACGTACGTCGTACCCCCCTTTGCCCTATACACTCCACTGACAACACTTCAAGGTGGATTGCTCTTCGGGCTGGTCGCTCTGGACTTCATCAGTTCGGTCTTCATATACCTCATGTGAGCAAAATGGCCTGGCTCAGCCGTATCCGCAGCACTTAACGGCGTGGAATAGGGTCGTGGTAAAATACAGATTCTGGCCTGATGCTGCGCGCACGGTGATTCTCATCGGTGTTCACGCAGGTTTGTGATTCCGACCTGGATATGCATGATGCTGATCGTTTACGCATCGGCGGCCTAGCTGGGGCCACATCCTTCATGATATACGGCCCATCCTTTCCATGTAAAGCATTTGGTAGGTGTCGTATCGTGCATATCCATGTTGGCGCCTTGCTTAGGATTCCCGAGGTTCTGCGATATGCGATAGGATGACGGTGGCCATAATTACTGGGTCCTTGGTGATCTTGTCTCTGTGTGCGTGTTTTTGTTTACACCATCCACTTTGCATTCGAAATCGGATTACTGATCTTTGAAATAGTAACCTTGTATGGCATCTCTCTGCCGTTGATGGTGGTCTTCTCTCCTCAGATCCCACCGGAACCCGAGGATGATCTGGAGGAAACGCCTCGTCCTAAAATTGAAGAGGAGCCAGTACTGCAGAAACGTAAATCTCATGCCTCGTCAGGGTCGCGAGCGTGGCTGCTGAAAAACCAGGAGGGGATGTCTCCTGAGCTGAATCCATCCGTGCTACCCCGTCCTCTTGTGCCAGGCGCTAGCCGCGGACACAGCCATACATCGTCGTCACTTTCATCACTCAATCTCCCACAGCCAACTTCCCATTTGATGCACGAGGTTGGTGTTGAGGGCTACCGCAGCCAGCCAGGCACGCCCAAGTTTGAACCGCGCCATTTCGAGTCTTCGCCACGATCTAGCGGCGCGAGGGCTGTCCGTGCCCCATTAATTTCAGCTGCGGATAAGGAGTTGAATGTGTCAGGGTCATCATCCGCATCGTCAATGGGCGATCCGCCGTCCCGCGCTTCATCCCCGGATATTCTCCCTCTTCCCAATCGATTCAGGGAAGAGCTGACGGACGATAATGGCGTGTCATTGGCCTCGACGAGCAGCAACGGCTCAACGGCCACTCGTCCCGAAAACCCAATCGTGACTAGGGTAATTTCTGAGACGCCCCGACGCAGCGAAACTTTCACCATTGCCAGTTCATCGTCTGCATCAGTGTACTCACAGCCTTCCGCCTCCAGTCACTTGATGTCAGCGACAGAAGTGCGTTTTGATGGGCAAAGGGTTGCCAAGGATAACCGAGGCACACCTCTCTCTGGTAGTCAGTCCTCTCTGCCACGATCGGCGGGTCAAGATTCCTTTCAGTCTGTGATGGCTGATGTGCATGACGCTCTCGATCAAGTTAACGAACTTGAAATCCCAGCAGAGGGGTTCCTTTCCCCACCGCTCACTGCGCTTCCCAGTCCCGGTGTCCCTGCCGGCTCAGCTCAAACAACATTCGAGCTCCACCTTTCAGATTCGCCGCAACAAGCGACAGCTGATGCACCGATATATATTACCGGAGGCATGGACAAGCAACATGACCGGATGCGGCAGGACTCATTGGCGACCATCATGCCTCCCCCGCCGCGACCCCGTACACATGTCAGGAATGACTCGGTGGGATCGAATGTCGATATGGATGAGTGGAGGAGGCTTGTGATGAGTGCTGCGGGTAAAGATCGCTGATAGGTGTTCATGTGGACGGTTAACGCTTTCGTTGCGTTTGGACAATTTCATCAGACACATTCCTTAGACCGTACCAACAATCCTGCTTGAACTCTGCCGTACGGACGTTGTATATCCAAGTCATGACGCGTGTCCCAGAACGTTCTTAGTGGTATGTAGGATTCCAGACTACGGGTTCGTAGTAACCAGAGCCGGTAGTGAATTAAGAAAGTACTGTATGTAGTAGCGGTGTGAAAATTGGCAATAATAGTATTGACGCGACGCGTCTCGAATATTTACGCGTTGCTACTCGCCCACTGCATTAAATTAATGGTCTCCTCAAACGACGTTCAATGCCTCTTTCTTCAGGCCGTATTCTCTCGCGGAATACTCTCTTTCAAACACGCGCAGGTCCTCTGGGAAAAATGCATAGACGCAGTGAAAGGTGTGATCTCCAAACCAAAGAGACCATCGTCCCAACTTCTAACGGTTAACGCAAAACAGTAGCTAACCCCACGCTCAACATTCGATTCAGCGACAGCAGAGGAGACTGGGATGAATTCGTCGCGAACATCAATGACGCGCTCAATTCTCTCGATCTGGAGTTCCGTCATCTGATGGATGAACAAACAGGGGTGGAGATGTACGCGATCGTAAGTGGATGGCTCTTCCGTGTCTTCTTTCCTCGTGTATCGCTGAGAGGAACGTAGGTCAACACCAGAGGCGACGAGGTTGCCCAGATGGCTACAGAGTATACTCCTGTTGAAATTGCCTACTTCAAGGCAGTCGTAAGCAACGTTGTCTCGGTCGCACGTGAACGTTAACGTTGTCTACGATATCACAGGTGGAACAAATCATGCTTGCACCACACGAAGCCTATTCCGTGTCTTCTCTGGCTGCTCTCCGCGAGGTCAACTCACTAAAGGCGAACATGACAAAGACACAGGCAGAGACCGTTCTCGCCAGTTTCGTAGCCAAAGGATGGCTGCTCAAAAGCAAGCAAGTATAAACGCTTCGTTCGGTCTTGCTTATTTCCTGACCTCGCTCGTAAGGCGTGGCCGGTATTCTCTGTCAACGCGCGCGCTCCTCGAGCTCCTGCCATACCTCAAATCGAATTACGCAGACGAGTTTCTCGAGTGTACGATTTGTATGGAGGTACACGCTCAACCCTCTCTTGTCGATGCCTACCCGTTTTACTGACGAACGCCAAGATCGTCACGCGTGGTGTAGCTTGCAATACCCCGAACTGCAAGGCCCGCATGCATCGACACTGCTTCACGAAACTGCGCGCTCGACACGCTCGCACGCAATGCCCTGCTTGTTCGAGCGATTGGCAGCAGGATGGGAAGAACCTCATACCTGTTGGCGAAGCGGCTATCAAGGACGGGCAGGACCAAGGCCGGCGTGTGCACAGGAGAAGCGTAGCTGAGCCAAGCGACGAAGAAGGAGACGAAGGTTTGTATATGAACGGAGACGAGTCCTCGCAACCTTCGCAGCCCAAGAGGCGTGGTAAACAGAAGAAAAAGGCTGCGGCGGCGGATATGGACGTCGACGAGGATGAAGCGGACGAAGAAGTAGAAGAAAAAGAAGCGCCTCGTAAATCCCAGCCTCGTCGTTCAACACGCAGACGCTGAAAAGAAGTCCTGGTGCACGGCCCTAGTTCTCGTTTCAGATGACATTTCTATCTGGACTTCACACCAACATTAGCAAGTACAATTATGTTAGTACTATTGTTCTATTGATGGCGTTCCTCTCGTCGAATGAGGGTCATGAACATGTCCTTCTTGGCTTACTCCATCGCCATTTATGAATCCAAACTTGCCCTTACCCCATACTTGCACGCGACGCTTGTCCCTTCGTCCCTCCCCAAATTCATCATTCCACTTCCGTAGGTCAGTCAAGGAACCAAGAGTTTCGGAAGACGACGGAGTGATCTCCTTCAGCGCCTTTGTGAAATGCCGAGGGTGGATAACGCGAGACAGTGATTCCGACGGGCTGGACCCTTCTGAAGCGGACGGTGGGGAGGCGTCTGTTGCAGTCGTTGAGGCGTCAGAAGGAGACGGGTTCCATGGTACTTTAACGCCCTCTTTGACTGCATCGAGAACAGCGGATACACACAAATCTATGAAGGAAAATGATATCTGGATGAGACCACGCAATGCACAAAGGGCTGAACATACGTTTTAGATCTGATCCTGAAAAGGTCTCAGTCCGCTTTGCCAGCGCCTTGAGGTCAACCTCTGGCGACAACGTCTCATCGCGCAATAGAATTTTCAAAATCTCTGCACAACAGAAAGCCGCATCAGTGGTTACAAGGACCGCAGACAGTGCCAAATCACGTACCCTCTCTCTGTGTTTCCCCCGGCAGATCAACCAACAGCCGCCTTGGCAACCTCCTCAACACCGCATCGTCCAAATCAAACGGTCGGTTGGTAGCGCCGATAATGACAACCCTCTCGTCTGCGGGGCCCGTCTGGCTCTTCAGCCCATCCATCGCCTGCATAAACTCCGTGATGACCCCACGGTGTGCGATCGTACCACCGGTCTCCCGCGCGGATGTACGCGCGCCGAACAGCGCGTCTATTTCATCTAGGAAGACAACGCAGGGGGAGAGGCGTCGCGCGAGGCTGAACACTGCTCTGACGAGTTTCTCGCCTTCACCGACATACTGTGTAGAAAAAGGTAGCACAAGAGTCGGTCATTTGTACATTGAACTTGGGCAAGGAGCGGGACGAACCATGTCCATCACGTCAGAGGGTGATATCATCAACATCCTACAGCCAGCCTCCTTGGCGAGTGCGCGGACAACGAGGGTCTTACCCGTCCCCGGAGGCCCGAACAGAAGACATCCTGTCATAGCATGTTCGCGGAGAATACCCGTCTGGAATGCGGCAGGGTAGAGAAGCGGTAGCGAGACGATAGTCCGCACGGAGTCGATGGTATGTTGGGGAAGATGCACCTGTGCAAAAGTCGTCGATAGCGTTCCTGCGGTGGTACGGTCGGTAAATTATAGGAACCGCGCAAATATGACGAGACGCGGCAAGCGCCGTAACTTACCAGGATCGACGATACATCCCAGCAGCCTTCTCTCATGGGGATCCAGATCCTCATCCTCCTTTATCATTTCTACAACATCATCGAAATCACTATCGTCCGGCGGGCTGTAGTCTTCGTCTGCGTCTTCACTGGGTACGCGCTGTTCGTTTGGCGACAATACGCGCGCGCCTTTCGTCCACGTACTGCGGAGATCTGACGAGGATTTTTGAGAAGCCCAAGCGCGATGGATCGCAGACCAAGGAACGGGAGTTGGTTCAAGCGTGGGTGCGGATGATGTTGAAGAAGTAGGACAGGGGGAGGGAGAAATACATTGAGTTGCAACAACACTTCCGACTGCTCTATCCGCGATCTGTCGTATCGAGGACCAATGCTCGATGCGTGTGCTCCAGTCTGTCCACATATCACGTTCTGGCGGATCATTTCCGCTGCGCGGGTGTGCGGATGGAGGAGTGGATGACTGGGATATTGGCGGTTCATGGCTCCCTTCCTTTGAAGATACGACGATTTCTGGGTCCATGTCCAGTTCTCTGAATGGCGACTCGTCGGTCTTCTCGCCTTCTGGAACGGTTTCGGTGTCATCCTCCGCCACTGCAAAGGCTTCTCCCTCAATGTCAAACCTCCCTCCGTCCTCCAGTACCCCACCCACTCCGCCCACTCCCATTCGCATAGCCAACTCATTCACCTCCCGCCTTCTTTCCATCCTCGTCCGCTTCTCGGCATCCAGGTCACGTACATTCGGTAATACGATAGACGCTCGGAAGAACCTGCCACTGCCTGAGCCTTCAGCACTGTCGCCACTGCCATCTTGAGAGGAAGTAATCAGATCCAGCACCGGTGACGCAGAGCCGCCAAAGAGGACTATCGGACGGGGTGCCTCTGCATCAGGAGGCCCGTAAGGCGACATGCCGCCTCCACCTCCGCCTAGCCCCGGCGACGCAGACCCAAACGGCGACGACGGGGGTGACGCATATAACCTGGGCACGTCGTCCAAGAGCGCGTTGTCCCCGCGTGACTCCCACCGCGCAAGACGTTCCCTCAACCGCTTCTCTCTAGCGCGTGTGGAGAAATCATCTTCACCATAATTGGTGCGTTGATGAGTGCTGCTACTACCGGCGCTCGACGACGGAGTTAAATTTATGACGGGAAGAGAGGGTGGACGTGCAGTGTGTTTTCTTTTCGCGTTTGGAGGGGTAGAAGCAGCAGCGGACCCGGCCGGATAATAATAGGAAGATGGTCCTATGGTGTCGCCAGGCCCAACAAGCGGTGGTGTTATTCCACACACGATGGCCATTGGACACGCAACAGGTGAAGTCGGGCGCGCGATGGGACCTATTCTGCGGGAGCGGACAGCGGACAGGAGGTGGGGATACCAGACTGGTGCGGCGGGTGCAAGAGTGGGGAAGTCACGGATGTAGATGAGACGCGGACGGACTCTTTGGTGGATTTGGCCAGAAGAGGGAGAGGGAATTGAAGAGGGGAAGTTGACCAAGTCATCGAAGAAAGCCTTGATCCTGCTCGGTTGGGGCGATGTGCGTGATGGCGCAAAGACAGAAGGTGAGCGTCCACGTGAAGCTGCGACAGGTGCGAGTACATGAAGCGTCATCTGGGAAACACCGGGGACGTAAGTTGGCTCAGGGTCGTCTGGTGCTGACTGTTCAGAGGAAGGATGAGGAGAACGGCGGGACTGAGGATGCAATGGGATTGGGTAATAATGAAGAGGGTTGCGGGGGAGTTGGATTGCACTAGCAGCTGCAAGGCCATCAGTGTATGGGGTAGACCTTGAGCAAGAAAACAAGTACCTTTTCCAAATTGTCCCCACTCCCCAGCAGCTAGCTGGACGGCATCGATAACAATGACCTCTGCGTCTGTTCTCCTCGCCAACTCTCGGACGGTCTCATCCAAGACATACTCACCTCCCTCCACCGGACAGTACAGCGCAATGGTTGGCTCCACCGGCGGACTGGTAGGAGAGGCATACGCAGCACGGTGCTGCGTTTGTGGATGGAGGGCAATGTGAAGATTGGTGAGAGCTTGTTCGAAAAGCTCGGGCTGGGGAAAGGCGTTGGCAGAATTTGTTAGCGTGTCCGTGTGAGGATCGTTCGAAGACGGGGGGTCTGGCATCCAAAGGATATCGAGTCCGGCGGGGAGCTGTGGTCTGTCATCTGACTCTTTTGGCGAGGGTTGGTTGCCGGATGTGCTCGTCCTGGACCGGCGCGGTGGTTTGTCCTTGTCGGAGGCGGGGTCGGATGGCGGAGGGTCGTTCTCTGGCGGCGAGTCAGCGCTCGAGAGAGCTGTGATCTGCTCCTGCTGCTCTTCGGGGGCGGGTTTGGAGGATGCCAGTCGTTTGTGTACGCCGGACGACGAGCGAGTTGGGGGAGCATCGCCGTTGGTCGGATGTGCGTCTTTGGGCAGTTTTGTGCGGGCGAGACGGGGTGGGACTGCTCTGGATCTGCTCCTGGCTGAGGCGTGGAGGAGAAGTCGAGTCCGACCGAGCAGCTGCGATGGCTGGCGCATGAAAACGAAAACAAAAAACGACAGGAGCGGACGACGCTGTGAGCGTACTCGGGGTTGGGAGAGGGATATTTGTTCCCACGGTCCCTTTGTGCACGACGTCCCACAGTCACCTCCAACAATGGGCCAGGACAGACTGGCTGCACTCCGGGCAAGTCAATGCATCGCTCGACGACCATCCCATGCTCACGACATTCCTAGGCCCAAAGGCAGGCCGAGGCTAACCGGGGAGCGATAGAGATGCAGGGCGTCCATGCGTCCGTCAACGGCTCCTCCTACACCCAAGCTCAGACTCGGGACACGTCCACCATGTCTGGATTCTACGCAGAGGTACTTGGTTCGCGTCCTATTCACACGCACACACACGTTTATTCTCCCCCAGATATCCTCCATCCAAGAGTCAATCTCCCAGTTCGACTCCTACGTCAATGCCATCACCGACCTCCATGCCCGGTCGCTTAATGCCCTCTCCGAAGCGGATGCCGCTTCAAACACTGCCAAACTAGCAGAACTCACCGAGTCGACTCGTGCACTCAGCAATGGGCTCGCAAAGAGGGTGGAGGCCCTGCAGAAACCAGTAAAGGGAATCAGCAAGCAAGACGCAGAGATTAGGAAGAATAGGGTGAGTGGCCACACGCGAGGCATACTGGGGAACGGCTAACATGCAATGACGGTATAGATCACCCTCGTACATGGAAAATTCGTGGAGACGCTACGCAGGTATCAGTCAGTCGAGCAACAATACAGGCAGCGCTTCAAGGACAGAGTGGAGCGCCAGTTCAAGATCGGTCCGTTCCGTCTTCTGCCTCCTATCACCTCTTTCCCCATCCGGCCACTCACGCACCTTTACAGTCAAACCAGATGCTTCACCAGAAGAAGTATCAGCCGTTGTAAACGACACACAAGGCGGAGGCAGCGGGATATTCCTCCAGGCTGTAAGCATCTAATACTTTGCCTACTGTTCTGCTCAAACTAGATTCGCCCGCTCGTCATCACATGGCCCGCTCGCACGTTCATGACCATCGACATAAATACCTAGATATCATCTTCGAACCGCTACGGAGAGTCTCGGCAAGCATATCGAGAAGTCCAAGAACGTCACCAGGATATCCAGAGGATCGAAAACACCCTGGCCGAGCTTGCTCAGCTATTCAACGACGTACGTCTGCCGTCTACAATTGCTTGCCTTCACTTTGCATTGCCCACTACATATCTCTGGCTAATATTGGTGTATATAATCTGACAGATGGCGAACCTGATTGATCGACAAAACGAACAAGTTGATGATGTCGAGGCTAAACTTGGAGGCGTTGAACTCGACACTCGAAAAGGGTGCGTACGTTCTTCTGAGCATCACCTCGCAATTCTCAACCCTCTCTCTTCTTGCAGGGTGGAACAAGTAGATGTAGCCATCAAGCATGCACGCTCAGCCCGTCGCAAACGCTGGATCTGCTTCTGGATAACCGTCATTATTATCCTCGCCGCTATAGGAGTCGGTGTTGGCGTGTATTTCACGAAGAATCCACCAAACAAGTCTTCCAGCTCGAGCGGAAGCACAAATTCGACTACCAGCGGGTAGGGTGTCGCTGGAGTTTAATCCACGCGGAAGGGGAAGACGTTGATGAAGAAAAGACTGTTGTTTTCTGGACGGACAACGATTCGAATTGCCTACGTTCTTTTCCACGTTTTGTGAAAATATACCCTCTACTTTCAATTGCTTTAATCCATTAGCTGGACTCTGGTGGCTAAGCGATGTCGGCTGACGTGATGGTGATGACGCTGGTTCTGTTGGCCGAGTATTTGGTATATGATACTTGTAGTGAACCAGTGAATTCGTCGAGCAGTGCCCTCCTCGCCGTTTGTATTCGGTCGTTCCCTTTCTTCTTGACCATCACGACAGTCTCCACGGCGTCCTGCACAATGGCAAAGAACCCCAACGGCACTGCTCACGCCTCCGCACCCACAACCCGCAAGTCGCGCAGACGGAACTCTATGGACGTCGTCGATGCCAAAGTAGCAGTCGACTTGGCGACTGCTCAGACTTACTCGGAGAATGTTTTCCTGTTCGTGCCCAACCTCATTGGTGAGCGTCGTAATCCTTGGACATGCTCATTCTCGTCTGACCACAAATTGGTTCACTTGGATTCGCTCCACCGACACCCTCCTGCCGCTATGAAATGCAACTAACTTCACCCCAGGTTACACGCGCATTATCCTGGCTGGGCTCTCTCTCCACTTCATGAGCTACCACCCCAAATACTGCACGTTGGCTTACGGCATTTCTGCTATCCTCGATGTGGCAGATGGGCAGGCTGCAAGGGCCTTGGGACAGACTTCGAAATTTGGAGCGGTGCTGGACATGGTTACTGATCGGTACGTCCCTCGAGTTTCGCGGTTTGCTTCCTTCGTCTTGCTTTCCGTCCACGTTATCCCTTAGAGTCGAAGTAATTTTACTAATAATTCTGCCCTCCGACAGATGCGCGACGTCATGTCTCCTCTGTTATCTTTCCTCGGCGTACCCAAGCTATGCAATCGTCTTCCAATCTCTTATCTCACTAGATTTTTCGAGTCATTATATGCACATGTATAGGTGTGTTTACCTACCTTCCCTTCTCGCTGCTATTCTTGGTGTTGGAGTGAGGGATTGTGTTGTGCTTGCCTGCTTTATGGGTTTTGAGGCCCAGACGTGCCAGTTTTCGCTGACGCCGAGTTTCTGTCCAGCTCTCTTGTGACCGGTTCGAGGAGCCACAAACTCGTGACTAGCGACGTCAGCAGGATTTTATGGTATTACTACAATGATTCCGTACGTATCCAACAGCCTTGTGACCGTTGTCCGACCCATCTCACACCGAACCCTGTTTCCTCCTCCCCAACGTCTTCACACACAGCGTACCTTGTTCTTCATGTGCGCCGGAAACGAGCTCTTCTTCGTCTCGCTGTACCTCATGAAATGGATCCACACGCCCATCTCCGAATCTCTCCCCCTTTGGCTCACATCCCTCTCCTTGCCGTTCCTCGTACACCCATTCCTCACCTCCGTACTGACGTGTATCACGTCGTTCACGTGGCCCCAGCTCGTGGCGCTTTGCTCGTTCCCGATATGCTTTACGAAGAACGTTATCAATGTCGTTCAGCTGTGGAAGGCTTCGAAGATTCTGGTGGGCGTAGACTTGGCGGAGAGAGCTGCTGCGAGAGGGAAAGCTCACTAATGGGAAGAGACGTGATATCAGTTGGTAGGAACTGAAATGGTCACTGCACGTAAGAAAGTACTAGGAGTATGCTTTCAACTAACTACTACATATCATATCATTCCAAGTATTATCGGACAAACCACTCGAGCAAGTCTATTGGGTGATGTCTTGGCAGGGTACGTCGATCTCTGCATGTGCGTAGCTAACAGGTCGTGAAATATCATTGCAATTGCAGCGTGACTATGAAAGCAGCGTACCAAACCCGTAGCGTAGTCAATGAAAGCAATAGTCCGACGGAACATCGTGAATCTCGAGACAACACACACACACAAAAAGAAAGATAAGCACAGCAGCTACATCACAGCTTTGGAACACGGAGCGTTTTGCTGACCATAGCAGCGGCCCATACACCGAATATAAAGCTGACAGGGTGAATGTCACCTCGGCCACCGGATGGTCCCCAGAGCGTTAGGACGCCGCCTGGTATTCCGCTCTTGCCTTCGACCCAACCTTGACGTACCCAGTACGACAAAACGGCGACGAGTCCGAGGGAGGAGGGGATTGGAAGACCCTCAAAGTACCGTGCCTTGCCTGCAGCATCTTTGGGCACAAGTGCGACAGTTGCATTAAAGCGAGCCAATCGTGCCAGTCCACAACATATGAAGCCAGTTAGGCAAACGGTGTCGAGGTACGTCCGAAGGCCGACGACGAATGCGAGGACTGCCGGTGCAACGCCAAACGATATCTGCAAAAACACAAGAACGGATCAACACCAAATCCTCCCGCTGCGCCCGCGCCGCAACGCGAAGACGGTCGTATTATCAAAAAGTCCGGCTCACTAGATCTGCTAGACTGTCTAGCTCTTGTCCGAGTAAACTGGAGGATTTTCTCCATCTTGCCACTTTTCCATCCATGAAATCAAACATGAGCCCCGCGAGGGGCAGGGCGAGTGCCCACCACAAGTAGTCGTCGTCGTTCGTTAGGAGGTACTGAGCAGAGGAAAATATCGAGAACGATCCACAGACGCCGTTCATTATTGTAACGAGGTCAGCGAGTCTGAAATTTCTGAAAAGAAGGAAAATTCGTTGGTTGGTATGGCCCCCCATGACGATCTCGAAAGGCGGCGTACCTGACCAAGGAGAAATGGCCATCGCTGTCGACGTATTGCTGAAGGACGTGGTCGTCTTGGCCTTTGGTTGCCCCGTTCGCTCTGGAAGCTCTGCTGCGAGCCATTGAGGATGGTAAATAGGAAACGACGATGGGCAGACGACTCAGATACAAAACGTCACGAGGCCGGCAGGGATTTCCAACTGCCGGGGTCCTCATAACCCATCGGAAATCACTGCGGGACTCCAAACACTAATACGGCTACAATTACGAGCGACTATAAAATACAGCATGCACGGGTATGGTCACTATTCTACCACCATCGCGTCTCCTTCTTGCGGTTTTTCAAGCTCGATACTCCTCGCAGCATACTGATTTGGATGAGTAACACTTTCACCACCTCCGATACCGTCACCTTTTTTGACCCCCTTGCTGGCATGGGTAATCTCAAACACTCGCGTGCAGGCAACATGGAAGTGGCCTTCCTTGACTGTCCTCATGATCTCATGCAGATCAGTGGTTGTCAGCCCCCGGGATGAGTATGCGGCAAGTAAACTTGTCTGCAGATTGTCTGGTCCAAAGTGACGATACGGGCACCCGTGGCAGTCCTGGGCGCCAGGTTTGTCTGTGGTGAGAATCTGTTGACAGCTATCGTACAAAATTAGCCGGGATAAGTGGATGCGTAGGTGTTGCTAGTTCACCTCTTGGCAGGATAGTTTGCTCGTTTTCCTTCGAGGCCGTAAGAATGCCTGATGTTATACTTGTACTCCTTGTTGAATTTGTCGTCAGTCATGCCGCTGAATGACTTGCGCCAAAATATAATCGCTTCGTCGATCGAGAGGCCCAAAACCTGGGAACCTGTAAACTCCCACATGTATACTGACGAAATACACGGACGAACCTTGAGGAAAAGGCCATATTGGAGTCTTCCAAAGTGTTTCAGGTGATGGTCTCTAACCAAAGACTCGTGTAAATTACGCATGCACATCGGGAAGTGCTTCTTTGCCAGGTCGTCAACCATGTCCGCTCGGATTTCATCTCCGGAAGTAGACGCGCTTGACCATTCTGATGGAACACCTGCGAGGAAACCCTGGGACAAGTTGTTTAAAATCGGTACCAGTCTCGTATCCTCATCCATCCGAGGCAGCATCTTTGCCGTGTACTGTTTTCAAAAATACCTCAGCGGGAGTTCCTTACGGGCCAGTGAGCACGAACCTCGAGTGCCTTTTCAAGTCTACTCTCAAATTCATGAAAAACGAAACTCGACAGTTCTCGAGTTGACACAAAAGCAAACCCCCCACGCAGGAACACTCGTCTTTTGGCGACTAGATCAGGTACTGTAGTCCAATGTACCTTGAGGGCTCCTTAAAGTCGCGGGTCACGTCAGATGTTATATCACATACCTTGACATATTCGAGGGATGCGGAAGACTGATCAGAGGACGGTGGCTGCTTTACCTCCAATGCATCGAGCTCTTTAGCGAATTGCTGTTTCTCGGACGGCTTGACCTAAGTAGCGATGAATCGATGTTTTCGAGTCGAGAAGGAAGGATAGATACCTTCTCCCACTGGAAGCGCTGGACCTCTAAAAACCCGTTTCGTTCCGTTGACAAATCTGTCTCATATCTCACTCTGAACAAAGTTGACTCCGCCTTGACAAATCTTCTCCGTAACTCCTCCCTATCCAGTAAGATGTAAGACCGAGACCATGAGGGAATCATCTAGTGTAACTCACGAACGGCAGAACGCAAGCCTCAAAACGAAATGACCCAGATGATCATTCCTCCGCTGCGAGTATACGTCCACCGTGGTAGCGATATTATTGCTCAGAGGTAGATACTTTTTGCATTGTGTTTCGGTCACAGTCTTGAGTTCTTCCCATGGCCGGTTCCGAGCAAACGAGGACTCGATTTCTGCAAGTACTCGAAGACGGTTCAAAGCGCACGTCTCAAACTCCTCCAGGGTCACTTCGTAGAGCGGAGGTTTATCGTAGCTGTGTCACGTCGTATATCCGGAGTGGCCTTTATGTGACGACTGGATGATAGACACGCACAAGTTAAGCCTGAATGGATATGTAGGTTTGTTTGCCTGTGCACCAGAGGTATCAGTCCCATCTGCAGCAAAGGGCTTGCGTTTGCTGCCATGGTACATGCTAATAGTGTCAACGAAATATCAGTTTAGTCCTGTTAAATGATGGTGGTTGAGTTATTCGATTACGATCTGCTCGTTGGGGACACGCGTGGCGTCACAAACGCGCATTGTCACGCGTATGATCACTTCGAAAGTTCACTAAATAGCCTCTTGAAAGAACAAACACTAAGTACCACATGGAAGACACAGATATAACTGTTCCAGATAGCGACGATAGCTGTCAAATGCGAGGTAGAATACACGTCGAGCCTAGATAAAGTGACTAGAGGTGGCATAAAATACATAACATGTAGGCTAGCGAGTTAAGATATCTATCACCAAACAAAGGCAAGCTTGCTGCACGAGTGATCGGTGCGGTGCGACGGAATAACATACACTTGTTCACTCTATCGGGAAGTAGGCCCTGGTGTAGCGGCACGTCCGGACTTGCGGCGAATGAGTTTTGCACCCCTGGATTTCGTCGTGGCCGACGGCGGCGGTTCCTCATCGACGTCAAACGTCACTCCTGGTCGACGGATGCGACCGGACTTACGCTGTCTTCTCGCGGCTTCCTCCCGGTCCCTCCATTGGCTTGTGGCGACCATAGGATCACGTACAGGAGGCGGAACAATAGGTGGAAAGAGTGGAGCCTGGCTGATAGTAGAGTGGGCAGGAGATCCAATGACTGTATTCGTCTAGACACCATTCAGCCGCTTCGTACACCAAGCTCTCAGAATATGACTCACTGCCGTGTTACCATCGCAGACATCGAGAGACGCTGCTGATATCGTTCGGTTCCTCTTATTATTCATAGTCAAGAACTTGAACGGCGTGAAGATATTCGACAGAGAATCCTTGCGATCCCTCACGGGATAGTTCGTCGGCGGAGGAATCGAGATAGGATCCGGAACCTTTGTCCCAGGCTTGGACTGAGAGAATGAAGTCCCACCGTATGCTAATGTAGCAGGGTGCGAGGTAGTCGTCCGTTCCTTCGCTTCCTTAGGCACCGAAGATGGGTGTGCACGATGGGTTGCAGTCGGCGGTGGCGCATCAGTATGACTCCTTTGATGATCGACGGATGCCCTCGCAGGCGGGGGTGCAGGGCCAACGGGATTTTCAACCAGCTTCGAAGATCCTGACTTTGTCCTGAATAGACCAAAATTGAACAGTCCCGCGGCTTTCTTCTTAGAGTCTTTTGAGTCCGTTGACGACTGCCTCGTTCTGATCGGGATCGTGGTGGATTGCATCATAGCGCCCATACCGGTCGGTGGCGACCTTGCGATGGACGAAGGTGTCTTGAGCATGTCCGAATCATTAGAAGTCGCACGATCAAGGGGAAAGGGCAATCCTTTTGCTCGAGGAGGTGCAGGAGTGGACAAATGACCCGCAACAGGAACACGTGTTGAAGGTTCTGGGGGTGAAGGTCGGGACGGGAATGGAACAGATTGTGTCGAGGTAGCAGTCGAAGGGATAGGTTGAGAAAAGTTCCTAGTAGGGGATGATGATGATGGGTTCGCCGCCGCTGCCGATGAAGCCTGTGTAATTGGTAAAGACGCAGCACGATGATGGTTTGATGATGTTTGTACAGTGGTAATGGGGGATTGCGCCTGTGTAGATGGTGCGGTAGATGTGCCAGGGCGGGCGGAAGCAGTGTATGGATGTGACGAGGTGGGATAGTTGCGAGCGGCAGTTGTGCTCATATCGCGCGACCGAGTAGTTTCGGCATGTGCCTGTTCATGGTTCTGGCTCTTTGGAGCTGGCGCGGTGGAGGATGATAGAAGAGTAGGAGAAGACGACACAGGTGGGGGTGGACGATTCGAGTGAGCCTCCGGAAGCCGAGGGTCACTACTGCCTGATGGCACAGGTACATGAAGCCCAAGAGCGCCACCTGCCGAGGGAAGAGAGCCACCAGTATTCGCAAGCGCGGAAGAGGATACACCAGCACCAGTGACCTTGCTTGCATGACTGGCAACGGCAGCATAGGTGCTCGCAGATGTAAGCGCCGAAGGTTTCGTCATGGGCGGAACCTGCGACGCATTGGTATTCACCTGTGGAGTCGCGTGGTGCTGCCAAGTGGTTGTCTGTGGAGCACTGCTGCTAGTCGACTGTACAGCAGTCGTGGGAGGGTATGTAGACTTGCTAGTATGTGCAGCAGTATATGCGCCGGTAGCAGTAGCAGGTATAGCCGTGGACGTGGACGTAGCAGACGGTTTGCTCGTGGTCTGAGCAGGTTCTGTAGAGCGTTGCGCCGGACGGAAAGGCACAGTTTGGGAAGTCGAACGTTGGGTAGGTGGTAGTTGAGATGATGGGGGGAAGGTCGGTTGAGTCGGTGGTGCCGAAAAGGGCACTCGTGAGGTTGATGGTGCATAAGTGGTAGTAGGTGCGGGCGGCGGCATAGGTGGTGCAACGAGGGGGGCAGTCGCTGGTTCGGCAGTGCGATGCAAGGGAGAGTCTTTTACTTTTGATTGCGGAGATGAACGAGGAACAGCTTGGTCCATCGTAGAAGACCTCGCAGGCGCTGTCGAACCAATATGTGCGGCGCTGGGCTGATATGATACTGGGGTCGGTCGCGAAGTAACGGGGGTCATCGGTATAGGACTGGTTGACAGAGTGTTAGAGAATATTGGCGAGTCCTCCGGTACCTCCTCGATTGTCACCTTGGGTCGGGGTCTCGTAGGAGCTGCTGACGGCTGGGATTGCGGTGTAGGCGTAGCTTTGGCGGCTCCTTGATACACGAGGCCACTACCGGTATTAACCACAGGAGTTGAACTTTGCACCATAGGCATATCAGGAGGCCTTGGAGACCGAACATCAAGTTGAGGGACAGCCAAAGATGTCGTCTGTGTCACAGGAAGCGCCACCTTGCTTTCGATTCTGCCACTCTGCCAAAATTGCTGGGATGACGTCGCTGGAGTGGTGACGAGAGGCGGAGGCGCCGTTGGCTGCAAACTTGCTTCCAGCCGAGCGGAAGGGGACGACTCGCTTACTTCAATGTCCTTGCTGCTCTGCAAGTGAGCTGGAACCATCTCACTTGCCCGCATCTCGATCGGTGGGGGCGGCGAATCCTCGAGTCCCCGTGGTACAGGTATCGGCAATGGTGGAGGAGAGAACTGTCCCGGTTCCTCCGTCACGGCAGGCGGGGCTGGGTAGGGCTGATATGCTAACGGACGCTGTGTCTGGGGAGGTGGCATTTGGAGTGGCGGTTGAGCCTGAGACACCATTGGCGCCTGACGAGGGGTATGCGAAGTCTGCGATCGATGTTCTCGTGAGCTGGACGCTGTTCTCGATGACCGAGTCGGAGCAGGAAAAGGAGGAGCAAGCAAAGCGTTGTCAACCCGGTGGGGCAAATCGCGAACTCTGGTGACGGGAGTCGCTCCCACGACAGCGATCTGCGGGGCACCTGCGACCTTTGGACTAGGCTGCGGCAGGTCCTGGCCGGCCATGCGTTCGGGAGTTGGTGCCTTGATAGATGATGAGCGGCGATTAGCGACGGCGTTACTGTACCGTACCTCTTTTGAAAGCCCATTACGAGGCGAGTTCTTCGCGGGTGCACCACGCGGCGTAGCTGCCTGGATATCCTTCGCCTTTGCGGAAGGTGATATTCGCTGTGACGAGGTTGGCGGTGTTGCTGCTTGACTAGCTTTCATCATGGATGATGACAATGTCGGTGGTGACATGGCATCGTTCGCTTTCATCATCGAAGATGCTGTTCGAGGATAGGGGTCCTGGTCCTCTGAGAGTACCTGCCGCAACTGTGCATGGGTCCCGTAGGTAGATTCCGCAGAAGATTGATGGTCCCGCAGATATTTGTCCTCTCGTGGCACCACAGTCGCCTTGGGAGGGGGAGCAGACGTCGTTTGTACGACCCACGACGCCTTGACCGTACTGCTCTTCAGGGCCTGCGAGGTCATCTGGCGAGGTCCGAAACGCGCATCGGAGGGAGGTTGTTGTTCGACGACATTCTGGGACGTGTTGTTCGCATGGGCTGTGGGACGGGCGGAAGGTTGTGAAGACGACGGGACGTTCTGAGGAACAACGACTGGAGGGGGATGGGGAGGAGGAGCCGATGGCGCTTGTTGTGTGGGCGTCGCGTGATTGGAAGTCCAAGGATGTTGAGTGCCAATCTGAACTTGCGCATCATTGCGATTGGGGTGAGCAGAATGGGGTCCATGCACATGTCCTGTTTTCGGACTAGAGTTGCTTTTGTGAGCGGGCGACGGGGGCCCGGAATGCAGACTTGGAGCTGAGGCTGCGACAGGAGCATTGTGAACAACGGACGGCGGGCGAGCCAGCGTCTCATTCGTATGGGGTCCTTGGGACGCCGAACGGAGAGGCCGTGGGCCAGAAACCAAGGGAGGAGTGACGTTAGTGACTGAGGCCTTCTGCGCGGAGCGAGATGGTGGCCGGCCTGGCGGATATGCAGGACTCCCACTCTCTGGTCCGGGGTCAAGATTACCACGAGCAGACGACTGAGATTTCGATATCTGTGTAGGTATTCCCCGGCTTGGCTCGTGTGTGGACATGCGGGGACCCGCGGGCAAATCGGCCACATGGGGATCTGTACGTGACCGCTCCACACCAGGATAATCAGCTTGAGATCGGGTAACTTCATATGAATGCGACCTCGTGTTTCCGGAGGGTTTGACGATTGATGCAGACGTTGCATGAGGGTAGACATGAATGGTTTCCTGTGGGACATCTGAACGTAAAGCCGCTGCTGACTTGAAATGCGGGTCGTGCGGGTCAGAAGGACCCTGACCCGCACGAATACTGACAAATTGTGGCACAATAGAACCGCCTACGCGACTGTCTGCAGGCAAGGATGGCACGATATAATCTGGCGTCACGAGGGGGATATCGACATTGGGTGCTTGAGCCACGTATTTGCCCTATGAAAGGACATAAGAAGTGAAAGAAGAGAAAGCATTGACGAGCCATCGTACCTCTAGCTTCTTCACGTCTTCGCGTGTTCCCAGTGGTATGTCGTGATTGCTTTTGTCTCTGGTGGAATTTGTTGCATACGCGTCACTTCTTTGCACGGCAGCCCCTGACTGCGTCCGCTCCACTCGATGCTGCATGGCACTTTAGTATGCAATCTCATAGATAACGGTTGATGAAACCTTCACAGAAGTCCGTTCTGTATCACTGCCTGATTGCGGCCCCTGCGCAGCAACGGACATTCGTCTCTCATGTTGTGATTTCGGTGCTTTCGGTGGAAGATAGACGGGCATTACGCGAGGGGCTGGGGGAGGTTCACCTGTCTGTTGTGGTGTCATACCGTCTGGCTGCGTCTCACTAGTGGGATGTATTGACACGGCAGCGATCGGATTCTGCGTGGTTTCAGGCTGTTGCCGGCGAACCTATGTGCACACCTGTTAAGCATTGCGAGCGTATAAAGTAACCCAGCTTACTGAGGCAGTTGCAGTCCCATCTTCTGTTCGATGTCGCCTATGCCCACTGACAGGCTCTCGAGAGGAAGAGATATACCCCTCTCTTCCAGATAGTGATGCCCTAGACGCATTTCGATGTTCTGCGTACATCACTGCCTCTGGATCAGACTCCTTTCGTCTGCCGTGGTGCCTACTTCTGCTTGGCTCCCTATATTTGTCGCCCTCTGCGGTTCGCTCGCGTTCTCTGTGCCGTTCAGCCCTCATCTTCTCCTTATATCTATCTCTTTCGAGTTCAGCGCTCGTTTTCTCCGCCTCTCTATCTCTATCCCGCTCTCGTTCCCTGTCGCGATCTTTTGGGCGCCGTGAGGGCATGTCCGGGGCTGAAGGGGCCAAGTATGAGTAATTCACGGGAGCCGCTGGGGGATGGGTTGAAGGATGAGCAGAACGAGAGTATTGTCTTGATGCTTTTCCGGCGTCTTCAGTGCCCGAGACCCTTTCATACGAGGATTGCGGTGTCGGGGTGGTACCAGCGCGTCTATGGGTATGGCCTCTTGTGTCTGCCTCTGAATAACCTCTCCGAGACGAGGCAGCAACTGGGTGTCCGTTTGCCGCTTGCAATGGCTGGGTGTGGGCTGAGGGTTGAGACGAAGAAGGTTGCTGGTACTGATATCCCGATTGAGTATATTGAGCAGGTGGTCTGGAAGCATGATGAACGGTTCTGCTAGTTGATGGGCCTGGTGCAGATTGATGGTAGGACGGAGCAGCGGTCGTATACTGGGTCTCGTGTCGATTGGATCGACTTGATTGCCTTGGGTCGTGGTATCGGCTGTCGTAAGTGGGATATGGCCTTTGGTCGTGCGCATGGGCGGGTACGGTGGACGAGCGGTATCGACGGCGGTCAGCATCGTAGTTGTCAGTGGCAGGGATCCATAGTTTGTAGGGATCGGGGTGGGCTGCTGAGGTCGAGCGGTCTTCACGTCTTCGACTACTCATTCAGAAAGAAAACAGCAAGAACGAGCTTGGGAGTTAGAAAGGAAATCCAGCTCTTGCAGATGGAACGAAGAAAGGGAACAAAATGTGGAATGAGACTGATGCCGCCCCGTCGACATGAGGCAATTCCACTACGGCGCTATGAAAGCTCCAGCTTACGTTCTCGAAGACACCCGTTCCTATTCGTTGCAACCTCAGTGGGAAAACATGTTCTGCAAGACATCCTGTGGTAACTGATACCATCGAACACCGCTACCCTACAGCGCTCGAGACGCCTTCCTATGGGCTATTCCAACACAGAAACGAGGCGACGCTTCCCATGGGAGGCAGGCACGGCGGGCCCATGTACCTACCCAGCGTCGCTGACAGGATGATTGCTCGGCGAGCACTTGCTTCGGATTGGCCACCAAAAGCGGTCTCGACGAGGAAAGCGAACAAGGCTGGACACTAAAATCAAAAAATACAATCAAGCACACGATGCACCTACCATATGTTTCACATTGCAGGCAGGCATGCCAACAACACACGAGGTGAATCAGGTAATTCGACCATCACAGGAGGCATAACAACTGGATTGATCGAGGGTTCCAAATACAAGACAGCAGTAAAATAAAGGTGGAATGTGTGCCGATACACGGACGACGGTAGCACGGCAAGAACCACCGTCGATACAAGAGGTAGAGGCGTCGTCGTCGACCTTGGAGAATCATCACCCCGACCCCAAGACGAGACCGAGGCAATCCAAAGCCCATCGACCTGATCTTACACGATTTTGACTCATTACCGACAGTGGACAGCGGAAAGGCTGGTTGGCGACCAATGGGTCACCCTGTCGAGACAATCTAAGGATCGTGTAGCCTGAAAGACGTAAAGAGAGCATAAATCACACAGCTGAGCACCTGCACGAGATTCGTGTTGATGTGAGTAACGTCGAGGAAGAAAACAAAACGACAGTGGGGGGTCGACATTTATAGGAAGGGGGGGTTGCTTACGCAATGGATGACCCAGTCCATGGTTCCCACTGACTTTGTCGCTCACTCGTGTATCAGCCATCCAGCGATAATATCCCGTCTCCTTGTCCAGCCGGTGTCTTGCTTTCTGACACACTGCAGGTCGTCCTCACCGCAACCACCAACCTGCTAGACGGTGCGCGGTCTCTGATGATCCCCGCACAGCACCAACCGTCGCTCATCTCTTTTCCTCCCCTTACCAGTGATACCATGGACATCATTGACGAAAAAATGAACGGTGGCCCACCAATGGAGATCATTGACGACGTCGTTTCCGTACACGATCGTCAGTCTTGATTCGTCTGATAAGCAACGCTCTTCCATTCATCTTTTCCTTCCCCAGATGAGGCGTTCGCGGCCAAGCATATGCCAGACCTTGGGCATGATGTCAAGGACTTCAAGGTCTACACCTGGCGCTTGACAAATTGGAAGAAACTGGAGAAGAAGATCACAAGTCCAGAGTTCGACTGTGGCGGTCATAGATGGTGCGCGCTCCCCACCATCAAGCTCGACTCAATCTCACTCCCCACGCAGGCGCATACTTCTCTTCCCCTTCGGAAATTCAAACGCACCCCCTAATGATACTGTTTCCGTATATCTTGACTATGCTGATCCAAAGAAAGCCCCAGAGGGGTGGCATGCTTGTGCCCAGTTTGCCCTGGTTATCTCCAACGTCCATGATGGATCCATTTACACCGTCAGCCGTACGTCATGTGGTTGCGTATCCGTCGAGGACTGATTAACCTTGCCATGCATAGATGCCCACCATCGATTTATTGCCGAGGAATGTGACTGGGGTTTCACTCGATTCAGCGAGCTGCGGAAATTGTTCAACGTTCAGGAGGGTCATCTCCGACCTACCATCGAAGACGAGTCTGCAGACGTTACCGTATACGTTCGTGTTTTGGAAGACCCAACAGGTGTCTTGTGGCATAACTTCGTCAAGTGAGCGGTTATCGACCCCCGTTATAACGCAGGAGGTATTAACTATTTGGCGCTCCTAGCTATGACTCCAAGAAGGAGACCGGCTACGTTGGTCTGAAAAACCAAGGCGCAACATGCTACATGAACTCTCTTCTCCAGTCTCTCTTCTGCACGCGGTATTTCAGAAAGGCAAGTGACAGGTGGCGCATGAACGTTATGTGACTCAGGCGCTCACATCAGCACAACAGGCTGTGTACCAAATTCCGACAGAAGATGAGCTACCCACGGAAAGTGTATCCCTTGCATTGCAAAGGGTGTTCTATCACTTGCAAACCTCAGAACAACCAGTCGGTGAGAAAACCCCAGCAAGCGACGTTGACTTTCTCGCTCAATGTCTTCAGGTACAACGGAGTTGACAAAATCGTTTGGGTGGAAGTCCAACGATTCGTTCTATCAACATGACGTCCAAGAATTCAATCGAGTACTGCAAGATAACCTGGAGTCTAAAATGAAGGTTGGAAGTCTTACGCGCTTCTAGTTCTGGGTCTCATGTTTGGAATAGGGTACCAAGGCGGAGGGGGCAATCGCCAAACTTTTTGTGGGAAAAATGAAGAGTTATATCAAGTGCGTCAACGTTGACTACGAGTCGACCAAAACCGAGGAGTTCAAGGGTAAGTATCTATTGTCCCAACTACACGCCGAGGCTGATGCTCCCAAAGATATCCAACTTAATGTCAAAGGGATGAAAAATCTTTACGAATCCTTCAAATACTATGTCGCAGTTGAGATGATGGAAGGTGAAAACAAGTATCAAGCCGAGGGCTTTGGGCTCCAGGATGCCAAAAAGGGTATCGTTTTCGAGTCCTTCCCGCCAGTCCTTCATCTCCAGCTCAAGCGCTTCGAGTACGACATTCAGCGTGATGCCATGGTCAAGGTTAGCATGGCACGGTACATCTCGGATCACTGCTCAACGCCTACACGTTACAGATCAATGACCGGCATGAATTCCCCTTTGAAATCGACCTCGCTGAGTTCATCGACGAAGGCGAAACCAAGTCACAGTCGTGGCTTTACAAGCTGCATGGTGTGTTGGTGCACTCTGGAGACGTGAACGGGGGCCACTACTTCGCGCTCATCAAGCCTGATCGCGAGACACGATGGCTCAAGTTTGATGACGACCGCGTGACACCTGTCACCGACCGGGAAGTGCTTGAGGAAAACTATGGCGGCGAGCCATTGAATGGGATTCCTCCACCGATGCAACGCAATCAAATGCGTGCCATGAAGCGCTTCACGAACGCGTACATGCTGGTGTATGTTCGCGAGGCCGCTGTTGACGAAATTCTTGCACCTTTCAAGGAGGAGGACACTCCACCACACCTTAGTATGTAGATTTCTTGCTTCCCAGTTGGTCGTGTGACTGACATTTCTTCCAGAGCGGCGCCTTGACGAAGAGCGTCTGCAGAACGAGGCCCGGAAGAGGGAACGTGAGGAGCAGCATCTGTTCCTAACTGCGAAGGTCTTCATAGTCCACCCTTCCTTGCTCTCAGAATACTGACTCTGTGACAGATCATTACCGACGATACCTTTGCGCACCATGAGGGCTTCGATCTGGCAACGTTTGACGAGAAGAACTGGCCGGCATCTGAGTTGCCCAGTTTCCGTGTGCTCAAGCAGGAGACGTACAGCATATTCAAATCTCGCGTCGCTAATCACTTCAACATGCCGGAGAATAAGATTCGACTGTGGGTCCTGGTCAACCGACAAAACAAGACTGTGCGGCCTGACACACCTATCCCCGAGAACGAACCAACACTGAGTAACCATTATCTCGTGTGGGACACATCCGTGATGCTCACGTGCTTTCATAGCCGTTGAAGTCATTCGTAACAATATGGCAGCGAGACAGAACGACCTTCGTCTCTACCTCGATGTGATACCCGATCCGAGCAAGGTGCACCATATATGCCCTGAGAATGTTGCATGTTTGACATTTTCCTCCAGCCTGACCCTCCTGCAGGGGCGATCATGATCTTCCTGAAGCACTTTGACACTACGAAGCAGACACTATATGGTGTTGGTAAGGTTTACGTCTCACGGAACAACAAAGTGCAGGATCTCCATCCAATGATCAATGAGCGCATGAGGTGGACGCCGGGAACGCCTCTGAAGCTGTACGAGGTATGGAGCAGCTTCCAAGCTACACTGGCGAGTCGTTAATCTGTTTCATTCCTTAGGAAATCAAACCTGGCATGATCGAGCTGATGAAGCAGAAGCTTACCTTTGCTCAAAGCGAGATCCAGGACGGAGATGTCATTTGCTTCCAGGTAGAACACTCCGAGAAAGAGTACGTCGATCACCAACTAGATGATCGTTGGTCCTGGTGCTGATGGTCATTTAGAATACACGATCTGGAGAGCCAGATGATGTACTCAAATCCCATACAGTTCTACGACTTCTTGCAGAATCGCGTGATGATCGTTTTCCGCCCGAAATTTGATGAGCCGGATCATGATCGTCCGGAGTTCAGTCAGATATTTAGCAAGAAGCACAACTATGACATGGTGCGTTGGTATTATAGCTCTCATTGCATCACATGTTTAAAACAATCGCAAAGATGTCCCAAAGAGCTGGCGAATTTTTGCGACATGATCCCATCAAGTTGCGCTTCACCACGACGCACGTGGCCAATGGTACCCCCAAGTCCGTGCTCAAACGATCCCTCAACCAGAGCATAGCGGAGATCATGGGGTCTGCCTACATAAATCCGACTACAGCCGTCATTTTGTATGAGAAATTGGACGTCAGTATAGTCGAACTCGAAACGAAACGAAGTTTGAAGATCATCTGGACTGGTATCCATAACAAGGAAGAGGCGTCTTTCCCGTTCCTTCTACCCAAGACGAGCATGATCCACGACCTGACCGATCTTCTTGCGAAGCAAGTAACATTGGCTCCTGGTGGAAGTGGCAGGATTCGCGTGTTCGAGGTTTCCAAGGACGGAAAGACGCAGAAAGAGTTCACTGGCTCGGAGATGATTGGCAATATACCTGATCCAGTGGAACTGTATGCTGAGGTGCGCGCCATGGATGCAAGCGGGTTTTAGGGCGCTGGCTGATTTTTTTCCATAGGAAATACCGCAGGAAGAGCTGGAAGCCGATGAGACCGACAAGATTATCAGTGTTTTCCACTTCCAGAAGGAGGTGTCGCGAACGCACGGTGTACCGTTCCGCTTCGTCGTGAAACCTGTGGGTGTCCTGTCATGCTCGTCTCAGCACGTGTGCTCACCCAGCCATCATTTCATAGCAAGAGAAGTTTACCGACACCAAGAAGCGTCTACAAGCCCGAATAGGTGTTTCGGACAAAGATATCGCAAAGTACAAGTTTGCCCTTATCCAAGTTGCGACGTTCAAACAACCATCATATATTGAAGATGGTGATCGTTAGCTTTTCCATGCTTTTGTCTCACGTACTAACAGAGTATCCAGAGGACATAATCTATGATCACAAATTTGCACCTGAAGATGTGCTGGGCCTCGATCACGTAGACAAGTCAGGCAAGGCACGGTTGGGTGCAAGCGAGAAAGCTATCGTTATCAGAGGCTGATGCGTCGTCGTTGTAAGTTGAGAGGCTCCGAGTTGGTCCGTTTCAGTATCGTCTTTCTAATCTTCACGCACTGTACTTTTTTTTTCCGTTCTCAATCTACACAACTCCCTCTTGTTTCAGTGTCCGTGACTCTGATTGCCCATCAAGAAAATGAATATTATGAATGCTGCATAGGTATAGATATCAACTGCACAATGTCTACTTCCGTTTCTTGTTCTTTTTAGGCTGTAGATTTATTCAGTTGGATGTAATCTTAGTAACAATTGACCGACTCACGGATTTTGAAGGGGATCGCCCAGCCTCGCCGTCACTGGACGCAACGCCCTCACCACGACCGCTATTGGGAGGAGCCAGCCCGTTTTCGGGTTTGGAAAGCGTTGGGGGTACTGTAGGCACTGGTGACTGTTGCACTTGTTGAGCCCTAGCCTGTGCTTGCGCTGCCGCAAACATGGCCACAGCTGGTGAGCCCGGAGGAGGGGGTCCAGACATCATGACGGGCTGCACTGCGGGCAGTTCAATGGACTTGCCAATTTTACCGTACTTTTGTTCTGGCAAATCGAAATAAGATCTTGAAACACCACCCATAGCGCGGAGACCAACCTTTCCTTGTACGTGCGGCTGCAGTGTCGTCAAACACACTGCGCATCTTCTCGTTCGCGATCATTTCACCTGCAGTTTGGAAGATGATGGTACCCCAGCCCTCCACGAACGTGTTTGCTTCTGCGATGACCTCCATAATTTCTGCTTCCATCTCTTTTTCTGCCTGCAGTAAACTGTTCCATAGATCATCGCCGACGGAACCTTTCTGCAAGAGGTTTTGAAGTGCTGGCTTGTCTTCACGGAGTTTCACGACACGACTGACATCTGTCATGGCGCGTTTGATGAGAGCCGCTTTGAGAAGGGCATCGTGTGCAGGGGGGTCTGCCTGTTGAAGTAGGGTGACATAGACATCGCGTTCCGTATGAGGAGGGAAGTACGGCTCGTATGTCTTGCCTATGGAGATGTTTTCAAAACGCCGAGTCAATTTCCAGGACGAGATCAACCTTACCAGCGTTGCGTTTTCTGTAGAAATGACTGAATATGAGCAGACTGCTCACGACTATTCCGATATATAAGACTGGGACGAGAACTGATGCCATGGTACTTGGACAAAACAACCGAAATGTGTCTGCGGACGTGTCCTCCTCACGCCTTCCTCTCGCCGGAGGTTTGTCCGTGTTTGTCTCGAAGCCCGCCGGATCCGCTGCTGCGGCCGGCGCTGTGCCGATCCAGGCCGATGCTGAATGACACCCCGGCATGCGGGCCGACAAAAGTCACTTAGC
Organism: Phlebopus sp. FC_14; assembly: GCA_021018615.1. NCBI lineage: Eukaryota > Fungi > Basidiomycota > Agaricomycetes > Boletales > Boletinellaceae > Phlebopus > Phlebopus sp. FC_14. Next base: position 644,533 of record JAEVFL010000002.1, on the reverse strand, counting down.
GCGGGGTACGTTGACAAGTGACACGTCCCCAGATTCCCCGCTGACCTCTGCGGTAGACTTTTTGGTTCTTGTCGAAATGCTTGGACGCAGCTCGTTCGTGACTAGAACTGTTTTGAACAATGTCTCCTCGTCCTCTGGTTCTCGCCGTTGGGCATCCACCAAGGTATGCATTGATGTTGAATATTCGTTTTGGTCGCCGGAGTGATGGTCCTTCACAGTCGCTCAGACAAACACTTCGAGAAGTTGTCCCGGCAAAGCAGGAACAGCTCAAGAAGCTGGCAAGTTCTTTCTCTATACTATTCCAATCACAACTAAGTATCTCCACTCCTGAAACCAGAAAGCCGAGCATAGTCAAGCAGTAGTTGGGGAAGTCAAGGTATGGCGATGCCACTAACGCGCACGTCGCCATTTGACGCTTCTGTGAGGTGGAAAACATCCTTGGAGGCATGAGAGGTCTGAAAGCCATGCTGTGGGAGGCGTCTGTCCTTGATCCGAACGAGGTTTGCTGCAGTCATCAATTTCACCAGAGCTCGAGCTCACATACCCATGGTCAGGGCATTCGCTTTCATGGGTTGACCATTCCGGACTGTCAAAAAGTCCTCCCCACTGCTCCAGGAGGGAAGGAGATGACCGCCGAGAGCATGCTCTGGCTTTTGCTCACAGGTCAGGTGCCGTCTCCAGAGCAAAGTCGCGAGCTGTCTGCGGAACTCGCTGAGAAAGGCGAGCTACCGGTGTTTATCGAGAAACTTGTCGACTCGTAAGTGTTCATGCTGCGGTCAAAATCGAGCCAATGTCAATGATATCCACAGTCTTCCCAATACCCTCCATCCCATGACGCAGTTAGGCATGGGGGTTGCTGCCTTGAATCATGACAGCGCGTTTCAGGCCGCCTATGAGCGTGGTATCAAGAAGAGCGAATATTGGTCATATGTTCTTGAGGACTGTCTCGATCTTATTGCCAAGTTACCCGCTCTGGCTGCGCGCATATACCGTAATATATACCATCCGGAGAAGTCGATCGCCCCTATAGACAAAAATTTGGATCTCGTCGGTACGTTTGGAAAGTCATCGCTCCATGTCTGAGTTCATCAAGGTGCGCAGGAAACTATAGCAATATGCTGGGTTTTGGCGACAACAAGCATCTGACCGAATACCTTCGTTTATACATCGCTTTGCACGGAGATCACGAGGGCGGAAACGCGTCGGCCCACACCTCTCGTGAGTTTTACGGTTCCGAACTACCTGGTAGTTGTGTTGTTCATAGCCGTTAGACTTGGTCGGCTCCACCTTGTCCGATCCTTACCTTTCGTATTCGGCCGCCCTCTTTGCACTCGCTGGACCTCTTCATGGGTTTGTGTTACGGTTTTTGCTTCCGATGAGTTGTCCTTGACATCGGTCTCCCTAGCCTCGCTAACCAGGAGGTCTTGAGGTGGCAAATGGCCATGCAGAAAGAGATCGGTGACACAGTAACTCATGACAACATCAAGGAATACCTTTGGAAGACACTTAAGAGCGGCCAGGTTGTGCCTGGGTAAGTGACAATGGCGACGCACCCCTTTGCATCCCTGATATTATACAGGTATGGTCATGGGGTCTTGCGTAACCCTGATCCCCGCTTCATTGCGCTGCAAGAGTTCTGCAATACGCGGCCGGAGCTACTCGCAAGTCCAATTATTCAACTCGTTCAGAAGGTGTGTTGGCAAAACAGTTGTGCAGGCTCAACTGATTATGTCAATGGTTAGACCGCGGAAGTTGCGCCAGATGTCCTCAAGGAACATGGCAAGGTTCGTGGGTGCTCGTGGGTGCCGCTCTTGTCAAGTGTGATAGTTACCTATTTCCATTAGACCAAGAACCCCTATCCTAATGTTGATGCCACGTCCGGTATGTTCCATGTGACGCACTTCCATTTTTTTTTGTTGATACCCAGAGCTTGTTTGGTAGGATGCGTGCTTCATCACTACGGTCTGACAGAATTCAAGGTACGGTCGTGCACTTAACTTAGAGGGGAGACTTCTCACTTCGATATGGACCAGTATTATACCGTCATCTTCGGCGTTTCGAGAGGTGACTGTTTGGTGTTGTCTTTGTCCAATCGCGTAACTAACCATTTCTTGACACAGCCTTGGGGGCTTTGACACAACTTGTATGGGCGCGTGGTACGTTTCCACCAATACTTGGTGCGATGATAATCTCTTTCTGATGGTGATGGTAGCTCTGGGACTGCCCATCGAGAGACCAAAATGTACGTCTTGGTAGCGGATTTCTGATCTTTCCCACGCACTGAAAAGATTCTTGTTTTTGCAGCTTACTCCATGGACGCGCTGGAGAAATTGATCCAGAAGTGAAGTGTCCCACATGATTCAGTCCATTTTCATCCAAGTGCTTCGCGCTTTCGAGTTATGATTTCACAGAGCCCGCTTTCTCAGCATTACCTCGCCTGCCCACGGACTGTACATTTACCAATGCTCGTGATCGATATCCTCATAGACACTAGGAAACACAATGAAATGCATTTAACGACTTGTAGCCATACATCGTCCATCAGAATGAACACAGGCTTGGTGAACACCACATGTAACCGTACAACAGACTGACCGTCAGAACCAGTTAGGCTCCTATATTGACCAAGGGAAAAATTCGAAGGCACACGAATGTACTACCAACAGATTTAATAAAAAAGGCATCCAGCCAAAGCACAAAGGTAATTTAACCGGTAGATAGAGATTGGGGAAAAGAGGAATGAAATAATGTCCCGTCATTCGTGGTATAAAAAACGGTGGTTAATCGAAAGGATTGGTGGTATCACGCTCAGAATCTCCTGGGCATGCCTTGCGGTGGAAGTTGTCCTTGTGGCATCATTTGAGGAGGGTATTGCTGTGGAGGAGGTGCACGACCGGCGAGCAGTCCTGGCGGGGGAACGCCACCTGGGGGCCCTGGCATTCCGGGACGCTGCCCGGGCGGAAGCTGGCGTCCAGGTCCAGGTCCATATCCTTGTTGGGGAACAGGGTATCCAGGGCCGGGTGGTCCAGGTGGAGGAGGGCCCTGTCCAGGTGCGAAGCCGCGCGGAGGTGGAACTACCATTCCGCCTCCTGGCATTGGGCGTGCATTAGGTCCCGGCCCTGGCCCGGGGGCAGGCTGCGCGTGTGGTGGGGGTGGTCCGCGAGACGGAGCTTGCTGGGGCGGTGGACCCGGACGAGGCTGGCCACTAGGGCCGGATGTCGGACCAGGGTCGTGCAGCGCTACGGGGGTAGGTCGACCACCAGGGCCTGGTGTGCCATTTGGCATCGAGTTGGGAGCAGAAGGCGAAGGTGGGTTTTTCTCGGCGGCCTTCACAATCTCGTCACTATGACGAGACGACGTACGTGGAGATGGAAGTGAATCCGTGAGATAATGCGATCGCACAACATCAAGGACGAGAACTTTACATACTCAAGAAGATTAAGCGCCGCGCAAAGGACGACCCATTCGACACAGTCTTCGTTACCTTCTCCCAAGGTTTGCCACACAGCTTTTTCTTCGGGCGTTTTGCCGGTGATACTGATCCTGGTACCACCACCGTTGGGACCCGGTGGATTCTTCTGTATTTTTCCAAACTCGATGCGCTTCGGGGGTATATTATGACCGGCATATGCAAAGTAGAACATGCTCCAGAAAGCAGCATTCGGGTTTGGCTTAGAGATCTGGAAAAGAGGGAGATCCGGAGAGTCTGGAGATGGTAGAGAGAGCTTGTATATAGGAGAAATGACACCAGTATTTGCGATGGACCACTTGAGATTGCGAGATGCCTCACAGCGGACCACGCGAGAGGTCGTGGAGGTAGTGTGACCAGGATCAGATGCGGTGGATTTGCCCGTGTTCTGACGAGGAGGGAACAACTTGGCGACGCAGAGGTCGCCTTGGGGAGAGGGTGTCAAGAGGTAGTTCTCGGAGTTCTGTAAGTATGATGATAAGAGGCGGATACCGAATGAATGAGCGAGCGGACTGACGAAATTCGTGTGAAGGTAAGAGTACAAAATGTTTGAAGGTTGACCTGGTATACGTTGGCATGCATGGCTTTACCACCGGATGCGTTATTCACGTACCATGGGGTGTCACGATGAGAGTTGGGAGATGATTGGGTACAGGCGGGTGGGTGGGTGATGTGTACACGGCGTAAATCGCTGGTGATCACGAGACGATGAGAGTTGCACAGAGACTAGGTAGCCTGCAATCTTACCAGCCATTTGAGCAGACTTGAGTGCTGACGATGATGGAGGAAGAGGACAAGAGCTGCGACGACGTTGCTGGGGCTGGTCGTAAGCTGGATCACTCCGCTCGCGACTGGAACACGTTAATCCCAAATAGGAAGGTCCTGTCGAGGTGTCCCTTCAAGGTCAATTCATTTTCTGCTGCGAACAGCCTCAGATCTGCAGCGAAAAAAAAAAGACTCGACGAATGGGTCGGTTGTCCTCCAAGTCCACCGTAGATTTCCGCAGCAGAAAGGTTTCTTGAGCACCAGCCCATCGACCACAGCCAGCGCGTGACGTGACGCCTTGTGACGTTGAATCACAGCTGGTGTTCATCGATCCCGTCAGTGGCAAAACCACGTTTGAGACCCCCAACGATCTCAAAAGCATCAATCTGGCAAAGTGTAGCGTGTTCGCAGACGACAGTTCTGCTCTCCACCACATATCATGAAAGGATTCAAGAAATCATTCGTCAGTCTCATATCGTTGCCTTCTCGACTGTATCTTGACTTTTCCTGCACAGCTCGGTAGGAAGGGTTCTCAGGATTCTACGACTTCAAAGAGCAGCAAGGAAGTAAAACCTATAGCTGCTACAACCGCAGCGCCCCCGCCTCCTCCCCCCAACACTGCGAAACCCTTGCCGCAACCAACGCCTGGTCCAACTCTTCCAGGCGCATCGGTTAACAACACCAGTAACCATTCCCTCCCATCGCAAACGCAGCCCTCCTCAAACCGCTCTTCCTCGCCCGCGACCAGCACATCATCTGCGCCCGATCGCAGATACAGCTCTGGCAATTCTTCGCCCGTCCCTCCCATAGTCGTCGTGAGCCCCGATCCAGCACCTGAACCAGCCGCAAAACCTGGCCAATATGGGTCACCCGAGCGGACATCGATGCCTGATTTTCCTGGAGCTAATGCCACTCCTCCACGCGCCACTACGTTGAATCGCCTTCGGTCAGGGCCCCGTGATACCATCCCCATAGTCGGTAAGCCCCCGCGTAAGCAGCGGAGCAGTCGCTTCGTTGTCACAGAAAAGATCGAAATCGAGCGGCTCGCCCCTTTTACTGGTTCGTGTACTTCCATGCATGTGGATATTACCCTTGTTGATCGAGCGTGACCCAGAGGTTCCCCCGTCGGAGAGGTCACAGCTATTTATCAAGAAGCTTAACCAATGCCGTGTATTATTTGACTTCAACGACGCCAGTGCGGAGCTCAAAGGTAAACAAATTAAAGCGCAGACCCTTCACGAAATGCTCGAGTACATCACAACTCAGCGCGGTGTAATCACCGAAAGCATATACCCCGAGGTTGTTCACATGGTAAGGAAATTGTTCCAACGCCGATGCACGGCTAATACGACACTAGTTTTCTGTCAACCTCTTTCGCTCCATACCCCCTCCCGTTAATCCCACAGGAGATGCGTTTGACCCAGAGGAAGATGAGCCGGTTCTGGAGCTCGCCTGGCCACACCTCCAAATTGTCTACGAGTTTTTCCTTCGATTTGTCGAGAGTCCTGACTTCAATACTAATCTCGCCAAACGATACATTGACCAGCCCTTCGTACTCAACCTCCTCGAGCTCTTCGACTCGGAAGATCCAAGAGAACGTGATTTCCTCAAGACGACCCTTCATCGTATCTACGGCAAGTTCCTCAACCTCCGTGCCTTCATCCGTCGATCGATAAACAATGTATTCTATCATTTCATCTACGAGACTGAGCGGCACAACGGGATCGCCGAGCTACTGGAAATCCTGGGTTCGATCATCAATGGTTTCGCGTTGCCACTCAAAGAAGAGCACAAGATCTTTTTGACACGCGTTCTAATCCCGCTTCATAAAGTCAAGAGCTTATCGTTGTACCATCCTCAGTTGGCATACTGTGTTGTTCAATTCCTGGAGAAGGATCCCTCGCTAGTGGAGGAAGTCATGCTGGGGTTACTCAAGTACTGGCCTAAGGTCAACTCACCAAAGGAAGTTATGTTCTTGAACGAGGTCGAGGAAGTCTTGGACGTCACCGACCCTTCCGAGTTCCAGAAGATACAAGTGCCGTTATTCCACCAGCTTGCGAGGTGCATCAACAGTCAACATTTCCAGGTTGCTGAGCGGGCTCTGCTATATTGGAATAACGAATACGTGCTCCACCACATGAGCGACAATTTGACCGTGATTCTACCGATTGTCTTCCCCGCTCTGTACACTAATTCGAAGTCTCATTGGAATCGGTGAGTAGCTTTCATGGTTAATGACGTTTGAGGTTGATTAAGGGGGGAAAAAAGGACGATACATGGCATGGTGTACAATGCACTCAAAATATTCATGGAAATGAACCCAGACCTTTTCGACGAAACTATGCAGCACTACAAACAATGCAAGCTTGAGTGAGCAGATCTGGTTCTTGGTCCAATTGGTGGTCTGACATTCTCATGCAGGGAGCAACAACATGCGGTTGAACGGTACGAGCAATGGCAGAAAATTCACGAAAGGGCCGTGGCAAATGCAGGTGGGAAGTTGCCTGACGGCTATAGAGAAGTCCAACGAGAGCCCCCGCCACCACCGTCTGTTGCGGATGATTCGGACATTATGGAGTTGTCCATGGAGTTGAATGCAGTGAGCATTGATGGCGAAGTCCCAGGAGATCTGGACGAGAGTGGCATTGAAAGGGTACCCATGGCTGATCCAGGCCTAGATGTAAGTGGCTACAGCTCGAGCGGTGTGGCACGAATCCTTAAGCCGGTGTCTTAGCGCGAATTTCCTCAGGTCGGGAGTGATCATTCACCTGTTTCGCAAAGTCCTCATGTGCGGAGGAAGAGCGTCCTGCCAGGTATGCATTCTCCTCAGATGGCAGCAACGTATACTTACCATACATGACATGTAGTGGACCCGTCTGTTATCCGTGATCTTCAGGCACATCGCAGTCTTGATGATACAATCGGGCTTGGAGGGACCCACACGAACGGCGTGTAATCCTACTTGTTAGTCCCCCGGCTGGTGTCGATAATCGCAAATGGCTAGGATAGTGTTTCCTATCTTCATGACTGACGACGCTCCGACTATCTTTGACCCCTCTCTCTTTGTCCTTTTATTCTGCGCGGCATCTCCGATTCCTGTTATCTTCTTTCATGATCCCAGTACATGTCCACACACTGTCCCTGTCCTTGTTTTCTTTCTTCTGGAACATGTATCTTCTCCCATGCGCATGCGTATGCTTTCCCCGCGCTGTTTTACGTTGAACCCTACCCTACACATATCCACTAGACGTATATTTGGACCTCGCCGACATTTAGCTGCAACATACCACCCTTTTTTCCAGAAAAGTTCTTCTGAGTTTTGAAAATGGTGCTGGGCTATGGGGAGAAGATTGTGGAATGCACGCGGTGAACGCCTCGAAGGAGAGTTACTATAAGGGGTATATTGCGTTACATAATCGGCTCTACGTCAGGAAAGAACCCTCTAGAAACATGAAGGAACATCCTGGAATGGCGAGGAATACGGGCCGATATAAAAACTGAATCAACTAACGAGCTCGTTTCTTCACTGTCATCTTGCCTTCATCTTTACTTTCGAGGTACGCCGAACCCGCTCATTACTGCAGATCGAGGACGACCAACTCACCTCATTGACAGACACGATCATCTAAAACTTCATTTCCAAAATGTCAAAAGCCGTCGGTATCGATCTTGGAACGACTTACTCGTGAGTTTTGGTGGTCTGTGGATGCTCCTTGCTCTGATCTTTTGTGACTTAGTTGTGTCGGTGTTTGGCAAAATGATCGAGTTGAGATCATCGCCAACGACCAGGGTAACCGTACGACGCCCTCTTATGTCTCCTTCTCCGACAGCGAGCGTTTGATTGGTGACGCCGCAAAGAACCAAGTCGCCATGAACCCTCACAACACGTGAGTTCAGGAATTATTCGCTCATGTAACCTGATGGCTAAATTCTTCTTTCCCGCAGCGTATTCGACGTTAAGCGTCTCATTGGTCGCAAGTTTGATGACGCCGAAGTGCAATCCGATATCAAACACTTCCCCTTCAAGGTGTTCAGCAAGGGTGGCAAGCCCTACATCCAAGTCGAGTACCGAGGCGAGACCAAGGAATTCGTATGTACTTGAGCATCCGCTGCACGTTGCTGTGGTTTTAACGGCCACCCTAGTCTCCTGAAGAAATCTCGTCTATGGTCCTCCTAAAAATGAAGGAGACCGCAGAGTCATACCTCGGCACGACTGTCAACAATGCTGTCGTTACAGTTCCTGCCTACTTCAACGACTCGCAACGACAAGCTACTAAGGACGCTGGAACTATTTCCGGTATGAACGTCCTCCGTATCATTAACGAGCCCACGGCTGCGGCTATCGCCTACGGTTTGGACAAGAAGGTCACTGGAGAGCGCAATGTCCTCATCTTCGACCTTGGTGGAGGCACTTTCGATGTGTCACTTCTCACTATTGAAGAGGGTATCTTCGAGGTGAAAGCTACTGCTGGTGACACTCACTTGGGTGGTGAGGACTTTGACAACCGTCTTGTCAACCACTTCGTCCAGGAATTCAAGCGTAAGCACAAGAAGGGTGAGTGAATACGTTTTCTCGACTCCAGCGAGATGCTGACGCTTTGGAAGACCTTTCTGCGAACCCACGTGCTCTCCGTCGTCTCCGTACCGCTTGTGAGCGTGCTAAGCGTACTCTTTCCTCTGCCACGCAAACATCTATCGAAATCGACTCGCTATACGAGGGTGTCGACTTCTACACTTCGCTTACCCGTGCCCGTTTCGAGGAGCTGTGCCAGGACTTGTTCCGCAGCACTCTCGAACCCGTGGAGAAGGTCCTCAGGGACTCCAAGATTGACAAGGGCAATGTCCACGAAATCGTCTTGGTCGGCGGTTCGACCCGTATCCCCCGTATTGTGAAGCTTGTCTCTGACTTCTTCAACGGCAAGGAGCCTAACAAGAGCATCAACCCCGATGAGGCCGTTGCTTACGGTGCTGCCGTCCAGGCTGCCATTTTGTCTGGTGACACTTCTGAGAAGACTCAGGATCTCCTGCTTCTTGATGTCTCTCCTCTATCTCTCGGTATCGAGACTGCTGGTGGTGTCATGACTGCCCTCATCAAGCGCAACACGACTGTCCCTACCAAGAAGTCTGAGACCTTCTCCACGTACTCCGACAACCAGCCCGGTGTGTTGATTCAGGTCTATGAGGGTGAGCGTGCACGGACGAAAGATAACAACCTGCTCGGAAAGTTCGAGCTTTCTGGCATTCCTCCTGCGCCCCGTGGTGTTCCTCAAATTGAGGTCACTTTCGATATCGATGCCAACGGTATCTTGAACGTCTCTGCTTCTGACAAGACTACCGGAAAATCGAACCGTATCACCATCACCAACGACAAAGGTCGTCTCTCGAAGGAGGAGATTGAGCGCATGGTCAACGAGGCCGAGAAGTACAAGGGTAAGCCTCTTGTCACTTTCGGTTACCGGTTTCTAACACACCATTCCAGCTGAGGACGAGGCTGCTGCTGCCCGTATCACAGCCAAGAACGGTCTCGAGTCATATGCCTACAACCTCCGTAACTCCATCAACGACGAGAAGCTCGCTGGTAAACTTGAGGCCGCTGACAAGTCGAAACTTGAGAGTGCTGTCAACGAGGCCATCTCGTGGCTCGACAGCTCGCAGGAAGCATCGAAGGAGGAGTATGAAGACAAGCAAAAGGAGCTCGAGGGAATTGCCAACCCCATCATGCAGAAGCTCTACAGCGGAGGTGCTCCAGGCGGCTTCCCTGGTGGTGCACCGGGCGGTTTCCCTGGCGGCGGTGCTCCCGGTGGTTTCCCAGGTGCCAGCGAAGAGGGCCCAAGCGTCGAGGAGGTTGATTAAAGGACTCGATCGTCGTCGTCGGATAGCTAGCATCGTTTCTCTGATCTCATTCGCATCCTGGTAGTATGTTGTACCACATTAAATAATCCGTCAGTTTGTACGTTACATTGCGCATCTCTAGATTTGAATTCTTTGCATTCTCTCAAATTCCATACGTGTTTGTGAGGTTATGAGTGACCGTTCAGTACCTTGACCACGATCCTTCCACACTGGCACCGGCCTTGATCAGCTCACGATCATCTCTAGCGGAAGGACTATCATTCGACATCATCGACTATACGACGGTGCGTTCTTCAAGTTATGACTGAGCGCGCTGCCCGACCGCCAGCGCGTCTCACGCAGTGCGTCGTACATGTCTCCTTGCTCAACAGTCCTGATGTTGTCTCACAGCAACGTCTACGAACAGCTCTTTCATAGCGGTCATAGCCTATCGAAACTCAGAGATGCAGTCACACAAGGACGGCTACTCCAGTCATCCAATGGAACTATCGGAGTACCAGGACGGAGTCTAGCGTGGAAGGCGAGGCTCACGAAACACATGCTTTCGTCCAGGGGGCTCATGCTCAGTATTATCAGTTGTTCCTTCTAAAAGACGAGCCGCTGCAACATCCACCTGATGAAATACCGACGGTGCCCATTGAATTTCTCCGCAAGTCTCGCAAGCAGTTTTCGATCTTGTTACTCGAGAAGATGAGAGCTCCAGACGGGAGCTATGACGAGAGCTTTGTCGTACCTGGACTTGCTATACCCAGACGAACGGAACAGTCTGTGATAAACTTGGAGACGAACAATCCGTTGAGTTTGCACGATGAGGTATGTTCTGGCCTAGTGATGAATACATGCTCTTTTGATCATGACCAAACCTATAACACAGAATCCTTGGAAGGAATGGTTTTCGGCTGTAGACCTTCGCAAGACGATACAACAAGATGTTGAAAGGACGTAAGCCAATCTCATGATTAGGATGAGGTGGACTGGTCCATAAACCATATCGCAGGTTTCCTGACATGGGGTACTTTCGTAACGAAGACGTGCAGCATCAATTGACAAATGTCTTATTCCTCTATTCCGTCATGCATCCGGACATCGGATACCGACAAGGCATGCATGAGCTCCTGGCACCATTGTTCTATGCCATAGGTAAGTCCCAGTCAAGAATCACCGCATATTTCCGCTGTTCTGTCCTGCGATCTCATCTTCTGACGAGTATTGGGTAGCTAACGCTGTTGATACTAGATTTTGACTCCGTTTCGGAATCCACAGAAACATCGGAGATAGATGTGCTGTTTGCTGAAACGTGTTCGAGGTCATGGGTGGCAGCCGATGCATGGACACTTTTTTCTGCGTTGATGCGAGGAATTTCGCAATGGTATGAATGGCGCGAACCAACCCCGCCTCCCTCTTCGCGAGGTCCAGTCAACTTGAAACCCTACGTGCCTCCCATCGTCCAGGCATGCAACCATATCCAGGGCACTTTACTGAAATCTGTTGATCCTCCTCTGTATGATGCCATGCAAACAGCAGGGATAGAGCCTCAGATATATGGACTGTAAGTCACGACTTTTTCCATCGGTATTTTGACTCAGCTATGATCAAGGCGGTGGTTGCGTTTATTATTCACTCGCGAGTTTCCGATGGACGAAGCAATGATGTTGTGGGATGGACTTTTCACAAGACCGTCTGCCATGCCGGAGCTCGTGCAATGGATATGCATTGCGATGCTCATTCGCATACGAACGAAAAGTGCGCCTCGGAAGTCACGAGATTTTCGTAACTATTGAGACCTCCCCCAGTGATCCCTTCAGACTATAGTACGCAGCTAACGCATCTCCTGCGATATCCACCATGTCCTACTCCGGAAGAAGGTGCCCCACGCCATATTCTTCTCCTCATTCGCCAAGCGATTGCACTGGAGATGTCTCACACTCCGTCGACAGGCGCGACATTGATGATCGAGAACCGCAATCTCCTGAATATTCCTCTCGAGGTTCCGGAGACTGTCCCGCCTAGGCGAAGAGTTCGTCTCACAGAAAGAAGTCATCAGGGTAATTCATCAGAAGGTCATCCTTCAACGGAACATCTTCGACAGCAGCCTTCCTTTCACCTTGGATTCCCTGAACTTATCGCTCGCGGGCTCCTTGATCGTGGCGAGAGCTTAGGCATCAACAAGACTGTCATGAATGCAGTATCAGAGATCAAGGTAAGGCCTCTATGCTGTAATCGGGCTTGCTTCCTTTCTAAATTGCACTTAGCGCAACCTCCCTGACTTGGCGTCCAATCTCGTTCGTACCCCATCATTTGGGACGCCATCGTCTTTCGCGGCCTATCCACTCCTTGATGAGAAAACGGCGGAAGAGAGATCTACTGGGAATCGTCGGGGGTTGCTGGAATCTGCCCGTGAACTGACTGAGCTTCGTCAACAAAACAAGCATCTTGGGGAGGCGCTCACCTGGATATTGGGCAATATTGACCAGAAGGAGGACGATCAGGAAAATCCAGAAGGACGTCGAATGCAAAGGACGCGAGCCCTAGAATCTCTCTCGTACGTACGTGACGTCTTGAGTGGTCAGGTGGCTGAGGTCGACGAACGTCGGCTATGGGGGGAGGAAGAATTCAAGAGGAGGTGGGAAACACGGGAAAAACCGCTGTCATGGACCGCTGAACCGTCGACGTCTAGGCGAGATGCACGTCCTTCGAGAGCCAGCGGCACTCTTTCTTCTTCCTCACCACGAGACGACCGTCGAGTTCCGCTGCATACCTCTGTCGCATCCTCATCCGCCGGTCCACTGCGGTCGTTCGTGTCGCCGGTGCCGCCAACTCGCGCCGCATCTCTTGCCAGTGGTACCAGCCACAACCACGGTCGGTCGCATTCGGCAGGTGGTGGGCTTTCATCGCGGTCTAGTTCACAGCAGCGGCTGCCCATGCGTATCTCGGCCAATAATCCCTTCCAGCGCGTATCTGATGTAGGGAGCGAGTCACGGCCTGTTGGTGATACGGCTGCTGGGGACCAACCGTCGAATCAGACGAGCGGAGAAACACAACATGACCCGTTGGGAGTACTCAGGTAGAATGGCTGTTTTGGATTTTGCAAAGGTGTACATACATATTCGGTATAATCTTGGTACATTTTCTCCCAGTGAAGGTCATTTCTCTGGTTGCCACCCGTGTCGCGCTGCCTTTTGATCGAGGAATCGGCGGCGAGGTGTGCTCGGATTCAGTGGGGATGACCTTGGTCTTGACATCTCGACTCGAAGCGGACTCGTTTGGGGGCTGCCTCGTTCAACCTTACGTTCTCCGCCCCGTTGAGACAAGTTGCCTTGATATTTTTCCCTCGTCGGTTTTAGCTGCTATTGCATCGACACTCGGTGTAGTTTCGCCCATGTCGCCTTGGGATATGTACATTTGCTGGATAGGGCAGACTTGTATGAGAATGTGCGGAGGTTGAGCGGTAGCCAGCCAAAAGTCGGTTCAGCCGAGCGGAGGAGTGAAGTGGGAAATCACGCGCCGGGCATTGGCCGGGTGAGATCGACAGCTTTCTCGTGTTGCATCGGAATTTCACACAACATTCGGGCTTTCTTACGCACTCGCTCGTCGTGCACGACAGCAGCAACGATGTTCAGAAAGTCTCTCTCAACGGCAGCTTCAACGAGGGCTCTCTTACGTTCTCATCGCTCCTTCTCCACCACGCTACCCACTAGGAAGGTAGCCGCGACCAACCCAGTGAAAGCCCAGGAGGTTCAGGTGCGCTCACAATGGCTTCATGACTTCTCCATCTCATTACACGCTTTGCAGTCGTGGTCTTCAGGGAAGTATCCGCTGATTGAGCACGAATACGATGCCATCGTAGTGTCAGTACTCTTCAAATAGATTCCATCCTTGGCTCGGAACTCATGCTCGTTCTTCTAGCGGTGCCGGTGGTGCTGGTTTGAGAGCGGCGTTTGGTCTTGCGGAGGCTGGTCTTAACACTGCGTGTATCACCAAGCTCTTCCCAACACGAAGTCACACCGTCGCTGCCCAGGTATGTCACATATCATCGTTTACCAAACCGACGCTCACGAGCTCCGTTCAGGGTGGTATCAATGCTGCACTAGGCGTAAGTGCGTGTAAAAGGGTATCCAAGTCTTAATAACCCCTCTCCCAGAACATGACCGAAGATGACTGGCGATGGCATATGTACGACACGGTATGGATGCACTTCCGTACCTACGCAGCATTCTGACTTGTTTTGTTTTCAGGTAAAAGGTTCAGACTGGCTCGGTGACCAAGATGCGATTCACTACATGTGTCGAGAGGCACCAAGATCTGTCATCGAGGTTCGTCTATCGATTTATGTTACGGGCTCCTGCTACAATGACTTCTAGCTCGAGCACTACGGTGTCCCCTTCTCCCGAACAAAGGAGGGAAAAATTTACCAGCGTGCCTTCGGTGGTCAGTCGTTGAAGTATGGCAAGGGTGGTCAGGCGTACCGCTGCGCAGCTGCTGCTGACCGTACAGGCCATGCCCTTCTCCACACTCTCTATGGCCAGTCCCTTCGTCATAACACCAACTTCTTCATCGAGTATTTCGCCCTCGATTTGATTATGCAGGACGGAGAGTGTGTCGGTGTCATTGCGTTGAACATGGAGGACGGTACTCTCCACCGCTTCAGGGCGCACAACACTGTTCTGGCCACTGGTGGATACGGGCGAGCATACTTCAGCTGCACGAGCGCACATACTTGCTCAGGTGATGGTAATGCTATGATCGTCCGCGCTGGACTTCCTCTCCAAGATCTCGAGTTCGTTCAGTTCCACCCAACTGGTATTTATGGTGCTGGATGTCTCATCACAGAAGGTACGCGCTATCCAGTTTTTCAGTGTATGAATACTCAGCCTGTATCAGGTTCCCGCGGTGAGGGTGGATACTTGTTGAACGCGGAAGGCGAGCGGTTCATGGAGCGTTACGCCCCTACCGCCAAGGATCTTGCTTCTCGCGATGTCGTGTCACGTTCCATGACTATCGAAATCCGCGAGGGACGTGGTGTCGGACCTGAGAAGGACCACATCTACCTGCAATTGAGCCACTTGCCTCCTGAGGTCCTTCACGAACGTCTCCCTGGTATCTCGGAGACTGCGGCTATTTTCTCTGGTGTCGATGTTACGAAAGAACCCATCCCAGTGCTGCCTACTGTGCATTACAACAGTGAGTAAGGCTTCAAAGTGCTAATTATGGGAGCTCATGAATACGGCAGTGGGTGGTATTCCCACCAAATACACTGGTGAGGTCTTGACGATCGACGAGGTAACTCATCAAAATTTCCTGTGTCTGCAGTCTTGCTGATGCCCCACTCAGAACGGCAAGGACAAGGTCGTCCCCGGTCTATACGCAGCCGGCGAGGCTGCTTGTGTGTCCGTTCATGGGGCCAACCGTCTCGGTGCCAACTCTCTCCTTGACATCGTTGTCTTTGGTCGTGCATGCGCCAACCACATCAGGGAGAACATGACGCCTGGCAAGCCCCACAAGAAGATCCCTGAAGAGGCTGGTCTCGGTAGCATTGAATTCTTGGACAAAATTCGCAACGCGGATGGTCCCAAATCTACTGCTTCCATCAGGCTGGACATGCAAAAGGCCATGCAGTCTGACGCCGCTGTTTTCCGGCAAGTCCCGCAATGTTTAGGTCCTCCTGGTGCTCATGTTAACATTGCCGGCTTTCAGTACTCAGCAGAGCTTGGACGAAGGTGTTGAAAAGCTGCGCGCCATCTACGAGTCCTTTGACCAAGTAGGTGTCAAGGACAGGAGTATGATCTGGAACTCGTGCGTGACTTCCTCGTTACGACTTGTATGATGACGACGCGAACGCGAACTGCAGTGACCTTGTGGAAACGCTCGAGCTCCGCAACCTTCTCCAATGTGCCGTTCAGACCATCACTGCCGCCGCTGCTCGCAAGGAGTCTCGCGGTGCCCACGCACGCGAAGACTACCCCGAGGTCTGTCTTTTCCCAATCTGTTCATCCATCCATCCATCCATCCCATCTAATAAAAATTAATCATTACAGCGTGACGACGAAAACTGGATGAAACACACCCTCACCTGGCAACATGACGTCGACTCACCAGACGTTACCATCAAATACCGTGGCGTGATTGATAAAACCCTCGATGAGAACGAGTGCAAGGCCGTCCCACCGTTCAAGCGCACATACTAAGACCGTTGACTTCAGTTTATATTATATTTTCTTCTGGGGTCGATACGGAGGGATCAGTACATTGTATCTCTGTTTTTTATTCTCTCTAGTTGAAATGCAATCCACCTCCAACCCTCTTGTAGCGCAACACAACTTTCGGTGGTTATGTCATGAAGGGCCCCTCCGACTGGCGCTCCTGCCAGCGCTAGTATCATATCGGTAATATCAGCTACGCCCCTAGCAACAGAAGAGATATAGTTGGTTGGCTAGCATAATTTGGGAAGGGCGGTTGCGCTATGTCCGCTCCCTCCTGGGACAACATTGGCCCGAAACGAAGACAAGACCAGACTAAAGATCGAGTCATAGAACAGCACAGGTCTGAGAATCCCCGCCATGTAAAATGCTGTGTAGTAACACTGCCTTTGTGGAATCCTAACGTGAAAGCTTTGGAGCATCAGAAGGTCACCGAATAGACAGTACTTATGTTTATGGGAAGGAACCACTCGTTGACTAGGATATGCATTGCACCGACTATATGAGCTTATTAGTCGCCGATGTGGATGAAACTATGTACCCACTTTGATCGTCTTCATCCACTGCAAAGGCATCAGCCTCAACAGGATCGTCCACCTCGAAAACGTCGTCGTCATCGTCATCGTCATCGTCATCCTCCTCGTCCTCCTCATCATCATCAAATGGCGGCGGCGGAGGATTATGGACTTCATCTTCTTCGGCGTTATCGGGGACTGCTGGCTCGAGCACTGGAATATCTCCATCGGGTCCTTCATGAGGCTCTTCATCCGCCACAGGTGCCCCAGCGTTTTGTTGTTGTTGGACGACGGCATGTATCGCATTGAGAGCATGTGCCATTCCAAAAGCATTTGGTTGTCGCAATCCAGTTCGTCGCGCTGGTTTGTAATTGAAGTAGATCCCCGAATGCGTGATTTGGAGGCATGAGATCAAGGACAAGACACCGGGCTCATCGAATTTGGACAGCCGACAAACAGTGATCCCAGGATGAGGTGGTCGCTCCGCTGTGAGGCTGCTGAACTGCAGATCGGGGGATATTGCGTAGAGGCCATTTTTCTGAGTCAAAGACAGCTATTAGTGCCCGGACAACCTGAAGCGTGGGATGAAGATACCGTAGCTACAGCTATTTTGCCATCGCGTTCGCCCAGAGCGAGGTATATCGAGATACCTGAAGTACTCCCACCCCATGATCGGAGGTTGACCTGGATCGCGACATCACCCAGCGCAACTTCTCCTGAGAAGACACATTCGAATCCAGGGATAAGAACCAACAAACCACTCGATGTGAGGGCTGCAATGTCCTTCCCGGATGACGATACATGCACTGAAACCATGTTTAGTGGAGGCAGTACGGTCATATGGAGGTACTTACATGCCATGAATTCCCCCTCAGTGGAACTTGGAACGTGAAACGCCTCCTGGAGCATCTGGGGTTCCAGGATGGTGGACGCCGTATGAGGGGCATCGTAAGAAGGTACTATGTCCCACGATTGACGGGACAACTGCTTCGTAGCAAGGTGAAACACCAATGCCCCGCCTTCCCTCGCAAAGATGCGAAATTGAAAGGAACCGCATAGGAACGCATACCGGTCATTCACTTCGACGTAATTGATACGACCCAGCATGTTGCCATCCCGTACCTGCTGGATATCGCGAATGGTCTCGACCAATCGAGCCTTTGGAACGTCCCAGAGATATGCATTATGTGTGGCAGAAGCTAATAATGTCGGATATGAGAAACGGAACGCTCGTGTTATCTCTGGCATTCGAAGAAGGGACCAAGGCGTGAATTGTCCCTTGCGTCTACCCGTCTGGAATTTGGATGATGCGTCAGCGTAGGCATTGCGCATTTGCTCGTCCGGAGGGTAATCTTCTGACACTGCTTCGTCACGTATATCGACGCTATGGCGCCAGACCTCCTTGCAATTATCATGGCGGTTGAAGATGATATAGCCATGGTCGTATTCGCAATGGGCGTAATTGACAACATAGGCCTGGTTGCTTCTGTCAAATTTGACACCGAATATATCTGAGCAAGCATTTACTGACCGGTGAGAGTGCCCATAATACCTTGTTGTCCTTGATGTCCGTGACCAAAAGGCCACCGGTCTGGCAAGTCGTGATGGTGAAACCATATTTATCATCGACTTTGATGCGATGGACGGCGCTTCCGGTTGAAGTGAGTTCCTTGACGGTGGCTGGCGCTTTTCCTCGCCAACCCCTCTCGATCTGTAGCTGTCGAGCGCCTGATGGTGCATCAGCGTTTCCACTGCAAAGTGTGGTGATCCCACGCACAAATTGATTTCCAGTTAATAGGCCTGGTATTGGGACACTGGGCGACGGAATGTGCATGCAGTTCGTCCGCGCCTACGAACTGATGGAGTAACGCTGCGTTCCGGTAGACAGTGTTCTCGTTGATCACGATCAGGTCATTCCATGCTCGCGAGACCAGAGCAGTGTGATATAGAGACTGCAGTGGGAGATACGACACGGCGTGCAATGCAACCTCAGCGGGCAAAAGATGCAGCATCGTAGTTCTGGCGAAACCTGGGTGAGCTCGTCGCGAGTGTCCATAACGGGAAGGAGATGACATCCTCGACGCGGAGTTGCAACACACCTCTCATCCTCGTCCACCATGTCGAGCAGAGCCGGGGGGTTATACGGCGGCATCCAATTCTCCTCAGGCGCAACGCTAAATTTCTCGTCCTCAGTCACTCCTACATCTGCATCTACAACGCCCGCAGCACAAGAGAAAAATGAAAAAATCGAGCCACCAAATGTAGTTACCGCCACGACCATGGAGACGCAAACCAGTGCAGCCAAAGTCGATGAAGGAGCAGGATCATCTGGGTCGGGAGTTGGGACAGCGGCGGGAAAGCCTACAGCTGGTATCTTTCCATCCCCTGCACCTTGTTATGTACAAGCAAAATATTGACCATCGCCATCATCCATGACCATTGTGGCCTCGTTTTGACTTGCCATCCTCGTACTACCGTCATCCCGCAAAATTTGTCGTGAACACGCATATATATGCAAAAAGGATGGTCTGCTGCCCTTGCCTTCGCTCCTGTTCGGAGGGCACTACCCAAAGCAAAACAAGCTATCCCTCGTTTACCCGTCGGGGCGACGACGGTATCTACTGCTCCCACGTTGGGACCGGCTGCGATACCTGCACCCGCTGTATCGACCGCGCCATCAATATCCGCCACGGCCGTCGTCTTCGCTGCACCTGAGCTTGTTGCTCCGGGCAACGATCAGGCAGAGACAAAAGAACCGCTCAGCACAGGGCAGAAAGACCCAGGGTGGCGGAAGAAAGAAGGATGGGGCAAGAAAGTAAAGCCACCGTCCATGGTTTTGGACGAAGATGTCAACGGATTCAAGGCTCAGCATAAGCGAAAAGGCGGTGGTGGCGGAGGTGGAGGAGGAAAGAAGGGAAAGAAGGTATCTCATATATCGTCCTCTGTCATCGAGTGCCCTGATTAGTATTTCAGAAAAATATTATACCGGTCGCGGTCTGGGATCCTGTGGAACAGTATGATCCACTGAAGCCCAATGATTATAACGAGTACAAGGCATGGAAGCAACGGGAACGTATCGAACGAGCGACGGAGCGCGCAGCCGAACGTAAACGTGCCCGCGAAGCAAGATTCAGGGGTAGTGATCAAACAGACAGTGGAAGCGAAGATGAACGCCCCAGAAAGAGTGGTACATCCGATTCACTGCCTAAATAAGTTGCCATTACTGACAGTAACGACCCTCAGGGAGGTTCGATGATCACGACTCTTTCGACCACTGGTCTCGTGCCGACGAAGACGATCATCCCCGTGGCCTTGGCGCCCACACCCCCCTAGCGGTGGTGGACCGCAACCTCTCTGGCGAAGATGCATATCTAAGACGCCTTGCAATGTCGCAGGGGACACGGGCACCCTCTCCGCCACCAGCCTCCTTGGATCGTAACATGTCAGGAGAAGAAGCTTTTCAGCGACGTCTTGCCATGTCGGCTGGTGCGCAAGCAGCGCCCCCACCAATTCCAAGTTTCGCACCACTAGAGTCAGCACCATCCGCTGTAGAAGATGACGATTCAATCCCTGGACTTGGAATGCCTCCTCGCATCGACCCTTTTGACACTTCGACCGTCCCAGATCGCGCAGAGACTGGTGAGGATGCTTATCAGCGCCGTCTGGCGATGTCCCAAGGCCTGCGACCGACAGCCCAACCATTCATGCCTTCTCAGCCTCAGATCGCTGCGTCTGTCGCCCAACCTCCACAGCCACCCCCTTCGCCGCCGCAGTTAGCTTACAACCCCTTTGCACCTCCTGCGAACGTCCCGCCCCCTCCTCCGCCTGGTCAACAACCACCCGTTCCCAGTGGGTTTGAGGATAAGGTGAAAGCCGCCGCTAACATCGCTGCGAAACTAAGTGCGCTAGCTGCGACTGCTGGTTCCAGTACTGGTGCGACCAGCTCCGGGACGGGTTCTCCTGCTCCACCGGCTGATGATGATGGGTCAAAAGAACAAGGGTATATATTCTGTCGCACGCTCTATGTCCAAGAGCTAAGATTTGATTTGATAGACCTGACCCACACGGCTTCGCTGCTCGCCTGATGGCAAAATGGGGTCACAAGGAAGGCCAAGGCCTTGGTGCTGATGGCTCTGGAATAGTCAACGCCCTCACCGTGGAGCAGATCAATGCGCAAACCAAAAGCAAGGCCAACAAACAGCCTGGAAAACCCAAAGCAACCATTGGGTCGAAGATGGGCCGAATCATTAACGACAACGATGATGCGAGGGCCAGGGAAGATCGTGCGCGGTTTGGAGAGCCAAGTCGGGTGGTCGTGCTCACGAATATGGTCGGACCAGAAGACGTTGATGATGGAGATTTACGAGATGAGATTGGTAGGCCGATTCCTGCCTTGTTTACCGCAAGAGTGTCTTATGGACACCGGCTCTTCCAGGGGATGAATGTTCCAAGAACGGCACTGTCGAGCGTGTCATCGTTCATCTCACTTATCCACCACCATCCAACCCCGAGAATCTTGTACGGATATTCGTGCTTTTTGCAGGCCCCTCGGGTGCGTGGAAGACGGTTCGAGAGATGGATGGGAGGTATTTTGGGGGGCGAGCAGTTAGGGCGAGGTATTTCCCAGAGAAGCTGTTCCTCCAGCATGATTTGGACGGAGATCTTTGATAACACTAGTTGATTGCTGCATGATTGCTCACCATTATGAATAAATTGCCAACTCTCAACATTGCTTACATGCTGCAAAGATCTTTCGCTCATATGATTGACTCCATGTTGCTCATCATCACAACTACTAGTATAAAACTTACTACCGAGGTAAGTCTATTTCCATCTCACTGGTTACTTAATTGTCATTCATTGCTTTGCAGCTTAATTTGCAGAATGGTAACACATGCTAGCCTCTGGAAATGTCTAAATAGGATGCATACATGCATTTGATGTTTGGATAATTAATGCCTTTCAATGCCAACATTTAGTCCAGGATGTACCATGGTTTGATGTGGGCAGATCAAAAGTACCAGTTTGATATGGGGAGATGATAAGACTGTTTCTTGAGTCATGAAATAGATGACTAGGCCAAGGAGGCAACCAACAAAGCAGTTTACCATCTGTGACAGTCAACCAATGATCAGTTGTAAGATTCCAAGAAGAAAATGGAAGATGTCCATTATTGGGCTAAATAACATCATCTTAGTTGAAGATGATATTTTACTGATAAGATCAACTCACTAGTTCTTCTATTGAATTTGGAAGTGCTACATCTTCAGTGCTGGCATTCCAGATTCTAATGGTCTTGTCACCAGAGCCAGAGACCACATGCTTGCCATCAGAGGAATATGCAACTGATGTGATTGGACCTGTGTGACAACTAATCACCAAGTCTCCAGTGCTGGCATTCCAGATCCTAATGGTCTTGTCACTAGAGCCAGAGACTATATGCTTTCCATCAGAGGAATAGGCAACTGATGTGATCCAATCTGTGTGACCCTGGAGTGGACCAACCACCATGTCTCCAGTGCTGGCATTCCAGATTCTAATGGTCTTGTCACTAGAGCCAGAGACTATATGCTTTCCATCAGAGGAATATGCCACAGATGAAATAGCATGTATGTGACCTAACAGCTCACTGACTGCAGATGGCCAGCAGCTAGAATAGGCTAATACTGGGAGTGAGAATTGATGCAAGTATGATCTCCATAGGAAATGTAGCATAGAACTTGTAGGAGTGAGTGGCATTGCTGAGAGATATAGATGTGGTGTGCTTTTTATCATCATTGGAGCAAAGACATGAATAAATCTAATTGCTTCAGCAGCTAGATCTGTAATATTGAGATCCTATCAAAATTTCAGTATATATTAAAAAAACGTATAAAAAAATACCTACCTTGGACCAGCTTTGAAGGGAAGCACAGCTATCAAGTGCTGAGGAGATCATGGTAATGGGATTGGAATGGCATAGCAAGCTGATAGCCTCCATCCAGAATGGAAAGTAGCCTTTGAAGAAGGTAGACACTTCCTGCATTAGATCTGATGTGCATACTGTCTGCTCCAAATGTTTCATCCAATTCTGACATGCATATGCAAGTTGAGATGGAATGGCCAGTTGTATCCTCTCCTGGAGATTAGGAACAACACTATTTGATATAAATGAATCTTCCAGGTTGCACATGTTGAATTTGAGCAGTTGTGTCATGCATTTCAGAGAAGCAGTTCCCAATTGAAGGTGGTGAAGTGAAGTGATGGATATAGAGAATGCATGACTTCGGTTCTTGTCCAGGAGAAAGTCTCGGAATGATGTATGAAGGGGTTGAATGGGTTTTTCACTGTTTGTAACACCAGCCAACAATGATCCCATGGGTTTCAAGATCCTTTGAACATCACCAGATCCTCCGAATAATCCAGTTAGAGCTGCAAGGGAAAGTGGCTCCTTGACACCAAGGGTAATCCCCATAACCTCTTGAAACCGGCCCAAATTGGATGTGTGGAACAATTGACCAAGGATCACTTGTCCAATGGGCCATGTACGAATCCACCTGATGACTGGAGGAGAACACTGAGCTGCTCACAGGGATCAGCACCTGCATAGCCATCTCCTTCAATGAATCTGCAGGCTGTAAATGCCCACTGAAAGAGATGTTCCGAGAGATTGACCAGATGTTTACACCATCCTTTATCTGGCCACTGGTCATCAAGCTCAGGGTATTTTCCAAGAGACCATTCAATGTACTTTGCAAGGTCTTCATTCGTCTGCGCTGGGTCGACATCATCCAACTGGACTGTAGTGACAGTATGGGATGACTGCAAGGCATCGAGGATGTCATGCTCGGGACGAGCAGTAATGAGAAGTCGGATTCCGAGAGCGAGTTGGGAGATTTGTTGTGACACAGCGGCAAGGAGATGTCGTCGAGTGGTATAATCCCCGCATTCATCAAGCGCGTCCACGACAATGACCAGGGGTCCGATCGTGTCTAGGCCATCAGTAGGTTTTACAAGGAATTCTTCCAACTGCTCCAGCGGCGACGTCGAGGTACGAAGGGCCCGATTATCCTTCACAGCATCCCAGAGGAACTGCTTGTATTGGGGGTTATGGTCGGCGAGATCACGTGCGATGGTGCTGAAAAAATTGCCAGGATTACGGTTGGCAGCATGGGAACGGTCGAAACAGTAAGATGACCCGAGTCGATCTTGCTGGTCGAACCGTCGGGCAATGGTATGCGCAATAGCTGACTTCCCCGACCCCGCCACGCCGGTGAGCAGACAGACGCGGCTGCTACTGTCATTCGCGTCGTTGAGAATTTCGCATATCTTATTTATGATAGACTCGCGAGTGCCTGGTAGACATCCTTTCTCCTGCGTATACCTGGCACCGAACGCGTAGGGCATGTCATTCAAGTCAGTAGCAGCGGCTATACCAGATCCCGGTGAGACCGCACTCCGTATACTCACCACAGATGACGCACCAGTATCCTTGACGTGGTTCATCATGCGAAACACGGTCACTCCAGTTTGAACGGCCACGTCTTGATGGAATGCATCCTTTAGCTCCTTGAAGTTCTCGTAGTCGGTTATCTTCGTGTCGATATCAGAGAGGGTATACTTTGCTGTCCGGATCCCTGAACATGAACGATGAGTATAGTAATCACATCTGAGAAACATCAACGTACAGAAACTCTTCTTCCTCGTATAGTCGGCGATAAAATACCCGCACTCAGTTGCTTGCTGAACCATTAGAGTAATTGTTTTCATGTGAGCCTTGACGGCCTTGAGGGGCTCGGCATCATCAATGAACGTGAACGTATCATTCATAGTTGCCGCTAAGCGGATGACGCGATCATCACGAACTTGCGCAACCAGCACCTGGATTATGGTCGCGTGGGTTACAGTCCATCACCAGAATACGACGTCAACACCAACGTACCTGGTTAGCGGCCGACAACACTGACCATGCCAACGACGTGTACGGATGAATCTACCCATATATTCAGTGATCAGCAAACGAGGGGAATGGGAAGTGACTACTTCTGCAATACCGTCCACAATGGTCGTGAACAACTTGATCTTCTGAAGTAAGGGAGCCCACGTCGTTTCGAGTGACTGGACAGTATTCACCACGTCGGTAGTGGTGCCAACTGCGCCGGTGGCAATTTGTACGGCCGCAGGGGTCGTGACGACCAACTGCTGGACTCCTGAGGTAGCCTTAGTAGCTGCATCTCTGGCTTGAAGATCGTCGGCAGTGCCAACGACCACTTTCTTCTGTATCAAGACGTTGAATTTCAGGGTGATTTGGGCGTCGGTGTCGACAACTTCGACTGCTGCACGCAGAACGAGACAGTTAGCGCATATCAGGAAGTACGCAACGTTGGCAATACCTGCATCGTTTCCTCTTTCCAGCAACGAACCAATATCCTCTTTGTGACATCCAACATATTCATCCTTTCCAAAGCTGTGCTTGCGGTAAGTGTGTACTTCCAGAGTAAGGGGCTCGTCTCCCTCCCTACTGACGTTAAGTGGCGGCACGAGAATAAGAGCCTGACTGTCTACTCACAACCATAGCGTGTCATCCCATAGCACACGCTTCTTCTCCTCCTTTCTAGTAGTCGTCTCCTTGGACGAGTCTCCAATGCAAAATTTGGCATAATATTTTGATTTTCCTGCGATAGGACTCTTCTTCTTGGGGATTGAAGCTCGATGCCTTGCAAGGGATCAGAAACGTAGAAAGACCATCCAGGAGGGAACACACCGGACACCTGGATGACGAAGCGCCTGTCCATCGATGATCTACAATCACTTCAGTTCGGGTCGTAAGGGCCCATGACTCGTTCACGCACCCCCCTGTGTCTCGATCCCGTGTTTGATTGCTGGTATTCATGCTAGAAAGTGGCTCGTCAGTATAACAATGCGAGCGTAGAAGTGGGGACTCACAACGAGGACGTGCGGATATCATGAACAGACGCTCGTCGTGCGTGCCGGTGATGAGCGCTTGAGCGCCTATCTGGATTATTTGTTCAACTGGCTATTCCCCTTCGCCTCGGTCGCCTACTCTCGCCGGCATGTCGCACGTCGTCGCATATCCCGACAGCTAAGACACAAACACCGACTGCGTCGGGAATTCATCCAGGACCGCAACTTTGGGACGCGTACGACTGTGTACTACAGGACGTACTGCGGACAGGTCCTTGCATCAAACGTCACCGAACACAAGTAACCGCTGTCGCTGTGGGCTTCCGACGTGAACGCAGAACAAGGCAAATGACGAACACGCCAAGGCTCGGAGGGTACGTGTCCCGGTTCTTCGTAAACCGGATTGCGCTGGCCACTGGACTAAGCTTTGCCCGGCCCGAAGGCGCAGTTTCCGCCGCATGATTTAAGCCCGCGCTGCAGGAAACCTTTCCCCATCATCGAAACAGACGCCTATCAACATGGACATCAAAGTTTTGGCTATTGGCGGATCGAGGAATATTGGTTACTTGTCCGCAATTAGACTACTCGGTGAGCCCTTAGGACATTGAACCTTGTCGTTTTCAACTAATTCATGGCGTTGGGCTAGACTTGGGGGCGACCGTCACCTTCCTTCTGCGAAAACCCGCCGTGTTCGATGACGACGAGACTATCAAGAAATATGTCCAGAAAGGCAAAGCACGGCTCGTCCAGGGAGACGCCCTAGTCAAGGCGGACGTTCAAAGAGCCTGGGACGAAGCTGCCAAGGGCGAGGGCGAAGAAAATAGATCCGTCGACTTGCTCATATTCACCGTCGGTAAGTGGTGTCGAGTAGCACTTGTCAGGGCGTTCCACTGAAGACCTCGTCAGGATCTACGAGTGCACAGTTCCATCCGATAAAGGGATTCCTTATTTCTCCTGCCAACCTCGTCACCCAATCCTTGCTGAACGTCTTGGAAACGGTCCCAGCATCACACCCAAACGTGATCGCAATTTCCTCGACGGGAGTCACTCAAGTGTCGCACAAGGCCCTTCCGCTCCCCCTTAAGGTCGTATATGGATACCTTATTTCCCAGCCCCACAAAGACAAACGTGGCGCAGAACAAATTTACGCACACATGGCAGGATGGCCCTGGGACAAAAAGGACGATGTCGGTGTGGATATCCTAGGAGACAACTGGACGGATCGATTGCCGCCTCAAGGACAATACAAGAACCTGGTCGTAGTCCGCCCTGCTCTGTTGACGAGCGGCAAGTCTTTGGCGGACAATAGTCCAGGGAAACAAGCATACCGTGTCAAGGATGGCGATATGAACGGTGCTTACACTATTTCTAGGGACGATGTGTCACATTTTCTTGTGCAGGGAGTGGCGAGACATTGGGATGAATGGGTGGGCAAGTGTGTGAGTATAGCGTATTGAGCTAGAACTGTTTCCTTCTATTGTACATGTAAGCATGTGCACTTCGAATGATCCTGCTTACGATTTAACTAGTTCAACAGACCAATTATTCAGTACTCTAAATCCCTTGTCACTTTACACCATACTCTCTTCAATAAATTCACCCGTCGATAAGGGCGCCACGCGTGCAAGTATTCCCAAAAACTCGAGGGGGATATGATTCTCTGAGCTGCTGTGTACTATGGCTACAGCACGGAAATACGCAGCGAGAGATAAGCGCCGCAGCTGCGGTGTGCGTCATCGCAAAGGACCGCTAGCGCTTCGACCTTGGCTCACGGCAGTGACAGAAGACACCCTGCGCCCGTAGGTTGTCTCCACCAATTCGCTGTTCAGCGGGATGTCTAAACTCATCGATTCAGGTTGAAAAGTATCATGATTAGTACTAGCGTCGCATCAGGGCCGTTGACCAGTTAACTGTGCTGTTCGTGACGTGGGTGGTCGCACGACATGGTACATGTGCGTGTCGTCTTTGTACTTTTGGATCACTGACGTAACTGGTGCTGGGACATTCAGAAAGATGTGAATGTTCCTGCAGTGGTCCATTCGGCAGTTGTTCGTATTTGTTTTTGAGTGGCGAGGGCTCTACCATATACTAAGCTGTGTTATTGCCAGCCAGTGCCTGCGACGGTGAGCAACGGTGGCCGTTCGAACACAAACAACCTCACCTTCATGCAAGCCAACCCAGTTGACGGATTGGATTCATCGTGAGTCTCGTAAACTGGAACATCAGTACATTGCAGCCATAGATTGACGGACCTCGTGCAGCCCGTGACGTCCGCCATCAATTCTTTTCCCTTCTCCCGTTCCTCGGACGCCAGCGGGTTGAAACCATCCCCGAATTCTAAGGGCTCCTGATATACATCCTTGCTAGTCTACCATGGATCCTGTCATCGCGGCGGAAACACTGCGATGCAGGTAGTAAGTCCTCGATGCATACTGAAGAGTATTTTGTTCCTGCAGAGCTGATCCTTATGCCTTGCTTGATTTGCCCCCCACTGCGTTGCCTCAGAACCGAATTTGAAAATTGTAAGTCCAGGCTACACCGACGGCGCAGTTCGCAGTTCTTGGTGAAAATTTTGCGGTCGGGGCCTTAGTAACCTATGACGTCGCCTTCGTCCACAAGACCAGTGACGTCGTCACTGGACATAGGACGGCATATAAAAACCCTGGTGAGAACCAGAACCGAGGGCCTGTATAACGTCCCTCATCAGCACTACTCATTCAAATAGTCATGAACGAACAAAACATATACAACCCGACTGCGCATACTACGCACGGAGACCCCCTCGCCTCTACCTACGTGAGGCTCACCCGTCCGAGTAACGGTATTACTAACAAAGAGGATATCCATTTTGACGCTCGCAATACTTGATTTTTCATCTATATCAAAACAGATCAAAGACCCTATGGACGAACAAATGGACGATGATAATTTCACCCGAGGTCTTACGAAACGACAAAGCAGGGAAATGGCAGGCGTTATTGAAGCTCGTCCGGGGATCATCGAGTCGACGCATATTGATCCGTTGAGCGATGACGAAGGTAAAGCGTTGCGGCGTGTAATCTTTCTCGTTTAATCTCTCCCCCCCTTTTCATTTTACTTTAGACGATCCTTGGACACATGTTGAGGATCCGCGTCCTAAACAGCAGCAACAACCTCGACAAGGTACACCAGGCATGAAAGAGCGTATGCGCAACGCTGCAGGCGGTGCCACGGATGTCGTGTACGGTGTTGCTACTGGCGACAAGGATACGGCTCGTGCGGGCAAGGAAGCTCTCGGCTTTGAGAGTAAATAAAGATGCCGTTCAAATGAAGTCGTCGAAAGAGAGAAATGCATCCAATGTATGATTATTGGGGTGCGTGTGTAGCTCGTCTCCTGTATTATATACAAAGGTTCAATCAATCACCAATGATATCCCAAACGTTGAACCACGGGAGACGGTGATGGGAAAAGCGGACGAGTTGGTGATATAATGACCGCCATTGACATCTGGTGCTCGAGGGGGGAGAAAGTCGTCTAGGCTCGAACCGCATCACCATTGAGCCTGGTTCTCGAAATATTTCAGTCGAGCATCCCGACTTAATATGTGGACTGCAAATGTTCCAGCATCTAGCATTGCCCAGCCGTAGTGACCCCGCCGCTTGGAGTTCGGAGGTAAAGAAACGGGCGGATCCATCTTGAGTAACTTTTGCGGTGAACGATAAGTGGACCGGAGATCGAAAGATTTCTGGAGAAACGTACTGTTTTCCGCACCAAGCGTACGACAGACTCTATTGCACCACGATTTTCAGTGCCCTCCTTCACCTTTGATTAAAGGGCAGCGGTTATTTAATGATCAGAGGGCAGACTACATGCGTACCTGAGCAGTAACAACCCAGTTCCACAGACCACCATGATCTTCCAGAATACCTTCGCCTGAGTACGTTCCACCGCGTTGTCGACGTCCTTTGGGTATTCTTAATGGTAGTGGTGGTCCGGGTGGTGGTGGAGTCGGCCTCTTCACCTCGAGAGTGGAGAGTTCGAGATAAGGACACTCGGTCAACTTTTGGAAGAGCTCCTTCACATTTTCTGGCAGATTTGGCGGGAGTTCGCGAGTTCTGGGCTCAAGATGGGGCGGAAGATGGCGCAGGGGAGATGGTTCTGGGTCAACAAACCATGGTCGAGGCGAAGCGTTTGGTAGGATAGTCAGGGAACGAACGGGTCGCGGAGCTTGGTTATGTCGTATTGAAGTAAAGAAGGATAGTCCTGCTCGCTGTGCTTGACAGCGAAGAGAGTGCATTGAAATCTTGATGGGCCTCAGCTGCAAAGTTTGGTTTACTGTGTTTGGCAGACCGGGAGCAAACACATGAAAGGCTCCCTTGCGCATTTTCCTCATTCTGTTCCTTTCATTTTCCCGTCTGTGTCGTTGCACGAAAGTCCAAGGCGAACCTGCGATACCTGAGATGGGCAAGATTTACTATTGCGACTGTAAGAAGAAGATATGCAAGGGCACTCTCAAGGAAGTCTCGCGATCTGCGTTCCGTTGGCACGAAAAATATCACATCGAAGGGCGAGCATCTATCCCACCCTCCTTACGCCAGCTTAGAGAAGCAACGGGAATCCCACCAAAACCACGAAGTCGACCTCGCAAACGTTGCCAGAAAGCTCCCACTCGAAACGATGCCTCTACTCCCACTGCAATGCCAGTCGACACGCCAGCTAGCTCTTCGAGTAACCAGGGCCATTTTCGAACTTCCATGAATGCATTCAATTTCGATGATATACGGGGTTTTAAAGTGCGTCGGTGGGTATATGCACTAAGAAACTGCTACTGACGTCCTGCAAGCCACAGGGGACGAATGGGGACGGGCCTACTGTAAGTGCGAGACGGTACCAAACGATCATCGGAGAAGTCGAAAACGAAGAACACGACATTCCTCGACTCCCCGTGCTGGATAACGATGGTCACGTCCTGCAAGAAGAGGTGTATGCTAATGTCAAGGTGAACCATTTTCGTACCTCACACTCGTTCGCCTTCGACTTACACCAGGCCTCTTCGATGACGAGTATTGGCTTGCATGAACATGCTGTCCATGGCCTGCATGATTACCCGAACACCGTGCCATCATTCGACGGTCATCGAAAATTGATGCGGACGGCAATCAAATTTTACCTTGGACTATCTAAGCCCGGTCGACGTGAAGGCTATGAGAACATCCGACGAACTTATATGGAAGACCAGGCGCTTCATGACTTTCCAACTTTTGCTCAAATGCATGAAGCGCTCGCAGGATGCAGTGGGTTCGGATCGATCGTGGGCAACATGTGTCCCAACTGTAATATCAGATATACCGGACCACACTGCGACTTCGACGACTACGCGAAACTTCAACAATGTGAATTGATGCAAGGAGAATAATAAGGGGACGTTAGGGCCAACGCATACCGGAAGCAACCTGAACAGGCCAGGCCCCTTTACACGACGTATGCTTGTATCCTCATCCTTTTCTACTCTTGAATCAGCATCATCAGCAACGTTCTGCGACTTCCGACTCCGCTAGAAAGCAAGCTGCTGCGCTGTGCAGCTGTAGACAATGCAGTAAACGAGCAGGTGTGGGCGACACGTTCGCGTCGCCGTGTTTAGGATATTTCTTTTTATTGCTTCCGCTTCGCGATCGCCCTTGCCTTGATACCTCTTGTATACCATCCTTCCCAAGTCTTTGTGCCATTTTGCTGTTCTCCTGCATGTTTCTCAGCACTCGTTCGGCTATCAACACGTTGTATGCAGTCCCCGGTCGTGTAATCCATGGATTTTCATTCTAAGGAACCCAGGCCTAGGGACATTGACTCCTAGAGACTCGGAAGTTTATTTCGGATCTGCTTGACTCCCATACTCAAGAACAAATGATTCCGAGGCAGGTCGAGCTATGTGTAGCGGTCTCTGACACATTAGTTTAACTGAATGCAGTACGTTTCGTGGCGACTTGGGGAGTCTTGAACATCTAGTATTCCTGACAGCAGGTAAGGCTGTCTCACTCGCCTCGATTGCAGGATAATGTATTATCTAGTCTAAATGGTTGGATGGTGTGAGCTGATTACTCTTGCACGATGTCCTCTTTGCGTGGTTTGGAGTCCTTGAGTTCCTTGCCTTGCCCAATGATTGTCCGCGCCTCGTCATCCACCTCGATACCTGGACATAAGATGAATACAAAACGAAATACCCTTCCAAAACACCGAGACGGCTTACCAAGTCCTTCCTCTTTCACCAGTCCTAGAACATGCTCAAGCTCAACGAATCCGTCCTTGTCCACGTCCAGCTTCTGGATTACAGCTTGTCCAACCTCGTCATCTGGCCTATGCTTAATGACAGCAAGCGCCTTTTCCAGATCTTGAACTGAGATTCGGCCCTGAGCGTCTGCGGAGATCATCTGCAAGGAGCTGCCGACGCGGGAGTCGTACTCTTGCAACTGAGAATCGATCTTGGTAAGCATGCTTCGGATGCGTTTTGTAAGCGCGCCAGAAGGCGACTTGGGATCCTGAGAAGAGATATTTTCAGCGTCAGATACCACACAATCACGCATAATCCCTCACCTCTTCGGCTTGGAGGTTCTCTTCCATAAGTGCACGGAGTTCATCGCGTTCCTTGAGGACACTAGACTTGGCGGACATGATAGACAAGGCCTCCCCAAGTTCTTTGAGCTGTTCTGTCGTCATCCTAGCGCTTTCTTCCGGAGCAGTAGTCTCGGGATGTAGCTAGGTCATTTCAGTCAGCGGATTGCCATACAAAAAAGCCGGTGCCTTACTTCACTGTCAGGCAGGAGAGACTGAGCAGTGCGTGCTTCGATCTCGCCGGCCTCGCGCTTTGCACGTCGAGCGTCTTCTTCCTTCTGTTCTTGCTCTTCCTCATCTTCGATGAGCTCCTCTTGCTGTTGCAAGACCTCTAGCTTCTGTTTATAGCTTGCGTTGTCCGAATCGACCTCGAGCTCAGCCTCGTTCAGCTATGAGACGATCGTGTCAAGCTACCAGACCATTCGAAAGAAGGACACCATGGCTTACCAAGTTATCGGGCAGACCACTCATGACGCTCTCCAGACTCTGGATGACAGCAGTTTTTCCATCTTCATCGTCCCCAGGTTTGCGATCAAAGTGGAACGCTCTTCCAAGGATGAGAAGAACACCAGAGACCCGGTTGTGAAGATGCAGGTGTATCCATGTTGTCAGCTCATCGCGGAGTCTGGCAGGAGAAACACCAGTGGTCCTGATACCACGCGATTGACAAGCAGCCTGCAGCTCTGATGTCGAGAGTTCGTCAACGCCCTCTGCGTAAATAGCCTGGTCATCGCGTCGCAAGTTCATGAGTCGAGATCGGATGGCGCCACGGAGGAAGTTATCTGTGCCAAACGCGTTGATACCCATGTAACGACACATCGAGACGAGCTGAGGGCGGGACAAGTTGTCCAGCGTGAGGTCGTCATCGAATAGTTTGGCTACGTTGATGATATCTTGCGCGGAGGGGGACTCTCCGGTAGAGCGGACTTTGCGGAAGAACTCCTTGAACGCATCCGTGCCCACTATGTGGGCATTAGCTTTCAAGCCTGATTCACGAAGGGTTTCTTGCAAGAACTTGGCCATCTCCAGCCTCACACGAAGAAGTTTGCGCTGTTTCTCTTCCTGTGGAATGTTGAATAGGTGTCACTTGTGCGTAAGAGGTATTACTCACAGCGGCAAACTTGTCCTCGAACGTTGAGGGGAGCATGTTAGGGAACAACTTGAGAGCGACTGGGAGCAACAATTCCATGAAGGGCACGATGACGAAGACAGCAAAGGGAACCAGTCTAAGCAAGTCCTGCGTCGTGCGCCTCAACTAAATAACCCACAGCCCATAAGCATTCCATACGATGTACAACACGGAACAGTCCGTACCTGCCTGCGTTCTCGTCGCGTCAAACTCTCGCCATGCAAAAGTTTCCACTGCAGTCTCCCAGATATTCGAACCTCGGAAACAAGAAGCTTCGATCCGTGCCAGTAGTGCTGAGCTTCGTGCTTGACTTTCTTCCACGCCCTGGTGAGGAGAGGTGCGTCTGCTGCGTCCTTGGGCGCTGGTGGAGAAGGCTTTGGTTCTTGTGGAGGACTCGGGGGCATTGCAGCACTGTTTGACTCGTGCCGGACCAACCCATACTTGCCAGAGTACGGCACATACGAAGCGCCCGGTAAATGAAGTCTAGAAGAACGAGCGACTATGGAATACGAAGCGCGGTGGAGTGTTTGCGGAGAAATATAATGGATGCGTTGCTGCGCGAGAAAATGGCGACTACCCGAGCGCAAGACGACGGTTTTTTGTGAGCGCGGCAGCCATAAGGACATGGGACGCTTTGCAAATATTAAATGCGACTTGGACTGGCGGAGCGGTCGACCATACAAATACGATCAGAAAGACGAGCTTGCGCACGACATCCGGCTTCGGCAAAATTCTAGCACCTAGTCATGTGTTTGGTCTTGTTTGTAGAAAGAAAGGATGGCTTCCTCAATCATCACAGCGACCGACCTACACGACCCTTCGAGCCCAGCTTACAAGAAAGCCCGCAGGCAGCACATCAGGACGACAAAAAATCGCAGTCAGGATGTTGATGCTGCGTGGACGCCATTTAGAGCGGCAGAGAAAAAGTATAAAGCACGCTTCCCACCTCCTGATCTAAGCAGCGTTTTGGATCTCACCGCACCGGCGAACGAGCTCCCTTCGAGTTGTATAGATCAGTGCAGACGAATTTCAGTTCCCATTGTATCTCGCAATTCCAATGGACCCGCCGCTTCACCCGCCGCTGATATTTTCATCGTACCCGCCATACCAGGTATGCACTAGTCCAAGGACCTAGGTTTATGGAACCCGAAACTCACACCAAGGCACCAGGCCTTGTCGTGTTGCCATCATTTGTGTCTCCAGAAGACCAGCGGCAGCTTATCAGATGGTCATTGCGGGATCACGCACGTTATCCGAATGAAACTAATCTAGACGCGCATTACATCCTACCACCAGAGGGTATCTGGAATGCGCACTTGAAAACGCGCTCAGGAACCATGCAAACACCCATCCCAACAAAAGCATCTTCCAATGGGCCACCCACTTCAGTCTCTTCGGGCCCTCGGCAACTGGTCTCTAACCATGCTGCTTCAACCGATACTTTCGATGCCATCCGGACGCTCCCAAAACCACCTCCAGAACCATCCCCAAGCGTATCCGAATGCTATCCCTCGGAACTTGTGCCCAAGTTGCGATGGGCAAACATTGGGTGGTCATATCACTGGGGAACAAAACAATACGATTTTTCTAAAGGGAGGGGTCACGTTGACGCTCATTTGCAGAACCTTTGCAAGAGAGTAGTTGGTGCCGTCCCGTGGGAAACCGTGTTTGGTGAGGAAGATATTGAAGGTTGGGGTAATGACGACTGGAGAACCTGGCAAGAGACATACGGTTAGATCGCGATCTTAATTGCATTCATCTCGGCTGACGTTCCTGGAATCAGAGCCTGATGCTGGCATCGTTAATTTCTATCAGACGAAGGTGTGTGGGGGCCCTTTGATCACCGTTCGGAACGTTCATTAGTTATCTTCAATCAAAGGATACACTCATGGCTCATGTTGATCGTTCGGAGGTTTGTGCGACGTCTCCCCTGGTGTCTATTTCGTGCGTTTCTCTTCTTGAATGATGGTTAACTCTGAGAATTTACTTCTCTACCAAAGCCTTGGAAATGCTGCGATCTTTCTTATCGGTGGACTCACTCGAGATACTGAACCAGTTCCAATCCTACTACGTTCTGGCGATGTGGTGATTATGTCGGGACCAGCTTGTAGACGCGCATATCACGGTTAGTCTATGTATTTTTTCCAAATTAACGGTCGATTCATTTTGACGATTTACAGGCGTCCCACGAATATTAGAGAGCACCCTCCCTAAGCACTTGTCGCAACCCCCTAGTGATTGCGACATCGCAGATTGGGAGCCTTATAGAAACTACATAGAGAGCGCCCGGATCAACATCAACGTTCGGCAGGTGTTCCCAAAAGGTTTTGCTCCAGGGACAGAGAATGCCACTCATCCATTGGGTAAGGCGGCTTGAGACCAGATCGTAGAGTTTGACAGATAACATAAGGACGCACCGCGGCAGGAGGAGTCATTCCCTTGCGAAGATTGTAGGATGGATGCATTGCATTTATCTCATAGATCCGCTTATCTTTCCATGTATCGTTGGTCGAAGATCACATCCAGAGGGACCAAAGTCACCGTGTCATGAACCTACAAAATCTCAGCAGAACTTACGAAGTACGTTACCGACGGGTTCCTTGATGAGGGGTTTAAGCACCAGTCAAATCGCAACGTTTTATACGAAAACTCACTCTGGTTGCATGTGTAATTTATGTTCATCACCAATGTGGTGCAGAACTTAGATAGGAGTAAGGTACATAGAGCCTGCCAGTTAGTATTCTTCCTCATACCTCTCTGCAATCGTATCAAAGGAATACCCCCCAAATCCGTCGTTGGGTGATAGGGGCCGCCATTCACTCACTGATTCGGCCCCTTCCGCAATATCTCTACTGCTCGAAGGGTCGTCGAAGTGATGAGTATCGTCCCCATCAGACGAATCTTGGTCATCGTCACCGTGTTCGCCAAGGATACGTGCTAGCGCTTCCATATTGACTCGTTGAGCGCCACTGTTCGCCTTGATGCCAGCTTGCTTGGCGGATGCAACGAGAGGTTCGTCATCTAATGACTCCTTTCCCCAGTTTAGCTCGAACAACGGCTTTAGCGCCTCTTGCTCTTGCTCACTCCTTAACAGCCCTTCCAACTCGCCGTCTTCGAAAAGCTCCTCGTCCGCAATATTCTCTGGTGTGCTTCCTCCACGAGATTCTGCAAGAAGTTGTAAACGCGTCGGCTCATTGCGTCGATTAAGCTCGACGGGCGAGCACGTTAGTATGTGCGTTATCGCAGATAATTCTGGGCTAGACGCTCGTGCCGAGTCGAAATGGTCCTGTGGAATCATGCCGGAGCCCCTGGAGGACGATAAGGGATTGAGTAAAAGTCGATAAGCCTCATGAAAGTGTCCCTGTTGGGTTTTGCGCCTCTTTCTTGGCCGCTCCGCGGAAGGTGCTCGCTCGATGTGCTCGCTCGGGGAGGTGGTAGACGTGGCTGCCACGCTCTTGAATTCCCCATCGTCATCTCCAGCGTCAGGATCGTAGTCCAATTCCAAGTCGGCTTTCCGGTGTGCCGACAGCTGCTTCATCCAGATCTCTTCCTGGAATTGAATAACATCTTTGATCCCTCTCGCGACGATGGCGCGCTTCGGAACCTTCGAACGCGCAAAGGAGCCTCGGCCTTTACCCTTGTATACGAATTGGTCTAGCCACGGCACTTCTCGAATCCATTCCTCGATTATATCATAAACTGCCTTGTAACGCGATGTAACAACGCCACCAGCGAGACCAAAGCGGCTAGCAAGTCCGCGTGCCAGCTCACCCATGTGTGGAAGCGGCGCTCGCGTCTCCGCTTCTAGTCCGAGGATGAACAATGCACAAGCGGTCGGCGGTGTGGGAAGCTGTGTGAGCGATAAAGCAGGTGTTTGATGGTAGATGATCCCTGACAATGAGGTTGCTGTGCGAACCGCTGTTGGTAGCGACAGGGGTGTGAGGGTGGCAATGAGATCCTTTGGCAGCTGGGAAGGTGTTGACAGGGTTTCGGGATGTACGAGGGACTGAAGATGAGCCTGCAGGATGGGAAGATGCACAGCAGGGTCGGCAGAACTCAAAGAAAAGTGGAGAAGAGATACCACGGACTGGAAAGCGCGCGAAAGAGAAACAGACGATTCGTCCAGGAGAAACGCAATGTCTCGCAGCGAGTCCGACTTGTGTGCCTCGCGAAGGACGATGGCAATTGCGGCGCCCGCAACAAGCTTTGCTTTACGTCCCCACCTGTAAGCTCCTTTCGTCATGGCTTGTGTGAACACAGTTTCTGCGCGTGGGGATAGACCGGGGCTGCCGAGAGTGGTCAAAACCGAGCTAATGAAATTGCCCATTGCGATCTGAGCGGGGATGAGAACTCAAGTTAGAAATGGAAAAGCGAGACCAAATGTCAAATACTTGCCTTGTTTTTTCTGTCGCGTGCTTCCTTTGTCTGGCCAGCGAGATTCCATCCACCCTTACCGCGCACGCTCCTGTACGGCGTAGGGGATATCCACGAGGTTCCCGTATACGTGCCATTGTGGTGTTCGACATGAGAGGCGAGCAAGCACTGAGCGGGGTCTGCGAGTGTGCCGCACTGCGTACACAACGACGAGCAGACCTGCTCATCCCAGACGCATTCTCCCCCACATTCGGGACAGGACATGAGGACGCAAGATCATCTCTGCGGGGCTGACACGTCCTCCATGTCTGTAAGGAACACGTGACAGACAGGACCCCGAGAACTCTGTACAAAAATCAAATCGCCTCTCCCTTCTCTTCTTGATTTGATCCATCTTGGACTCTAGCCATCACCCACAATGTACTTGTCCGTAGATTCCCCCACACAAGATCCTCGTTAACTCCCAATTTACCTCGCGAGACACGTCGCAAACGGTGTAATTGGGTATAATATTCATTGCTTCTAGAATGTTGGCCATTTGATATCTCCTGCGATGTGATTAGGGTCTGCGCTTGTGTGAGTTCATCTTGGTGTCAGTTTTTGTACGAAACAGTTCGACTTCTGCATTGCCCCGTGTCTTATAGGGGCCTTTCGTCCTGAAGTGGGCCTGGATATAGTATTAATGTCCCTTACGAGCAGCACAAGCTCCAGCCTCCCATCGCTGCTCACTTAAATAGCGCCGCCCCTTGTCTCTGACTCTATTTCTTGTGCCATCATGCCTCCCCCAGCCAGTATCAACCAGGAGTTCCAATCGAAGGGGTCTACTGCCGCTAAGCGTAGGCTGTCCAACGTCTCCGATGCCAAGCAGCCCATTCAATCATACGCCAGCCTCACTGTAAGTCACTGACGATATCAACGACGCCGTATCGACAGGCAAATTAACGTCGAATTTCTTTGCAGCCTATGTGGGCTGGTATTGCCGGTGCAGTGGTAGATGGTGGCAAGGCGCTCGAGGTCGCGATTTCTGTGCACGACTCTGTCTACAACACCGATTTCTCGTCTGCTATTCTCCCATACAGCCCAAATGATCCCACCAAAACTGCCACTGAAATTGAGAACCATGTTCTTGGGACCATCAAAAATTTCTCGCAAGAACACCTGTGCAAATTCCTTGGTGCTGGTATTACCCTCAGTTTATTGAAGGAGGTACGCGATGATGTAGATGCCAGTTTACCCCATTCTCATCATTGACTGCAGTGTCCCAACCTTTGTACCCGACTATGGCTTGAAGTCGATGTCGTTCCAATTGTGTTCAACATCAAGCCTTTCCACACAGACTCTTTGACTCGGCCGAACGTCAAACACCGTATTTCTTCCACCACCGGCTCTTATGTCCCTTCTGGGACCGAAACCCCTACCGTCTATGTCGACCCTTCTCCTCTTCTGGAGCCAAACAATCTCCAGGCAGGTGTTGCGACGAAGCTCCCGATCCCCCGCACGCTCGATGAGCAAGCAGATTCTGCAGCACGCAAGTGCATCATGTACTACGGTCCCAACAATAATCCACGATTGACCATTGGACCCCGCAATCAGGTTACTGTGGATGCCGGTGGAAAGATCCATCTAATCGACGATCTTGAGGTGTACAGAAAGTCTGTTGGCAAAGGTACCTGGAATGCGGTCAATAAGCTTGCCGATGAGCTGCGCGAGAAAAAAATCAAGATCGGCTTCTTCTCTTCCACCCCTCAAGGAGGTGAGTTATCCGAATTGGTCCATGGTTACGCATACTGAGCCTTTTCCCTTGGCGCTTGCAGGAGGAGTTGCACTCGTGCGTTTGGGTTTCATGTACCTTTCTTCGTGTCTCTTCTCACCCACATGTTGGCAGATGCGTCATGCTCTCATCAGGTTTTTGACCGCTTTAGATGTCGACGTCGCATGGTACGTAACTCCTACTTATTTCCTCCCCCGCCTTCGGGTATGCGGCTTTCATGATCGTGAACTTTACACAAACGACGTGTAGGTATGTTCCAAATCCGTCGCCGAGCGTCTTCCGAACCACCAAGAACAACCACAACATACTTCAAGGTGTCGCGGCCCCCGATCTTCGCTTGACGCCGGATGCCAAGGATCAATTTGACGCCTGGATCTTGAAAAATGGCTTGAGGTGGACTGCTGAAGGCGGGCCCCTGGCTCCCGGTGGCGTGGATGTTGCATTCATTGGTCAATTACTTCTTTCTTTGTTTGGTGCCTTCCGCTGAGTCGGGAATGAAGATGACCCGCAGATGCCTGGTCTCATTCCTCTGATCAAGAAAGTTCGACCCGAGCTTCCAATCGTTTACAGATCACACATTGAAATCCGCAGTGATCTCGTTCACCAAGCGGGATCTCCTCAAAAGGAAGTCTGGCAATACTTGTGGAAGAATATCCAGATCGCCGACTTGTTCATTAGTCATCCAGTCAACAAGTTCGTTCCTAGTGATGTACCTACTAAGAAGTTGGCTCTGCTTGGTGCAGCCACTGACATGTACGTGACCAAATGTCCTGTTTACCGGTCATGCTTATTCGACGTAACCAGGCTTGACGGCCTGAACAAGCATCTCAGCTTATGGGATTCTCAATACTACATGGGCGAGTTCCGTAGCCTCTGCGCCAAGGAGAAGATGCACGAGCTCAAATGGCCTGCCCGAGACTATATTGTCCAGATTGCTCGCTTCGACCCGTCAAAGGGCATTCCCAACGTCATCGATTCTTACACTCGCTTTCGCAAGCTTCTCACGGAGAATAGCAAGTTCCTGGATGAAGACGAGATTCCCCAACTCTTGATCTGCGGACACGGTGCAGTCGATGATCCGGATGCCAGCATCATCTACGACCAGGTCATAAATCTGATCGCATCGGATGACTATAAGCAGTATGCTAAGGATATCGTTGTGATGAGACTTCCACCTAGTGACCAGCGTACGCCGTTTGCGTCTACTACTCTCTACTCTTTACTTACGGCTTGGTACAGTCTTGAATGCTCTGATGGCCAATGCCAAGATTGCACTCCAGCTCTCGCTGCGCGAAGGCTTCGAGGTCAAAGTTTCAGAGGCACTTCATGCAGGCATACCTGTCGTCGCCTCCCGCACTGGTGGTATACCCCTCCAGATCGAGCACGGCAAATCCGGATACCTGACTGAAGTCGGTGACAACGACGCAGTCGCGAAATACCTTTTTGATCTCTACACCGACGATGCGTTGTACTCCCAGATAAGCAAATACGCTGCTAGCCACGTCTCTGACGAAGTCGGAACTGTTGGCAACGCTGCCGCATGGCTTTATCTGGCCGTCATGTACAGCCGCGGTATCAAGATCCAACCCAATGGAGCATGGTTGAATGACTTGCTAAGAGAGGAGACGGGCGAGCCCTATGTCGAAGGCGAGCCTAGGTTACCTCGTGGAGGCTTGAAGTTGCAAGGCTGAATTGACATTTGACCAACGGTATGTCCTTTTACTTGCGAGAGACTTGTAACGATCTGGCGTGCTGTACATTGTAATGTCCTGGAGTACCACACTTTGTAGAGGTTTATTTTGCAGTATACCGCTACTTTCCGGCAGGATACCTGTAGATCTCTATAGGCTGCTTGTCATGTTTTGTACTGCATCTTTGAAATTCTGAGCAACCTGTGCGATCATTGAAAGCGGTGGCCGTGCCTTTTAAAATACGCCTCTTACATTACCTGGCCGGTTTACGAGGCTCTTTGTCTCTTACTCCGCTACTTTCACGCCCCATCCTCCTCAACGGCTGTCGCACCCACATATTCAGTAGACCATCGCAACCAACCAAGATGGAAGTGGACATGCAATCCCCTGGACCTTCATTTCGCACTGCTCGAGGCTCGATGGGTTACGCGACGAAGCGACCCCGTTCTCCCGAATCACCTAGCCAGGAACGTCAGTCTGTGAGTATCAGATAGCTCGTACGCTGGGAATACATCATCAGACGCGACCGCTTGTCTTGCGCAGAAACGTATTTCCCTTGCCCTCGGTGATGGCCACTTTACTCGTCGCGCATCGACCGTAGCATCCGACGCAATTGCCACTGCTTATTTGCCCCACCAAGACGACTGGGTTAGACAGGCCAGGGAGCTCACAATCCAGAGTCCGCTGACAGTCGGCTGTCTGCCTGTATTGGACGCTGAGTCTAGCCAGAGCAGAGCAGATGAACATATGGTACGTTCTTGGGAGGGTTCTCGCATGACATGGTTTTGATCTCGAAGTAGGCTGTGGATCATGAAGATTCGCTACGTCCTCCTGTACAACTTTCCATGCCAAAACACCTACATTCGTCCCGAAGTCACCTTCCATCCATACAGATCACCACGAACTCGGGTTTTTATGCTCTAACACCACAGCCCTCACCGGCGCCTTTCAGTGTACTCACTGAGCCACCATCATCGACCCCCCCACCGTCATCCCCAGCATCGTCGCTACCAGTGGTAGAAATGAACTCGCATCCTCCGGCAATTTTCCTGTTTCCCGCGACACCATCGGATACACCGTCTCTTCATAATACTTTCGTGTCAGATCCCGATCATGATACTACCGCCCACCCATCGTCCACGCAAGCTCCGACACTAGAAGTACCCAAGACTGAGGCGCCTTCATCCTCTGCTAGAAAGCATCGGGTTACAATGGGTCCACGCTCCGACTGCATTAAATGCAAAATGGGCGTGAAAGGGCACTGGATGCACTTTGACTGAAAATTACTGTTGACGACCACATTGCATTGCTCGCGCTACCATACAGCATAGTCGTAGTGCTAATGAATGTATTTCAAGAGTAGACGAATAAATAGCCCCTGAAGTAGCAAAGCCTTGTGAATTCAACAGTCCATAACAAACTCATTTGGGCTATCCCAAAATTTGCGTCACGGGGGCACAAGGCATCCAGCGATGTCAACGACCCTTCCATTATTCTGGAATTTATCCTCTGCCTCGAAAAAGGATCGCGTCGACGCGTCTGTGAAGCTCATAAGTTCTCTTGAACAGTTTCAGTCCCTCCATGTACCCCAAGACGTGGCAGAAGGGTCAGATCATGACGAACCAGAGGACGGATTGGACGCGC
Organism: Phlebopus sp. FC_14; assembly: GCA_021018615.1. Lineage (NCBI taxonomy): Eukaryota > Fungi > Basidiomycota > Agaricomycetes > Boletales > Boletinellaceae > Phlebopus > Phlebopus sp. FC_14. The sequence goes on along the minus strand of JAEVFL010000002.1, from coordinate 601,635 downwards.
TGAATGCACCGGATGTCTCATACTCGATTCGGAGACTGGTCAGAGGTCTTGCAAGTCCGAGAGAGAGTAGTAGGTTGGGGTTCAGTGTCGCGCTGACTGAAGTAAGTCGTTTCAGTTACGAGTTCTCGTTGAAGCCAAACCATTCTTTTCAAAGTTACTCTCTCGAATAGACACCGTAACGTGTCCCCAGGTTATTTCACTCATCAGTTCTACCACGAAAAAACATGGATCTATGACCGGTCAAGAAGAGCGAGATGTTTTGTTTGCCCGACTTTTCGGCCTCACGGCTGTGATACAATCCGGTCTACTCGTCCGAACACAACCGCTACCGCGCTCAACTTCAGCAAATACGCCGGTGTCCAGCCTGGAGAGCTATCAGGCCGTCTTGTCCCACCTCTTGGCAATCGGTGAAGCAAAATCTTGGTTACGCGAGAGCGCATGGTGGACGATTGGTTTAGCGATCGACGTGGTACACAAGTCTTCGGTGCCCTGGAAAGTAGATGCATTGAATTCCACGATTGAAAGCATCTTTTCACAAGCGAAGGAAGCTTTGTGGTCGCCGGAAAAAGTTGCCTTGACTCTCAAGCTGCAGCCCCTGACCCCAAATCATGACTGGGACAAATTACTTGCGCCTATGTTCAAGGGTCGTAACATCTTTTCGATGAATAATCTAGCGCCTCTTGGTCGGGTTCTCAAGGTCATTGTCAACCCCCCTCTTGCATCGGTGTGCGAGAATTACTCACATGCACAATTCAGGAATCTGCAGTGGATGATGAGGATTCCTCTAACGCGAACACCGGATCGTGGAAACCCCAGATTCATTTCGTATGGGACGTTATTTTCGACCGACTCCTCCCTCCAGCAGGTTCCGAAATACCAACGCAGGGCTCTTTCCGGGACTTCTTCAGGATAGTTGTCGATGGTAATCGTCCTTTAGCCCATCGTCCACCTCGAGTCTCATGTGTGGAACAGAATCCTTGTTCTCCGCTTCGTCATCCCCTGAGCGCAAGTACTGGGGATTTCAAGTTTTCAAAACAGCCTTGGCGCGTGTCAGCGTCACTGAGCTTCCAATGCTATTTACGAAAAATCTTATGCGTTCTTGGATAAATCATTTATCGAACAAGGATCGCTATCTACACAAAATCTCGCTCGATGTGGTACGGTGTCCACTGTTCCTTTCGAGGGTTCCAGGTTCATCGTCATTCCCCGCAGGCAAAAAATATCCATTCGTTGGTTCAAAAAGACCCTACTCTGGGCTTCACATTAATTCTCCAGCTTACTGGCGTGAACGGAAGTAAACAATTTGATAAACTGACTCGCACAAAGACAGTCGAGTCCATATTGACTGTCATGGACAGCGCTGGGATCAAGAGTTATGTGCTCTCCTTGCTTGAGCAAGTCAGTTCTAACGATCCAGACGAGTACTTGTATTCCTACTCGAACGTTATTCGTCTCTTATACACAACATTGCAGGGATGATTCCATCGTCAACTCCCGCCGAGACTGGATTGCAGACCAATTTGCAGCACTCATTCGCAATGGGTCGGTACCAAAGAGCGACGACTGGATACAAATCGTTCTAGACTGGTATACCATGAACGGTCTTTTCGTTGTCCGGAAAAAGTCTGAAAACAGTGCGATTCATGCAGTACGTCTAGAAAGTGCTTCATTTGAGCAAGCAGTGGAAGTTGAACTGTGTACTAGCTGCGGACACTTCCTTCACCTTCCTTCGCTGAGAGTACTCGACACTATTGCCGCACAAGATTATTGGGGTGTCTCGCTGACATGAATACTCAACTCACGACTGTGAAGCAAGGTCTGCCATATGCTCTGTTTTATTCCCCGAACTATTGATGGTGAAATAGGTGAACAAACTCACAGGGAGACTGCCGTTGCATCCAATGGGGAGTTTTGGATAACCAAGGTGCTTGGTACCCTCGCCCAGCTCGACAAGGACAGTAAACACGTCAGCCCAATAGAACCTATCGAGGAAGAGCAACAGGATCTAATCAGCAAAGTCCAAAAGCTAATAAGTCACCTTCGGAAGGTAAGCGCAAGAGCTATCGCCTTTCATCGTTCCATCTAACTTTCAACGTATGCAAGAGTGCAGGCGAAAAGAGCGAAATTGCAAGAGGGTTTGAATTGCTCTTGTCATCACTTCTTTTACAGTCCCGATGTGGCGAAGAGGACAGCATCGAGAATTCGGAGGTAAGTGCTAGATTATGGCGTTCTTACCCACGTTAACGATGATATGTTCAGGCTTGTCTAACTGCCGCCTCACAAATGTTTCCGAGCGAGAAATCTTCCAGGAAGTCCAAGAAGGCAAAAAACGAACAAGTGGCGGATGAAGCCGATCCGATAGACGTCGTTGTAGACGTGATCATTGGGTTCCTCGAAAAAGGGAGCGCCTATATGCGCTCGGTTGCTAACGAGTCTTTTTCTCGCATCTCGAGCGCGGTTCGAGAAAGCACCATGGATCTGATTCTGAACGTAGGCGTTCTTGTAGTTGCTGGAGGATTTTGGTGGGACTGACTTCGTGTTTAGCAATTGGAGCGCCGTGATCCAAGTGACCTTGTTAATAATGAAGAGCTAGGCTCTGCTCACGACGATGACGACAGCGATGAGGCTGTCGAAGAATTAGAGGAGGACAACTCTTCTGAAGAAGCTTCCGGAAGTGAATCCGACGAGGAAGAAGATGTCGAGGCTACTGAAGAGGTGCGCCAGAAGATCGCGAATACTCTGAAGGCCATAGATGCTGGAGATGATGATGACGACTCTGAAAACGACTCTGATGAAGAACTGATGGACGACGATCAGATGATGGCAATTGACGAGCATCTTGCTGAAATCTTCCGCTCGCGAACAAGTGAAAGAAATTCAAAGAAAGGTCCGTGAGCACATCCACTGACTGCCTCTCACATACGCTTAGTTGCTTCTCAGATCTTGATGCTCAACGTGAAGCGACACACTTTAAGAACAGAGTCCTGGATCTTGTCGATATTTTCGTGAAAAAAGAATCGCAAAATGCTCTAAACATTCGACTAGTCCTTCCCCTTATCGACCTTGCGACCAAGAGTGGGATGGACGAACGCCAGCTCTCTGACAAGGCGACGGGCATCTTGAAAGGACGACTCGCCAAGTCCAAGGAGGTTCCTTCGACTGCTCACCGTGAAGATGTGGAGACTATCCTTCGGGAAGTACACAAGCGAGCGCAAAGGCTTCAGTCATCCGATGCCATTTCCGTGCTGAGCCAGAGCAGTCTTTATCTGTGCAGGATACTAGTCCAGTCGAACGGGGAGGACGTTGCAGTGCATGTTTATCAAGAGTCACTCGACGACTACTTATCACGCAAGGCTTCCCAGCTCAACTCCAGCTTCTTCCAAGACTGGTCGCGGCGTTTCCCTTCCTTGGCATGGAAGCTTAAAGAAGGGATATTGAATGCGTCTTCGAAAGCTGTGAACGGGTACAGGAAGTCTCAAGCATTCCAACTTCTGCACACGATCCTGAGTCAACCTCCTAAGGTAAGGAAGGCTTCGCAGGGAACTTCCGTACCTAACTAAAATGGGACCAGGACGACCCACCAGCCGAGGCTGCCTCGTTCCAAAAAGCGCTACAAAAGACAATAATCGATCAGATAATCGCGGCTGCCAGTGACGAAACTAGTTTGACAGCTAGCCAGGCGAAAGATCTGCTCAAAGTTGCCTTGCTACGTGTCCGCCAATTACGAAAGGCGAATGTCACACCAGTCGTCCTGGATGCATGGGATCCCACAGCATGGAAGACACTCCATTCACGACTGTCCTCCAGCGACCGATTCAAATCGTCGTCCTCGTTACTAGACATGTGCCGACAGGTGGAAAGTGCACTCCCTTTGAGTAATCCTGAGGGCCGGAATAATGAAGCAGGAAAACGCAAGGTAGACGAGGTGGCCGATGCAGAACCGTCAAAAAAACGAAGTCGGAAGAAGCAGAAGAGTGGATCGTAGTGACTACCGATATATTGTCGAAGTGTTCGTCGCCTGCAAGATTAGACAGATCGTTCGTGCGAGGCCACTGAAGAACGACTCAGCACGAGCATTCAAAGCACTTCGCAAGCTTTTCGTGAGGTTGAGCGTTACCGAGGTGCACTGCGCAAGTGAGCATCAGCGTCATCCGAAACAAAAGCGCGACCCGGGCCTGCAGAGTCGACAGGGAAAGCATGAACACCCCCGTCCAAGTATCGCGCTCAAGTATCAACGTGAAATCCATGAGATAGTAATATTGTCCCTCCCAGTAACCCAAACCTGGTACCGCAACACCTAGAAACATCATAATAGATAGCTATTGCGTTGATGGAGCCTCAATCCTCGTTCGGAGCGTTTGCCATGCGGTTACGTCCGAAGGATCGTTCAGACATTGGTTGAGAAGCTGAGCACACCTTCTCGCTCTGCAGAACGACGATCAATCAACGCAGAGGAGTGGGATTCACCTGCGAACCTGTTGAGCCTACTACGCGATTCAATCGATGCACGACATATCTCAGAGCGTTCCGTGGCAACACTCAGAATATGCTCTGGAATGCCGGCCAGTCGAGCACATTCCACACCGAACGACTCTTCCGCAAATCCGCGCGTTAAGCGGTATAAGAAGGTCACGTCTCTTCTGCCATCGATTCGAGTATCTGTCGTGTAGCCCATGTGCAGATTCTGAACGTCATCTGGAAACATTCGTTCCAAGTCAATGGCAACAAGGGGATAATGAGTAATAAACAGCGTCTTGCACTTGATGTTTTCCACCAAGTGTTGGAGAACTGCGTCTGCAATCGCCATCTACGGATGATGTGAGTAGTACTCTTAAGTCTTTACTGGTGCACTCACCCCGTCTGCCGTCGACGTTCCGCGACCAAGTTCGTCTAAAATTACGAGACTCCTTGAAGACGCTGTCTTCAAAATATCGTTCGTCTCTGCCATTTCGACCATAAAGGTTGATCTTCCGCGTGCAAGTTCGTCAGAAGCTGCCAGAGTTGTAAGTTCACTCATGCCGCCATCCTCCATTCATCACGAAGGCTCACCTCCCATTCTAGTGATGATACCATCACACATTCCTATTCTGGCGGCCCTCGCTGGGACGTAGGAGCCAATTTGCGCCATGATGGCAATGAGGGCGACCATCCGAACAGCAGAGCTTTTGCCACCCATGTTTGGGCCGGTGATAATCACACTCCGAGGCGACGTGCCACCGATGGTGATGGTGTTTGGGACAAACGGGTCTGACCTTAGGGCTTCCACCATTGGGTGCCGTCCATCTACAATTTCGAGGACATCATCGTCCGTGAGCTCTGGCCGAGTATAACCATCCTGAAGGGCGACGTGCGCAAGGCTGAGGAGACAATCAGCCACGGCCAGCTTATTGACAGCGTCCCGCAGCACGGTGTAGTGAGATTGAACGATTTCTTCCAGGAAAGAATGATAGGCTTTGTTGGCTTCGGCTGCAAGCGACTCCTTATACCGTGCACGTTCTTGAATAAGTTTCTTCACTTCGGGCGTGTGATAACGTCTCGAGTACTTTGTACTGGTCGATAGCGAAATATGTGAAGGCCGCTCAAAATCCGTGATAATCACCCACCTTGATACCAACTCCCAGCTTACTGGGACTTCGCGGTTTTCTGATTTCTTGACTTCCACGATATACTGCATCAAAGTCAATGTTGTGCAAAAGGCCAAGTGTCGGTGAAGCATGACTCACCTCAATCCCCAGAATGGAGGTCCATTGGAGAGATGGCATTCTAAGAATTTTACGGACTACATTCTGTGTTAGTAAAAGGGCTACTTGCAAGTTGAAAAAAATCACCTCGTTTGAGCTCATCTGTCAGCTCGGACTCGACAGTTCGAATCATCTAAGCGGGGTAACCAAAAAAAAGATTGCTGCTGAGGTGGGTCTATACATACCAACTGGAGTTCCACCAGGGTCGGGAATCTCTGGGAGTCGGTCCAAAGAGACTCTTTTTTGCCATCGGCAGCGTCCTTCAAGGAGACAGCATCCAAAAAGTTCCGTGTGGGCGACTTGAGTCTTGGAAGGGAAAGAGCTATCTCATTCAGTATCCTGGAGCGGAAACTACTGAGAGGTCCCTCGAAACTGTCAAAGACCGTGGCCACCTTGTTGAACGCTGGCAGGAGAGTGGCAAGTTCCTGGGGAGTACACTATGCTGATCGTTTGACCCCACACCCCAGATACGTTATGGAAACGAAACCTTACTTTACCGTACTGAATTCGGCATAGGCCTTTGGCAAGATCAGGTAATTTCTTTAGGACCTGTCGAAGTGCCACCAGCTTCTCCGAGGAACTAGTAACTATTTCCTCCACTGCATCTATCCTCTCTTGGAGAGCTCTGAAGTTGAGCGCTCAGGTTGAGTTTGGCGGATAGAAACGGTTGACTGACCGCTGATCTGTGAGTGGTCTGCCGACCCAACTCTTTAGTAGTCTCGCGCCAAATTTGGTGGTCGTGCGATCAAGAATCCAAAGAAGTGACCCTGTGGTAGTATAGTCCGTCTGATTTTGGTACACTTCCCTGCAGAACCACGATGTCAGTCCAGAGGTAACGACAGGTGTGAGGGTACAAACAAATTTGTCAGCGTATTGGCATTGAGAAGCATATGCGTCTTGTGAGCGAATTTAGTGAAAAACCTAGCACCCAGGAACGCATCTGCGATGCTGAAAGCTGAAAGATATCTGATAGCGTGTGCCAGGGTAATGACAACTTGCTGCGGTAAGTTTGTGATAACCCCAAGTACGCTCTCTGCAAAGAAGTCACAATGCGTTCCGCGGACATAGTTAGGAGAATACCCATTCTCTGATCCTCGGAGCCCACTTTTTTCTTGTCCGAGTAGAACTCTGTCACAAAGTCGAACGCCTTGGTATATGGCATAGGATCCCTGTAACGTTCAATGCGGATCTTCTGGCCACTTGAAGCAGACCTTTGACAGATTTTAGCCAGATCGAGCAGGGAGCAGTGCAATTCCTTACCCAGCGAAATGATTCAAGACTTTTTCTGTCAGTTTGCTTAAGGCATGTTCCGGCAGAATGAGCTCAGCTGGTCGAATGTGCACAAGACGAGTCTGTTCATCAATTAGCACGCCACAGCCTGATATATGGCGTTGAGCTATACCTCTAACTCGGAACGCATGACTGAGTCTGTGGACTTCCATGTGAAGGCATTCTTTACGATAAAACCGGGAATCGTACCATCAAATTCATCCCAGATAACGTCTCCTGTACTTGGAGTAATAGCAATCATACCTATCGACACCTGATCTTCGACACTCTCCCCGCGTCTAGGGAGCTCTGCAAAACAGACCAACGGTGGAGCAGCATGCCGGTCAAGATCATCAAGAGACCCAAGCTCATCCACGTAACTATCACCGCGTCAGCGCAACCAACAGTAGGATGATATACTTCTCAGCTTACGTCGTAGCCGTGTAGAGATGGGTTAACTTTCGTTCAAAGAGCGCATTCCTATTTTCACTCGCTTTTTTGAGCGCGGCTGTCTCTATCTGCTCCACAATTCCGACTTTGTATCCTTGCGAAAGGAGCCTGACGTTGCCGGTAAATATTCAATCAAGTCAGTGTGAGAGATGTTGGTCTAAGTACTTGCTTTTTGAGATGGATGTCACGCCGGTGGACCGGAATTGAAGCAGTCAGTAGATTGCGACGAAGATAGGCCACTATGCCTAGCTCTTTGCTGGCGATCTGATTCTGCGATCAGCAATCTATTTGAACTACTTACGGGATACCTTACTGTAGCGCTCTCCTCGTAGGAGTAAAATTTGTAGCCCGACTCGATCATTAAGACCACCCCCGGATTGTCTTTGATGAATTTCAACGACTACATTGAAGAGGACTTGTAAATATTGAGGGCATAGGCAGTACCGACTGAAATTCACTTACCTGTCGTTCCGCAGGGGTATAAGGCTCTCCGCTTGGCCCCAGTTCTTCCTCAACTCGCTTCTTGATCTTGGAAGAAGATCCGTTTTGCGCTTTAATCTTCCTCTTTCTAGGTTTGTGCGAGAACATGTCTGTGAGCTGCTTGAATGTTACATCCGACTCATCAGAATCCCCAGCTACTTCTTGCTCATCATGGGACACATCCCCATCAGATTGAGCGCCTTCAGCTCCTTGTGTGCGGTCCCGACGCGCAAAGACACTGTTTTCTCCAAGTAGGACGCGTTTGAATTCCTCATGTCGTCTCTTCTTCTTCTCGTCAAGGTGAGTGTTCGTGGAGGACCTTTGTGTACTGTCAAACCGCCACTGCTCTGCGACGGACCGGTTCTGTTTGACTTTGAGCTTCTTGATGGGTGGTTGTTCGTCAGCTTCCGATTCATCGAGCGTCAAGTCGATCGACTGGTTCTCGGTGCCATGAAGACGTTTCTTCTTCGGTGAAGGTTGCTGGGAGAAAAAAGACGATATTCGAGGTTGGTCCTGTGAATTCGTGCTTGGGTTGGCCGTCTTCCTGCTCATAGCCAATCGTCCAAGGAATGCAGCGCTTGTCGGTCGAGAAAGAGCACGTCAGACATTCGCACGTGACGTCACGCGAAATCAAAGGTCACGTGGTTTCTGATTTTCCATCCTCCCATTCCGCTCGCAGTCTGGAAGCTGATGTATTGCAGGAGAACACTCTGCAGCTGGGCGTACTCCGCTCGCGTCCTCCCTACGCGCACTTCCTTTGGTTTGCGCAGATATGCAACCTTCCACGATGGACCCGTAGTGTCTGAAACCAATCGTAGGTGTTCCATTCGGAATGTATTGTCTCGGCATTCACGACTCACCAAGGCGCGGAGACGACACTCAAGCGGTTCTGGAAAACCGTCGGAATTGACACTAGATCTGACGGGATTGCTGTGACATTAGACAAGCGGGCACTGAAAACGCCGTCAGGTAACACCCTCTTACTTCCTGAGAGCAAACGCCTAGTAGCCACTCTCATCGCGAACGAATGGGAAAATCAGCAGACGCTTTTGAAGCCGCATGCATTACCAATGGTGTGCTACTATGCTAGACTCGAAACGCGCTGCTGATGACTTTTTAACAGACATCGGTTGCGTCTAGAGCAATCGACGCATTTGGCGAAGAAGAAACTCGTGCACAGGTGCAGGAAGCTCTTTTGAACTACCTGGACACGGATACCATATGGTAGGTTGAAGGGGTGTGCTGTTACACTGTGCTTACAACGTCATTAGTTTTCATCACGACGATCCACAGCCTTTGGTGGACCTGCAAGCAAAATATTGGGATCCTCTTCTAGAGTGGGCGAGGACTACGTTTGACGTTGAAATTCACGTTCACACGTCTGTCCTCTTTCACTCTCAGCCTCAACGAACGAAACAGATACTCGGAGATGTACTGGCGCAGATGGATCCATGGGAGATGGCTGGTATAGTTATCAAAATCACGAGTCGAATGAAAAATTAATTTCACGGTGTTTCAGCTATGGAGCGCGCAACTTACGTTACGAAGTCTTTTTTAATAGCTCTAGCCCTTGTCAAGCGTCACCTAACAGCAGAACAGGCAGCTCTCGCTGCCCAGGTCGAGGTGGCCAGCCAGATACAAAGATGGGGTGAGGTCGAAGACTGTGAGTTCCGGTTGTTGACGCCATCAGCAATGCCTTCAAGTGTCAAACACTAACTGACTGCTGTCGCACAGCTCATGATGTGGACTTCCATGACGTTCGCAGGCAATTAGGGAGTGCTGCCTGTCTGTTAACGAATATTCCCTAGAACGTGGCGCTGCAAACACAGTCCCTTCTCATTATCTTCCAATGCTATCGATCAAGTGAATCTTGACCATACATTCTGTCACGCTAAACTCGACTATCGTCCGAGCTCGTCGCTCACAAATGGCCGCATCAGATCAAGCTCCGAATAGTGGATCTCATGCGCATGTTCTTGACATGGGTAACTCCGTTGATTTTGTTATCACAACGCTCGTCGCAGATTCAAACCTTGCGGCAGCCAGAATTCCCCCCGCCCTGAGTGCATTTCCGCTTTCATTCTTAGAAAATTCGCCGCGCCAAATGTCCAGAAGCGAGGAGCTCCATTGAACTTGCCTTGCTGATTATATGCGGGAAATAATGCGCACTGCTTCCTGCGACAGGCGTTTAGATGGTGATGCGCCGCAAGTTGTACTTACTAGTCCACACATTACAATCTCCACCAGTTCGACTTCGGAACAGGGTCGTCAAGAACACCGCTCATGAAGCACCAAGTGGCAAAATCAAATTCAATAGCCGATCTAGCCACCACATACCCTTCGCCGACAAGTTGCTGGCTCGACTGATATCGAGGGTCCAAAAGATGGAATGAAAAGGTAAGTATGATGTTGTCCGTGTTTTGTTCATACTTAGCCGAGTTAGAATTGTTGGGGCGTTGGCCGGTTCTCCCATCTAAGGCCCCTATCATGACCTAACGATCTTCCCCACCACTGCAGCGCCGAGACCAATCGGCTGACTTGTTCATGCCTACAAGGATTCAACAACGTGGATGTTTGTACCCGTGATCCAAGGAAGCAGTTGCAAAGCGGTTGACATGTTGTGTGTAACAACCTTGTCCGTGCCATACCGCGAAGCAGCTGGGAACAAAAGACGCGCGAGCCGTAAGTCGCATCCCATGAGCATGCCATGATGTCCACCTATCTGTAATTCAATCTTTGGTCACCAAACTAAGCAGTAACCTGATCGGAGAGGCTTTCCGGGTGCATGGCCATTGGAGTCCATGTGACAAGAGTGCCACTGCTTGCCGTCAGCCATCGAGAACGTTCCGAAATGACCCAATTACATCTCTGAAGGTGGCCATGATGCAAGAACTGACTGCATCTAGTCGGCAATGGCGACTTGAAGCCTCCCGACGTTCGTGATCCGCCGTGACATTGCTCACGTATGTTCGGCGTGCAAGGAGGTCGATGGCGCCAATGCACGGCAATGCTTCTGTTCAACGAGGTCCATGGGGGGATACGACGGACGTCATCGAAGCAGCAATAAGAAATATGAACAGCGAAACATGAGTCGGTGGACTATTCAATCGCATCTGTGGCGCTCGGAGTGCGAATTCTGGACAAAATCATCTTCATATGTCCCCGACACTTCCTGACTGCAGTAATTGTGTTTATACGAACTGTTATTGCGAAGAAAATATCTTCCTGCTATTGAAACGTTTCTTAACGACACCAGAAAACAGGCTGCATTGGGATTTCTTTGCTGTTCTTATCTCTAACCCGACGAAGACGGTAACTGCACCATCTGCTAAGTGACTGGCTGACTCGAAGTTAGAGCTTATTGAACAGGTAGCACTATGGAATCAGCGGGCGGCCTCTTCTAGAGACTCCGCAATCATCTGGGATTACCACGTCGTACTGGCACTACGCGAGCGCGAGCGCCCAGACAAATCGCTGAGTTATCGTCAAACCAGCGAGCTCGCCGCTTGGATCTATGATCTTGATACTTGCCTGCCTGTCCCATGCCATTGGCAAGGTACGTAAGAACTCTAATAGTGGTTCTGGCTGTGCGTCTGAGAGCCCCACCGGATCTTTTCTAGAATACGTGGGGGGTACCTTCCCACCCAACTGTGGCCTGCCTGTCGAATTTCAAAGGTGTGGACACGTTCCGTGGTGATGCACCCTCATCTTCCTTCTGTGACCAGGCATTATCTTCAGTCTCTTCAGGGTCGTACCTGGCGAAGAATATTTGAACAATTTTGCTTCCGACAGATCTCACATGGTGAGCCAGGGACTCCCCATGCCCGCAGTGCCATCTAATGTTCACGCTTGTTCAGATTTCCTTAACTCAATCTCCGAAACCACAGTATTTCGCAAAAGCCCCCCCTTACCCATGTATATGTGGACCCTCAGCGGCTGAGCAAGGCATTAAGCACAATTTGATGAGCCATTTCGTCTCCATGGTCGCAGATGAGGGATTTGGTTCGGTGATGGATTTCAGCTCATTTGTGGCCTGGTGTTCTCGTACGCAACCGTAGTCCACCTATACAGCGCAGCCCCTGTCGGCCAACGTGACATTGACCGTCACGCGTGACTCTTGGAGAAGTGTGACTGGAATTGCCCACAACATTGTCTACTGACTGTAACCAAGTCAAACACTGAGCCGCTTTCGTCGACTTGCTGAGGTCAAAATCGCTTTTTTGTCGAATATATCATGAATGCAACTGCTTCATCGAGCTCTACCGCAAGTTTGAACGGCCAGAGCTCTCCCAGCACCGATGTAACGCCTGAGTTGCGGAATTCGTATGACCGCGCGCGCGAAAAGCACCTTCCTGCTACAAATGGATATTCACAGTGAGTGTTTCTGACGTTCCATCCGTTTTCCTGCAGGTTATTTAACGTTCGCACCTGGCCCGTCAATGCGTTGTGCGTGGGGAATTCATCGACCTGCTGTACTGCTTAATAGTACACTTTACCAAATGCACAACGAGGCAGTTGTACATCATTTGTACCAAGCAGGCTTTCAGACCGGCGTGAGTACCTGTACTTTTGTGGAAAGTGCTGGTTAAATCTCATGTCTTTTAGCATTACGCGGACACCATCCTCGTGAGCAGTTTCCTTTCTCGTGCCACGTTGAAAGCCTTCACGCTTCCAACAACCAGCGCGTTCACCAAAATTCTTATCGCCTTCATGCAATCATTCTCTCCCGGTCACCATTTCTCGCACACCTAATGTCCACATCACCTCAAACAGGGGCCCAACGCGTATTGTTTGTTCAGCTGGAACATGAACCACACGTTACACAGGAGGTACGCGCTCTTTTGATTGATCATGTTTCCGTTCATCTCCGGTCGCCGTACACGAGCAGCTGGTGAACAGAAGTTAAACCGTGTCTTTAAACTTCCGTCATTTAAAGACCGGTCATTATTTCTCTTATCATGTACAACTGCCACCCTCGGAGGCCGTATTGAACGGAGCCTTTGATCTGGACGCAACGAAGTTTGATAGGCTGACTATTACATCGACAGGGCTTCGCAATAGGTACTGCCGATGCATATCAACAGTCGCAAACTACTCATTACCGACCATGATTCATAGCCCTGGGATACCTTTATTCGTCCATATCCATCAATCTCATTCGGCCCGAAAATGCACGAGGTGTTCTTGCGGCTGGCTGCTTACTCGGCGGTATGGACGATCTCTGTGGATATGCGTATGAAGCCTGCAGGCAGTCCATCAATGTGGAGACCATCACTGAATGGCTCGAATTCATTGACGGCATCCCACTGTCATCGGATGGAACTCTCACTCCCGAACAACCTCTACCATCTCTGTTTGGGCATTATGCACAAAGACTACGAGAAGATGTTTTCCACTTCCTCGTGGTTACTCTTCCCAACGCCTTGGAAGTATATTCTCCCGCTGCAACCGAAAATGGTTCATCACAGGGTCATGCCGGTCGTGCTGCCTTGTTGCAGATATTTTCTCTCGTGCCATTCGACATGTTCAAGGCAGCTGTGGAATCACCTACCTTCCAAATTGGTACGTACCTGCGATGCTCACGGCAGGCCACTGCGCACGATGACTTTTCGTTACCCTTCAGGCTCCGATCAGAGTCGTTTCAAATTTGCGAAGGATGCTATAGAGCTGAGGAAGAGGGGCGTTATGCGAGGGCATGGAGCAGAAGAGACCGTGGTGCTTGCGTTCGGTGGGGGCCATATGGGTGGAAGCGCGGTTCACGTTACTCGGAAGATGCGCAAGCGGCCGCTTTGGAAGGTAAACTCGTGAAGCGATTGCTCTTCTGGAACATATATTACGTTAAACCTCAACGCGTTGCAATTTTAGCTGCTTTCTTGCTTTCTGCTATTCCATATCATGACGGCTATCCAAGATGCATCTCGAGCGCCTCCATTGAACTTTCCTCCATCTGAATGTGGAATGGTCGCTGCCTTGGATTACCCCCGGAAGGTAAGTCGGCAAGTACCAGTATTAGCCTTTTAGCTGTGCATTTTGACATGATCGCCTCGAGCCTCGGATGTGATTCATGGGCTTATGGCGATCGAAATGACCGTCGACTTGTCCGGAGGTTTTTTGACTCTTCTAGATTTCCGGTTTGCATGCACCATCTGTGTCACTTTCATCTTGAACCACGCCACGATCGATAAGGTGTTTTCCCGTGGTCTCGCGTCTCGACGTCACGAGAACCTAACAGAACCCAGCGCCGACCAGAGCCAAAGGATGGGGGGTCAATTTTCAGATATATGAAGGCATGCAGTACTCGAGACCTGACCAGCAACCCACAGCCCCACTATGGATTCATACTCATTCGACTACGAGATTTTTTTCGCTGGCAAAGACGACCCCCGCGATGGAGGCATCCTCATTGGGCAAGACCAAGTACCTGTGTACTTTGAGTTCGAGACGGAATACGTCAACCCGTCCTCGACGCGTACTACGGTTGGTATTCAGGGTTCCCTACACTTGTTAAAGACAACCATTTACCTCCCTTCCCTAGATTCTCAGTAACCAGCAGCCAGTTGCTCTCCTTGATTGGAACATGGGCGGCACCAATCTTGGAGTCGCCATCATTGGTGGTACACAAATGCTCATGGAACATCTCGTGATGCCTGGAACTTACCCAGGGTATTTGTCTTTTTCTTTTTTTGAACCGTATTTGTTTTGCTCGAAGTCACCGTTGACTATTCATTCATTTTTTTTCCCAACTCAGTGCTCGTCGCTTCCAATCCGGCAACGGCGGGTTCTACGAGTGGCGTCGGTGCTACGATGACCCCCAGTCTTACGAGGTACATTTCTCCATCATTCATTACCTTGAAAGGGCAGAACCCTGACTGCGCGTTCTCGATGTAATTTTTTTTTTTTTTGGTTGTTCTAGCTGTTTCATGCATATGCGCATAACACTATGCCAATCGCTGTCTTTCGCAAGTTCGCTCAAGAGACACCTTCACCACTCGGTCCATTGCTCGGAAAACTCGAGTACGGCTTCGCAGACGCGCCGTTCTTGCTCGAGGTCATACTCACCCTAAGTCTCAATCGATGGCTTGATTTGCAGTGAGTCGGGGAGGAACGAACAGTTACAATATATGACAACCATTTATATCCCAGATTTGTAAGAGTATGGGTATCGACACGGATTGCAGGAATATGTACAGTATCAATACGAAAGCAGATAAAACAGATATAAACGCAAGTTGCATGTCATGAATTCGGTTGCTTCAGGAATTGGAATTTCTGATGGTGCCAAGCATGTGTTCGAGTCTTTCTTCCACAGTCCAGTGCGTGTCACCGTCAGAGTGGAAAGAACTCGGCGTGGAGCGGTCAGGAGGTTGGTTAGGGATGAAGTTAAAGGAACCGGCATCCATCCCTTGAGAAAGGTTTTCTATAAGGCGGCCAATATGTGCGGATGAGCTATAAAAAACCTAGTCGTAGAAAGTTTGGATCAATGCGATCTTGATAGGTGGTGTAGAAGAGAACGCACTTTCGTTTCAGGACGATTCTTGCCCTGTGAGGATTTTTTACGGGAAAGAAACGAAGAAGTGCTGCCTTTTGATGTCGACCTGGCATGTTCTTTCACAAATATTTGCAACCCATCTCCGTTCTCGCGAGTAGAATATTCCGACCCTAAGCTCGTCCTGCTAGCGTAGAGAGATTCGACGTCATCGTCGCGTAATCCGTTCACGATTGACCTGGAAAGTAAGAAAATATAAACATCTGTGGTCGGTCACCGTTTGGATGTACTTACCATATTGTTTCGCCATTAGCCATCTCCACCACCTCCAATGCGGGTCCCTCTTGTGCGGCATCGTCCCCGTGTTCCGTTCCCGCGTCACCGAGCACGGTGCTTGTATGTTTGCTCTCACCCGAGTACATATCATATCTGATCAGATGGATTGATTTAATGTCCGGCAATCATGGAAGTAAAATTTACCCACAGAGATTCGTAGGCGGAATTTGATTTCTCAGCCGAGATATTAGAAGGAGGTGCGCGGAGAAGTGCTTCAGCTTGAGCAGCGATAGAAGTAGGTACAGAAGGTACAGGAGGAGAATGATCTGTAGAAAACCGGCGTCCACCATTAGATTTGGGTGGTGGTGGTGGGTGCCCGATCATGCACGGAACGGGCTGATTGAGCAGAGGTTGCACTACCAGAGCGACGGTGCCGTCGTGTTGATGACTTGCGCGTCACCTGATTCAGGTCAACCTTGGACGCTCGAAACTCCGAGGGAAAGATGAGTGTTCTTCGAATGACGGCGGAATTCTCAGGAGTCTGACGGCTCTGACGAGTCTGACTAGACTCCCCCAACTTCCTCACAGACAGCTTTCTCACAGTCTTGTCGCCGGCACCGTTAAGAGCTTCGTCGCTCGGATGCTTATCAGAAGGCGTGACGGGACGGTTTCGGTCCACATTATGTCCCGCTCGTGTTGCTGAGGTGGGAGCCTGACTACCGATTATAGCGGAGGAACCTCCAGGCATTCCCCAACCTCCGATACGAGAAACGGACGTAGAGCGCGTGAGCAAATCATTGAGCGCAGCCTGGTCGAGTCCTAGGTTGGACGCTGCTTCGAACAATTGTCTTACGGCCACCGAATCGACATCACTTGTTACCGTAGTGGCGTCGACACTTGGGCGGGCGCTACTCTCCGCCCATGGAATCACACCCTGGGCGGTTGCGGAGGTAGATGTTGTTGTGTTTGCGCGAGTATGTCCTTGGTGAGAAGATGCCGTGGGCGAGGAAGTGGTTGGTGATGTTCGAGAGTGAACGCTCGATTGGCTATCTCCGGTGTTCTCTGTCCGCGGTCTTCGAAAGCGTGCCATCAAACCCTTAAGACCAGGAGTGGTCGACGTAGGAGGACTCAAATTCGGAGTCTTGAGCTTGCCCAGGTCTGTTGAGCTACCAGGTCCAAACTTCGGTAAAGGCAGAGTAGGTCGTCGGGTGAGAGGCTGTCGCTGTGGAGGAGCACTCTGCGGTTGCAGGTCGATGGGAAATGGAGTGATTTCATCGCCCATCGGCACCATTGGTTTCGCGCGAAGGGTATTTCTGAACCGTCGCATTCGCTCGGTAATACCAAGAGAAGTCTGAGGACCGACGGGTTGCTGGGGCGGGTTGGGTTGGGGTAAGGGTATTGTTTCGACGCTGGTTGGAGCAGACAGAAGGCGAGGGGTAGAAATCTGGCTGGGACTTATTCTCTTGCGAGTCACAGAGATGGTCGAAGAGTTGATCTCTGAAAACTTCTGCCCTGAAGATGTCTTCATAAGGGCGGCAGTGGCAGCGTCCACTTTGCGCTGTACTTCTTTGGCAAGTTCTGCCTCGTTGATTGGCGTCGGTCGAGGATTTCGCATTGACTGGGAACGCTGAGGTAGGGGCCCAGGAGACAGAGTTGGTGTAGATTGTGCCTCGGGCAGTTTAGCAGACGTTGTGTCCTCCACGACTGGAGAAGGCTCCTGAGGTAATATGGCCTCGACAGTAGGCGAGATAGTCGGAGAGGATGCTTCCTGGTTCGACAGTATTGGTACAACTAAGCGTTCCAACTCGTTGCCGAACCCCAGTGCACGTGCAAGGTCTCTATTTCTCCGTGTGGTGGGTGAGGCTTCAGGTTCAGCACTGTTCTCGACCTTGCTATCTGTCGTGATATTGGTGAGAGGGATGCTGCCTACAACAGACTCCAAAAGAGCGTTCGCCTTGGCACTGTTGTCAGCGGGAGAGCGTCTATCGGCAGGCGTAACTTGAGAGGGTGGAGGGCTTGCTACCTGTGTTAACCCATCAGTACTGAACACGCAAATGATATCCGCATGACCTACACCATATTCCCGACCATTGACCGAGTAGTTGGATTGTGATGTCGAAGGTCTGCGCCTACGCAAAGAATTCGTCCTCTCCCGAGTATCGGGATAGGCAGCCTTTTGAAGCGCAGCCCCGACGAGTTTGTCCTGTATTGCAACGAAATCGGATTTCGTAAGTCCAACGTAACGCCGAATGATGTCTTCAAAGTCACAGTCCTCCTGTGAACTGCCAGGTGTGGTGGAACTCGACTTATCGAGGTCATGCCAGACGGGCTGCGATGGGCCAGTACCACCGTTAAAGACCTCAAGTGCAACTTGCTTATTCTGGCTGGGATCCCATGAGTGGTAACTTGACCCTGTCGATTCGAAAGAAGAACGAGATGAGTTGCCTAACGGAGTGAAAGAGAGTTGAGAGACGCCAAAAGAGTGGTTGGATGGAGACTTGAAACGCTGCTTCGGTGAGCGAACCGTGGCACCGTTGGAATCTGAAGGGAATGTGGGTGATGCTGCCGTGCGCGATTGAGTAGGTGTTGGAGATCTGAAACTACGGCTAGAGAGGTAAGGAGGCGTGCCGGGATCATAGCTGGAAGGGGAGGTAAACGCAGGGCTAGCTGAACGGTTCCACTTGTATGTAGAAGCTGTTTGTTGACCGGGTGCTGGAGAATCGGGTGGCGCAGGGGAGAGAAGAGACCTGCTGGGTGACCTTGAACGATTGACATCCATGTTGGTTTGGGGTTCCCCTTCGGTGCTCAAGCTTCCACTGCGACTATGGGTCGGCTTAGTGTCTAACTTGGTTTTGTCGGGGCTTGCTGAAGGTCCGACATTCCACGTGACATTTGAGGGCGTACTGGGTCGTGGGGACACAGCCATAGGTTGGAAAGCGGGACCAGACAGCGGAGATATTGGGCGACGTCGGACAAAGACGGATGATGTCTCTTGCTCAGTGCCGCTGGTACTATCACGTTGGTTCGCATCAGGTGTACGTCTCCCACTATTGCTACGTGACAAATATGAACTGGCCGTCGGGTGCGACTGAGGAAAGGTAGGACGAGGGGTACTCCGGGACGCATCCGAACCTCGTCTAAGTAAGCCCGATGACAAGAAAGGATGGCCGTTGTGGTTGGGAAGCATGGGCGACATAGCACGCGGCGTCGTGGAGTGTGAGCGGATATCATCCGAGTCAAAAGCGGAATCGTGTGGCGTCATTGGACGGGGCATCCCCGGTATGTAGCCCGGTAGGCGGGGAGTTGGCGAAGTTGTGCCGGAACGACCGTACGGTAGGGGTGATAGGCGCCGGGCATCAGACTCGATAGTAATCTGCTTATCAGATGATATTGCAGTCCCCGCTTCATAGCTTGTGGGTGATGAGGATTGATTCTGTAGATCAAACATCAGAAGCCTATAAATTAGTGGAAGTTATTCGCCGTGATCTCACCGATGTTCCTGATCCTGCCAGGTCCCTGGTGTCATCTCCTACGCGTGCATGATCTGCGTCACCATGACGGGGCACTGGATGCGCAGTTCGCGGCATGACGATCTCGTCTTCTACTTCTTCTTCAAACTCCCTGATTACCCGCTCCAGCGCGGCAGACGCTCGCTCGATGCTTGCGCTACCGAGGGTCTCCGAACGTAGAACACCGCTGTCACTTCCCACAGTAGGCGGAGGAGGGTCCTCGTTGGATGATAACAAGGAAGCTGAGCGTGCAACAGGCGTCTTCTCGTTTGGGCTCGAGATCACAGAAGAGGTAGGACCACTGCCTTCCGGAGTTGAGGGTCTCACACCCTCCGAAGAATTCAAGGATGTCTCCTCTCTTAGACTCTGGCTGGATTCGGTGTGCGTGATCGACACAGCGCTTCGGTGGCTCCCACTCCGCTGTGAGACAGTCCGAAGGTAGGAATACTCTCGAAATCGTCCAGACGAAAATAAGTTATTACTGTATCGTTTAGTAGACCGAGAACTGGGGGATGAAGTGATGGATGAGGCGGGGTATGTTGTCGAGGCAGTAGTGTTGGAAAGATGAGATGAACGTTCGGGGGTGTAGTCGGACTCGAGTCCGGTGTCTGTACCGCTTGCATTGGTGTCATCTCGAGCTGCTCTGCTAGACACGGCATGTTTAGAACGGATGCGACCAAGGGTGCCCAGAATCATATCCTCCTCGGCCTCTGTGATTTGATTAGGCAGACCCCGCGCTCTCTGTTCGGCGAACCGGTGTCTGAGAACGTCGAGGGAGACTGGGTCACCAGAAGGGGTGCGAAGGAGAGAAAAGCGGCGAGAGAGACTGGGAACATGGGCTCAGAGACGACAGTTGGGTGTAGATGAAAGGACGAACTCACTCTGGGAGGATGAGAGATGTGCGAAAGTTGCTTGCTGGAGGAAGCTCAGGAAGGTTTTGGTCTGCAGAAGACGGTGTGAATGAGATGTCGTGGCTGGCTGGACTGGGCCTGGTGGAGTCGGACTTTTTGCTGTTGTTGTTGCAGGGTCAGATCGAAAATGAGACAGAAAAAGAAAGAAGCGGGAGAGGATTGTGGGTGCAGTGATTTAGCGAGTGAAGACGCACCGCAAACGATGCATATGAGTGCGCTGCTCCCCTCGTTTTGAACACGTTGGCGGGCACAAGCGAAAGAACGGCGGCTCGGATTAGATATCGAGCTTTGCAGGGAAATAACAGACAACGTGTTGAACACGAGTTCGTGTTTACGGAACGATCAGACAGGTCAATTGCCAGTGAGAGGCGCTGGTGGTAATGGGAGACTTCCTGGGCCAGGCTCGGGCTGTCGAGAAGGTTTGCTACGTAAAGACCGCGAATGTCGCGCAGGAGATTATGAGCACCGTGCAGAACGTTGGCAATGGCGGGCTGATGCGTGCACTTTTGTTCATCGTCGGGCCACAAACTGAGCAGTCGGCCTGCATGCGAAAGTACTCCCCCTTCTGGGCCAACGTTTGTATGGTCACTTGAAGGAGACGGACATCGCTCTCATCATATGTATCTCATGGACAAACCCCGCACGGGGAAAAACAGACATACACGAACCCCGAAATACCGTCCTCATGTCCTCGTAGCATGATTTTTCCGTGCGCTGATGATCCCATCGCGGCCGTACTCGCAAGTCGCAGTGCTGGCTCTTTGACTCTACCGTTTTCGGGCACGGACACTCCTTCCTATCACCTGCCCAGCCGGAATATTCGAGTGAACACCGCTTCTGATTCCTTGCAAACCAAGGCAAATAGCAGTCGAATAATCAACCAGAAAATGTGTAGATACATACATACATACACGGTGTTTTACCTCTCGTGCCATCGCCTGTTTTACGAAATACACTGGTCTTGCTTCTTCGTCCTTTCCACCCCTTGATGTGTCCACTCTATAGCTACAGTCGGTCGACAGCCAAGCGGGCATGTCTATGCAGTACATGGACGATCACTTCACGTAGCATACCTGTGGCCATGCAAGAGTATCAGCACCTATCGCACCAAGACAAACTACGGCGTGTTATCCAGTTCATCAGAACCCAAGATCACTCACTTCTTCGTGTACTCCCTTGCGGCAGCTAAGAACTTGGCCTTGTCCGTCTTTAATAGCTAGAGAGAAAGAGTGAGTCACAAGTCGTGAGAGTGGGTCTTCACAAAAACTGACCGCTGCAATCTCAGGTTCATATGGGTCATCAGGACTGGGATTATTCAGTTTCTCTTGAATGACGGCTAAGACTTTGCGGAATGACTGCATTCATTTCCAACGATCAAGGGAGATTTGATATTCCGGAACTTACCAGTCGATAGCGTGACCGAAGGCTTCCACTAGCATGATGGGGAATCGAATCACACGATGTATAGCAGATAGCAGAAGAGCGTTAGCGGTCATCGCCATTCACACATCGAGATCCAGGGATCCCCCTGGACTCACCTCATCGCGCAGGATGGGCACGCATATCTGCCCCTCTTCATTGATCCCAGGGTGATAAACTTTGGTCTGAAATATTACCTGCGAAAAACCGCGGGATGGTTAGTCGATACGTAATGTAACAAGAAGCACAGGTAAGCGTTGGGTAGACGAAAGGTCGGCAAAGGCGAACTTCGGACTGCTAGAAGGCCGACTGGGAGACGTAATGTATGAATCAGAAAGGGGCAACGTTTCAGGGTTCGGAGAACCATGCGCGTGGTGGGAGGCATGAAATGACGAGAGGCAATGGGGACTCACAGTCGGCGCCTTGAATGGAAAATTCGTCGGCAGCTCGATTCTGAAGCGAAATGTGCCATTCTTGTATGGGCTTTCAGACTTCACGGTGGTGGAACGGTAAACTTAACTCGGGAAACCGACCAAGTAATGACAAGCGGCACCTACCGTTCCTTTGACAGTGCAATTCCAAACAAAGAGGTTGTCTTCTGCAGGTTCGACTGATATGCCCTATACGAGTATGTCATTGCGAGTTGCAACCAAGCAGTAGGTCGCCACAACACGTACATCAATGGGCCTTTCATTGATGTCCTTCAGCTCCTACAGACGGCTAAACTCAATGTCTGACTGCCGCGCGTGAGTAAGGTATCACCTTCTGGATCCGTCTGAATAACGGATCAGAGAATGACCCAGAGCGTAAGGTAAGCTGCGTACCGTAGGGCAGTCATGTTAGTCGTGATCGTGCTGCACGTATATGTGGTGGAGGTAATGAAACGCTCGCTTCCACTGTGCAGCTTGCAGGGTAACAAGTCACGTGGTATCTGATTTACCGCTTTAAGAACATCCGCGACGTCCGTAGTACAGACTTCTTGGTATGTACTACCATCCTCCCGTTACCAGTTCATCATTGCCGACCATCCTTGTGCTTGCTTTCGGAAATGGGTTACGACAAATGCAAAATGGTTTCCGTACGATGAGAGCATCTCGCAAATCACAGTCATTGTGACGTTCCTTCGACATTCGTCGTGAACGAAAATGTCATTTCGGACCAGTCTATACTCTCCACCTTTTGAATCGTTGAGTATGTGTTTTCTCGCGCTGCATCTTCCTCCGATTTCTTCTGTCTTTGAGACTGCAGTCGCAGAGAGGAGCGAGTTCCTTCTCGTCTCAGACGTGCAGTGCGTTTGGGAGCACGCTTATTATTGCCATGACCACCCGCTGCTGCACCTATCTCGATGTGTTCATGTAGGCGCCTCTCGTTGTCTTTTGGAAAGTTCATCAAGAAGAAACCTCGGCAGCTTTGGAAGACATCTGACTGACCTACACGCGACAGTGCATGTGCTGCTCTTCTGAATTTTGGTGGCAAGTTTCGTAGCTCTGTTGACCAGCTCTGCCATTCGGTGGTGAGTTTATTGTCCAACTCAGATGCAAGGTAGGCGTGTGCCGAGTCAGCGATGGGGTTGTTTTGAATTTCGGTGAGTACTGACCCCGTTGGTGGTGAGTCGATGATAGGGTTGTTTTGGATCTCAGGGAGTACGGGGCCAGTTGGTGGTAAGTTGGAAATAGGGTCGCTTTGGATTTCGGTGAGTACTGGGCCAGTTGGTGGCGAGTGAGCGATGAGATTAGTTTGGATCTCGGTGAGTACTGGGCTGGCAGCAGTGAGTATATAGGCGAGCGAGGCCTTGGACTTGACGGAGTCCGTCTGCTCTTGTCCTACATCTTCATCGCGGCGGGACACGGTGGCCACCAGCAAAGTCGAGGACGAAGTTGCTACAGGAGATTGCATCGCGTGTCCTGGAAATCGATACTGAAAGGTACGTGGAACTTCCCCAGGACTTTATACATATGGCGCGATGTTTATGTTTTGTGGACCTGTGGAATTCATAGTCACAAAGCATGGCGGTAGTACAAAGCTTTGCCCGATGGGGACTTCAATCTTCTCTGTAGACAGGCTTTACACTCGAATCTTGCCCGAGTGAGTTCACGCGACGCGTTTTGGTCACGTGAAAGTAACTTTGCTACTAAACCCCCTACACCGTACGATCACAAAAACTATGGCACCCGAGTCATCGCGACCGTCGACGCCGAGCACCACAGCGAACAACCATCCCTCAAAGAAACGAAAAGCTGCTGCTTCGACAGTCCCAGAATCATCCCCAGCACCCTCCGACACGACCACCAATGCAGTTGCCAACGTCGTCCTCCCAGCACGCAACGACTTCTTCTCCCGCCCAAGGCTCTCCATCTCCCGCTTCCCCACCTTCCCGGACACGCAAAATGTCATTTATCACTCCACAGAACAACTCGCCATGAACAGAATTGGGTTCCGTTACGTCCCTGCAGGCGTTGCCCCACCAGGATCCATACTTCCATGTCGTACCATCCAAAGCGCACCGCCCAATTTCCGTGTGAGCTGGGAAGACCGCAGTGCGTTTGTCAAAGTCACCCCAAACGGACTCGGACTGGTGGGTGAGAGGGGGTTTCGAAGTGCACGATGTAACGTACCCATTCGGGAGGGTGCATGGTACATGGAGGTACGTATAGAGTGTGGAGGTGGTGATCGCCCACAAGACGCTCCAGATTCCAATATGCGGGAGGGAAGTCACGTCCGTTTAGGTTGGGCACGTCGTGAAGCACCTCTCAACGGACCTGTGGGCCTAGATGGGTACTCGTACGGATACCGGGACAAGAGTGGTGATAAAGTACACCTGTCTCGACTACGACCGTATGGTCGTAGCTTTCGCAGCGGGGACGTGATCGGAATGTACATTTCCCTCCCACAACGACGACAACCCGATCCTACGGACCCATACGATCCCGCACATCTCAAGCGTGAACGCATAGCCATCGAATTCAAAGGCCAAGAATACTTTGAAAGCCTCGAATATGCACAGAGCAAGGAAATGATAAAACTCTTGGAATTCTCAAACAAGCCACCCACCACGACTTCCCTCCCCTCCGCTCCCCCTGGCAAAAAGTCAGCCGCCGCCAGAAATCTGCCAGATCGCAAAGCATCCCTAACAGAGGCGCCAGCTTTAAGGCCCCTGCCAGAACTATCAGGCTCGCACATCGCTTTCTTCGTCAACGGAGAATGCCAAAATATTGCCTTTAATGATTTGTATGATTACCTCCCCTTACGCACCACGCCTGCATCGCGAAAGAAGGACAAGGAAAACTCGAGGAAACGAGCTCGTGAGGGTGCGCCACGAGAACATAAAGAAAATCCTTTTGATGATGGGACTCTTGGGTATTATCCATTCATATCCCTCTTCAACTACGCTCGCGTGAGGATTAATCCTGGCCCTAATTTTGACTTTCCACCACCATCGGATATAGAGAACTTACTTCACTCCGGCGGTGAAGAAGATAACAAAGCGTCCTACCAAAGGACGTGGCGGCCGATATGCGAGCGGTACCCGGAATACATGCAAGAGCAGTGGGCTCTGGATGCCTTTGAAGAGGAAGAAGCGAAAGTGGAGGCTACCAAGAATGCAGAGCGGGACAAACTCGAGGCAGCGAAGAAGGCACAGAAAGAACGACGGAAACTTCAAAACGAGGCCAAGAAACGCGCAAAGGAGGCAGAGCTACGGCAGACCTTGGTTCACACTTCATCGCCACTTCGAGAGATGTCCGTGGTACAAGAGGCCTCGATAGCTGATGATGGATATAAGCCTACCGTCCCATCCAACCTCGTATCTACATTGCAGGTACCAGAGGACGTCAACCAGGTCCCCTCACCTGCACCGACTGCCGTGTCCAGTGTGGATTACCATCACATTGCCGAGACAGAAAGTGGTTATAATTCAGAGGTAGCAGAGGCGGATGCAGACATGGCTGAAGAGCACGACGGTGAACTCGAGATCGGAGATCGGCGAGATCCAGGTAACAACTTAGATCAGGATGACATACGCACAGACATTCCTGTAATGGACCTCGACTTGCACGAGCTACTGTAATCTTTCCAGTGAAACACACCAGCATTATCCAATTCAGGCGCAAGGGAAATATAGTATATACATAAGAACCAATTATAAGCGAACAACAGTTGAGAAGCATTACACCGAAATCCCATTATGATCCCGCAATCCACTGTGGCGGCGGCGTTCGAACCTCGTACCTGCTAAGATGTCAGCATCTCTCATGGGTGATGCATCTAGTTGATGCCGCACCCAACACTAGCACCTAGCCCTTTCTCCTTTTCTACCCGAATGTCGAATACCATCTCCCCGGTACGATCGTCCCACTGCACCGCACACCAGTTTCGCCTGCCCATGATGTACTTGTTCTTAAGTCGTGGCGTGCCGTTCGGTTCCTGAGTGAAAACCGGCATCTACGTGGCAGGCGTGAGTTAGATAACGAAGAGCAGCAGAGAACCATCAAACCATTGTCTCGTCTGTCTCCACGTGGTGCAACGTCTTGTGGGTCTTGGTTGCCAATGTAGATACCATCGTGATCACCCCATTTGGAGGACTATCATATGTTTAGCTGCCATCTACACGTCAGCACAACACCGAAACTTACGGCGTATTGACAATGGCGCTCGTTACGACGTTGAGCATATACCTAAAGTCTGTGGCGGGGGGAACCTCGACAGCGCGGCTATTCTTCCCCCCACTTCGGGCGAGAGTTTTCAGGACGCCTACAGCGGCGCAATGGACATCACCAGATAAGAAGGTGATGCGGATGCGCTTCATCTTCGCGATGCCTTGAAGTTGTTGGATCAACCAATTGCGTTCTTTCTATACATGGATCAACACAACGTCGGTGATGCACTATGAGATGGAACATGGGTTCCGCACTTTATGGACTTTGGCCGTCCAATGGTCATTCTGAGCAATAGATGGTCTTTAGAACACGCGAGCGAAATTGTAGTCTGCGGGATCACGTACCAGATCGTCGAGTAGTTCGGCTTCGGAGTTGAACTTGTTTATCAGCCCACCAAGACCAAGCGAGCCAGAGCGTCCGAGCATGATCAAGGGGTTCATTTTAAAGTCCAGGGCAGTTTCCAGGAACACAAGACGTGGGTAAGCGATTGGAACGCCTGCGTGGACAATGGACAGTACAATCAATCGTCACCTGAATAGTTGATCGTTAGCTTATATTGCACATACCGAGTTGTACGATGAGATGCTCCACGTAAGGGGGTATTTGTTGGATGCATTCCTGGACTTTACTATACTCAAATTCGCTGCAAACCTGGTCTTTTTTCCTTTCCGCTCTTTTGATGGATGGCAGATAGTAGAAACCGTTAAACATGGAGCAGTCGAATGGGTAGAGGTTCACATACCGGCAGTCTAGCATCAAAATCCGCACATTCGGTCCCATATACGCAAGGAAAGAGTGCGAGGGCAGCCCGACGTAGGGACCCTGCGTCCCAAGAATCAGAGATTTGAAAGGATGTTTGCCTCGGTGATCGTCCAGACCATCTGTGTATGCTGTATTGGAGAATATCACATGAGAGGGTGGTAGGGATTTAATGTTAATGCCGCACGATTGATGAAACATTGGAAGAGGAGAAAGAAGAAGTATCCTCGGGCACCAATACTACAAGAACGTCAGGTCAGCAGGCGCAAATGCCAGGTCATGAGACCACGTACGTTTGGAATACGGGAGAGGTCTGTAGTTCCTCCGGATCTTCCACGGAATGACATGTCAGCGAAAAATCCAAGTTACAAGCACAAAGTAATTACAGCTCCCAAATCCGTCAATCTTGAACGTTGCTGTCGTGAGTGAGCCGCTAATCTGCGCAAGACGATACACATACCAGGTCTGCGATGTGGAAGAGAGGTGTGTCAGCAAATATGGACGCGAAGAAATGAGAGGGGGCTCACCATGATCATCTGAATGCAGGGATTAAGTGAAATTGAAGGCACACAGCGGAGCTCGGTAAAACGTACCACACATGTTCAACATCGGTCTGCAAAAGGATATCAAATTGCCTCCAAACGCACGAAAATATTCGCTTACATGGAGCTATTGGCCCTCGCGAAGGCCCCGTTTCTAAACGAGGCACAATAATGGTTGAATAAAAACCGGTCGATGCAACCCGCCATTTCAGCAGTCAGGGCATAGGCATTTTTAGCGGCCGGCTTCGTCTCTGTCACCCATCCTTGCAACTCTGGCTCTCTAGTTAACCTAAGCACCAAGAATCTTCAGTGCCAAGTCGAAAATGCGGCACGCATCAACTTACGAGTCGCAATAGAGTTGGTCGCCTCCACCGACCAGTACATGGAAAGGTTGTTGTGCATGCTTCTGTAGCAAATCCACCCACATCGGATCGTACCCACTTCTGAACCCTGGCCCCTTGAAATCATCCTGATTGACACCAGCACTGAACCCATTACACTTCACGGTGTGAGCGAACGCATCGACAGGAGGTATACACACAGTCGCCGACTCACCGAGTAAGTAGCCCAACGCATGTTTTGGTTAAAGGCTGGAACGTAAAAAGAGAGCTGCATGCCGTGATTGATACTATACTTGATACATATTTCATTCTTTCCCAATTGTATTTGAATTGGGAACCGCCAGAAGGTGAATGTCCTGTTTCAAATAGATTGTCACCTAAATCAAAATCCGAGGGGTACTTCGAAGCTCACCCGCCGTTCCCAGCGTAAACATAGAGCTCCTGGCCAACTACACGTTGAGTTTGGTCTTCTTTACCCTTGCCTTTATGATCGATATAGTCAGGACTTCCAGGCTCTTGAATGGTGGTGAATCCTGAGGTTGCAGTGGCGTGTGGGTCCGCGGGATGTGGCCCAAGGTCGAACGATGAGTGACTCTTCACGGGGCTAGCAGGGGTTCTTGCATGCTCTTCTGGGTCCCATTGATACGTGAGTATCGGCTGAGGTTCATAGACTGACCCAGAATCCGCGGCTTCGGGCATCAGACACACAATGTAAGGTTAGAATCACCAATGATTTGACCCGTGACTCACTGACTATCAGCGCTGCACCGTGCCATAGACCATTTTCATCGACGGTGTCGTAGCGCAGTAGGGGACCAACCATAAACTGGAGATGTGGGTCCATGCGGGCGATTCTCTGGGTTCGAGCACGCTCGGCAGCAGGCAGTTGAGCAAGATATGCAGTCGAATTGGCAGGGTCATTCTGGGTAGCACCTTCGAAATGATTATTGTTAACTGGGAGTTCTTGCTTTTCAGCACCTGACTGTCGGCGAATATAAAACGGTGCATAGCCCTTGGGTGGGACAGGAGGCGGAATACTCGGGGTTGGGAACGGTGAGGGGCGAGGAATATCTCCAAAAGTACCGTCTGGCAACGGCTGGACCTCCTCTACGGGTAAAAATCTGCCATCTGAGCCTCTTTGCGCGAGACCGAGAAACCGATTTGCATCCTGTGTTGAGATATATCAGTTGCAGTCCCTGAAATGCGATAGTAATCAATTTGCTTGCTTTGTGTGCTCGACGTTGAGCATGCCAGCCAGCATTATCCATCTTGTTAGTCTTCTGTGCAACACTTGCGTCTTAACGCCTTGGAGGGTGGTGGTAAGCGTAAGGAAGTGAATTGGTTGATGCGGCAGTGCCAAAAGCTGGACATGTTACATCACTTGTCCGGCTCGGGATCAAATCAAGTCTTTTGGCCAGCGGAAACATTTCATCACATTCGAGCTCGTGGCTAGTAAATCCGTGCCATACTCGGACTCTGCTGATCTCTAAATACTTGAATCTTTGCGACTACCTCAAGGCGCTATTACATAGTTGATGGGCCCAATGGTTTGAACCAACTAGTAGTATGTATTGCACCCGAACGGTCATTTCGATATGGGTTCAACCGTCAACCGACATGCTCCACGACTATTGTGACCAGCTTCCCGTCCTTCACCACAGTCTTCAGCATCTCCGGCACAGCCTGTTCTTCGAACACACCGTCCTCTTCTCCCTCAACTGGTAAACTCACGTTTATGGAGCTGCACTTGGCAGTCGTGATTTCAGCATCGAGGCACGCCTTGGAGAGGTATACCTGGCCAGAATCTGTCGAGTCTATCTGGATGGTTGGCACTGACCCAGTAATTTGGAGTGCAAATGATGGTGATTTGGTGATTGAAACCGACGAGACCACTGACTCCACCAACACCGACGTCTTTATGCAATTTACTGACAGACAAGGTGAATGAGGATGAAATATAGGCTTGATTTTGGTCCGACTTACCGAGACTGACGGCGTTGACCTTGCCCTTGACAATGACCGTCGTGTTCTTGCACGCATAGAGGTTAACAACCTGGTTGATTTCTCCATTCGTGACCTCCAGCGCAGGTTCATTCTCTTGATATTCCTACATTGTCTGTCAGTTCTCAGAAACTCCGCCAAGGTGAGCAGACTGACGATCATCCACTTGCTACCTTCCAATGCAAATTTAGCCGGCTTTTTGCCCATCAGAGCTTGGGGCTTGCTAGGTTTCACAGGCTTCTTTGCCACTGTGAATTGAAAGATAGTAGGTTTCTGGCATTTTCCACCACTTGGAAGACATGTCGCTTACCCCCAGTATTGGCTGGGACTACGCTGCCTCCACGTAGTTCGGGGTTCTTGTGCGTCATCTCGCTCTTATCGACTTTCCTCAAGCCCTTGGTCACTTCAGCACCGCGGTTCAGTTCAGCAAACACGGCAGCAACGCCGCCACTAGCCGGTGCAGGCGGAGGAGCGCCAGCAGGGCCTGCTGGTGGTGGCGGAGGAGGAGGAGGAGGGGGCGCGGCTGCAGAAGCATCGGAAACAGCAGATGGCGGTTTATACTCCGAGACAGGGATGCCCTATCAAGATGATTCAACAAAGGCAAGTGACATGAAGTAGGAGAGGACATACGTTAGTATTCCATACGAGGCCCGTCGTGTGATTCTCTACGATGTAACGCTTCATCTCGTCGAGTATCCCGATGATTCCGCGGACCCAGTCGGCATGTTTAGTATCCCTTGCTTGGTGGTCAGTGCTAGGCCGCCTTAGAGCTCAGTAATTTACATACTTGTCCTTGAACTCCTTCAGTATCCTGTTGGAATAGAACGTCGTTGAATCCTTGATATCATTGACATATGGTGCCGGCTTCGGTTCCTGCAGCAGAACATCAACTCGAGTGTCGATACGCAAGGTACTGGCAGTCTTACCACGGTAACCCAGCCAACACATACTGAACTCTCAGCAACGACTGTAAGATGGTTGAACCACTCTCTTTCCCTTCTGTTAGCCTCCTTGGCCCGAGTCACTGCTTCGATGGAGGCCTGTAAAGGTGCCAGTAGCTCCCCGAATGCCTTTTGATCCGGCTTCTTGCATGCCGCAGCAACGAGCAAAAGGCCACGTAGCACGTTGATACCCTCAGCAAAGAGCGTCACCTGGAGGTGGGATCGTTTCACGTTACCCGTTGTGCAGAGGTCATGCTGGACACACCTGATCAATCAAAACCTGAGGCGCAAAGGCTTTTGTGAGATCCACGAAGGGTTTGAGCTTTCCATCGATCACGATCGCATCGAAAGCTTGTACTTTAGCGGGCGTCACTGGCTCAACTACGATTGATGGCGGCGGTGGTGGGGGAGGGGGCGGGGGAGGTGGCGGACTAGACTGAGCGTCCGCGCTGGTTACAGTGCTTATGCTCGTGACTCGTGTGCGGTTCGCGTCCTCCAGGTCCTCGAATCGCGATGCAACGGCTTCTAAGCTGACACGATGTGAACCTCAATGTGCGCCCTTCGAGATCCTCCACTAAAGCTTACCGTTTGATTATGGTCGCCAGGGAATGCAAGCCTTGCGTCGACGAAGCCATGGTAGTGGTAAACAAAAGTCAAGAACTAGAGATGTTGTCGCGTTCCTCAGAGTCTCGCAGGCGTTCCGTAGTGCCCACCACCCTACAATTGCGACCGGAGTGTTCCGCAAAAGGTCTGTATAGTTGACACTTGTAACTAACACTCAGGGCTTGTCTCAAAGTCACAATCACAACTTCACTCCAAGGGTAACAGAAACGCTCGCGCATGTCTCCTGTCATTGCCCATCTAGAGCTTCTTTCTGTTTAGCCTTCTTCCTTGCCTTCTTCCGCCTCTGACGCTCTCTTTCTCGTTGTTTCGCTCGCTGGAGCTCGCCCTTTGAAAGACCTGGGTTATGCAGTCGATCCAACTACAAAAGTTGGACGAATGAACGTGCGAGTGGAGCAACCAGGAAAGTATGCATTAGTGCTTTTAACATACAAACGAATGGAATCGTATAATGACACGCCTTTTCAAGTATTATACGTCGAGCAAGCATACGATTGGTCTGTAAAGAGCGAGTCTCCTGACATGCTACACGAATCCCGGTAGGCTTGTGTAGAAGTTGAACATTGTTTGACGTCTTGTTTATTGATTGCCCGCCTGGTCCACTGCCTGTGGCAGGTCAGCTGGACTGGTCACACTGCTGACGAACAGAATCAAATACTAACCGCGTACGAACGATTCTTCTAGGTCCTCTTCGCGCAACTCCGGAACCTTGCGCTCCCTATGTGCTTTCTTGAGCGCAGAGAAGTTGCGCGGCGCTGTCTTCTCAGGAGGAACAGCAGGGTCTGTTATTCTACCATGTCAGAGCTCAGATAAGGCACTCGGACAAACCACACAGTCACAAACCTGACTTCTTCCTGGTCTCCTTTGCCAGCACGGCGACTTGACTGCATTGGGGGAGGATTTTTGATGCTATTATTATCCCCCAGCTCAGTGTCCTTGGTAAAGCGCAGATCTGCGCAGGGTATCAAGCTTTGAAAAAAAAAACCATAGAAGAAAACTCACTCCATGCTTCGCCAGAGTTTCCTTCCACTCTTTGTGCCTGTACGACGTTCCTTCGCAACATCATTGCCAGATCCTTTGCAAGCTGTATCTTTTCTTCGAGTTGCTTTAGATCATTTTGAGCTGTCATGTCCAACACCAAAGTTTCGGTTCGCATCTTCGTTCGAAAAGCTGTCATTTGGGTGAGCGGGCGTCATAATGGCTCGGTTGGTTCAAGATACCTTTCTGCATTGGCTCATCGCCTGAACATAATGTGAGACCAGTTGCAGGAGAAAACGATTATTGTCTCACCAGAGAATGTCGAGGACGACGCTCGCAGCAGGTCACGGTATGCGGAGCGAGCAGCTGCTCGGAGAACTGGCGTAACGGACATGGTACAGGTAGCAAACTCAGTACTCAGTTTTTGAAGTGCCTGCTCAACTTGGTAGGCGGCAACTTCCGATGTAGATCTCAGATCATCCAAAAGCGGGCGGCGCAAGACGCGCTCCTTTTTTGGACGCGTCGCGTCCTTGTTGACTGCCCCTCAAACATACCGAATGTCTCTGGCTCCCAAAAATCATGTAGCGGGTGCAAAATTGCGATTTTAAGCTCTCTAGAGAAGTAAGACGTGCAGTTCATGGCTCTCCCAGAAGTGTGGATGTTATACGTCTCCTTTATCGAGTGCTCTGGTCAACAACTTTTGTTGGGTGTTCGTGCAACAAAAGCAGCCGGTTTTTCGTTCTTTCGCGACCATAATGGTCCGCTCGGCCCTCAGGCTCACTGCTTAGGCCATTGAGCAGGCCGGCGAGCCATTCGGGAGGTGTACGTGGTCGCGTTATCCGTATCTCAAATAACGACTCACGTGACTTCCGCGAATTGAGTTTGTTGACCGCTGGACGCGCCCTCGGAGTTTTAACATCTCCCTGTCTCAAACCACCACCATCTCAAAGGAGACTTTTTGCGTTGTGTTCCTTGGACCATTCGGCACACCTCTCGCAGCAAGAACCGCAAGCACAGCTGTCGCATCACCCCTTAAATCACAGGCAATATGTACACAAAGAAATCTACCGCTGCCACGAAATCGACCACCAAGAAGAGCGCCGCGAGGCCTGCACCCACTCATCCAAGCTGGATTGACATGATCAAGGTTAGTGGATCAATCTATTTATCATCATCCTAGCATAGTATATTTTTTTCGCGACCCCTGAGAGCGTCCACCATCGTTCGCAAGCACTCGGGCACCGTGGACCCAAAAAGGCAGGGCGCAGGGGACACAACGTTCCCCCGCCCCTCTGACGGTTCGATTGGGCTGAGATAATGCCTCGCATACTCTTGGCGCCGTTCTGACCACCCTGTCGCTACATATTGATGTAAAAACTTGAACTCATCATGACTTGTCTCAAATAGGAGTGTATCACGGCTAGCACAGAGGACTCTCGCCAGGGGGTGTCCCGTCCTCATATCAAGAAGTGTGTTGTCGTATAGCTTTACATGATTAGCACTGCATACTAAATGCCTTCAGGTTCGTCGAAGAACAGTACAAACTGGAGTTTGGCAATGCTCAACTTACTCAATTGAGCCGGGCCATTGCCACTGGCGCGGAGAAGGGCATATTTGTTTTGCCCAAAGGTTGTTTCAATTTCCTGACTACGATGGTTGAGTAGACTAATCGTTGAACTGCCATAGGGCCCTCTGGGAGGGTGAAACTGCCCCCCAAGAACGCTAGGCCTACCGACACATCCGCATCGAAGGAGGTCCGTGCACTCACCTAGCACGTGATATGACATTTAATCAGAGACCCAACAGAACAAACCTGCGAAAGTTGCTGCGCCCAAATCCACTACTAAGGCACGACCCACGAAGACCGTCACTACGAAGGCTGCCACACCCAAGAAGCCCACGGCCAAACCAAGATCTGCGGCTGCCAAAACCACTACTGCAAAGAAGCCTGCAGGAAAGAAGCCTGCTAGCGCGAAAACCGCAAAGGCCACTGCTGCTAAACCTGCTGCCGCCGCTCCTAAAGTGAAGGCAGCCGCTGCGCCTAAGAAGACTCTGGCGGGTAAGAAGACTGCACCCGCCAAGAAGACCACTGTAGCCTCTAAGCGGGGTGCGGCTAAGAAGGTATATATACGTTGAGGTTCCTTTCTGTCCAGCTTAATGACCGACATGATCAGAGCGTAACCGGTACTAGTGCCTCTGCGAAGGCGAAAGCTGCTGCTGCTGCTAGGAAGACACCAAGGAAATCTACCTCTAGCACGTCAGGAAGGAGGGTAAGGCACCGATGTTAACGCCGGTTTTGTGGAGACATACTAATACACATTATCAGACTGCTAGAAAGTGATGTACTTGCTGGTTCTCCGTACTTAACCACCGCGCTGTCCATGATGGGACTGTCGTTCTCGCCGGTATATATGACCTGAGTGTCACAACGGGCTACCACACTCTCCTTGGCTTGCGTTCAAGTGTACGCTCGTAATATCGCCGTGTCTCTCGTTTCCGTATCGTTTACGTTTCTTATACTCCGTTTTATTTCGGTATCTGTTTGTATTGTAACTTATTGACGCAAGGAAGTCTTGCACGAATGTGAAAGAATTTACTGTGCCACACAAAGAATAGTCACTGGAAAGTGATAATGCTATCACATAGTTGCTGTAAAGGCTCATGTCATGGACTTGTAGTTGGGTGCTCGGGAAGGGGTCCACGGGTAATTTCGAAAGCCATCTAAACTAGCCAAGGGAAGGCGCTGTATGCAAAAGTGAGGCAGATACAACAAGGGGACGACACTTCTATCGCAGGACTTTGGTTCTGCGACAACACCGACAACACCAGGCCTGTGTATAAGTGCTGTACCGGAGCGCCACGATATTCAGGGGTATATCCCGTACTGCCTCAAGAAATCGCCTCCAGCCGTGTCCTGTCGCTCATCATGTGTATCCTTTGTACGCACAGACAACTTCAAATGTGCGCGATCTGCGCAAGCTGGACACTTGACGAGACTCATATACCTGGTGCGTTGAGTTGATCGACCGGTGAATAGATTGAGTTGCCGACCAATTTGGGAAGATGCCGGTTAAGTGACCGGAGCTTGTGACTTGCTGCTCGTCCAGCTGGACTGTGGCACACCGACAAGGAGCGACGACGGACAACCACCGAACCAGACACGGTTTCATTCTAGGTTACATGTCAAGCCAGCCAGTACGCTCGCAGCCGTACGGATATGCACATCACCACCAATCATCTCGAGCTGCGTACCCCGCATTTCTTTCGCTACATGAGACAATATGGCTCCAGCTCAAGTGTTGCTTAAGAGGATCCTTTGACGCATTTCGATGGGATCTGGTCATCCGGACTGCAACAAGGTATACCGTCTCACTTTCGTCCATCCGAGTCTTGCCGTCCTACGCACCTAACCCAGCGATCCCGAAATTCGCGCCAACATCCTCAAGTCGCTCCTTCTCAATCTGCTCTCTTTGACATCGATATATACGTTCGATTTATTGTTGCATCCCTTGGTGCATGATCATCCGAACTGGCTCCATCGGAACGTGGGCTGGTTTTATCGGGTTCTTTGGCTCCTTCCTGTCGTTGGCGTTTCGTTCTATCTTAATGTCGGTGTTCTTCTGGTTCATGGTCGGTAAGCCCTACTGACGTTTCGTCATTATTCGACGACATCGTATAGAGCTCCTGGTGTAATATCATTGCCAAACGCACCTTTGTCCTTCAGCATGGGAACCGCGCCGCCCAACAACAGCCAGTGACTTACACCGGCATGCTAACGATGCTAGCGACCTCTGCTTATAGGGCGGTCATGGTTCTAACATCAATCATGGTGTCTTTTGCTCTTGGGGCAATTCCATATGGTGGGCCTGCAATAAGCTTTGTGTTCATGTGCTGGATCGATGCGTGAGTTCGAGACTGTCTCCTACTGGGAGTAGTGATGGCTGATGAATCAATATCGTAGCTACTATTGCTTTGAGTACGACAGATGCTGTCGTGTAGTTGAGTGTCCTTGACTGATTCGACTTCATAGATTTATCTGGGTTGCCCGTGGTCTATCCCTTTCCAGTCGAGTGCGACACCTAGAAGAGCGCTGGGCGTATTATTTCGCATTTGGTCTCCCCTCTGCTGCCATATGTACTTGGGGAAGTGGTCTCGCGAACGCCGCCCTCTTCGCCCTGTTATTTCCTGCGGTATGTGGCGTATAAGACATTGCAAAATTCTCACCGGGTCTTATCTGAGACGTCCTTCTGCCAGTATATCATCATGGCCATGCACTCCCGTCCAGTTCCCCAGGACCCCTTCAACCCACTCCCATCTTCAGAATCCAAAGATCACGTGCGATACCCCTCTCCATTTGTACCGATTCGTCTGCCCATTTTTGCTGTTGTGATATGGCTGAACGACCTGATTGTTCGGATCCTGAGTGTTGGAGGAAGTGCAGGACCCCGCCATCGTCGAGCATCCAGTAGTGCATCTGAGAGGGCCGAGGAAGGCGCAGGGATTGAGCTGAACAGATTCTCAGGTGCGACCAAGCAGTCGAAACAATATCCTACATCGCGGAGACCTGTTGAAAGGTTTAAGGAGCATAATCGCATTCCTAGTACGGACAGGCGGAAGAGGGAATGAGAGTGGAAGGATCATACTAATATCAGTAACAACCCATGGGCGTTCTTCTTTTTCCTTTTTCTTTCTGTGACTCTGGATGGGTTTATACCCGCATCACGACTGATTACTTACCTATACAAAGCACCCAGTTAACCCGATCACGGTTTGTAATTCGTGCAACGAACTGTAGATAGAGCGGATGAAAGTAGGTGTGCACCGTGAACAACCTGAGCCAAGGTTCGTGCTCTGAGCTCTCTCGGACGTTTGACCGATGAGCACCGTACCTCTCAACCGAAGCCTGCCCATTCAATCGAATAGTACGTCACTTTGTCTTTCTCTTCGTCCCATTCGCATAGCAGGTGGGCCTTCTTCGTGCCGGTTCCCAGTCGGCCGTGGGCGACGATTTCCATTGGTCGGATAGTAGTGGTTGGTGACTCGATGACTGTTGCGACAAAATGCGAGTGATACCGTAAGGGATCACCTAGATTGAATGCAAACCGTATGAACGAGACATGCAATCTCGCGAGTTTTCTTGCGCGATGACCAACGAGGCGGCATCGTAGATGCGGAACACGTACCAGGATATACCAAGTATTCACCACCGAATTTTATACCTCCTCCCATAAAGTATCCCTGCTCCCACAGATCACGAAATACTGCACATCGCGCACGTTCGTAAGGTGTCGAAGGATAGTCCCATATTCCTGCTTCTCGTGCGGCAGCGAGAGTTGTAAACGAATGTGCGTTTGCTTCGTACCAATCGAGCGTGGACGACGACGCGGTCACTTGTATCGTATATGGCGCAGAAGAACCGGGTATGGTCGATCTGTCCGGGGTTGCGGATTGTGATTCGGAGCGATCGTGA
Organism: Phlebopus sp. FC_14; assembly: GCA_021018615.1. NCBI lineage: Eukaryota > Fungi > Basidiomycota > Agaricomycetes > Boletales > Boletinellaceae > Phlebopus > Phlebopus sp. FC_14. The sequence continues at coordinate 563,786 of JAEVFL010000002.1, read as the reverse complement.
TCGCGATCTTTAGAGGTGATCTTTTTTTGATCGGTAGAAGCGGGTTGATTTTGCGCTGGTGCCTCTTCGAAAACTGCGGTTGAGGGGTTAACTTTCCTTTCACGTGCTCTCCTTTCTTCCCGTTCTTTGCGCTTGCGGATAGCTTCCTCGGACATGGCGCGTCCTATACTCTGTGCTTCTTTGGCGTCGTGTTGTTCTGCCAAGGCAAGTTGTTGCTCAATTGAGCGTAGGCGAGCGCTATCCCAGCTGTTGAGTTGGGATATGCTTGGGTCATGATGGGCATTGTTGTCGTCGACCAACCGAGCGAGTCCTAAGGAGGGGGGGGGTTCAGCCCAAGCAATGCAGCAATACCTGGCAGCTCACCCTTTTCCACGAGCAAAACCACCTCCTCTGGCATTAATACCAGAGGTATGCCTAAGAATACGTTCTGCTGCGATAGATGAGGAAGCGTCCCCGTCAACATGCCGCATATGTGGTGGTCTGAACGTAGTCTAGCGAGATCTGCGTGGATGTTGGATGTGAGAGCGACTCTTTGCGTGAGGGTTCTTTTCGTCTTACCATCGACATCCCATATGTAGGCTTTTTTGTTTGATACTCTGAGCGGTATCCTGTCGTTCGAGGTCATCGTCGCCGTCCAAGTGCTAATAGCCGACCTGGGTTTCCATACTGGGACGACGCTGTGATCATACCTCTTATCGGAATCACTATACTCATCAGGGTACATTGAACTAGGTCAGTTGAATCATCGTTTTCAACCCAGTGGCAGAGTCTTCGCTCTTCTCTGTAACATTCAGATGGAGGGGCTGATGTTCGATATAACAGATCGACATGGCTGCCACCACTCAGGATGCTATTATGCTCCTCGGCGACTCTCTTACCCAAGGATCATGGGAGCAATCTGGAATCTCTCAACGGCTAGCAGGCATGTAGACATCGTTAAAAGGTCAATGTTCCTACGCTGAACCTGCCCGATGATCTAGCTACGTATGTTCGGAAGCTGGACGTGCTCAATCGGGGCTTTAGTGGTTATCAGACTGACTGGGCCATCCCAGTCTTCGAGCAGGTAAGTCTCATGCTTGGTATGCGCAGATCGATAAACGGCGAACGATCGAGCTGCCCATAGGTCTTTGCGAAACAACACGAGCAGCACCATGTCCCCAAAGTGCAGCTTCTTACCATCTGGTATGGTGCCAATGATGCTGCCCCCCCTCCGAGTGTTCAGCACGTACCACGAGACCGCTTCAAATCTAATCTATGTGGTCTAGTCAACATGGTTAAATCGCCTGCATCTGCTTATTACTCACCTGATACCCGCATCATTCTAATTACCCCACCGCCTGTGAATACCCATCAGTGGGAGGGACGCAACTTTGATGAGACACGATCTTATGCGGATGCAGTGAAAGAGGTAGGGGCGGAGGTTGGAGTGCCAGTAGCGGATATATGGACAGAGATTTTTGATGCTGCGGGTCGGGAGGAGAAGGCCTGCGAGCAGTTCCTCTACGATGGTCTTCACTTGAATGCAGCGGGATATGATGTGAGGCTCGATCGCGTTGTGTTTGTGCTGCTGATGCTGATGCTTTTGTTTCCCGGCAGATTGTTTTCGAATCGATCATGAAAATCATTGCGGATAAATACCCAGAGATTCACCATGAAAAGTTGGAGACTGTCTTCGTGCCGTACGTGAATAAGATTGACAAAAGTCGTCTGCAGGCTGATGAGTACTTGTAGATGGTCGGAGGTGAATGTCGGTGATCCTCGTTCATCGCTGGTCAAGAGACCAGTTATAGTTTGACCTTGGTCTAGAGGAGGTGGATCCTAGACTAGGCGTTCACTGCATTTCCAGGCGTTAGTATTTTTACAGAGCGATGTCCATGGACGCAATAGATGCATATTTGCTCTTACCGATGTACATTGCGAAATTGGCCTGTGACGCGTCGGTCGGCGTCGGTTCCATAAAGGGCAGTTGTGCCATGGCGATGGTGCGCTCGGTTCGGGCAGAACAAAAGACAATGCACGTGACGAAAGTCAACTTGAACCAAAGAACGCCCAAACAAACGACCTTGGATTCCGACCTCTTGCTAGCAAAGACTGTACGGACTGGATACCGCGTCTTTCATATCTATCCTTCGAATTTTGGACATTTATACCAATTTTAACTTGGAAAACACTTTCAGGTGAGTTGTGGGGTGCATATGATGGAGAGAAGCGCGCGGCTGACTTATTTTGGCAGGGGCCGGAACGTGGACCCACAAACGTCCACAACAAAGTTTGAGTCCGGTTACATACACTGGTTCAGTTTCCCGTGAGATTATTTCTGAGCGCTGTTTCTCTAAACGACTCGCTGGCAAATAATCCAAGCTAACCTCGAGCTATCCTTTCTCTTTCCTCCAGGTGCGGCCTCCTCCGTCAAGACACTCATTACGTTCTAGGTAAGTCCCCGCTCGAAACATATGTCTGTGGACGGGTGGTTTTGCTTTAAGCGAGAATCACGAGGCTGCTATGTGCGGGACCTCCACGTTCGGTGAACAATGGTCTTTCGTCCTCTGTCTTTCACAAAGTTTTCTTTGTCCAATTTCTCTGGCACAGCATACCCATCACTGTGTCTAACTTCTTAACAGCCAGTTGTTTTTAATAAACACGCCGGTCACGACCAAGCTCTTTTGGGCCACATTTCGGTTGGTATTTATTCCACATTTTTGTTCAACTTCCACTCTCTCCTCAACAACGACGACTGACTGTATCCTTTTACTTGGGACACTTTCATCGTCGCGCTGTACGACCACACCATCACTGCAACTTGTATGATCAACATCCCCACTTGTTTATTGAACTCAATTATTTCGACTGTTGTACCACTTGTATAACTTTCCCCGACGCGCTTCGTCATGTCTACCGCCTTCATGAAACGACTTACAGATTATCACGCGAAGAAGAAACCCAAAACACATCATCATCAGGAGTACAGCTACGTACCATCCGAAATGACGTTCTTCTCCACTCTTTCCTCGGCCTCTTCCCAATATATCAGCGCGCCTCTCGCGCCCTCACGCAAACGCTCCCAACCTCCCAAACCTCGCGACGACATCGACGAATTCCTGTCGTCCGACCTGGAGCTCTCATTCGCTTCTACAATGTCCCTCAACTCTCCCTCACGCGACTACGTCAATCTCGACCCTGAAAGTGTGCAGGATGAGCCAATGGACATTTCCCCTGCACCGGTCAAGATCGTTCAGAAGGAGAATGATCGTACCAGTAGGCCAGCCAATCGTCCTCGTGCGTTTACCAGTGCTGCACGCATGTTTGGACAAGACATGAGCAATGGCAACATTTCAAACGATACTCCCTCTTCAGATGCAAAGTCTGGTACTCAGTCTATCCTCAAGCGCACGCAGCGCAGTGCTCTCCCATCCGAATGGATGGCCGCTTCTTTAAAACCTGCCAAGACCATGGACGAAAACATGTTTGCTCCAGTGAGTCTTGCGCATTCCAATCTGGACTAGCAGTCCGAACCAGTGTGGCTGATCCGGACCGTCAGCCTCAGGAAGCTCCGTCCTCTCCTGGCCTCGAAGACGCAATGGACGTGGACCCCGCCCCCCTGGCTGCTACTGGAGATCTCTTAAGCTCCCCACCACTTTCGGCTGCTCCCACCATCACTGGCTTCAACAACCTCTTCTACGGTACGATGTCCCCTTCTAGCTTCAATTCTCCCGGTGCACCCCAGCCTAAGAAAAGGCGCTCGTTCTCACCTGAGGCTGTATCCCGCGTTGAGCCGGAGGGTCCATCCTCACCCGCCCCTTCTTCGCCTTCACAGCACAAGCTCGAGCGCATAGCGAGTGGTTCCTTGTTAGCTGCCTTCTCAAAACCAGGACTGCAGGGCTTAGGCGTACCTTCCAATGGAAACAAGCGACTTCGTAGGCCAGTGTTTTCTGCCGTCGTTCAACCTGCCGAGGACAACTCCGAGTCTGCATATCCTGCTGTCGAGTCGGACGATTCCCCGCGGCTGCAGGGTCTGGTTCCGAAGCTTGGTCCTGCTCGTCGGGCCGTTTCTGCAATGCTTCCGCCCACTGGTCTCGAGCATTTGTCTGATGAGTCTTCTTTTGACGGCCCGGACATGTCTTCCCCTGCTCAGGCTTACACCAAGCGTCAACAAGTTAAGACTATCCGTCGACGTGACGGTACTGAAGATTTCAGGCCTCTCACGGGTGCGACCACGATGGTTCAGAAGGACGCGTCCGAGAGCCCCTCTGCTAAATTCATGAATGTCGGTCTACCTGGATTCGGTGACAATGAAACTCTGGGTAAAATCTTGCCATGCCATCGCGTTCGTGAGGATGGTTTGATGAGGATTGTTCCCAAGACCGTAAGTGTTCGGCAGTTGACGTACCAGAAACGTTGACTCAAGAACGTGCAGCTTGATGCTCTATTGGACGGTGCCTACGACAACCAAATCGCTGAGTTCCACATCATCGACTGTCGCTTTGACTACGAGTACAATGGTGGCCACATCCCCGGTGCAGTCAACATCAACACTACCTCGGGCGTAGAAGAATTCCTCCTAGGTGCTAACAAGCCGAGGCCATGTGTGAGCGGTGATTCATCAAGGAAAACGGTATTGGTATTCCATTGCGAGTTCAGCGCCAAGAGAGCTCCGACTTTGTAATGCTTTCCCCGCTGCAGTGTTTTTTAATTGACTGACCGACACACTAGCGCAAAACATCTGCGCTCCAAGGATCGTGCTACGAACAACCATATGTACCCCAGGATCCACTACCCCGAGGTCTACATCTTGGAAGGTGGGTATTGCGAATATTACAGGCAATCTTCTTTCCGCTGCGAACCTCAAGGCTACGTGACCATGGACGACCCCAATCACGCCCTCTCTCGTCGCGAGGATCTGGATCAATTCCGCAAGGCTAAGTTTGGTCGTACCAAGTCGTATGCATATGGGGACTTGGGTTCCAAGATGACAGGTATCACGCAACAACAGCAACCGAAGCGCAACACTGCCCCGGCTGGTGCCCCGCAGTTGTTCGCAGCTGCCAACGCTGCCCGTACCCGTCGTAATGGTCTTTCCACCCTCGCCGAGATAGGCAACATCACCCAGACCGACGACGAGGAAACTGATATCGGCGATAGCCCATGCCCGCCTCCCACTAAGGTTGTGTTGTCGAAAGCAAAGAAACTCGGTCGTGCGCCTATCGCCAGAGCGGAGACCTTTGATGCCGCCCGCTTGTCTGGGTATTGATTTTGCACTTCCGCCTTTTCATTTAATTTGCTTCTGCTTTCGGCTGCCGTGTGCTTAGATGTGGATGGGCGGTGTTATGCTCCTTTCTGCTTTTAGTTCGATCTCTTTGCGTTTGCTGGCTCCGAAGGCGACCAGTATCACTTTTTCTACCTGGGACTTGCTCGATGAATACCAAGCCCACGCTCTCTAGACGACCTTCCATCTCGACTGCTTACGGTCTCAAGAACTATCACGTCTCGTCACGGCATGTTCGATCTGTACGCTTGTTATGCGCCATGTCTTTGCGATCCAGACGGTTTAGTCCACCATCCTGGCGCTGCCACGACATCTCTCATACACTGCCAATCATCATCATCCACCGATTCTAGCATCCAAAACATCTTTCATTTTCCATCAAGATATCACCGACCTATATAGCCAATCAATCGACCGCATCCAACGCTCCATTTGTTTGACTATTTTCAATCGCAATTAAGGAGGAGTTGGTGCAAACTACTCTGTCCTCCATCCTCATCTGTGACTATATACACGCACACATGATGGACGGTTCCACCACCGCCATTCACGATTACGTTTTTTTTTCTCCATTTCGTACACTGTCTATGATCGCTTGTTCCTTTCTTTCTTTCTCGTACTATTTACGCTCGCATTCGAGACCCACCCTGGTATTTATGTCCGTCTGCGAGCAGGTACTACATTCGCACATCTCTGTGTCTTGTTCTCTTTCTCCTTCTCTACGCAATTCCTTTTAGTCCGTACGCCGTCGCCCGTTTCCCCCACCTCTCCCCCCTTTCCCCTCCATCTTCGCTGCATCGGACTATGACTCGTTTTTTCTATTTCGCGCACAGCTGGTTTTAGTGTGAGGAGACCATACTACACTTTTCGCTTGCAACTTTGTTCTTTTGTCATTCTATTTCTTGTTTTTATGTGATGAACGGTTCCAACGTTTCGTTGTGAAAACAATCAGTCTACGACATTGGATTCGGAAATACCAAGGCCGACTTGTGGAAGTATGTACCGAACGCTATGATGGGCCCGATGTTCAATTATGTTGCCCTCAACATCCAAGTCCTATGTAACAAAACATAAAAAACATAGTCAAAAAGTTACTCGGATACGGGGAATCGAACCCCGAGCTACCGCGAACCCGATTGTTGAAACCGTGAGAGGCGGTAATGTTAGCCGTTACACCATATCCGAGTTGTATTTTGGATTCTTTCATGTAGTCATGTTGTGAGTTTTGAGTGACCGTTGTCTCTTGCATTCGGTATGACTTGTGTTTGGGTCGTTCGCTTGTCCATCCAATGGTGAAGTATACCGAATCCAAAGTCAAGCTCATTGGCACGGGCCTACTAGCAGGATTACAGACAAGGGGGTGACCAGCGACGAGTAGTCATTGAGCCAGTCTTGTTAGATCGAGTGTGGCCCGGGGCATTGGCTGTGTCCTCAATTCGAAGATCGGCGCATCGTGCAACATGGGTGTTTGGTGGCGACATCCTGGCTCGAGAACGAAGGCTGCGTAGATACAGTATGAATAAAAGCAGAACTGTCTTAGAACCCAGACATGGAATCCAAGTCGCGTAATGGTGAGATACAAAGAACACTATTGTCATTGTGTTTGCGCTCGCTATACTATACGTATACTTACCGCACCACTACACCATCTTCCGTGGAATCACCCACAACGTACATCCTGACAGGACACGATTCCAACGACATTTTCACGACCTCAGTCCATCACTATTCAATATTGAATGCCTCTTTCTGGCAGCGACTTCACGCCTCCCGACTCGTTCAAATCATCCTCGGAGCACTACCCTCTGGCTGCAACCCGTCAATCCAATGACTCTACCGAATCCTTGCGAAATCTCGAGCTTTCTGACGGTCCAATGACGGCCGGAGGACGAAGCAGGCCAAGATCTTTCTCTTTTACGGGTTTTGATTTTCAGATGGACTTGTTACCACTCAGCGCGAGTATAAGTGAGCCGGACTCTGCGTTTTTGGAGGGTTCAGAAAAGGATATCAGTCTTATACATGGTACGCTCTTTTGTCTTTTTTTTTTTGAGTTTCAGGACGCTGCTACACGTGTGTTAGGCATTGGATTAGTGGTGGGACTGCAGGTGAGTGTATCGGACGCGTTTGCTCGAACGTTTACGAACGAGTAACCCTTACTCACCTCAGATTGGTTCTGGAATTTTGTAGGATACTTCCTTGATCCATAGCTCCGAGTCTTGCTGAGGAACGTCCCGTTATATAGTTCTTCCCCTGGAGTGGTAGTTGCGAATACCCACAGCGTTGGCGCGAGCCTCGCAGTATGGCTTGCATCTGGGTTGCTTGGATGGACGGGTGCCAGTAGTTTTGCAGAATTAGGGTATGTTGATTTTACTGCGTGAGCACGAAGATGTTCTCCTTACCTTCTATCTAGGTCCAGCATCCCGCTTAACGGCGGAGCTCAAGCCTATCTCGCGTATGCGTATGGACCTCTTCTATCCTATCTGTTCGCCTGGACAGCGATATCCGCACTTAGACCTGGTCCGTCTCTATGAGTCTCGGACACCCCTTTCATCGACGAGCTCATTACCGTATTTTAAAAGGCGGAAACGCGGTCATCAGCCTCATCTTTGCCGAATACCTAAACCGACTCATGTGGCATACCACCCGTGACCAGGTATCGCCAGACGATATACCCCAATGGGCTATCAAACTCACTGCGGTGATAGCAGTCCTCCTCGTCACCGTTATGTGTGCTGCCTCGCGGAACTTGGGGACGCGTGCTGCTGTGGTGTTTACGACTCTTAAGGTATGTATTCGCGTGGCGTTCTTGAATTTTATCTATATGGTGCTGATACCTAATACGGTTGTTTGGTAGATATCTGCACTGGTATGTCGTGCCTTGTCCTCGAACAGTACGTCATAATGATCGAGGTTTAGATCTCTATCACTGTGTTGGGGTTGATACAATTAGCTCGAGGGAGAGCTTCGGAGTCCTTTAGAGAACCTTTATTTGATGACTCGAGTCAAAGTCCATCTGCTTATTCTCTCGCGCTCTATTCCGGGCTTTGGGCTTTTGATGGCTGGGATCAAGCCAATTATGTAGGGGGAGAAATGCACAACGCGGAAAAGAATATACCAAGGGCAATCCACTCTAGTATGGCTATCGTCATTGTGCGTACCTCCCTCGTGTTGTTTGTCACACGAACAATTGACTTCCCAACAGGTCCTCTTCATACTTGCAAATGTGTCCTATTTCGTGGTGTTGGACAAAGCTACGGTCGGACTGAGTAACACCGTGGCATTAGATTTCGGTCGTGCACTCTTTGGGCCAATAGGAGGCGTGGTGTTTGCTGTAATGGTAGCAGTGTCCTGTTTCGGTGCTCTGAACGGTAAGGCTGCCTTTTTCCGTTGCAGCAATCGCTTCCGCTCAAAAGTTTACAGGTTCCTTTTTCACCTCGGCACGACTCGTACAGGCGGCGGGGCGTGAAGGTTATCTACCTGCCATGTTCGGGAAACTGAACAAATCTCGCAAGACACCTCTGAATGCCTTGCTTTTGCAGGCGAGCATGACGATTGCGTTTATTGTCGTTGGCGGTGGATTTAGATCATTGATCAATTTCTCGGTTGTTGCGTCGTGGTCGTTTTATTTTCTAACTGTACGTCGTCATTATGCCTATCTCGTTTCGTCTTTTGGAGGTGCTCAATTCTGGGAAAGGTACTTGGGCTGGTGATATTGAGGGTGAAAGAGCCGCATCTTCCTAGGTGGGTTTGCTTTTTTGTGTCATTGATCGTATTCACAGCTCTGAATGAAACTGGTTGAAAATCATTCTAGGCCGTATAAAACATGGATAGTGACGCCCCTCATTTTCTGCGCGGTTGCGCTATTTTTGCTTTGCATGCCTGTCATCGCTGCTCCTCTCGAAGCTATGGCTGTCCTAGGTGACGATGTTTTTATTGGAACAAAGGAGGTCTACTTACTGTCCAACGATAGGCTTCGTGCTGGCTGGTATACCAGTGTACTACCTCACAAACAAGGATGAACAAGCCAAACTACCATTTTACCTAGGTAAGCCACCATCGTTCCATCGCTGCCTTTGAAAATGCAGTCAATAATGATGAAATGTCCAAACGTAGGTTACCTCGGGTCTTGTCTCTCTCGGATACGTGGATCGCCGTCGACAGCGGGCTGGCAAGCGGTGTCCACTGAGGGAGATGAAGTTGAAATGGTCGATGATAGGAGATAGGTACCTTTTGGTGGCACTCCATTGATATCGATCTGTCAACTCCCTGGAGGGGGGTACGTACTAACCAAGCGCGAGGTAGACGTGTCGCGTTTCCCCACATTCCTACGAGAGTAGTCGACGTTTTGTCATCTGGTAACTAGGTGTCGTCCGAGGGGGCAAAGGAATCCAATATTTCATCGCCTTCACCTGATCGCGTTTCTGATCTTTTGAGTTGTAGAGTGTTACGACCCTCTACTTGAAGTGAGCCCACTCTGGCTGTCCTGCACAGCCTGTTAGCTGTATTGCGAAGACATGGAATCACGCAGTCCAGTAGTTTTGGGACCATTCTCCTCCTTGTAGTCTTCCACAGCATCGACAAGTTGATCAAGTGAGTAAGGTAACGAGTAGATAGATTTCGAAGATGAGGATTATCTGGAGTTATCTGGCAAATATGACTTGCCCACTCGAGAACCCAGTGTCAATTCCTCAGGTCGTCGGTCCACTCTCTACCAGCTCGTTCGAGGCACTTCTGGCCAGTTGCGCGCCGCATGCGTGGGATGTTGGAGAAAGTGCTGACCGCCTGCGTGAGATTGTGGAAGACGATGAGCTGAGTCGGCAACCTCCGTCAGCAAAGCGAACAGCCTTTCGATTGCGCGATTAGATGCATCAGCCTCACTCAGCAGCAGCCGCCGCATTATAAGAGCTCTGCCCCGCGTCCAAGGACAGCACAAACCAACTCAGAACCCGTTCGTAACAACAGTTAATTCTCTATCTTATTAGATCTGCAATGGTGAGCAGACATTCGTCACTCAAAGTACAAGGACGTTGATCATATCCTTTGGCAGGGCAAGTATTTGTTCAACGTCAAGGTAAGTTTGCAATACAAAGGAGCGAGGCAGTGACCAACTCGTCCCTCCTCCTAGATGGCTTGCGGTGGTTGCTCAGGGGCCGTAAGCAAGGCGCTGTCCAAGGTAGACGGTGCGTCTAGATCCCTGCATCGGTCGCCTTTGCAAAAGCTGACTCACTGCCACGGTCAGGAATCACATATGACGTCCGTTTGGATAAGCAGGAAGTAGAGGTCACTGGTGGTGTACCTTATGATACCGTCTTGGAGAAGATCAAGAAGACTGGCAAGGAGGTGGGTTGCTGCAGATATGGTTGGCACGTTCTGGGCTGATTTTTCTGGGGTAATGTTATAGGTCATCTCGGGGCAAGTCCTTGAGGCTTAGAGACAGGATGGTGACCACGGCTGTGTGTATGTTTAGCGAGTTTCAGTGCGGTCTTGTACGTTGTTGAAGGGGCGATTGATATTGGATTGTTTCGACTTTTCTGCTGACAGTCCGAATATCGGGCATCGTGTGTAACCGAATTTTCTGGAGCTGATGCATCAATGGGGGGAGAAAATGTTGTCAAGTCCGCACCCGCCTGGTCTCGCACGGTTGCTTCCAATAATTGGATCAATGTCTGTGCAGTCGCTCGGTTCCGAGAGTATCTCGATACCAGGCGATAGAATTTGCATTCCTTGCAGGCAGCGCCAGAGAGGAACCCAATTCGGGACTCGCCCAAAGGTCCAAAGTCAAATAAACGCGATATCCTCAGCCGCGGAGACCGTCGAAAAGATGCTAACTGTCCCTGGAGGCAGCGACTTTTTCAAAGACTGTCAGGAGGTCTCACCCAAGACAATTCTGAGGAGTTGGCCCCTCTTTCTCATAAGCCGGATGGTATGGCACGTCGAGACGGTTTATTAGACTTTGATGTGCGTTACGCGGGTCTTGGTTCACCATATTCTGGCGATAGTCGCTGGTTGTGGACAAGTCAAAAGTCGAAGGAAGAGTTGCTAGATGCGAGCCACGTGCGCGAGACGGATGTCCTTGGCCGAGTTTGTGGCTGAGTGCGATTTCAAGACTGCGCTGTAGTCTGCACTGGCGGAGCGAGCTATTTGACATTCAGAACTGTCTTTTATTCACCTTCATTTTATCTCTGGTCGCCATTGTGCTTGTACTTGGATGCGTTCTGTGCTGCGGGCATTACAGGATCCATAAATCTTCGCTCCGAGGCGACCCATAGACCGACGTAAACGCTCCAGTCGTTTCATCAGTCGAGGAGTCTTTTGTTTTGGTTATGTCCTCTCCGGCCAGTCCGTCTTCAACCCTCGCGGCGCATCCATCCAATCCTACCACGCCAGCTTTCTCGGATGAACTGGAATGGATCACCGCATATCTCACCGCACACTCCCTCAGCGCACCTAGTCGGCGCTACTCTTTCTTGCTTTGGATAGCCGTCGTCCTTGTATTTCTCACTTTCGCGATTCTCCATTGGACCGGTTCCAGAGCTGGTGTATTGGGTGCCTACTGGTCGAAATGGTCTTTACGACGCCGAACATGGAGGAAGAAGCATAGCTTGGCCGTCGCGCGGAAAAATAACCAGCCTCACCGTCAACCCCCGTCCCTACCATCCAACGCACAGTTGCTATCCTTAACCGCGTTACTACTCGCCTGCTTGACCCTTGCATTCGTGGGTCCGGACTATCTTTCGCCAGACCTCAAGGTATGGCAAATTAAAACCCGCAGAGGCATATCGCATTTGGCTGCATCGCCCCTCCAACAACTCTATGATTCATCTACTTTCCAACCTTACATGCCGCAATATACCATCTCCAAGTCCCTTTGGTCATCTTCCGCTCGGACAGGTCAGATTGCCTTCGCTCTTTTCCCTCTTTGCGTCCTATTTGCGCTCAAGGCACCCCCATTCGCCATTTTCGCTATTCCGTTCATGATACAAATTTTCTTTGACAAGCTTGCTTGGCTTCACCGGTGGTCTGGCAGGCTCATTTGGTTTCTGACGACAATACACGTCGTCCTATGGAGCGTCCAGTTAGCCCGCGATCGCAACCCAACTACCGGACGCTTAGCATACGTCGACGCGTGGTCATACGAACCCTTTATTTACGGCTGGATCGTAGGTAGACCTATCTATCTCCTTATTGTTGACACTTATTGGCCCTCAGGCATTTGCGTTATTGACTCTGACGATCATCTTGTCCATACATCCAATACGACGCAACTTTTACGAAGCGTTCTATTTTTTACATGTACTACTCGTACCGCTTACCCTCATCATGGCTGCCATGCACCACCCTCCAATCTGGTGGTGGTGTTGGGCTGCGCTTGCCGGGTGGGCGGGCGAGCGCTTATGGCGTGGTACGTGGTGGATTTACACGAATGGCTTCGTAGGAGGCATGTCGCCCAAGGCTTCTCCGCCTGTTTCGTCTCATTCCAAGACACCATCGAACGATACCTGGGAGATGGACCACATTCGTTATCTTAGCCCCGAGACGCACTCTCTACAGCTACCTCACGACACACATCCTATTCGCTCTCCAAGTCCGCTAAGTCCTTATTATGACAAAGGTTCTATCAGTCCAGGCGGGATGTCTCCTTTATCGGCTGCGCGTCATCCACCAACCTACGCCTTCCCTCCGCAACGCGACGTACCGAGATCTATACCTCCGCTCACGTATATCCCCCCTCCTGGCTACGCACATGCGGAGCTTTTATCCGGACGGACAATCCGTCTGCGACTTATCACTCCTGGATTTCTACCGTGGTCACCTGGACAACACTTCCTCCTCAACGTCCCCTCCGTGTCTCGCTTTACGTCGCACCCGTTTACGTGTGCTTCAGTCTGCGACGAAGAAGCGCCGAATGACGAAGGTCGTATCATGATCTTCCTCGTTCGGGCAAAAAATGGCTGGACACAAGATTTGTGGGATCTTGTGAGTCGCATGACCGCAGAGCGGTCGCTGGGAGATATGCCCAATTTCGGGGCAGAGAGTCTACCCAAACATGGTGTGCTCCTGCGGACGTATGTGGATGGGCCGTTTGGGAGCGCCAAGCGTGCGAGATGGGGGAATTATTCGACTGCTGTGATCATTACGGGTGGCTCTGGAGTGAGCTTTGGTTTGTCGATATTAGAATACCTCACGTTGTGTCTGGCGGGTCGCGATGGGAAGCATCTTGGTGGAACACCTGGAGGTTGGGGAAAGAAGTTGGCTCTGACGAGGCGTGTGCGCTTTATATGGCTCATACGAGAATATTGTAAGTCCTTTGGACGCCAGGTGGTCTGGGCGGACGTTGTTGATACCATATTTTTTACAGCTCACGTACAGTGGTGTGCATCCCTTATCCGACGCTGTCTGGCGATGGTATCGTCATCGTCGCTTCAAGTGGATATCTATGTCACAAACTTCAAGCCCATTGCCTCGCAACTTCCCTTTGTTCCTACACTGCAGATCCCTCGACGGACGCGCTTTGCTCTTCCCGAACCACCCTCCAACGAAGAACTCCAGCCCCCTCTTCCCAGATTTGCCCGCGACGGCCTCACCCATCATCATACGCAATCGTCAGACTCGGTGGAAAGCCACGATAGCTACGAAAGTGATGTTGACCTCAGTTATTACACTGGGGACTACTCCGACGACGAACCTTCTGCGCCGGATGAGCTCAGTTTCGCACACGAGACCAACATCCTCGAGCTTACCAATTTTGACGGAGACGACGACACGGCGTTACCTGGCGAACTTCATTTGAGCAGGTCAGTGAAGAAACAGGGTAAGCTACGACGGCAGTCTCGCAAAGCCGGTAGAGCAGGAGAGGGAAAGAAAGACGCCACGGACACGTGGACGGGTCTTCCTAGAACCCGGTCTCCTTCGCCTTCACCCGCTGCCGCCCGCGCTCGTCGAGCACAACGGACATCCACGCTGTCCGCTGTGTCGACAGACAGACTGCTCCCAATCTCGCCGCTGTCTGATCGTCGGAGGTCCGCGTTGTCATCGGATACGGAGCTTGTTTCGCCTGTTCGGACGTTTTTGCCGTATGCGGAGACGCCTTTCCGTACGAGAAGGCCTTCTGAAGCGACGATCACTGTTGGTCGTCCAACTGTCAAACTCGTCACTCCTCCACATATGGCACACGGGGGGTCGACGCCATCGTCTCAACTGTCCGCGCTAAACAGCTGGGACGGGAAGTCCGAAGCAGCGGGGAGTTCACGCGGACTGGTATCTTCGTCGTCACAGACGATGACGGTGACGGATGCGTCGTCTGATCGAGTGAGATTGGAGATGGATGAACGGGAGGCGATGGATGTGGATGTTGTTGCTGAGCATGCGAGACCTGGAAAACCAAAGTTGGATAAGGTGATTGCGGATGAGGTGGAGGTGGCTAAGCAGGGTGTCATTGTGGCTTGTGAGTTTCCCATTTCCCTTCCTCCCCCCCTTCCTGTTCTTGTCACTCACTGCGTTAATATTGACCTGGTTTATTTGTCGTGAAGGTTGCGGCCCAACATCTCTCAATGCGATGGTTCGCAAAATCATAGCCGCTCAAATAGACCCAGGACGCATACGCCGAGGAGACATGCGCGGTTCAATAGCGCTCGTTTCGGAAGAGTTTGAATATTGAATGCCTTTTCAAGTGAACCAGATCTGTAGCTTTTTTTTTATTTTTGCAACATGGGACGGTACCCTACGACACTTTCGACATTCCTATTCTACCTGGACATGCATTTTTTCCCTCATTGGTTTGCCCTCCTTTTCGTTCGATGGCACTCATGCTTATAGACATTTGAGATCATAGTAGACCCTTGATTCTTGATTTTACGGACTAGGCTAGGTTTTTACACTTCGTACTCGGTCATGGAACCAGTCTAGAGAAATATGTATCTTAGTTCATCTGCGCACACATCTGTTGTTACGGATTCAACGATACGCCTTTGTGTGAGGGCCGGGACGCCCATCATAACGACGACGCTTCACGTAAAAAGTCGAGTAGTCTGTTTCGACTTTGACAACCACACTTTTGCAACTTGGACCGAGTTCCAAAAGAAAATACTTCAAGTGGTTCAGTCGGTGAAAACAAATTCAGCAGCCGTGACGTCCCTCCTCTTTCTCGCGAGCAGGCCTCTGCGCCTCAAATTCGATCCTCTCAAGACCCAACGCGCGAGAAGGTCAATCACAAGTACGGCGTCAACGTCATCATCGCCGCCGTCGTCCCCACCGTCATCACCGTCATCATCAACATTATCCTCGTTCAAGCAATATCGTAATACCAAGCCATACCGCCCAATGCTCAAGAGAACACCACCAGGAAGGAAAAACGAAGCGTCGCCGTTGGATACGCCGACGAAAGCCGCCCCTCCGTCGATCGTCATCCCCGAAGGATACACGCTCCACACTGAAAGCAGCTCGCATATCCTTATTTCTTCCAAGGATGAAGCGTTTTTGAATCCTGTTCAGGAATTCAACCGTGATTTGAGCGTGGCTTGTATTCGTGTATGGAGTGAGGTGGTGAATAACGAGAAGGAGGCGAAGTGGAAGGAGAGAAGGGCTCAGAGGGATGCGGAGGCGAACGGGGGAAAGGAGAGCGAGAAGAAGGTGCAGAGTGAGTGAAGCTTTTTTCGTCTGGTAGAAGGAAAGGTTGGGTCTGATTGATGTTTGTAGGTGCTGATGGGGTCGGTGATCAGGCGGCTGAGCAGGTCACTGGAACAGGCGAAGACATGGAATCGAAAAGTGAGTGTGCGGATTTTTCTCTTGTTTTTGAGCAAGCTGTCGGTCTAACTGAGCCGTGAATGCGTTGCCGTAGCTGTGGCCGAGGACGAGCAAGCGGGCCAACAAGCGTCTGTGGAGGATGTACCCATGGATACATCAGGGGCGCTTGCTGAAAGTAAAGTACGGGAGGTAATGTGTTTGTTCTTCGTGATTCCTTAAGCGTCTCGTTTTACTAATACACGGATGCGCATCAGTATCGGCCCTACAAGTTCGTGCTACTCGAACCACTTTCAGCGACTGGATTGCGATCCATTCGGTACGCGAAAGAGATACCTCTCGTCAGGTTTGTTGTTTGTGTCAGCTATCATCGAGCACTGTAGATAAAATCTGACCCATACTGTCCAACAGATTCGTCATTGCGAATGATCTTTCCGAATCTGCAGCTGCTGCAATGAGGCGGAACGTTGAGCTCAATGGCCTTGGTCCGACTCCCACCGTCGAAGCAAGCGAGGATAACGACAATGTTGCAAGTACCCCTACTACGACAGAGGACCAGGCAAAAAGGCCCTCTTTGGGAAAGGTGAGAGTCAATGAGGGCGATGCTTGGTATGACATCTCTTCCCTCGAAAGAACAAGGTAGGTTGCTCATAGGACATGTCCAGCGCTCTCATGTACAATCACCGCACCGAAAAAACTCGCGTCGACGTCGTGGATTTAGATCCATACGGTACCGCTGCGCCCTTTATTGACGCCGCCGTACAAGCCGTGAATGACGGAGGTAAGTGTCGGGTGCATGTTTACCGGTTAAGTAACTCTGAAACATCGTTCGCCCCAAGGTTTATTGTGCGTGACCTGTACTGATTTGGCTGTTCTCGCCACCACCAACTACCCTGAGAAATGGTGCGCACATTTCCTTGTGTTGCAGCTCGACGAAAAGTCTCATCGTCTATAGCTACGCGAACTATGGTGGTATCCCAGTGAAGGCTGAATACTGTCACGAGGCTGTAAGTTGTCCGAACGAACGTGTCTAAATTGTCTATATCAATATTACCAAAGGCGCTCAGGTTGATCTTGAACTCTATTGCAACAGCGGCAAGTAGATACGGTCGGTACATTGAGCCCATACTCAGTCTCTCGGTCGACTTTTACGCCCGCTTGTTCGTCCGCATCCACACCGGTCCCGTCGAAGTTAAAAAGCTAGCGAGGTGATTCTCTCATAGTCATTCCCCTGGAGCCTCACTCGCTGATCGAGATTGGGAATAAAGCCAGACGTCAATGTACTACATCTGCCAAGGATGCCAGTCATTCCACGCACAGAAGCTCGGGAGGACGGTTGAAAGGACCAACGAGAGGAGGGGAACCACTAGCTATTCCTACAAGACTCACAGCGGGCCTCCAGTTCCCTCTGAGTGCTCGGAATGTGGATTCAATCTACATGTGAGCCGGCAGAATGACGTCGCTATATCCCCGCTGACCCGCCTTTTGACAGGTTGCAGGACCAATGTGGTCTGGTCCACTTCACAACCCTGAATTCTTGTCCAGAGTCCTAAAACACGTGGATAAGAACGAGAGTAAATACGCAACTTTTCCTCGGATGAGGGGCGTGCTCACCGTAGCAAAAGAGGTTTGTCGAGTGCCTTTCTTTGTCTTCCCCATTGCACTCAAATCATGCCTGGTATTAGGAGCTTGATGTCCCGTTCTATTTCACGCCAGGGAGGATTGCGGGTACTTTTCATTGCACGACACCTTCATTCGAAGAGGTTGGGTACGTTCTTTTTGCCCATTCTTTTGTCCTCATACGTCGTTGAACGGCATTGATCTCAGGGCTGCGCTGTTACACGCAGGCCACAAGATCTCCCGCTCCCACGCAACCCCTGGTTCGGTGAAGACCACAGCTTCGCGTGAAGAGATATACGATGTGTTCAGGAATTGGGTGAAGAAGAATCCTGTCAGGATGGACAGAGTATCGGACAATTCGCCGGCTCATCGCCTCTTGTCAAAGGAACCAAAGTAAAGCGTCCACTACACTACGCTATGACGTCCATGCGAACTGACATCGTCCGTAAAGGCAACCGGCAAACTTTAAAAGACATCCTGGAACGTACACACCATCCTCACAAGTCAAGATAATCCGGTATCAACAAAATATGCCTAACTGGGGACCGGGAAGCAGAGCCCGTTCTGGAGTCAAACGGAAGAGGGATCAAGAAGAGCCGTGAAGGACCGACTCTGGTCCTATCGCGAAGAATAATTGAGGATAGTTACTGTCCCTCCGGTTTTCCTTGTCCTCCCTGTTATTGTTTGTATGCTGAACTTCTGGAATGCATGCGAACTTACAGAAAAATGCGTTCGTGTTCTACTCGCATGAGTTGTACGTAATTGCTCAAGTTACAATCATTCCAGGTTTTGCGGGAAGGCACTGGATTCGTCGGTGATTCTCCTTTTCCGGTCAAATCCAAACAATAGTAAAGAGACAGAACCGCGTCCTGAACGCCCGAGAATCATCTTGAAACCGGTAGAATCTATGACGGTGAGGTATGAACTTATTCACCACTCCGCAGGAATCCAGAAGGTTCATGATATGCGTCGTAAATCGCACTTGAGAAACGCGTATAAAAGGCCTCCGTATAAAGCCAAACTCTCCCTTAGAATATCACCAAAATACATATCCACAGCACAGTCTAATCTCCTCGACTCCAAACACTAACACCACCTCTACCAATGTCTTCCATTGCACGCTTCTACTACGACCCGTTCACTGAATTCGATCGTCTCTTTGACGATGCGTTCGCAGCTAGGTTGCATATTCCAACCACTAGTGCTGTTAGAAACCGCTCCGTCAACGCTGTTCAACGTCAAGGGCCATTCACACCAAGGTGCGCATTCAATGAGCATTCTCTTTCAGAGAACCCTAACGTGCTGACGCATCACAACAGGTTGGACGTTCACGAGAACAAGGAGGCCAACACCGTCACGGCAGCCTTTGAACTGCCCGGTCTCAGCTCTGAAAACGTCACCATTGACGTCCACGACAACCGCCTGACTGTTTCCGGAGAGTCGGAGAACACGCATGCCGAAGATGAGGCGGGTTACACTATCCGCGAGCGTCACTATGGCAAGTTCACTCGGACTGTGCAATTGCCTCCTGGTACAAAGGTAGCTCTTTTTTTTTTTTTTGCTCCTTGGTATTCCTGGGTTATTGACCAATGGAATTCATAGCCGGAGGATGTCACGGCAAAGATGGAAAATGGCGTCTTGACTGTCACCTTCCCGAAAGTGAACGCGGAGCAGCGAGCTCACCGCATTGCTATTGACTAGGCGAATACGGAGTCACAAGAGGTGATAGGAAGGACTACATAATGTGTTATGATTATTTCTTGGACGTGATGTGTAACATTAGATGGTTCTCGCGACTCCGGCCCAGTAGGCCTTTTCTTGCACAGGCTAGGGGTGGCCGCGGCGTGGGAGCCTTCGCCTTGGATGAGCCTCAGTGGGGGGGAGGTGGGGGGATTGCCTGAAGTCAGTGGCGTAGTGACACCGTTTGTCAATCGTCTCTTTACTGTAACTCTGGCCCTATACATCGAATTCAGGCGCTCATGAACACCAACTTCACGACACGAGGACAAAGCACGCCAAATGCGTTTAGGGCCCCGGTTTTGACCTGAACGTTGGGATTGTCCGACACTGCGAGTATTCATCATCTTCATCGAGCTCAAACACTACCGCAATGACTGCTTGCAGGGTGAAGCAAATGATCAAGAACGGACGATAGCATAGCGGGTACACATCTACATCAAATCACTAAATGCGCTACAAGTTTGGGACAGTCTGATTCCTTCTTAAATTCACGTGCAAGGAAGCAATAGATCCTGGGATACAAGCATATCAGCGCCAACACTGATCATTCTCTCAAGCGTTTCTGTATCTAAGCCTTCAAATCGCGGGCTAACGCTGCATGGGAACGGTAATGGGCGGCTTGATGTATGTTATCAACGGTTAAGGTGCGACGACAGAGAAAGAAAACGTGTTCCACGCACCTCGTCAACCCCTTTGACCACGTAACGTTGATCGGTATATCGTGACCTTCGTTGTCTTTTGCTTTGGCCATCTTGAACATCGCCAGAATGGAAGCCATGACTATCCATACAGACGCATTGGCAAAGTATCGTCCAGGGCAAATCCTAAGCCAGTGTTTGAAACCTATTCAAGCCTTGACATATTCATGGAACGTACCTGAAGATGAAGGTCGATAACTTGATAAGATTCGGAAAATAGATAAATAGGTAATGACTCGCCTCCGACCAAACCCATAGGCAATGCCTACGATATCATCATCCTTTAGGTTTCCATCCTCGTCGAGGAAGCGCTCGGGAACGAAATCGTGCGGCTTTGGATACTTCTCTTCATTCTGTGCCATGGCCCTACAGGAATGCAAGAATAAGGTCAGGGTATGTGATCAAGTTGAGAAGGTGTCCTATCTCACCAGACATTCGGCACAATGGTGGCGCCTGTAGAAAATGGAACATTGTTTGATCACTTGCGTGGGATGAACCCGCAAAAATATTGGTCAAACCTTTTGGAATGTAATATCCTTGATAAACGTCAGTTTCCACTGTTGCATGGGGAATCGCTAAACCACAAGACACTCGTCAGCAACCGACGCCATGATTCCACCAATGGACTCACATAAAGGAATGACGGGATGCCACCTCAGCGTTTCACGGAAAATGGCGTCTATGTAGGGCAAGGATGCTCGATCCTCCAAGGTTGGTAACCTGCTCTTTCATCTTTGGGTGGCCAATCTCTAATGTGCAGTCAAAGCATAACAATCGAACCTGTCCTTTTCAATCACTGCATATATCTGGGCCTGGGCCTTCTTCCGGGTATAAGACCATGGCTAGAACGAAAGTCAAGAGAGCTGTACTAGACTTTTCCACAGATTCAGAAAGTTAGGGCGGTACTGAGCTCAAAATAAACCAACATACGGTCTCGGATGCACCTGGGGATGACAGTATGCATTAACCTTGAAGGATGTCAAGTAGCAATGTGAACTACCCACCCCCGAATGCAGTTACTGAGACAGCCTTCAGTGTCTGCATCCACGCGGCAGAAGAGTGCTGGGTGTCTTCTTTCTGTAGGGCATCCAACACCATCGCTGAAGCAGTGTTACCGTGCTGTGGACCTAATGTGTTAGAAGTAAATCATTGTTTGTCCGGTCGCCAGCACCTTTCTCCGAAGAGCATGCTCAAATGGGATCTCTAGACAGTCCTTGACCATTTTTTGGCCCTTTGCACCAACTCTTTTGATTTCCATCCCAAAGAACCAGGACGGAAGTTTGAGAACTAACCCGAGGCGTTACTATCGGTAGAGTAGTATAGGGTCGACTCACGGGATGGGTATGCACTAAGTAGCAGCGTCGCCTCCGGTTGTAGAAGACCTACTACGTATTCCATGGTCCGGACAATGAGGTCCACCAACTCATCACAGCGAGGTGTGGTTTCATAACCATATGTAGCATGCATAATGACCGAGGAAGAGTACCTGGCAGAAAAATCGATCAATTTTTTTGACGACAGTTGTTCTTGTGGCACGATGGACATACTCCATGACATGATCTTGGTATAGTTCTGGTGATTCGAGGATGTGGCGTAGCAGTTGCCGAGCTTTACGCTGCTGCATGGCATGGAACCTGGGGATAGAGTCCGGTTTGAACGACTGATGCAAGAGCTTTCTGTGGAGACGCCATTCGCTGCCGTAAGGTTTGAACGCCGTGTTGAAATCGGTCCCAAGACTACCATAAGCTTGTCAAGAAGGTCGAACAGGTAAGGAAGAAGACCAAATCCTTACATATCATTGCCAGCCACATATGGTCTACCCGAGTAGATGTTTGAACGAGCTTCGAGAAGGTCGTGGGCAACTTTCTCTGAACTGATGATGATGATATCCTGATCGGGAGTATACAATGTCTCCTGAGTTTTTTTATGGGCATGTTGCAATGATAAAGGGCGTGAACGGCAGACCATATTTCTTTGCCCATTCGGAATAAGTAAGCCAAGGAGCATCTACGTTGATCCCTAGCACATTCCCGACAATGGGTAAACCTGGAGGACCAGGGGGTAACGGGAACGAAGAGGACGGATTCTTATGCTTGCCGAGATACTTGTGTCCAAGGAAGGCACAGAGCAGCGCAATAACGCTGGCGACAGTCCAGCCGGAGACTGGCATCGTATCTGGGAGAACGATGGGACAGAGCTGGACCCAACCCGTACATGCCCTGCGTTCTATACTTAAAGCTGAGCCTGCCAGGCTCCGGGTGCTGAACGACGTTGAAACTTACAAGGATGTTTCGACAAGTAAAGTTTCCAGTATAGCGAATTGTGCTCGTTCTTGGAAACGGCGGAAGATGCATTCATTGGCTGTCCAATTTGCAATCTTGGAAATCGAGTCTTCCCCGAGGAAAACCACTGCGTGCTTTGGTACGTGGCGTCCTGCGGCTACTACATAGTAGTCAAGATGCCAACATTCCACATCAGCTAAGATAGAACTGTCGACGGGCACGTCGGTAATTCTGCCGTCCACAGGCAGTTCATGCCGTACTGATACTACTAGGTATGTACCGTATCATCAGCGTGTAAGACCAAGGAGACGTCGTACGCACCACCGTGAGCGGCCACCGGCATGATGGGTGGATCCGAGGGCATTCAGTCGTAACGCGTTTTGATGGTGAATAAGTTCAGCGCTGAACGCTGCCCTAAATGTAGTTCACGACTACGGGACGCGCATACAAGCTTGAGGTCGCGCGCGAATCCACGTCGATGAAGATAGTACGAAGATAACATGCGACGAACTAGTAAAAGATTGATGAACATACAAATCAGCGACAGGATCAACATATGAATTATGCAAAATGGAAATAAAATAAATCGACAAAGTGCTACCAGATAGCCTCAAAACGACCAAAGACAAAAGATGGAGCCTCGAGAATGTGCGGCGAATCATGCCGTCACCTCAATCGTAGGAACAGCCGATTTCGCAGCTCCTCCATTATTCCTACCACTCGAACTCCCAGCCTGCTTTTTAACATCAAGCCATGCATGTTGGAGTAACTCTCCGGCACTGGGACGTGCCGTATGATCAAGGTCAAATGTTTTGGTCAAGAAATCCTCCGCTTCCGCCGATATGTCGGATGGTATCGCAGGTTTTGCTGATTGACCGATCTGGAACGGTTGTGAGCACGCCGTGGTTTGGAATATGCTGGTCCCGGTCCTGGCTCTCGTACCTTGAAAATCGCTTGCATCTGGTTGAGCTGAGCCCACGGATGTTCGCCAGTGAGCATTTCGACAACTAAACACCCAACACTCCAAATATCCGCAGCCCTCGTATGCGCTTTCTGTTGGACTACTTCTGGCGCCATCCAGTATATCGAGCCTTGCAAAGAGGGCCGGTTCATCCTCTTCCCGGTCAGGAGGTCTATGATCCGACAC
The DNA here is from genome assembly GCA_021018615.1 of Phlebopus sp. FC_14. NCBI lineage: Eukaryota > Fungi > Basidiomycota > Agaricomycetes > Boletales > Boletinellaceae > Phlebopus > Phlebopus sp. FC_14. The sequence goes on along the minus strand of JAEVFL010000002.1, from coordinate 540,296 downwards.
ATTACGTCCATCATGTACGATCATCAGACGAGTGATAGAGACTTACTGCCATCGACTTTCTTGGAGATACCAAAGTCGGATATCTTGATGCCTCCTTTGTTATCTACGAGGATATTAGCACCTTTGATATCGCGGTGGATGATGTCTCGCTCGTGTAGGTAGTTGAGACCTTGTAGAATTTGCCGCACGAAGTTCTTGACCAGAGGCTCTTCGAATGCGCCATAGCTTCGCAGTAGCGCAGTCACAGATCCTCCAGGGACATATTCAAGGAAGATGTTGAGGTAATCGTCATCGACGGAAGAATCTGTAAGTAAGACAACTTAGCAAAATACAAAGACCATAATCCAACGTACTCACAAAGATACTGCACGATATTTGGATGCTGGAGGTCCTTGAGTAAATCAATCTCCCGCTCCAAAGCACTCAGCATGCTCTTCTTCCGCTCTTCATTAGGAGCCGATCCAGTTGGAAGTTCAACTTGCTTTACAGCCATCAACAGACCATTGACTGCATCCATACCCAGGTACACCTTGCCGAACGATCCAGCCCCGACGAGTGCACCCTTGATCCATTTCGTGCCTGGAATCCCATGTCAGTTGCATCAAGGCGAAAGGTGTCATAATATTCGAGTGTCTTACCACCACTGGACGTCATCGTCCGACCTGTCTCGTCTTCCTCCTCGCTTGCCTCCGCACTTTCATCCTCATCGTCTTCCTCGAGGACAGTATCCTCCGAAAGACTCGTCACATCGTCAATATCAGGCTCCACTTTCGTCCAGTCATCGGCACCTTCGACGCCCATATCGACCGCCATACTCTGTCTCCGATTCTCAACCTCGGCAGTGATCTCATCAACGGTCAAAAGACTCGCTGTGTCCGATCTGTCCCGCTTACTCCTCAACTCAGTCATGAAACTCGTCCGTTTTGACGCATTCGAACTCGTCCGAGAAAGCCGTTTGCTCCCCGTCAGATCCTCCATCGATTCCGAAAGTGACTCCGTCGGAAAATTAACGGGTGGTAACAGATGCGGTTTCGAGTCCGAGGCAGACAATTTTTCAACATCGTCGCCGGTGAGAATAACAGAATGACCGTCTTCTGTGGCAATGGACACCCGTGGTGGATCTTCTCCAGCACTGAGCCCCTCGTGCGCAAACGTGGATAATCGATCCGGTAAAGCAGAAGAAGTCGACATTACAGAGTTCCTCTTCGAAGACATCGTCCGAGCTGGCGACATAGACCTTTGCACCGATCCCGATCCCTGGGTGCTCGTACTAAACCTTGACGGTAACGGAGGATTAACGGACATCATACTGTCCCTCCTGCCCTGTCCGCTAATACTCGACGCCCGAAGCATCATACTGTGTCGAGCCGTACGGAGTGCTTTCTTCTCTGCAAACGGGAAGTACTCTGTCAGGTGAGTCGTGATGAGCTCGCTCGGCGGACGCTGTCCGAAGAAGTTGCGTAGCTTCGAAGGCTTCTTGACTGGTAGAGCAGTCATCGGTGTCTTGGATGGGGCTGCGCTTTGGGTTGGCGAGGACGGTGGCTCGAGTGCCTTCTCCGGATCACGGACACCGAGACCACTGAGAATGCTAATCGTGCTCGCCCGTTTGATGGCTTTAGACTTTTGGACCTGTTGTGCTTCGGCAATCGTAGAAGCGTAGGTGGATAATGGTGCGTCTGCGTCCGCTTCATCATCTGATTGCCGCATGCTACTCGTAGGTGCAGGTGAAGTCGGGCTGATATTCAAAGGTGGTTCTTCGCCGAAGATGCGTTTGAGAGCTTTTGATCGTTTAGTACGTCCGGTCCTCCGTAAGGTAAGTCCGTGTTCCTTGCTCGTGTCAGAACGATGACATACGGCCAAAATCTCAGCCTCCGACAAGGGTTTCCCTAGACACGGGTTATCAGCATGTCAGGGGGATATATAGGCCCAAGCTCAAGGCGAACACTGTACGACGGGAGGAAAAAAATTACAACACACCTGAATCGCTTTGTTGATCTCCCCATTCCAGGTAAATACACCAACCATCCACGCTGAGACCTCCATCATCTGTCTCAACCCGGTTCATGACACTCGTCGAATCATTTCCGCGTGCAGGGATCTTGTCGAATTTTCGGAGTACTTTTTCCATCACCTCAATCCCACCTGCACAATCCGCCACATCAACAACACGTGATCGACCTTCGTCAGGAAGTATGAACTTGACCAATTTACGGCGCAAGTCGTCAATGGACGGAGCAGCATTATGCGATGATGGATTGAACGGCCCGCGACCCACCGTGAACGCAGCAGGAGGTGACGGTGAGCTGGGCGAAGATGATCCGCTCTGGAATGATTCTATGATCGGTGAAAGAATCGGACCGTTCTGACCACCGGGCTGTAAACTTTGTGATGGATGTGGTTGCGCAGATGCATAAGGGTGTGGATGATGGCTCGTTCCTGTACCCAATCCCGTGCCTGTGCCTGTACTTGTTCCCGTCGTGGACGGGCGTGGAGGCAACTTTGCCGAGGAGGGCGTAGGGCCCAGTGGTGATCCGACACCGCCAAACGATATGTTCCTGTTATGTGCGGCACTATTCGGAGGACGTGGCGATGATCGCGATCCGAGCGGAGATGGAGAACGGATGGGGGGTTTCAGGTTAGCTGTCCCAGATCGGGGGTCCGATGGTAGTCCATACGGAGGCCAACCGTTCGGTGGAGGGTTTCCAGATAAGGGTGTGAGCATGTTTTGGCTGCTGCTGTTGGGGTTGTTAGCAGCAGACGAATGAGTATGACTGGACTGGTCTCCTTGATTTGGTGTTCTTGCGCGTGGTCCGACCAGCGGATGAAGGTTTCGTTGGTTTGCTCGTGATGTGGGTGGTTGGGGGGGCTGTCCTCGAGGTGGTGGCGGAAGAGGTGGTAGTGAAGGTCGTGTTGGGTGCGCACCATTTGGAGTAGCTGATTGCGTCGAGGGTCCACTCTGTGCTGGTTGAGGGAGGGGTCGTATGGCTGGGGAGCTTCGTGCAGAGTCGCCAGTGTGTGGCTCTCGAATGAGTCGTGGCAGATCCCCCCTCCCTGAATTTGGTGATAGGACAAGTGGCGCGGGACGTTTTGGAGCTCTTGAGGTGGGCGAGGTGTCTCGAGATACGTCGTGGGAGGTATCACTTGTATGTGCCTGTGCCGGTATGGTGGTGGCTAGCCCGTTTAACCTGGACGGCTCCCGTGGTGTTTCCAGGATGCGTGTTTCGCCGTGTGCACTTAGATATGTTCGTACTTGAGAGAGAGATGTCGCTGGGGGACTTGATGTTCGTGCGGAGCATCTCTGCCTCAACACTTTCACCCCATTCATAATCCGCAACCTATCACCGATACTCGTTATATTCATCTCCTTCAACGTATCCTGGTCCAATTCCAATAAAACGTCACCTCTGATATCATGCTCCCTGAAAGTCTCTCCATGTACGCCGCATTTGATATCGGTGAGCCATTTCGCGACGTGAGTGTCTGCCCACGTCTTGATGAATTCACTGAACGAGGTTCCAAGCGGGGGATCTAAGATGTTATTGCTGGTAAATCCACTCATAGGTGTTATGGGGAATAGGGAGCTTTGAGCGCGAGGAGACCCGAGGTTGATAAACGAGCGCGAAGATGTTGCAGTTTGTTCGGGATAGGAGGGGCTGGTATTGGTAGTGGGTGAAGTTGGAGAGGACGACTTTGAAGTGGTAATGTCCAATGTCTGTAGACCACCAGCGGTAGTGCTGATGGTAGCCATCAGCGATGCGTAGGTTGGGATCAGTTGTAGCTAAAGCTGCCGGACGGATAATATTGATTGGTGGCGAGGACGATCAACCCGGTGTTTCGGAGAGATGGAAGAAGAGCGGTAGCCTCCGACAAAGCACAGTCAGAGAAGCCTATTCTACAAGGATATCGAAGCGGGGACGGGGAGCGTTCAACGGGCGCGTGTGGGGGCGACGAAGGCTTATATTTCGCGCAGGATGAGAACGATCACTGCGGTCACGTCGATGGCGTGAAATCACAGGTCGTCGAAGCTCGTTTGAGGTTGACAGCTTGATGAACGGTAATACGATTCGACGATACCTGGTAAAGTGAAATAGCCCGCCACTAGTGAACGAGTTAGCTTGATACTTCGAGTTCGAGGCGGTGGAACAGCTTGTTGCGCCAAAATAGTGAGTTGGCAACAGGCTCATGGATGACTAAGCAGAAATATGGGTTTATCATCCCGATTAGGCAAGTGTTTAAGAACAACGGGAACTCGAAGCACGGTCGAAAGCAGCGCAAGGCAGCGTCTTGTCTCTGATAACGAGACGCCGAGTGTTTCTGGTGGACCGTGTAATGCTGTACAGCCTCGCAGTGCATCCGAGCGTGATGCATGTAGGTGGGGTCAGCGTTTGCGGGGCGTGGGCGTATATTTAGGTGGGAAATATAGGGACTGAATGACTGTTCACACTGATCAGCCATCTCCCGCATGAAAGCAAGACTTGATTTCATTCCAAGACCTTGCTATTTCTATTAACCTCGTCAGTCTCACTTACGGCCGTTTAGAACGCTCTGGCCAGGATCGTCGGAGTGCCGCTGACTTACCTGCGAAAATTTTCGTTAAGCGAGAGGTTACGCACGAGAATCGGAATGGATTCGATCGTGTCTGTCGCTGTCGGGGACGAGGAAGACATAATTTCAAAAGGCACGCATTTAGGTCTTATCGCTGTAATTCGGCCCTCGCGCCTAAACGCACTTCACAGACCACAGCCGTTGATGCGGATTGAATGATATCACGCAGACGGGCAATTGTTGCGCTACGCGCACACAGTTACGATGAACTCTGCCACTGGCCGACCAAAGGCCCATCTACTCATCCGAGCAAGGACTGCTCTGAGCCGGTGCTTACCGGGCCAAGGGGAGTTGCCGGTGAGTGCTGCTTGGCGAGTCTAGACCACACGAGCCTGAACGTTTGAACCAGCTGTCGCCCACAGCATGTTGGCCTGGCTTGTGCAGGTCTTGTCAGGGAGGAATGTCGTTATCCAGGTACTGTATTCGACTTTCACACGCAGGGGAATCTCATCCTTGATGTCCAAATTTGGTAAAACACGAAGCAATGAGCCGTTCTGGAGCAGCGTAAGTTGGCTGCCCTGCTTCCTGGATATTCTAATGGCCGCAACACCCCCTGCTGTATTGTTCCATTCCCGGTAAGAGTTTCGCACGTACCACGAAGTCGTTTCAGCCGGTTGGGGGGTCCTCGGGTGATTCATGCCGTCAAGCCTCCTTCAATTCTCCTCAACCCCCTGCTCTTCCTTCTCAGAGCATCGTGCCTTCCCTTCCCGTAATCACCCTTGTTCCCTCTTTACTCCTCCTTCCATCCATCTCTACGCTGGTGCGGTCTAACAACCATCTGCGCCTCCTCTCCGTGCGCGAAGAACGTTCACAACCACGCTCATACTGGCACCCGACGCACAATTCATGAGATTCAGTCTCTGGTCGACCCTTGCATCGTTATGCCTAGCCACCTTCTCCAGGGCTTCTCCTTATAGAGCTGACCTTGCCGCGTGGAATCTCAATGTCAACCAGAATGCCCAGGATCCAACCCAGTATTATACCACAAGGGCAAACACAACTTATACACCATCGCCTGAAAATTGGCGTGCCATCCCATTCTACACTATTCTCATGGACAAATTCGCTGACGGGGATCCTTCTAATAATCAGTTCTTTGGTTCAGACTTCGAGTGGGACTGGAGAGAAACCCAATTACGCTTCGGCGGCGATCTCAAGGGTCTCGCCTCAAAGCTTGACTATATCCAGGGCATGGGCGTGAAGGCGATATACCTATCCGGAACTATATTTTTGAACATGATATGGCAGGCCGACAGTAAGCGCGTGTGCTTTGTGTCTTTGTTTTCTCTAACCTTCACAGGTTACTCGCCGCTCGACTTTAGCGTCCTTGACCCGCATTGGGGCACCATTACCGATTGGCAAAAGTTCATCGATACAGTACATGCCCGAGGCATGTACGTTATGGCCGATTTTACAGTGGGTACGCTATCTGACCTCCTCGGCTTCGATGGGTATGTCCTTGCAAGTGCCGCGCGGGTCTATTTCACTCATCCATGTACCCAGTTACCTGAATGTCAGCGCCCCGTTCAGTATCAACGAGTATAACGTTGAGTACAAGAATCCAAATTATATTCCGTGGGGCTTTACGGAATATGCCGATTTCTCGGTCAGTATCTATTTTTACCTTCGGATGGCCTCGAGGCCTCGAGGCAACTCAGCGGCTGTACTCAGATCAACTGTCATACTTGTATAGGTAATCAACCAGCGGAACACCTCATGTCAACTCCCCATGTTCTGGCAGGACGATGGGACGATCCAGTCTGTCCAGTCCAATGGCTGCTACGAGTCCGACTTTGATCAATACGGCGATATGGAGGCCTTTGGTGTCCACCCAGACTGGCAACGCCAACTCTCAAAGTTTGCCTCAGTCCAGGATCGTCTGCGAGAATGGAGGCCGTCCGTTATGGCTAAGCTTCAGGTATTTTCGTGCATGGTTATCACAGCGCTTGACATCGACGCTATTCGTGTCGACAAATCAACTCAAGTCACAGTCGAGGGTATGACTGCGTGGGCTATCGCGACTCGTTCGTGTGCCTACAATCTCGGGAAGAAGAACTTTTACATCACCGGCGAGGTTACGGGTGGCGATATTTTTGGGTCGCTGTACCTGTGAGTTTTCCGTGATGATCTCTTTATCCCCGCCTAAATAGTTTGCAACAGGGGTCGTGGACGTACTCCGACGGAGCTTCCGCCAGGTTTTCTCGAAGCTGCTAACCTGACAGAGTCCGAAAACCAATACTTTTTGCGCTCGCAGGCGGACAATGGGCTCGATGGTTACGCTTTTCATTATTCCATCTATCGGTCCCTCACTCGTTTTCTTGGCATGGACGGTAATTTGGAAGTGGCTTATGACTTGGATACCAACTTCATCACGGCATGGAATCAGATGTTCGTCAATAACGAATTTTTGAACGCAAATAACGGCGTTTTGGACCCGCGACATTTGTTTGGGACCAGCAATTTTGATGTTTTTAGGTGGCCTAGCTTGGAGAATGGAACGCTGAGGAGCGCACTGGGGTCCTTTATCACGAATCTGGTGATGCCGGGGGTGGCTTTGGTAAGTTTAATCATTGGATTTATCGCCATGAATCCACTCACAGGGGATTCAGTGGTATTATGGAGAGGAGCAGAACTTTTATCTCTATGATTCCACGGCGTCGAACTATCTCTATGGGTAAGCGTCGATTGCCTTGTGCAAGGTCTTTCCTAGGCTCATCGAGATCTGCAGACGTCAAGCCATGATGAGCAATAAGGCTTGGCAACATCACGGTTGCTACAAGCTAGGATCGGACCAGTACTTCAACATGCCGCTCGAGTCTGCTCTTCTAGGATGCAACGATGACTGGAACTCGCTCGACCATTTTGATCCCACAACCGACTCGCGCCGTCTTATGAAACACTTCTTGTACCTGCGGAGCACATATAGCGCTCTCCAAGACGGCTTCGACCTCGTGCAGCGCGGTAATTGGACTTATTACATCCAACGGCCCGGTTCGAACGGCACAGCAACAGAGATGGGCCTTTGGTCCGCCTCGCGTGCCGGCATACCTGGCGTGCAGACCCTTAGCGGAGATCACACAGATCAAGTCTGGCTTTTATACTCGAACCTGAACACATCCATGTCATGGCAGTACGACTGTAAAGGCCCGCTTTGGATTTCATCGCCGTACCAATCAGGGATTACTGTCCAGAATCTCTTGTACCCATACGAGTCGTACACACTCGAAGATTCGGGCTCGTCGTACTACGCCAATGGTACGGCCCCGTGGTACGGATGTTTGAACAACGTTACTATGGATGCATATGGCATGAAAGTACTCGTGCCTAGCACAGAGTGGGTTGCGCCTCCGCCCATGCTAACGCGGTTCCTCCCCGGCCACGATGCACGCATCACAGCAATTCCTGGAGACCCGAACGCAACGAATATCAACATCATTCTCGAGTTCAACGTAGCGATGGCATGTAACAGTGTCACAAACAGCATCACTCTTAACATGTCATCTTCGGGCATTGGAGGTCAACCTACACTGGATACGAATACGGTGGTGTGTAATTCGGTGACTACGCCAGTGATCTCGCCCATCCCGGGTGTGCCGCCTTCGGCGTTCTCGTGGTCTGCAACGTTGAGGAATGTGCCGGATGGGATTCTGGAGATTGTGGTGAACAATCCGACGACGCAAGATGGTACTGCGTCGACAGGCGTAAGTGTCAATATGGAAACTGTGCATTTTTGAGTCCATTTTGATGGCGAGACCTACAGACCATTGACCATCTACTTCTCCGAAAGGGCGCTGCAAACAATATCATAGTGTTCCCAGATTCTGACTATGACAACAGCGCGTTCAAATACTCGGATGGCCAGTACACTTTCACGCATCAAGCCTTTGGCGCAGATATGCTGAGATATTCCGGCAACTATGGCCAGAGTTGGTCAAATTGGACGAACTGGGAGAACGTTACCACGATTCCATCTGATGTCCTCAGTAACTCTGACAACTTTTGGTCTGGGCAACACATCATGGTTCAATGTGCGTATCTTCATACCTGTTTTCTTGTTTGCGACGGCGGGTGATCAATGTGACGCAGATTGGAGCCAAGTTGCTGCGAGCGCTAGCGTTGTGATGCATGCTGATCTGAACTATGGATCACAGCGTCGTGTCCCACAGTTCCTTGCTCGTGGTCCGTTCAACGACTGGGGCTATGATCAAGGCATCCCATCTGTCATGAACCAAGCTGGTGACGGCATGTGGGAACTCGAGATCATGGCTTCTTGGCCGACGTACGTCCAACTCAATGTCTTTGGCTATGATGACTATTATTATGGCGATACCGATGGAGACGGGGTGATGGATCGCTTGCCACCCAATACGATTGCGGCCAACTTTTTGAACATGTCGGCACCTCCTTATCCTGCTCTTGCGTGGGCTTTGGTGGTCAATGATGCGACGATGCAGTGGTCGCTTGAGCCCCGCGGCCAGGCTTCGGTCGGTGCGATCATGTATGCGCTCTTGTTGGCCATACCCCTCATCACGGGGGTGCTTGCGGCGGTGATCTTCATGTGGTCGTTTTACGGCATTCGACACAACCGTTACGGAGTGGAAACTGCCAAAGGCGCTAGCAAGTATATCCCTATCCTCGGACATTTCAAGCATAACGACAAGTCGACAATGGACTTGAAGGAGGTGACACCCATCACTGAGAAGATCTTTCGGCATAGGGCGAACGCCGAAATCATTGGCTGGCCTGAAGACAAGAACAAGCGACGCAAAGTTCTCATCGCGACGCTCGAGTATGAAATCATTGATTGGAAGCTCAAGGTCAAGATCGGTGGGCTTGGCGTCATGTCTTCCCTCATGGGTAAAGCCATGACAGACGTTGATTTGATCTGGGTTGTCCCAAAAGTCAAGGATCTAGAATACCCGGCTGGCGAGCCCGCTGAACCTATCGAAGTCATCATCTTTGGCGAACCATATCTGATCGAAGTAGAGACGCACCTTTTGGACAATATCACTTATGTCATCTTGGACAGTCCCGTTTTCCGCGCGCAGACAAAGTCAGATCCATATCCCCAACGCATGGACGATCTGAGTTCGGCGATTTTCTATTCGACATGGAATCAAGCTATCGCGGCTACCATTCGAAGATTCCCCGTGGTTGATATATACCACGTTAACGATTACCATGGGGCGTTGGCCCCTATATACCTTCTCCCAAAGGTGGTACCGGTCTGTCTGTCCTTGCACAACGCCGAATTCCAGGGATTGTGGCCACTTCGTACCAAGGAAGAGATGAAAGAAGTCTGCTCGGCGTTCAACATCAGCAAAGAACATTGTACGAAATACGTTCAATTCGGGAACACTTTCAATCTCCTACACGCCGCTGCTTCATTCATCAGCGTACACCAGAACAGTGTTGGCGTTGCTGGTGTATCGGACAAGTACGGCAAGCGTAGTTGGGCACGGTATCCGGCGCTTTGGACATTGAAGCATGTCGACTCGCTGCCTAACCCCGATCCCACTGACATTGCGGCACTGGATGAGAACCCAGTGGCCATTCGGGACATCAAGATTGACAGAGCGGCAGAGGCGGAACGTCCTGAGCTGAAGCGGCAGGCGCAAGAATGGGCAGGGATCAAGCAGGATCCTAATTCAGACTTGTTCGTCTTTGTCGGACGGTGGTCGAAGCAGAAGGGAGTGGATCTTATTGCCGATGTCATGCCCTCACTGTATGTGCTTGCCCTGTTTTGAGACATTCGCGTTGGGCTCTCTGCTCATCATTCATCATTTTCATAGTCTTGAAAAACGCCCCTCGATTCAGTTGATTACAGTGGGACCTGTCATTGACTTGTATGGTCGTTTCGCAGCGGAGAAGCTTGCGCGATTGATGGAAATGTACCCTGATCGGGTCTACTCGAAGCCCGAGTTCACTGCTCTCCCGCCGTATCTGTTTAGTGGCGCGGATTTTGCGTTGATACCTTCTCGTGATGAGCCTTTTGGTCTCGTTGCCGTTGAGTTCGGTAGGAAGGGTGCTCTTGGTGTGGGTAGCCGGCTGGGTGGCCTTGGGTTGATGCCTGGATGGGTAAGTAGATGTTAATCACGCACTGTCCATCCTTACTCATTGGTGCTTTTGCAGTGGTTCCCCGTGGAGTCGACTTCAACAGCTCATATGCTATCTCAACTTTCAAAAACTATCAAGTTAGCACTCAAGTCGACTGAGGAAGAACGTGCCATCCTGCGTGCTCGTTCGGCTGTACAGCGTTTCCCAGTTGTCGAATGGCGTCAAAGAATGGAAGACATGCACAAACGTAGCATTCAAGCAAGTCGCAGGATAGCGGGTGTCAATGCATGGCGAGAATCGGATTGTGGGATTACGGCCACTCAGCAGCTGGATGACACGGATGATTGGAATCCTGTTCATCAGGGACTTCCAGTCCAGCCTGACTGGGATGCTCAAAGCAGCGCGCCGAATTCACCGAGAGTGTTCCCCATCTCTCCAGCTCGCTCGAGTCAGGTGTCGACACCCAACGAGGAAACGTTCCTCGCAGCGCCTCCTCGTCTCCACCCCGATCCAGGATCATTGTCGTTCAGCTCCGATCATTCTGACGACGACCAGTTGTCGCATCAAAGTCTTACAACGAGTGGGAGACATGGATATGACGATTTCTTGGAGAAGGCGAATAAGACGATTGCACAGGAACAACGACATGCTCCTGATCCGTTCCTGGAGGCTCCTCAGAGACCGTTTGGGATGCATTCGCGGAAACCGTCTATGGAGTCGATTGCTACTATCGCTGAGGAGAAGACCAATTCACCTCTGAACAAGGCTATCGCTTCGGTATGTGTTCTGTTCCGCCATCGTCGTCTTGCTCATACCTGACAATTTGCACAGTTTACCGACTCTGATGGAGGTGTCGCTCAGGAATTTGTGCAAAAATTGCAAATGCTGAGTGCTGAAAACTCCAAGGGCGAGCTGTCGATTGAAAAGTACTTGGTCAAGTCAGAAGAAGCATTCTTCGATAGGGTAAGGAGGGACAAGTTGTCCAGTGCTGCAAGTTACATCTCGTCCCAACGAGAGTCTATGTGGAGTATGCCTGGTTCACTCACAATCGACGAACGCTCGCGCCCAACATGTGCGTGCTTTCATTGCGTCTTTTATGAGACTACCTGATGTTCAAGCCTGGCTCGTCTAGCACCGGGCACGCCTAGTACTCATCCGTTCGCAAGCGCGAGCGGCATCCTTCCTTATGGTGGCGAGATTGTCATCATGAATAGGGTTCAGATTGCGATGGCACGCAAAATCGGCGGTTGGCCTCTATATACTATTATCATTGCTCTCGGCCAGGTACGCCATTGTGGTGATTTTTTTTCGGAAAACGTTTCACCTAAGAGCTTTTATTAGATGCTAGCAGCTAACAGTTATCAAATGACGCTTCTCACTGGTCAAAATTATCAAGATAATCTTCAACTCTATGTCCTGGGTGCTGTATTTTTAGCTTCTTCGTTTGTGTGGTACAGCTTGTTCCGTTTGAAGCCTTCCGTCTATGTTCTTTCGGCGCCTTGGCTGTTTTATGGCCTTGCCTTCTTCTTGATTGGCGTACCGTCGTTGTCCTCGAAGCTTCAGGGGACGCATACTATCATTTCGGATATCGCTACGTGGTTGTATGCTGTTGCGTCGGCCGCGGCGTTTATCTTCTTCGGGCTGAACTTTGGAGAGGAAGCTGTGCGTACATGTGTTGATTCCTCCGATTTTGGCGAGCTCAGACGTTTTTATGTAGGGCGCTGCGACGGAAGTTTGGGCACTACGAGCATGTATTGTGCAAGGTTCACAGCAAATTTGGGTCGCTGCCCTATGGTACTGGGGCAGCACTCTCAACAGCGCGCAACCCGGCAATCTCACTCCTTGGTGGATCGTCTTTATCCTCTGGCCGCTAGCAATCATGTCATTTGTGTTTGCGTATCTCATGCTGTATGGTCTCCCGGGTGAGCACGACGAAGACCCGAGATATGTCGGGTGGCACACTCATGATGTTGGTCAGATTATTATCGTCAGACGCCACCTAAAGTGCCAAACTTTTTGAAAACTCTCTTCCGCAGAAAACTGGTCCTTTGGTAAGGTCATTGGTACCTGCTACCCGCTGCTATACTCACCGCTGATCATAATAGGTTCCTTGCCTCTGAAATTCTTCGTGACTACTGGCTTAGCGGAGTATGTGTTCTCCTATGACTAGGAAAGACTCGTCTCTGATGATTTTTGCAGCCCTATGGTCGGAACTGGAGCTTCTTATGGAACGTACCAATACCCAAGTGGCAAATCTTGCTCCTCGTCATCGCGTTCTTTATCGGAGTGTGGGCTGCTATGCTCTTGCTTTTGACCCACTTGAGCAAGACTCATACTTGGCTCTTGCCTGTGTTTGCTGTTGGATTGGGTGCTCCGCGATGGTGCCAAGTACGTATTGATCACATTGTGACGTCGGAAACGCTGTTGACGATGGAGTCGTAGACGATGTGGGGAACTTCGTCTCTTGCGCTGTACATTCCCTGGGCAGGTTCTGCGGGCCCTTATCTTGGTCTCTCGTTATGGTTATGGCTTGGCGTCTTGGACGCCGTGCAAGGAGTCGGTCTTGGAATGATTCTCCTTCAGGTATGGCGAGATCCCACGATCGCGGTGGTTTTGGTCAGTACTCAAAAGGGTTAACCCTTAGACCCTATCACGATTGCACGTCTGCGCGACCCTTGCGTTTGCACAGGTGATTGGATCGATCTGTGTGATGGTTGCCCGTGCCACTGCACCGAATCGTATCGGACCTGGCAGCGTCTTCCCTGATGTTGGGACTTGGGACTTTTCTCAGGGAATTCAAGGCAAGTGTGTTAACTTGCGGGTCCTTGTTCGCTGTTGTGGGCTAACTCGGAATGCACTAGGGAGTCCGATGGCTTCAGCACCGTTTTGGATTGCGTTGATCTGTCAAATTGTGATTGTACTGGGTTACTTCTGGTTTTACAGAAAAGAACAGCTTGGTACGTTTTATGAGTGGATGTCGATTTCCCTGGCTGACTACCTCTACCTTTCCTAGCTCGACCATAGTGTGACGAGCGCTTCGACAACGCCACATTGCCATCGATGGCCCTTTTTCCAACTTTTTGCACCTTTTTGCACCACGCACACTACTAGAATCAAAACACGCAAGGACAATCTTCTGTTATGGGAGTATTATAGTGTACCCCAAGGCTTTTAGGGGTGTGATACATTGATATCAAGCAGTCCGTCTTTCTTTTTCCTTGGACGATTTTTTTTCTCGCTCTGGACAGCTTTACTGTAATGCTTTTCAATTTTATGTACGCAGCACGTACGCTTTCCGCTCTTTTTTTGGTTGGACTTGGAGTCTTTGAGAATCCAGAAGAAAGTACAAGGACTTTTTGTTTCGTCGCGTAAATGACTTTCCCAGAAACTAGTAGGTACTAATGGGAGGTAGGAATGTATGAAACGGCAGTTTTGTACGATCTTGCAGTCGATGCATGTTCGAAACTCAGTGATGCAGTAATGACGGAGTAGGTGTCTAACTGGGTAGGTAACTCATGCACGTCTACATACCTCAATATTTGAGGTTAGGACACTACGGTACTTACTAGATAGTTACCCTCGTTCAAAAACTCGATCATTCAAAGCGTTGAACTACCGCGGCTCGAACTTCGGTGTTTTCGAGTCTCTCCTCCAACTATCTCGTCTGCCGCTTCAAGTTAACTTGTACACATTCTCATTAGCTGGCTGAACTTCCCAACTCGAGTCTGCACGCGCTTTCGTGATGAATTCAAGCACTGCGCCTTTCCTTGCTCAGTGTCCTTTACCCATGATGTCGCCAGATGCTCGAGCACGTCCTATACCGAGCCTAGGAGCAGTACTCACATCGTTCTACAGACAAAGTTTGTGAACAACGCTTTTCCAGGAAAAGAATCACGACGGGCTTGGAACTCAAAAAAGACGCTCAGCATCCAGGTTACGTTTCGTCGCGGTGCACCTTCCATGTCAGTACTCACCTCGCCACTCCCGTGGTGAGCCGATCAGCAGCTTCGAGTGCTAACAGGTATGTAAGTCTCCAAGTCTTGCTTTACTTTCATAGCCATTGACTGTTCTATCTGCGCTTGTAATTGATGGTACGTACATGCCGTCAGTGGGACACTAGGGGGCACCCCGGAAAACGCTGTGCTTATCATCCACCTATGATGGAGTTCCTGATAAAGCATCGAGGTATTTTTGTCATGAGTGCAACGTTTTATGTTATTAAAGCTGACACTCGCTCGCCCTACTTTCAGCTTACTTGTTTCCATGGACAACGGGCTCCATGCATCGTTCGCGTTGGTTTTGGCTGGCATCCTTGTTTACTGGTTCCGTGAAAGGTCAAAAGGCAGTCAAGTGCCATTGCCGCCTGGTCCGCCTAGCCTGCCAATCCTTGGTAATGTACTCGACATACCACCCACAGAACCTTGGATTACATACAAGCAGTGGGGTGCAAAATATGGTTGGTTCGGTCTGTACAGCTTGTGAGTCCTTTGACGTGATCTCTGGACAGGGGACGTATTTCGCGTTCGGTTGCTCACGGAGAATGCAATTGTCCTCAATTCGTTGGAGACCGCCAAGTTACTGTTAGAACAACGCTCGCATATCTATTCCAGTAGACCGCATCTCGCTGTTATTGATTTGTGGGTTACCGCATACCTGCTCTCAAGAGACGTCCTGATCGTGCCACTCTAGATTAGGCACTAACTGGAACACAGGGTTTTTACCATACGGCGATAAGTTGCGACTGCAGAGGAAAGTTTTTCAGCCTGCACTTCGTGCGGAAGGTGTGGTGGTGCACAGACCCATACAATTGAGGCGCGCGCGCGAGTTAGTGAAGAATTTGCTCGAGGGTCCATCAGAGTACAAAGAGCATTTCGAAATGTGAGTTTTTCTTCGCCATCCATGGCCTGTTAAGCACCAAAGTGGCATGTCAGGCATGCAACATCCATTATCATGTCTGCCGCATACGATTATCATCCTGCCGCTCGCGATGACCCCGTGGTGACCAAAATACAAACCGTGTTAAGCACACTCATTAAGCTTGTCACCCCGGAGTTTTCAGCCGTAATTAATGCTTTCCCCTGGCGTACGTAGTGAATTTCGCGTGCTATTTGACGACTAATGTGAATATCAGTTATATATTTACCTGCATGGTTTCCTGGTGCTACTTTCCAGCGCACAGCTGCCTCATTTCGCGCGTCACTTGGGATGTGGGTAGATGAACCGTTTGAATATGTTCGGAAGAAAGCAGTAAGTGCTTCTGATTCTTGGCTAAAATGTACACTCGAATCCTCCCCCCCAACAACGCAGTCAGACGGGTCTCTTGGACCATGCATGGTCGGAGATGCCTTGGCACAAATCAGTGAAGATGACACAAATGCACAAGAAGTCCAACAAGCTATCAAGGAAGCTGCTGCTGCAACATTTGGGGGTGAGTCATCCGTCATGTGGACCGGGGTCACAATTAATGCTTGATTTCCAGCGGGATCGGAGACTGTAAGTATTGTATTGTCACCTTGCCATGTGCTAACGAATCCCGAAAGACGGCTTCAGCGCTTCAAATATTTGTATTAGCCATGACATTGTACCCAGAGGTTCAGAAGCGTGCATACAAAGAAATTGAAACCTTAGTTGGCTCAAAAAGGTTACCCAATTTCTGCGACAGACCTCGCTTGCCATACATCGAGGCCGTACTACGTGAAACACTGCGATGGCATCCTGTCACTCCCCTGTGTAGGTATTTGATACGTATGTTCTCTGCGCAAGCTCGCTGATAGTCTGTGGCAGCCCTTCCGCACAGCACCACCCAAGACGACATATATCAAGGATACATGATTCCTCAAGGTACGTCCTTGCCCTCCTGTAATCCGCATCACGCGACACATTTGTCTAGGTGTTACGATCATTGCTAACGTGTGGTAAATGTGAAGGCCCATCCGAATTTTCGATCTCTAATGTGCTCATGCATCAAGGGCGATGACTCACGACGAGAATAAATACGCGAACCCATCCACTTTCAATCCTGACCGCTTCTTTGACGACAGCGGTGCATTGAATAACGATACCGTCTCGTACATATTTGGCTTCGGACGACGCATATGTAAGTATCACGTACAAGCCGACTTGTTGTTTGTTTTTTTGGTCCTCCAGGTTTCTCATCGATTGCACAGGTACTGGGAGATATCTTGCCGACGCGTCCTTGTGGTCTGCTATGGTAACCCTCCTCGCCGCGGTAGAGTTCCAGGATCCCGACTCGAACGGTCTGGAGGCACAAGCCCAACGTATGCCTCGGTTCACCACAGCCCTCACCTCGTGCGTTTTCGAGTCTCCCATGTCGTCAAGCATGCTAACAGCATCGTGCTATGTACATAGCAAACCCGAGTCGTTCAATGTACGCGTCCTGCCTAGGTTTGATGCTGAGGAGCTCGCTGCTCTTCTCAAAGCAGATGACTGAGCAGCGTGAGATTCCGCAACGCTCCCGTGCTACACACTCCACACAGCCGTGCTTCATCATGATGTATATACTTGTACCTGGGCCTGCCTGGTTCTACCACTGCCATAGCATCGGGTTTGTGTCGTGGCAGGGGAAGAACCACGCAGCGCGACACGGGTATTTGATTGACCTGCGTGTATGAAACAGTGAGGTTTGTCGAGGAGTGGGTTTGTGACGGCGGGTGTGAGAGACGTTTACGGCGTCGTGGACAGCATGATTGACCGTCCTAGTGTTTTGAAAGGGATATTTAAAGAATTGGCCAATATGTTTATACGCAAGTAATCAGATCTAGGGAGTAATAGGTAGTGTCTTGGTGGGTCCGTAAAGATACGGGCATTGATGGATAAGGGCAGATGCATGGACCAGACGTACAGGAAAGTGGATGACCTTGCCGGTGTCAGCATCCCAAAACTTGACCGACCAGTGCGCGGATCCAGGGCGCTTACCATCAAATAAGAATCCAGCTGACTGATTCCGGTGGCCCCGCAGAGGACCAAGAACTAAAACACCCCTCGTCCCCGTCGAAGGACCTTCATGCATCAGGTGAAATATGAAATCGTGCAATCATTTCCTTCACTAACCAATCTGCTTCCATGATCAGACGGAGGCAGACTGGTCAGTGGAGGGGCCACTCAGCGGCTCCAGCACTTCCTTACCCTCCGAACATCCCAAACACGAAGGGTGCAATCATCGGATGGACTTGCGATGTGTTCTCCATCAGCAAAGTACGCAACGACGTTGGGGCCGTTTCTTTGATTCTTTGGGCGGACATGAGCCGACCCGATCTGAGTCTGAGTGAAGCAATACTGTTCCTCCTTGTCTTCTCTGTACTATCAGATGTAAATTGATGCGATCTTACCTGAGGTAGCAGAACTTGTCGATTCGTGTGCCTGTACCCCAGACTCGCGGGTGGACAATGCGAGTCTGGGATGCACGTACACTGACTAAACAAAGCGTCCAAGTGAACAGAAATAAAGGTTAAGACGTTGCTACGTCCAAACTGCTGCATTTTACTTTGCGTGGTTGTGTTATACCACAGGAGTCGTGGGAACGAACGTCAATGCATAGTTTGGCGCATTTGGAATGTGCTCGCCTGTGTATGCCTTGAACACCATGTTCTTCATCGCAAGTACTCGTCTTCTTCGAACTAGCCATCTTTCTGACGGCCCTCCAGAAAGAACTAACCCATACAATCCTACTCCATCCGTCCTACTTCGGGCCGCGCATGCTCCAATTTTTGGAGTCAAAGCTGTATGCTGACGTCGAAGGCACATGCTCTGGCGCGTTCGGGTACATTATCGCGGTCGTTTCCATACTCGACATTGGAAAAGGGATGGTCATAGGCGGGAGTGGACAGGCAGAGTTCGTTACGCGGTACCGGGCCATTGTGTTCAAGCCATTCAAGGGGGAGGTAGTAGATGGCGTGGTGAATAACGTGAACAAGGTGCGCAGCGAGATTCGACCAAGTTTATATTTTCTTGTCGTGGTGCTGAACCCGCGTGCCAGATGGGCTTCTTTGCAGACGTTGGGCCGCTCCAGGTCTTTGTATCACATCAAGTTGAAACGTCTCCACGTCTGCTGCGGCTTCGTTGGTTTGCTGATATATTTGCTAGCTTATACATCCAGATCTGAAGTTCGACCCAAATTCCAATCCACCGTCCTTTGCTTCAGATGACCAGGTATTCAAGCGTCACCGCCCGTCACCTGTGTCCCCCCTTACAACGCATCCATCCGCAGATCATCGAGAAAAATACTCGCGTTCGGCTAAAAATCGTCGGAACCCGTGTCGATGCTACAGAAATCGTACGTGCCTCCTTCGTTCCCCTGTCCTCGCCCTCCATTCAACAGACGCGGGCCAGTTCGCAATTGGAACGATCAAAGAAGACCACCTGGGTGTCATCGATTGACCGAGCCATCACAACCGTCAACTTCTCCGCGCTTTTCGTGCAGCCCGTGATGCTGTCGCGTGCCACTGATAACGTCTTTCTTTGCTGGTGTCTTGTCCAGGGTTTAAATACTCTCAAAAATATTTTTGGGCACATGAAAGCGGTCGCATTTACTAGCTCGTGTAGCCTAAGCGGTCCTGCCCTGGGAACAACACGTACCCTCCACGCAGCGGATTTGTTGCTGGAATTCGTCCAGGAGAACACGATGCACTATGCCCTATGCCTGTCTGCATGGTGCTTGAGACACTGCGGGAGAAACTGTAAGTGCATGGCCGAACGGTACCCGGTCCCTCATGACCTTTCAATCACTCTCGGAGCCACAAAAAAAAGTGATTCAAGATGCTTCCTTGAAAGCGCATTCAGCGAGTTCAAAGTCACGTCGGTTTTTTTCACTTCATGGCACGAGAATAACTCCTTTCGACGATACGACGTGCTTGTAGCATGCGAAGAGCGGTGATTCAGTTCTTGGTCCCCTGCGAGGCTATCGTGATTTCATGTCGGTTGCATTCTCACCTGATGACAAGCACTAGGTACTTATGTGGATGGGACGATCATCGATCAAGTTTGATCAAGTTTGGGGATGCTGCCACCGGTAGAGTCATCCACTTTCCTGTACGTCTGATCCTGCACCTGCCCTACAGACCCACTAAGACAATGACTTCCTAGATATGTGTTCATCGGGTAACGGACTACGCTATTAGTGTGGGATTTGCAAACATTGGAACGTTGAACAATATGCGACAAAACGACAAAGTAGCTATTCGAATGGATGACCTTGACAAAGATCCAGTGCTTCAACGGGTGTCTCGGTGGCCGTGAGCACCACTGACAAAGAAGCACGGAGGTTAATGGACTCACTGAAGCACTTGCATACAAATTGTGTACATTGGTCGATTCTTCAAATACTCTTTCCGGTCCACGACGGTCAATCATGCTGTCCACGATGCTATCACGTCTCTCACACCGTGGATCGCATGTGAAGTGGACGAAACTACGTCGTATAACACGCGTTCGCCTATCGATTCGGTGCGTCTTGGAAGTCTCTTCCTCAGGGACAGGTGAAGTGTATTCCGTATTGTTTTCCAGATAGTAACAGCCGTCTGCGCATTCGGTCGGTGGTTTGGACAATGTGCGACCATGCTGTTGATCAGAGGGAGGAGAAATTCCACACATTCAAACTCCTGTGAAAGTTCTGTTAGTACTAGTCAACGCCTGTACGATATTGTCATACGTCGTATATATCTTTCTTGAACACGTTTCCCAGCAAAAAGATGTCCAGTTTGAATGGATCGTAGGCGGTAACATCTGAGAGCTCCGGTGGGTCAGGGTCGCGACATTTGCTCCCTACAACCGAACGCGCTTGTCCAGGTTGAAAGTGAGTTGAAAATCCGAAATCTATAAAGTAATAGCGAACTTTCACGGCACTACGACTGTTAAAAGTCACCCTGTGGCGATAATCTAGCGTGACGGTGGGGACCATCGGGTGCCATTGTGCGCGAGCAAGTTGCCTGCCATCCATCATGATATTCCGATTTGCGCAATCGCTGGGACGCTGTCAGCATGCACGACGTTGACCCGTTTCAGGTACTGACCGATGCGCTACATTATGTCTGTGCATGAAAGCCAATCCCTATAGTTCAAATTTAGCGCGACCAATTCATTCAATCGAGAACAATGCGCACTTCAAGTGTTTGATCAACGAAGTCGACCACGTCTTCGACAGTTTCGAGGTCCGGTTCGTTAAATGCGCGCAAGAGAGGCATCACGATGTAGTGTACATGAGGGTCGGTATTGTCTGGAAAGTTGTCTATAATTGGGACGCAGTGATTGTGAGGGTCGTTCCTTTGACATTCCGAAAGGAAAAGTGCGATGTCCTTTTCGTTTGGATATCGTGCCAGGTCAATCATCTTGATAAATACAACGGTTCCGTCTGGTTTAGAGGCATCAAGGACGTTCCATTTCTGACATATAGATATTGAAGCAAACGGAACAAAGTGCTTGAGTAGGACGTACTATCTGCATCACATAATCCTCGGAATTGCTGAGCAGATCCTTGGTTTCGAGCCAGGACGGCTTCCAACCTGGCTGGTATCGGGGACGCAAGGAGTATCCCTTGGCCTTGAAGAATTCATATCTATTCCTCCAAAATATTTCGCAGTTCATCAAGTCACCTGGAACGTATTCTGACATGAAGGGAAAGCGAAACTTGAAGAAATACGTCTACTAGCCTACGATCGAGGAGGTGGTCATCTGCTTACGTAAACATATGCCCCTCGTCCAGCGGACCACCAGGCAGTGGTGACCTGCACGACCCCAGCCTCGAGGGAGAGGCGTGTACTCGACGGTACCCTTGAAATATGAGGTCCAAATCGTCTTCACGGCCACTTTGCTCCTCGTTGATCACCGAACGACAGTTTCCTCTCACTAAATAAGTGGGCCTCTCAATGAACAACAACACTTTCTCCTTTTATTCCAATGTCTTTGCCTTTGTGATGGGCGGTATCTCTTTGGTTGGCCTTGCCTTCAGTCTGACCCGACCGCATCTTCCAAGCAATAAAATCAAGATGTTGCAAGCACTTCTTGAAGAAACAGAGAAAATATACGTTTCCGCTATTGAAGAAGGCCTCTTGTTAGATGCCTGTTTCAGTGATACGACAAAGACACAGCTATCTGGGTAGGTCTCCTCTTCCTTTGGACTCTTCGAGATTGGTTTACGTGCATCTCACAAAGTTTGCAACGAGAAACCCACGAGTTACGCGTCCGCGTGTACGGCGTCACCACATTTCTCCAAGATTGTGCTCTGATGCTCAGCGGACTATCCAAGAGCATAGGAGACACGTGTACTAAAGTGAGGCGACTTCGTGCAGATGTCATTGTATGCAGTCCCGTATACAGTACTCGTCAGGTAGCTGGACTCACATCCGCCACTTAGATTACAAGCGAAGCGACGCGACGTAGAATCCAGCACGATCAGGCTGGTCCTCTCCCTTCAGTCCAGGTTGCCTCCAGGAGCAATCTTGACATTCGTCGACCCAGTTCTTGTCCTCCATGCTTAGGAGTGCGGACCATAGAACAAACCAGTACAAGTGAGTCTTTTGGTCTGCACCATCTTTTGCCTCATTTTCCTGTACTGGTGTACAGATCCGTTTGCAGATCCCGCCACAAGTGATGTCCACCATCAAAGATCTTGATCTGTTGGTGACGTTCATTCCCATCTGGCGAAGGATGTTTTGATGATCTCCAACCGCCTCGCGTTAACCCCCTGTTGATAATACCCGATGATAGCGGGCATGAACGAGCTCCGCTGTTTCCACTCTGGAACTCTGACCTGCATGACGATTTATTTATGACCCGTTTGATTGCTATGGATTTATTCTTCGCATTTGCCTCCCTTTGAGATAGATGAGACCTGGCCACTTGCAGCGTCGCTTTCTAAGAGGATTTCGTCAGTGCCAGGCGTACACCTCGCCTGCAAGACTCACGCGGCTTACAAGCTGACAGCATCCCCGAACCAGGTTTGTGGGTCCTGGTGGATGTCCAGCATGCTGGTTTATAGACATCCTACGTGGTGCGGTCTTTTCTTCACCCGTGCGCAGTCACAATTACGTTTTCATACTGGCGGGATGTCAGGTGGGTGTACCTGTCCTTGCCAACTCACCAGAAATAGCGACTAACCCTATGTACGTGTTTGAGAACAACAACACAACTTACCGGTCTGGCTTCAAGCACGCAAGCTGCAACAAGCCAATCAGACATCCGCACCGCACTGCGTTGTTCTTCCCCTGCCACAACATAAAACGAAGATCAGTCTATGAACGACGCAATTTTCACCCCACTCTGGGACTTGTATTGTCGTCGGTGAGAAAGGAAGGTTAGGTTGTTCGATCATCATCGCCACCCGGGCTCGAATTGTCAATCCTCGGAAACAAACTCGAGGGATACCATTTTCTGTACCACTACGCGAAACACAGTGAGTTGATTCATCACAAGGCTAAAAGGGTGTAATTATTACAGGCAAGATCGAGTCCAAAGTGAGTTTTTTTTTTTTTTTTTTCATTAACACTCTGGAAACTCGACTCGTCGTCCGTGCAACTCCCGAGTTAACTGAGTCGAGTCGTGTACCCGCCGCAGTATATTACTGCCCGGGTTTCTCAAGTGTCTGTAAAACGCCTCGCCATGATTCTCTCGTTCCTTTTCCCAGAAAACATTGCTCGTCACCTCCACTTCTAACCAAAAAGTCCCTCTCGAGGCCGTTTTCCGCATGCAACTAACTATTCCTGGTTTGTCTCCTAAACGCAACCGCACACCTTCCCCCCCCCTGGAACGTGAAACACACCTGCACACTCATTCCTCCCCCCCCCTGTTGCGGATGTGTCGAGTTCTTCTTGAGGATGCATATGCTTCACCGGTCGACGGTGACGGAATGAGCAGCAGACATGATGCATGACACTTAGTCGAAATCAAACAACGCTGCCCTTGCATGGGGGAAAAGGTATCTCGAATAAACGGAACGGTACAATAGAAACGTAGCGATACACCAAACAATATACACTGTCTACTTGGCACCAGCCGAGAACTCTGCAAGACACCATCATCAACGCCACATTCCACGACGCAAATCAACAAGACTCACTGGTCACAGACTTGGTACCCTCAGAAATGGCGTGCTTCGCAAGCTCACCAGGCAAGATCAATCGCACAGATGTTTGTATTTCACGCGACGAGATCGTAGACTTCTTTGAATATGCAGCAAGCTCTGTGGGTCCAGTCAGATACCCATTTCCAGCGCGTAGAGCAAGACCAAAACGTACTAGATGCCTCCGTAGCAATGCGCTCAAAGATATCATTGACAAATGAGTTCAAGATAGCCATGGCCTTGTTCGAGATACCCGTGTCAGGGTGTACCTGCTTCAAGACTGACCGCGATCATCAGCCATCGTCCATCATCATGAACCGTTCCCATCCCCATCCCCATCCCACGACATGATGCAAGCACTCACCCTTGTAAATGTACGAGCTATACGTCTCCTTGCGGACCTTTCGGCGCTTCTTCTTTTCACCCTCACCAGAAGCCTGAGACTTGGCAGCCGTCTTCTTTGCGCCTTTTGCGCCCGAATCCGCAGCCTTGGCGGGTGCCTTTGAGGCAGTCGAAGCAGGGGCCTTGCCGGCAGTGGATGCTGGCTGCACGACGCGGGTGAATAGCAATCAATCACCAAACAACCCACCATAGAAATGCGCCACATACTTTGGGTGCCATTTACGCAAGAAATGTACAAGTTATACAACGATATGGAACTGATAACCGTGACTCGGTATCAGGTCGATCATACTCATGAAACCAAGTTGTACACGTACCAGAGGGTGCTGTGACCTCGCAACGGCTTGGGCGATAGGTGGTGGTGGTGGTGGTTGGGGGAAGAGATGTTTGGAGAGACGCGACCGGCGTGCGTTGCGCTTTATGAAGGGGCAACGAACCCAAATTCAAGGTCCGCTTGCGAAGTGGTACTCACGTGATTCAACAGACCGCGCCTTGTCACGCGACGTGCCACGCTTGTCACACACTGCATCTTGTCACGCTTCCATCGCTCGTTTTTCAATAGATCTGACGACGACCAGTACTCGCCAGCAACAAGTACGTACACTACAATTAAAAAAAAAAAACGATACGGTAACAGAAAATCACATGCAAACGGTGCAAAACTACAACTACAACAGACAGTCCCTCCCAAGCCCAGCACAACCATCCCGTCAGTCAAAGGCTCAAGGCTCCTCCATAATCGTACCCTTTGCATCCATGACAGTAAAGTTTGGCGCATAATGCGGGTGAGGACTCAACAGTGTTCCCATACGCTGTAAAACTCCCACTCGAAACTCTTCGAGCGGGAAAGCTTCTCCGTCGACCATCAATACACCACCATGGCCGCTCAACGGTTTGGCGCGGTAGGCACTGGCTTTGACGTAAAAGTTCTGGGAAAGGGGTGAGCGTGTTTTTGGATAAATGGCAGGGAAAGAGCGTACGGAATTGAACCAGTACGCCCGGCCACCCTCGGCGCCATCCATGGCAGAGATGAGGAATTTTCGACCAACCTGGAGGGATTATGGTGAGTTTTTGACTGTAGTACGCTACGGAGCAAAACTCGCACCGGTTCTTGTATTGATATATCAATCAGCCCATCATCAGGATGCGAGACGGGGAATTGCATCAGAGAGCTGAAATTGTCTATTAGAAAGAAAAAAGGCAAAGCAGCGCATAAAGCCCATAAACGCACCGACTAACGAACGGTCCCTTTCCAGCATACATCCACAAGAGAGGCCTGTCAAACTTAATCCAGTCGCCGTCACTAGACACGGTATTTTCAGGGAGCTTGTCATCGCCAGAAGGCTCGAAAGAAGGTAAGGAAACAGGAATCCCTTTTGATGCGCTAGCACGGCGAGCATGAAGAGCGTCTACCATCCTCGATTTGTCTTGTTCCACGACTTTCATAGACAACTCCATTTTGCATGTCCGACGGGTGATAACTGGACAGTGCATGTGGGTCAAGACTCTTATCTGCACATGTCCCTTGCTCACCTCCACGGAGGTATCCGTAGACGAACCGAATATCACCCATCCATCGTAAATGTTCCGTTTCGATATCGATATCGGCCATGAGACCAATTGTTTGCGACATGAAGGATATACGTTTTTGATTCCCTTGCGTGAACGAGAACAGGTCGACTTTCATTGGCCGGCCTGAACGACGAACCGTTAGTACAGCAACAGAGCAAAGCCAAACTGGTATACTTGCCCTTCAAGACATTGAGTGCAGCAGCACAAGGATCCAGTCCGTCGCGAAGACCGAGAAGATTCAAAGAAAGCCCGTTGCCCGAGCCTGCCGGAACAGGGGCTATGGGAATAGAGAATGCTTTCTCTGGCTGTGCATGCTTTGAGAATCCGTTCATAACCTCGTGAATGAGACCATCGCCTGAAACGACCACCAACGCATCGAAGTCGAGGCCTAGATTTTGTGCCATGTCGAGTGCGTGATTTGGACGGGTCGTGTCTGAGTGCGCCTATGAATATCATGAAGATACGAGAGACATGGACACCAACAAGTGACATCGAGTGTACAGCCTGCGGCACGTAATATTGGCTCGACTTTCTTTGTGAATATCGACCGTGCGTTTCCCTGCAAGAGATCTGTCTTCAGCCAAGCACAAGATCAGGCAGGAGATGGAAAGCATACGCGTCCACCATGAGGATTGATGATCACTTTGACGTTCTTTGGGGGATTTCCAGCTGGTAGATCCGTGAGTTTAGGGGGGAGATGCTAAACCAAAGAAGGAAGAGGAAGATGACTTACATTTGTAGGCTAGGGACATGATGGCTTCGCACCATTCTTTGGCGCGTATACTATCCTTATCACCCACTCTCCCGCTAATGTGCGTCATAACGAGACGGGTATTTTCCGCTTTGCGATCGAGGTAGGACACCTCGACGACGCCATCTGACAAGGAGGCCACGACGACGTTGCGGATGGGGACTTGAGAGGGTGCGAGACTGCTCGATGAGCGCCATATATGTGAGCAGCAAGATGACTGTCGAGTACGGGTATCAATGTGCCTTGCGAAGGCAAATGAGGAATCGGAAAAGGAAAGGGAGCATGTCTTTCCGTTGTCTTGAATGATGGTGAGCTCGTTGGTGGACATCGTGGAGCGGTCCGTGCGGGAGATGGGGGATGGTATGAGGGAATGAAGTCGAGTTGTCGAGACGCTGTCAACTTGGCTCAAAGTATAAGTACGATGTCTTTAACGGTACCGCAATCCCATCCTTGGCACCCATAATCCCGCTTATGTCATATCGACCCCTCCCTCTCTTTTACCGCAATGCCGATCAAAACCCGAAACATGCGCCTACACGACGACAAACGTCGAGCTACGACGGTCGCACCGATCCTTGTACCAGAGACTCTGTCGATGGCTGAGCGCTGAGCACCAGCACGCACGACGGTCCCGCTCGGCAGCCCGGACACGACAAAGATAGAGTCGAGTTATATATAAGGCTCGTGTGCTCAAAAAACATTCGTCCAAGTCCGCGACATTCTTCACGGGACCGCAGAGGACCGCAACTGTCGCCATACTTGCTGCGCACCGAGGAATGACACTGCCACGTCTCCATCTCGTCTACAAGTCAGCTCAAGCTCGGAACGCCCACTGGGGGAGATCATTCCATCGCACCATGTCGTCGTCCAGCGTACACGTCGTAGCGCAAAATGGGTTCGGTTCTGGAAGGGGCGAGTTGTACGATAGGTGAGCAGCCTTTACCTCCGCAGTTTCGAAGGCGCAAACTAAATCATGTCATGCACACCCTCTACTTATTAGCGCGCGGCCTTCATATCCAACAGATGTGATCTCGTACATCAGAACGGTCGCCAGTGACAGCGCTGCCCCTTTGAACATAGCTGAGTAAGCCATGCATGATAATCGGGGTCTGCCATGTCATAGACTCTTTGCTGCAGGATCGGTGCAGGTACAGGATTGTTCACCCGCGCCCTGTTATCTCATCCAGCTTGGGCGGGGTCAATCGCCACCCTCAAAGCCATCGAACCCAGCGCAGACTTCAGAACCGTATGGGAACAAAAGAACACTGCCAAGGATCTAGCTTCCATCACCCATGGAAGCTTCGACACTACCGGTGTTCAAGACAACTGGGCGGACCTCGTTATCATCGCTCAGGTCTGAACATCACGTCAACAAACATCTTCCACCAGACTCTTCTTACCCCCTTGATTTTCTTTTTCGCCTTAGGCTTTCCACTGGTGCCCTAATTATGATAGCGCATGCGCGGAGTTTGCACGCATCCTGAAGAAAGATGGGGCAGTCGTGTTCGTTTGGAACTTGGAGGATAGGTAAGTCACGAAACCGCAGCACGCAATTCATCACTCGCCATCATGATTTCATCTGATTCGGAGATAGAGATGCTGCACACTGGGTTGCACAGTTACGTGACCGGATTGAGAGCCACGAAGCCGGCACGCCTCAATTCCGTCTCGGTCTCTGGCGCCAAGCGTTCAAGGAGCACTCATACATCAAGTCCTTCAAGGAACCAGAGGAAAATTCATACTCTTACCATCTTCCTGCTTCAGAGGACACTTGCGTCAATCGTGCCTTGAGTAAGAGCTATATATCGGTCCTTGAACAAGACGAGAAGGACAAGGTGGTACATGACATCAGGGATATCTTGGCGAGAGGAGACGGGAAGGTCTGGATCGACGAAAGCCGTGGTATCTTTCAATACCCATACAAGACCTTGGTCGTGGTGTCTAGAAAGAAGTAGATAACAGGGTTTCACGATGCTTGTGGATCGGTCAGTCGATACAACTTGGAGTGTTACCCATGGACTACTGCAATGTAACGGACGTGATCTCGTACCCCCACGATGCTAGCACGTACCATTATCCACCAGCGCCAACGGCAGCTGACCACCTCCGCCCTCACCGCGCTCCACAACTGGATCTCATCCCCCAAGTCCCTCACGCTCACGGACACGCTCACACCCACCCACCTCGCCGATCTCTACATCACCCTCCCGACGCGCGACGGCACAAGCGGACGAGCATACGCACCTCCTCCCTCAGCAGGCACACCCCTCAGCTACGGACACCACCTCGCATTCTTTCACCCGCGTAACCCAGAGGCGGCATTGAGACCGGACGGAACGGATGCAGAGTTTTGTCCCCCTGAGCCGTTCACGAGGCGTATGTGGGCGGGGGGGACGATGGCGTGGACTTCTGCAGGGGACTTGGCGTTGAGGGTTGGCCAGACCGCCCGTGCGGTGTCGACGATTGCGAGTGTGGAGAAGAAGGGCTTCGATGCGGGGCCGGCGAGTGCGAATCCGATGGTGTTCGTGAAGCAGAGGATTGAGGTGACGGCTGAGGGACGCACGCAGCCGTCTGTCGTCGAGGAAAGATCGCATGTCTATCTTGCGTCTGCGGGGAGTAGACGGCAAGTGCGACAAGGTGAGTATGGACACAAGTCGAGTGACTCGAGGACTGAATGAATGTACAGTGCACGGTCTACCGAATCCACAGTTTTCGTTCACCTACAGACCCTCGCCGACGACCTTGTTCCGCTTCTCCGCGCTGACCTTCAACGGGCACTACATCCACCTCGACAGAGACTATGCCCAGAAAAGCGAAGGATACCCAGGTGCGTTTCCATCCATGTTTTCCAACCCAACCATCTGAAAAAAGAGCCGGTGACCCAGAACGTCTCGTCCACGGCCCGCTCACAGCCCTCATGCTCCTCGAAACGCTCCTCTTCCACCACCCACACTTGAACCTTTGCACATTCGACTACCGAGCGCGCAATCCTGTTATCGTTAATCGAACATCCACTATTTATGGTGCGATCGTGGGTGAGAATAAGGCTGAGTTGTGGTGTGCGGACGAGGATGGGGTCGTTGGGATGACGGGGGTCGTTACTTTTACTCGTTGAGGGATGTTGATGAGGGATGTTCGCATCCCGTGGCGATGGATGGATATTTTCATTTTACTCCGTCCTTGTGTCGTGGGAGCTAGGTAGGAACGGGCTGTGATCCTGGAGAACAGCAGTAACAGTGGCTTCTCGAATTCATGCGCTTATGAATGCACCGCTACGTAGTCAAAATTTAGTCTACCGCAACGCATACCTGACAGGAAACGAATCAATGATGAGCAAACAGCGAGTAGAAGAGAACGATGAAAAAATCGTACATTTTAACAGGGTACAATCCTTCCGGTAAACCACGCTGTATCCTCTCCTTGACAATCTTCAATCCCGCCCGCGCAAAAATCTCTTTGAACGCCATATCCGATCTCACGACATCGTCATCATTAGCACGACCATAATAACCCCAATGGGCACAGCACACACCTCGTCAAACTCGAATCCTGCTCATCAAACACCGCCCTCGGTTCATCCGCCACCTTCTGCGAGCACAAGTTCTCTTTGACAACAATCATGCTCCTCGGCCCTCGCAGCGCCTTCTTACTGCGCCCTAAAAACGCCACAAGCTCGTCGTCGTCCAAATGTCCAAGACACCACTGACACCACACGATATCAAACCCGGACATCGTATCGTCCCCGTCCCCGTCCCCACCCCCACTCCCCTCACCCCCCAGAAACCCAACCCTACCGAGCACCTCCGCCCCATCCTGCGGTCTCTCCGGGTCAAACGCCTGCAACGGCCCCTTGAAAAACGACACACTCTTCCTCCCATCCCACATCCCCTCCCACCCCATCGCATACCCGCTATCATTGTGCGAGGACGGGAGTGAGGCGCTGTTTTGACACCGCTCGAGTGCGGTGCGGATGAAGGGGTCGACGGGCTCGAGGAGGACGACGTCGGAGACGAGCGGGAGGAGGACGTCGGATGTGACGCGGCCGATGCCGGCGCCGACGTCGAGTGCGCGGGTGCGGGTGTGCGGTGCGGGAGTGGGTGGGTGGTGGTGGGCGTTGAGGTGTTTGAGTGTGGATGGGACGCTGTGGAGTTCGGGGAGGAGATCGAGGATGAATTGGCGGGAGCCCAGTGCATCAACCCGGGGTAGAGACTAGAAGAAGAGGTGGTCAGTCTTTGTTTTTATTCTTTCTTGAGGAAAAAAAAAAAAAGGATGTGATATGTACCCCAGATCCGAATCCGCCTGCACTGACAGGGAATTTGGATCAGTATTCTTTTTTTCGCGATCACATATTGTGAGGGGAGTGCCGACCGAGTACGCCGTCTAGACTTGCGGGCTGTGAGGTCCAGTAATTGATACCATCTTGAAGATCAGGGTTTTGGACTCGTGATTTTGACATCTTCAGATTGTTGGAGGCCTTGAAACGATGGAAGAGGAGAAAACAGGATGTGCACAGCCACCCGACATTTGACAAAGACTCACTGCATGCCACACTCCCTTGACCTTGACAAGCAAGGTAATACTTAGCTTTGTCTGGTGTTGGGTCCTCATTGAAGGTGTGGACAAGCTGAATGGACATGGTTTGCACATTACTGTCTGCTTCTAGTTTTGTCAGCCTCTACATATATGATGCCAAATCCTTGAATCCTGAAATTCCAATTTTACAAAAACATGCTTGTGCTTACTTGCTCATGTTCTCTGGACTTGTCCAAGTCAAGCCATATAGTTTTCTTGAAATCCCATGCAAGTCTCATGGTCAATTTGCCTGAAAAGGACAGTAATTACACTTGGAACATCTACAATCTGTACTAAATTGCGACACAGCCCAATATTATTTGTCTTGGAATTTGTTCACCACGACCAATGGTAGAACTTCAGCACAGATATGTAGAGTTTGAACCTGTCTGGCAGCAAAGAGAGATGGAATGCATAGGACACTGGCAGTGCATGGCACCTTTGGGTAGGATTTTCCTCAAACGGAGAAATGGCCCCTTGACTTTGATCATCGCGGTCACGTGACATCAAGTATAGACCCTTGACGAAAATTTTCGTTGTTGCTCGACGTCTTCTCTTTTGTTCGGTGAGTCCATCTACATATTTTTTTCAAAGACGATTGCTGTCTTGCAAGATGAATATTCTTCAGACCTGTTCTGCACCCTTGTGGAGACACCTTTATATTGCCTTTTTATCCTCTGACAACCTCATGCGATTGCTCTGCTTGTTCCAAGCTAACACGTCCTTGAGCAGGTCAACTCATCTGGTGCAAAGTGTCATATCAGCGTACGGCAGCATAACTTTGACATCTATTGTACAAAGCAAAATGCATACTCAGATCATAAATACATCTCGTCCCAATCATCATCGTTAGTCGCGCGAGACACCGTCCCACTACCACCCGTTTCCTCTGAGGGTGCACTCACAATTACTGACGAAATCGGCATCTGCATTCCGACTGCTGGCTTTTTCCGAGTCTGACCACTCCCCTCAATCTCGTTTACAATGTCCCACATATCTTCATCGTTGTCCTTCGACGCGGAGGATGGTGCTGCGTTCCGGGGTGGCTGAAGGGGGGGCGGCGCATTTTCAAGTGCATCGAGGTCGTCCCACATCGCCGCTTCGTCCACGTCCATCTCGTGGGCGTCAGGATCTTCTCTGTATGAGGCTTTAGCTGTAGCCGCTGGCCCGGGACTCGGCGACTTTGGTGCTGCTGCTGAGGCAGAACTAGCGGCGCGACGTTCCTCCTCGGCTCTAATCACTGCATCGATGTCGAAGTCGTCGTCCGGTTCAGAGGATGACGGGGGTAGAGAAGGTGTTGGCGAGGATTCACTGTCGCGGCGTGTTCGCCTGGGTTGGTCTTCTTTTTCCTCGTCTCCGCTTCCTGTGCCTACGATAGTAGGTTCGGTGAGGTCGATGATGTCCGCGTCATCGTCTTCTCCCGGCTTTTTACCGTTGACAATCCCTTTTGCTTCATCACGCCAGACGCTGAGACGAACCTACGGCACAGTCGTGAATATAATCCAAGCAATGTAAAAGTGTTCACATTACCTGCATCCGTTTGGAGTGACATAGTTTCTCGATGCGATTGACGGTATCTTTGAATGTTGTCTTTGGGTACATCCTATGCGTCCAGAACTGGTATACCTGCAGTATCCGATTGAGATCTGTATGCTGTCAAATGGAGTGAGCATCCTTCATCCAGCCCTCGAGAATGAGAAGCACGCGCACCTCATGTCCCTTTCCCTTGGGCTTAAACCCCTTCACATCTTCGATCAAAGCCGGAAACCCAGTCGGACCCACCAACCGCGCCTCATCCAGAATCGCGGGTTTCTTCCTCGCCTTCTTGCCCTCCTCACCACCACCACGATTATCTGCGCCTTTCTCTTTTTCCGCCTCACCACCACCCTCACGCGGGGGCGAGCTACTCGGCATAACCTGGTGCGGTGTAAACGCAGGCCCTCCTCCCGTCTTTTTTGCACGCGCATGTTTCGCCTCCGCGTCTCGCGTGAGCTGTGCG
Organism: Phlebopus sp. FC_14; assembly: GCA_021018615.1. NCBI lineage: Eukaryota > Fungi > Basidiomycota > Agaricomycetes > Boletales > Boletinellaceae > Phlebopus > Phlebopus sp. FC_14. Next base: position 507,266 of record JAEVFL010000002.1, on the reverse strand, counting down.
AGGTCCAGCGCCGGCGCGAGAGGTTTGTACCTCAGATCCTCTATCCCTGCATCGTCTGCATCGTCGTCGAGGTTCTCGAAGAGCGCGTCGAGCTCGGGGTTGGGTGGTGCGGGCGTAGCGCGTTTGGGGGGAGGCCGTTCGTGCTCGCTGTCGGAGTCGGAGAGGAAGAGGGATTGTCGGGGTCGTTTGAGTGTGCTGCTGGATGTGTCTTGGGCGTCGCTGGAGGTCGTGGCGTTCTGGGGAGAGGCGATGGGTTCGTCCCAGATGTCGTCGATGGACATGGTAGATGGCGACGCGTTATTTGTAGTTGTTGTACTTGCTATTGGTCACCCAGTCATAAGTAAGAGCCATATTGTAAGCTGACCCAGTCCATCTGAGCCAGCACCCACCCTCCCGTGGCGCATTAGCATCCACGAGCACGCCTGCACAAGTGTGTGCGAGGAATAAACTGGAGGCATATCTCATGCACGCCGTCGAGAATTTCGAACCGACCACAGACGAAGAACTCATTGCAGAGTCCCGCGGCCGAGGTATTCCCAAACGCGATATTTTACAAGCGATCAAGGATTTTAATGCCGACATGGACGAGAAAGAAGGATTCCTACCACCTGCGTTCTTTTTACCTTGCACAATTTCGAACAAACGATCGACGACGGCCCCTTGGACTCATCCGCAATCCAACCGAAACACCGCGCGGCCCACCATGTTCCTTTTCAGACTCTGTATTACGGGTTCTCGTGAATTTGGTGCGTCTGGAGCGACGAACTTTTTCGCCTTGGAAGCATTTTGGGATGCGCTTCAACAACGCTGAGCCGCAGCCATATGCCTCGGTCGCTGTGTCCGTCTCCGGCTTTGGCTCTGCTTCCCTCGACCCGGACGATACCTCGACGGGAATGGAAGACATGATGTTCAACGGATCTACAGCCATTTCTTCTGACGAGATGTGCAGCAAGGACGCTTCAAGCATGCCCGTCGATGACCCTCCCATCACCACGCCCTATGAGACCCCTCCTCCCAAGCTCGACCTATGCTCGTTATCTTGTTGTCCAGTAGAAGAGCACATGAACGCCATAGCGTACGCCTTGCACGCGCGGTGCAATTTCAATATCCACCCCGCACGTGCGTAGATCATTCATATACTTGAAAGACCCCAAATCCTTTTTCCTGATGATGGAAATATATATATATATCCCGAACAAATCCTACCCAGTGACGCTCTCGCTCTGGTCGCCATCTCACCTCTACCTCGGAGCAGTGGGGTACTACTCGGAACACACTGGAGAGTTCGTTACACTCCTGAATGCTCATCGAGCCACCGAGTTATCGAACGGGTCACGGCTTCCGCCTATATGGGCGAGCGATGGCCAGTTTAAAGTCGTGTTCTTGTGCGCCATTTCTCTTCTTTCCTCCTGATCTAGATCTTTCATTCTCATGTTTTTTTTGTTTCCCCCTCTCTTTCACATAGCAAATACCACCACCACAGCTACCAACTCGACGTCGAACTCATCCCAGGACGTCCAGCAGCATTTACGTTTGCCAGATCAGCAACATACGGATACATGGACGATTTCTGTGCTGCCAAGGAATGGTTTCAAGCGTTCGCAGACGTGATCATGGCGGAACACGGTGCTCGGCACTGTATTCGAAAGAACGATCTTTGTTTGGGCAAGTACACTTCTCCTTACCTTTCATTTATCCGTCTGTCCGTGTCCGTTTTTTTTCTTCCCATTATAATCCGGTCATATCATCCATAACACACTTGATCCTCACAGTCATCATCCAGTCACCGGTATCCTCAACGCAGAAGACTACACCCTCTTCATCTCACATTCTCATCCTCCTGCACATCTATCCTTCGCCGTCGACCCGAAGCGTATCTGCGGAAAACCGTGGGGCGCGTTCGACGTCGTTTGCGCCGTTGGTGCTCCGGGTCTCGAGGGAGCTTTTGATCAGCTCCGTGTTGCGGGAAAGACGAGCGAAGTGCGGTTTGTAGACGAGAGGGACGCGGATCCGTTGGGTGGGGATACGTTGATGCTTGCTCGGTTGGGGTTTAGGGCCGGGGTAGAAGAGCCCGTGTTGTTGTGAGGGTGCAGCAGATTCCACTGCTGCATATTTTTAGTGTAGGTTTCTTGCTACCCCAGCCACCTTTAGACAGACAGAACAAAAAAAAACAATCACTCCTTCCTCACACCGCGAGATGAACCGCTTGATGTTCATAACTCAGTCTTAGTTGAAACATTTTTACAGATTTCCACCCCCCTACTAAATCCCGTACCCAACCAGTACGCCATCCCATCACGACAAATCCGGCGGCGCCCACAACACACACCGTCCACTCGCATTCCCAGTCGCACATCTCTCCACGATACTCGGATGCGAGCACGTCACAGCCTGAGTGGCAGTGATCCTACACACACACCGCGACGAAAGGTCAATCCCGAGTCCGAGTCCGAGCCAGTAAGATAGATAGATAGATACGAGGGGGAAAAGAACGTACCGTTGTCGATCCGATAACCTCGTGATGAGGTCACCCTGTAGTACATATCCGTTCGCGGTGAGCTCCGCCGTGCTGAAAAAAAAAAAAACGCAATAAACGGAACGCAAGAACCCGTACCTTGCACGAAAAGATATCAAGCGAGTGTTCGAGGTTTCCAATCTATAATGCGTCCATTCAGTCGAGAGGCGCAGACGCCTCCGATGGTCCGGACGAAAAAAAAAGGGATAACGAAATCCCCGTACCGTAAAATGAGGATAAACCTCCGGATTCGGATTCCATACCGCTCGGAGAATAGTAAGCCATTTCCCCTAACGTCAATACGCATACGCATACGAGAGTCAGTGCATCAGTCAATTGCCAAGACAACAATAATCAATATTATAAGCCTGCTTACCGTCTGACAATTATGTTTTATCCGACAGAACGGGGTAAAAGAGGGAAAGACAGGGGAGGAATCGTATTTCCCTGCGTTCAGCTCCCAAACTTGTGGTGGGGATGAATCATCGTAGATAGTGTCAGCATGGGATTGCCCAGAAAAAATGAAAGACAGCGTAAAGAGAACAACGTACGCCTCAATGTGTCATCGTAACTCGTGCTGACTATACTCCGTCCCCTCGGGTCCCAATAAGCTGAGCTGACGGATTTTCCGTGCGCAAATTCTCCACGTAGTAAGCCGACCCCTTTCTTGGACTCGACAAACGATTGGACAGTATCAAACTCGAATTCTACGGGATGAGAAGCGGAGGAGCGCGAGGGTTCAGGCGAAGAGGGTGATGCAGGCGGTGGCGATATCGAAGCCTTGCTACGTTTCGCGCCTTTACTCGCCGCGAGGTTCTCGAGTTTTCGCGTGTCCCATATTCTGCGTAACAACCAATGATGTATTAGTAAACTTTTGGTCAACGGAATGACAAATAAGCTGGACTTCACTTTAACAGTCGATTATTCGATGCCGTCAGCAATAAATGAGGGCTTGTGGGATTTACGCTGACACTGCCGATTTTCTGGTCCGATAGTGCGTACCACCGCGCCTTATGTGAGCCCTCTCTGAGGTCAAGATGAGTAAGACCGCCGGAAGCATCGGAAATCCAGAGCTCGTGACCAGAGGGCGGTAGGTCAATCGAAGTGATCAAGACGTCTGGGGAGGCAAATATTTGACGCGAGATGCATGAGACGAAAGAGAGTTGGCGGATGGTACAGTCATACGACGTCGTATATGCCTGCAACAGAATGATCACTATACCATGCCAACAGGGATGGTGAAACATACACTATGTGCGTCTATCGGGTCGATTTTGATGGATGAGATGGAAGATTTCGAAGTTGCTGGCCAGTGCGATTGCAGACGCCAATACTTGCCCCCCTCTTTCTCATCCGCAGGAGCGACGTCGCCATCCTCGTCGGCAACTTCATCAGGAGGTGCGCGCGCATCCCATATTCCAAGTTGCCCATGTTTGTCTGCTCTCGACTTGAGGACACACAGGCAAGACTCCGAAAAAAAAACGACGATACTCACCACCAAACAAGACAAGATCCTTGGTCGGCTCCGGATGATACGCCGCACTGTACACTCTATCCTGCGTGACCTTTGCCCTAGCCACAACCCTCATCTTCCCCAACCTCTTCCTCAACGCCTGCACTTCCCTCTCATCCTTCTTCCCACCATCCTCACCCTCGTCAAGCACCCACGCCCCAACATCGCCCACACGTCTCGCAATCGGCACACCCGTCACACCCTGCAACGACGCCCTCAACTTCCCCACCTCACCGTCGCCCATCTCCTCCCCAGCCACAAGCACCTCAAGATCCAAATCCTGCATCCTCGGACGCTTCGCCATCCTCGCCCGCTCCTCCGCCTCCACCCTCTCTTCCTCCACCCTCCTCCTCCGCTCCGCAGCCTCCGCCTCACGTTGGCGTCGCTGTGCGGGCGTCTCGTTCGGATCGGCCTCTGGTTCTTTGCGCAGGCGCGCGCTTTGGCGTCGAGGGGCTTCGGCGGCGGCAGAGGCTGCCTCGCGTTCGCGTTTGGAACGTTTGGCGGATGGTTGGATGGGCTTGGCTTTTGGTTTCTGGGCGGGTTTGGGGGCGGGTTTGGGTACGCCGAGGGATGAGACGGCGTCTTTGAGATCTAATTGTTCGAGGAGCGCGCGGTTGCGCGCGATGTTGGCTTCACGCTCGAGTTCACTGTGGCTCAGGTTAATGTCGAGACTGTTCGTATTGACCGGACAACACTCACTATGCAGATGACTCCGTCATTGTATCGGACAGAACGCTTGGGTCTCACTGACGCTGATGGTAGGAGAACGAAAACGCGTCGCGTTATGTCACGGTCACGTATTTGGTCACGCATCCCCCCCCCCCCCCCCCGCAAAAGGAATTACTTCAAGTACGTGGATCTGCTGTACCCGCCCATATCTAACGCACAAAACAAAAATCCAATTGCGAACAAAAAGAATCGAAAACGCCACTGAAAAACCCGGGCCATTCGGAATCACCAGCCCTGATCACCCAAAATAATTATACGCAAGCGACGTCAGCTGTCCATCGCCCTTCAACAGCGCATTGCCCTCATTGACACCCTGCAAATCATACATCACCCCTAACAAAGCCGTCAGTCCTCATGCACGCAAAAGCATCACAAAAAACAAGCACACACCAAACGGAAAAGCAGCCTCGACCCAAGGCGTCTCGTCCACGAAACGGGTGACGACAGGTTGGAAAGCGTATATCTCGTCCATGGAAGCTTGACCGCCCGCGCCGCTAAAGTTCTATGTAGATATTAGGACGAGGGAAAACACCACCGCGCTCATACATACCTGGTCCGCAAACTCCGTGATCCAAATCGGTTTATTGTACGCATCGTGCAACGTCGTTGCGTGCGAAATCAACGCCTTTGGGTCCGTACCGTAGAAATGGAATGCAACGGCGTCGATCTGAAGATACATGTTTCGCAGAACCCCATGATGAGCGCTGCGCACACCCAGCCCGAGGGGGAGCAGCGCTTACCGTGCATCCGTTACAAGCCTCAAAGAACCCCTTCATCCAGTCGAGACCTGCCTGGTCGTTCGTACAGGCCGGCGAGATGAGATAGTAACCCTGTGCCTTGAGAGGATCGATGTATTGTTTCCAGAGCGATGCGCCATCTTGGGGACTCATGTTCGATTGGGACGGTTCGTTTGGTCTGGCACGGTGAAACGATGGGAAAGGATATGGAAAGAAGAACGGGTACACATACTCATTCATCCCAAGTACGTGCGTCGCATAACCGGCAACGACGAGCCTCTTAAATTCTTCCACTTGGTTCCACCCCCAAAGCATTGGTATCCCTACCAACCCCAAAGGTGCACAGGTGGGTGGAATATAAGGGCTCCATGTATACAGACTATGCATCATCAGCAACCCAAATATACAGAGACAGAGAGGCATACTAGCGGACTTTGGGTCGCGCAAAGTTGGCAAGGTATGACGCGTCGCCGTTGGGCCATGCCAGTCCCCATTTCTTTGCCTCAGTTGACGGTACGGCTGCGGGCGTCGGCGAAGATTGTGGTGTGGAAGTGGTAGCGGTGGTAGAGGTGGAGGTGGGCGAGATGAGTGCACTTGGTTTAGGCTTGCAACGTTGTGATAGGGAGTTTCGCCCACCGCGCTGACGCTTCTCCATGGTAGTTCCTTGTCCATGCGTGTGGGCGACGGTATGCTCGTGGGATTTGAGCTTGCGGTCGCTTTGTACGGCGTGTAGCTCTTTGGCACCGAGGGTTGATGACACCACGAGAGCGAGGATGATGGAGAGGGATAGCATGGAAAAGAAGGCAGGCATTTCGATGTAGCAATCGATGCGAGCGTCAGATTGGACGTTTTATTGTTCGAGACACTAAGCAAAGAAGATACCGTGCTCTCGGCGGGTACGTCTGGAATCTTTGAAACAGGTAAAGGGAACAAGAGAGGTGTCGCGCTTACTCGTGATTGTGAGTTGCACGGGTCGTGCGGCCTTGAATACCAACATGTCCCCCGAGACAAATCTCGCCGAATGGAATCTTGACAGACGATCTGCATCGAACAGGGCATCGACCATGCTGCACTACGCACAGTAACGGGTAAGCCAAACTCAAGGGCTCTGGGAAACTAGACTCGCATCGGATCGTTTAGAGGCTTAAAATTCCAGTCGCTTCCCAAGCTCAGTTACATCGAAAGCTCTCCACGCAAACAAAGAGCCCGCCAAAAAATTATTTAGCCAACGTTCTGGGGATAGCGTCAAGGAGCGAGGCCGTCCTCACCTGAAACAGTAGTGCCAGGTCTCCGTGGAAAACCACGCCATGCGATTTTTGAGACGAGCTCTTAAAGAACAGGTTTTTGACGCGTTTTTCGGCAGGCAATCCCCCCGCTCGCCAGGGCCCCTGGTCAATGGCGTCGTGTCAGTTATTGGTTACGAGCATGCCAATAATAAACCGGGGGCCCATACGTCCAACGGTTCCTCCGATAGCAGATTCGAAGAAATGCGTCCAGATCCACGTCGTCACCAAGAACAGCGAGTTGTCGTGCTCGGAGAAGACGTCGACCTGCCGCTCGGATTCATCCTCTTCATCCAACCACCCCATCGGATCGATGATCAGGTACTACATATCGGTCCCATCGCCATCTTCGTCCTGCTGCCTCGGTCTCGAGCACTGCGTCACTGCCACGTTCAGCTTGAGAGGTCCGTGAATTCGACAGTATGTTTTCTCAGAGGTTTTTGAATGTAGCAGGAGGCACCGGTGAACCTGCGTCGTCGTCGTGACTATCGTACGCTTCATTGAGTTGAAGTCAGAGGTTTCGATGCAGAACGCGGGAACCACTCTGGCTTAGAAGCAAGCACCATGGTCGTTTGAGAGGTCGAGTTATGTACCACCGACACTCGAGCACCCCAAAAATGGATAGTTCTAAATACATGTCAACAATAACAGTACTCACTACCATCGTCTAGCCAGAAGCCCACCGAACATGCTCGGCCTCGAAGACTACGGCAGCGACGTCGACAGCGACAGCGACTCCCCGTCCTCCTCGCTACCCTCCAAACCTCCCGCACCCACCGCCGCGACTACCACCAAATCCACCTTCTCCCTCCCCCCTCCAAAATCCACCACACCATCCTCCCTCTCCCTCCCCGCACCCTCCAACACATCCCCAGCCCCAGCCCTGACGCATCCCAAACCCAAAAAACCAAAGAAAATAGCAATAAACCTTCCCTCCCTCACCGACAATGACAACGGCAACGGCAACGACAACGACAACGGAGACGGGGATGAGCGGCCGCCCCCAGCGAAAAAACCGCGTATTGCGCCTAGCACGGCCGCGGGAGCAGGCAAGTCCTCGCTCCTCGGTATGCTCCCCGCCCCGAAGCAGGCTGTACCGCTGAAAGAGACAAAGGAGCGCGTGCTTGGTGGTGGGACGGGCCCGGGCTTGGTGTTTCGCGAGTCGGCGTCGTCGAGGACGGCCCAGCGGGAGGACGGAAGTGTGGGTGGAGATGGCGATGGAGGTAGAGATGGGGCGGAGGATGATGCAGTGGGCGACGCATCGTCTGGCCCATCGTTCCTCCCTCCGTCTCTCAAGAGAGGCAGACCGAACGTATCGCTCGACGCGGAGGGCTCAGCCTCAGGTTCGGGTACTGGCACGCGCAAACCCCCTGCTCCCGCTCCCGCCCCAGCATCTTCCACATCCAAACCCTCCGCGCCCGCCATCGACTTTTTCTCACTAGGCTCCACGTCCTCTGCCTCCACACCCTCATCATCCACCCCCGCTGCATCATCAACGCCAACGCCAACGCCAGCACCCACATCCTCCGCTCCCGACATCCCGACCTTCCGCCCTCCCTCACCGACACTCGACGACCCCTACCCCGGCTACTACCTCCTCCCATCCGGCGCCTACGCCCCCTACGACCCGTCCTACTACGCATCCTATGCGCGCAAATGGCAGGCAGAGTATGAAAAACACATCCGCGATCTCGAAAAGGCGCAATACGCACCAGAGGCGGAGGGCGCGCAGGATGTGGATATGGCCAAGGAGATGGACAAGGCGCGGAGAGAGATCAAGGAGCGGGAGGAGAGGAAGGCGTTGACGATGGGTAAGGCGGGCAAGAATGAGGATGGGGAACAGGAGATGCCGCGGATGAATATCAAGGGGGCCAAGTTGGGGGCGACGGCGAGATCGAGACATCAGTTGACGACGCTGCTGACCGAGGCTTATTTGAATCGGGAGGCATTGGAGGACAAAATTGCGCAGGGCAGAAGGAACCGGAAGGAGGCTGGAAACAAGTACGGTGAGTGTCTTTGCTGTCGTAATGCATCTGCGGTGCTCAGGTTTTTGGGATCAGGTTTCTGAGAGTCTGCATGTATTCGATAGCACTACGAGTATGTATAATATTTACTGCATGTGGAGACGGATGCTATGCTACAGAGTCTAAATGTCAGGAGATCAACGGTAGGGTATTCGATGCACGAGGGAGCAGCAGGTTCAACGACCAGCAGAGAATTCTTCACAGCAACCATCAGCACAAGAGCAGAAACAACGTCGATAAAACTCACTGGTGACACTCTTCGTCCCCTCACTAATGGCATGCTTCGCCAGTTCACCAGGAAGAATCAGCCGTACAGCCGTCTGAATCTCGCGGGACGAGATGGTCGATCTTTTAGTGTACGTGGCAAGTTCTTTCATAGGGATCATCAACACACTGCGTAAACGCGCGTAATACGCTTAAAATCACTCACTGCTCGCCTCATTCGCAATTCTCTCAAACAAATCATTCACAAACGAGTTCAAGACCGCCATCCCCTTGTTCGATATTCCAGTATCAGGGTGCACCTGCTTCAACACTGTATGCGCGCCATGTCCCGTCAACATCCCCAAAGAGTGCAAGCAGGAAGGAAAACCACTCGCCCTTGTAAATATAACTACTATACGTCTCCTTTCTCGCCTTTTTCCTCTTCTTCTGCTCTGCCGCCGCCCCTTCCGCAACTTTTCCTGAGCGGGATGCCTTGGACTGCGTAGCAGACGAAGGAGCAGTAGAGGCGGGTGCCTTTGCCGCTTTCGACGCGGGCGCCTTGGAGGCTTTAGATTGTGGAGCGGCGGACGAGGTGACGGTCTGCCAAGGGGATAGGTGACGCGGTGAGTGGGAGACGACATGAACGGTAGAAGCTGGTTACTCACCTTGGACCCGACGACCATGGTGAGATCTTCGAGAGGGTGAATGGAGAGATGGATGCAGGGGGACCCTGAATTTTTGGACGCGCTTTTTATACTTGCGACGCGTCTGCTGCGGAGTTTGGAACGAAAGGCGCGTCCGATTTGGGTCCCTAATTAGGAAATCCCCTGTCAGGAAACGAAGGGAGGATGTATTCATGCCAGGTATATAACCGAGAAAAGGGCACCGACGAGTTACATGCACACATGAGATCGCTATCGAAAGCGCCCTCCTACTCCCTGATTTTACCCTCGCACAGTCATAACACGACGCACTACCCGAGCGAAAAACTCGAGCCGGTACCTCTGACGGGTAAACACGACTTCTTGAAGACCTCGGCACGGTCTGCATCTCCGGCGCTGAGGAGTAACAGTTGCGTGAAAACGAAACCGAGGCCACTAACCAAAGAAAAAAAAAAGCGTCAACATTCCCAACAACACCTCCAACGTCTTACACTCACCAATCCGCGCCACCGTCACCCCCAAAAAAAAAAAATTCACCCCCAAATCCGACTCTTCAACCTCTCATACCCAACACGCGCCTCCAACACAACCACCTCCCAGCTCCGTCTCCTCATCTCCTCCGAATACGCATCCTGCCGCGCCCGCTCCTGCACCACCCAATCCCTGTAAAACCCGGACAGTGCGTCCTCGCGCGTTTCGGGGGACGCGGAGGCGGGGAGGGACGCGAGGACGGCGGATTTGGCTTCTTCGAACCGCGTGTTGCTCTGATGTCAGGTTCCAGGTTTCCAAAGTCAGGTCATGAGTCCGCAGTGGTGACTGGCGGTTCACGCACCTCGGCCCAGTAATGGTGGTTCAACGCATCCAGTCGTTCTCTCGCGAGCTTAAACCGCAGCTCGAGCGCATGGTCCTGTGCGACGTTCGTGTGTGCGAATTCACCGAGAGAATAAGGATGGTATATTGTGGGCTCCTTCGCCGAGCCGGTGGTGGGATGAGGTGCGAGGGAGGTGGGTAGGTCGGTGTAGATGATGGGCCGGAGGTTGGAGACGGGGTCGTTGGGACCTACGAGGTGGCGAGATGGGCCAGAGACGTGCAATGAACGACGGAGACGGGCGAGTGTACGATTGCAGAGTGGTCTGTTCATGGTAGACACATCAAGACTTTAGTAATTCACACGCTCACTTGGTAGACTATTAGGAAGAACGCAAGAGGTCCAGTGACGGTTCGTCAAAAGTACGAATGGGAATCCTAATACATATCTAGGATGTTTGCAAAGTGTACTGCTGCTGTCCGGAGACGGTTCTCCACTGATCTAGTGCTCAGCCCGTGCATGCTCTTCCTCCTCAACCGGCGGTCGAGGCGAACGATTCACGACCCCGCCAACAACCCACGACCCCACAACGAGACCGAGAAGCACATACAAACCCCTTCTCTCCTGCTCATTCAAAGGCCGCGAATACGTATGCTGTTGCTCACTGCTTGGATTCGTTTGCGCAGGAGTCCACCGAATGGTTCTCGGAAGACCGATATCATCCGCAACTTCACGCCAGAAACTGAGCATCCCAATGCCAGTGCCAGTTTGTTTCGGTTCCCCTTTGGGTGCTTCGTCAGCGGAGGGAACAGTGGACGCGACTGCGTCAGCTTCCTGGTCCTTCTCGAGGTTGTACGTTGGTCCTCCGTATGGATGTGTCGATGGCCCGCTCACGACGTGCAGTTTCGGGAGCTCGGGTTCGTCCGTAGGAGCCGTCTTTGGTTTTAGTCGAGCAGAGTCCCAGAAATCGGGGAGGTAAGGCTGCGGGGAATAGGGTTAGACAGATTGAATAAGCGTGTAACGGAGACGAGGGGCACGGAAAACCCGCCAATGGCGGCGAACACCCACCACTTGCACCGGTGTCTCAGGGGTCGACTGAGACAGGTCAGGCAGTTTGACGCACAGGAAATCCGGCGCGATGGACCCGCTGCGCGGTTCGGCGGATGGGGGGATTCCAGGCGAAGCTGCCTTGGGTGCAGACGAGGACGTTGTGGTAGGAGCGTTCGCAGCTTGGGTAGATGCCCTTCGACTGGCCGCAGGCGTCTCCCGCGTGGATGCTACAGACGGATTCTCCGATGTCGGAGCAACCTTCTTCACCTCATACTCTCGGATCCGAGTGATCAGTGTCGATTTGTTGCCTTTGCTGATATAGAATCAGCGCGGGATTCCGGGCACGAACAGAGCAAGTAATAAGTATAGAAAGACAAGAGGGGCCAAGGTAAGGTGTCCGAAAGGGGAGAGATGATTCAGAGATCGGAACGTTGGACGTACGTGGATAGACCGCGGTTTCTTGCCTCTTTTCGAAGTTCTACGACGGTTTCGTTCTCCCATGTCCGGGAGAGGAGAACGGTGGAGACGAAGGACCTGTGCTGGGCTGCCAGCACAACACGCCTCAGCTGCTGCGCTTGTGCGACACTCCGGAACATTTAATCACAGAAAAAAAGTTTGGCAAGTATTCAAGAATGGCGGTCAAGGTTTGAGACGTTGAAATTGGCTGAACAGAGCTGGCAAGAGGCCAGCAAATTTGTTATGCGTGTCTGCCACGTGGATGTCTTGCCATGTCTTGAGAACACAGTCGACGAGCAGCATATCCATCCTTTAGCTTCGCCGTCATCGTCTGCAACGACGACGGCCAAAGGGCCAACCCATCGAGTCACTGATTGCTATCGCTGCACAGGACTGAAGAATCTAGACGTGCGATCTATTTGCTGTGGGATTGGGCGTCTGATCTTTTTGTGCATAGGTCTGCCTCGTGTTTCTGTCGCGTGTTCTCCATCCTGCTAACTATCAAATCCCTTTTCAAGTTCTCGATGACTCTTCACCGTTCACCATCCTTACTCTAAGACCTCATCGTATTATTTACTTACTCCTCCAGCCATGCTTCTCTCGCCAGCGTAAGCGTTTTTTTCTGCTCCCCGAGACCGGCCGTTCAATTTCTCATTGGCAAAATGTTTCTTTTCCGTAGATCCACGAGCGCCAGCTTGCCCTCCCAGTCCTTCTGGGGCAAATTCAAGAACAAAAAGAGTGACAAGGAGAGCGACTACCGCGAGAAACAAGCACAGATGGCACTCGCGAGGCAACGCCTCCTCACACTCGCCTACGGCGACATGGAGACAGTCAGAATGGTACAGTCGCCACCCTTCCCTCGACCCTGGACTTGCTGTGAGCTTAAAATTTTCATCCTTCCAGCTGCCCCAGACTTTCCCAGTGAGTGCACCCAATCACTCCTCATCTTCAACCTTGTAAACGTTTCCATACAGGAACTCGAGGCAGTGGCGAGAGACTGGACCAAGCCACCCCCAGATGCCATCTTCAGTTTACGAGTACCTACTGAGTTTGCCTCCCTTCATGCCTCTGTGAGTCTCTACCCCGCTCGAATCAAGTGTTCTCCTGACGTCATGTTATAGCGGCTGGTTTCCGGGCCATATATCTATGTGCGTTATCTTCGGTCCTTCATGTCCGCATATATGGATCACTTACGCACACACCATGTGCACTCTGCGTGCTCTCACCACATGTAGTTGACGGGTGAAGACTCATATCAGATCGCGATAATGGGTGTTCAGGGTCTACGGGTGGAGATTGTCAGCGACGCTCCGCCACCGCCCGACGAACCACCGTAAGTGTGACCAGTTGTCTTGATGTGGGTCCTTGTATGTGCTAACTTGACTTTGTTAGGCCACCTCCGTAAGTTCACGGGCTCTCACCCTCGCGGTGCCTCTATTGAACACCTAACCTTGTAGACCCCCACCGGTCACCGATATGCCCGCCACGTTCAACCTCGAGCTCGTCCCCGGCCAACACATTGCTCTCGAAACGACCGTTTCATCAGCTGACGACGTCGATATGGCCCGCATGGAGGACGGCACCATCGTCGACGGCATGTTCTGGGGCAAACTCAGCATCGTCCATTCCGGCGACACCCACACCGTCGATTTCACCGGTACAAGAATGAAGGATCCCGAAATCACGCCCGAGTTCCTCTTCGACTCGCGCGTCATGACGAAATTGACGACCGCCGCCAGACCAACGGCTGCCAAGTGTCACTTGAGCATCCTCGCGCCCGCTCAACAATATTGCGATGTATTCTTAACTGTAAACCCCCTCTGGAATCTCACTATTACGTGGCCTGCGGCGGAGAACGTGGCAGATCACAAGTTCAAGTATTTCTTGCGGGTGCATCCCGGTGGTGCACTTGAGCATTTCGAAAGTGAAATGGTCGTGACGTCATTGTATTATGAGGCGGTGTAAGTATTCTGTCTTCTTGATTCGAAAGCTTCCATTTCGTTGACGAAACTTTGTTTTTTTTCGCAAAGGCCCGACTCTTCCATGGTCGATCCCCAGGAATTCATCGCACCCCGGAACGGTTTCGCGATGTCGTTCCGTGATTTCATTTCCCATTTGATGAATGTATTGGACCAACTCGGGATGTCGTTGCACGCACGAACTAGTTTTATAAAGTATGTTTCAACAACAATTTTTTTTAATATCAACAGCTCTCATTCACGACATCCTTGTTTCTAGCAACAACCTCCACGCATTCTCAGCGCACAAGAACATCGCCTACCGTTTCCTCCCACCCACCAAAATCGCCAACGCCATCGACATCTCCGTAACAGCCGACCCATGCGTCTTCACGCGGCTTTTCCTCATCTTTAGGGGCATATCGGACGATGACCTCGGTCTGTTCGCAGGCGCGGGCGAGAAAGAAGCCAATTCGATGAATTGGAGGGAGACGGTCGGTTGGTCCGAGAACTCAAAGGATACGACCATGTTCCGCGTGCTGGAGACTTCGGTTTGGGAGATTGCTTGAAAGTGGTCGGTTGGTTGGTGTTGGTGTCGGTGGCGGGCAGCTGGGTTGCTTCGCTATTTTCTTGGTTTTTCTTTCCCCTTGGGACATTGTCTCATGTTTCTGTACTCCCCCCCCACCTTTGTCTTTATATCCTTGCTTTTTGTTTTTTTCGTCGCGCAGTCAATTGATACCTTAGAGCACTATTCATTCATTGATGTCATCCGGGGCTGTTTCATCCAGGCGTTTTATTACTCGTCAAATTCTCCTCATCCTATCCCCCCCCTCCCCTCTCTTTCTCTCTATTCACGCTTTTTCTCCCAGTCCTCTGTGTCTGTGTTTTACGCTTTGGTTGGCTTTTCCCCCCATCACATCGTTATTACTTTGGTTCTGCGTCTGTTTCCGTCTGTATCGTGTGTCTCTTTCTAGTTTGGTCACGTCTTTTCGTCGCCATGTTGTGTGCTTTCTGTCCAAGTACTGTTTCCCTTTTCCCGTTTTTGTACGTTCTCTTGGTTAGGCCTGCGTGATTCAAGGATCTTCAACTGTTCCACCTTCTTTTTTCTTCCTTTCAATCGAGTACGTACAGCTGTTAACCTACATGTTATACATACAGCATGTCCCCGCATCCCCGTCTACGTCTATACTACCCACATGTTCATCGAAAACGAATCCGCATTCGCAGTGAAGGTGTATAGAACACCAAAGATGCAGCGTCAAAGGGTAATAATGCAAATATCCAGCCGTTGCTGGTAATTGGGTATTCGGACGAGTTTTATTTTTATTTTTTTTCCGGGGTCTAACTCGACGTTAAGCAAAGACGTCCAACGGAATGAATCTGATGACGGGAGCAAGCAAAAAAAAACTCACCTATTAACAAGTGGATTTACGCTGCTCCGGTAAACGCTTGAGCTTGCACGTTGTACAGATGCGCGTATTGGCCTGCTTGAGCGAGTAATTCTTGATGCGTCCCTGTCTCGACGACAGCGCCGTCTTTCATACATCTGCATTGCGAGGGACGAGAGGGACGAAGAAAGAGAGAGAGAGGGGGGGGGGAGAGGGGCCGTCAGTGATGCAAATACTCGACTAAACGCGTTTATGAATCGCCCACACGATCAGATCCGCATGTTTCGTCAAATGCCCGAATCGGTGCGTGACAAAGATCATCGTCCGGCCTTGCCTCGCTTCTCGAAGTCGTGAGAAGAGTTGATATTCGCCCGCTGGGTCGAGTGCAGAGCTGGGCTCGTCGACGCTGATGAGCTTGATGGAGGAGGAGCAGAGGACACGCATGAACGTTCGAGCACTGCATGAGGCAGATCCGTAAGATAGGTCAGTAGACGACAGGAAAACAATCAAGTTGGTAAAAACGCACGCAACGAGTCTCTGCCTTTCCCCTCCTGGGAAGGAAAAAAGAACACGTCAACTGTCTCGTCGTTGAAACAAAAAAACGCACACCGATAAATAACTCACCCGATACGCTCGCCGGTTTTTCAATGGCCTTGCGCATCTCTTCCAACTCGCTATTTCCATGCCCCCGAGGGCTAATGTACGTCCTCGACACAGGGTTCAGAACAGTTTCGAACTTGTCCTTAAAGTTTTCGATTACCCCGTCCGCACCAGCGAGTCTTGCAGCCTCGTTCATCGCGTTCGTGTTTTGCTCTTCTGGGGCACCCAGTCCGATGTTTTCTCGCATGGAAAGTGGGAACAGTTGGTGGTCTTGGGTGAGTATCGCGATCCCTCTCCTCAACTCTTGCATACGGTACTCTTGAATCGGAATACCATCCACGAGAATGGTTCCAGACGTGACGTCGTAATATCGGCTCAAAAGCTTGATGATCGTGGATTTTCCACTTCCGTTCACTCCCACGATGACGACGAGTTGGCCAGGTTTGATGGTCAGCGAGACGTCGGTGAGAGCCGGTCGGCCAGATTTTGTGCTTGAATAGGAAAAAGAGACGTTTCTTTCAGAGGGGGATTAGTGAGACTGTGGTATGCTAATGTATGTGCGGGAGGTCTCACGTACTGAAATTCAATAGACATCCCGGGACTCTGTTTATACCCTGGTCGAGGGAACACTGTCTCACCATCTTTCATTTTATTCTCGAGATTGATCATTCGATACAAGTCCGCCACCCGCGCTAGTTCTCCAGGGAACAGTTTAGCACCAAGCTCTATGAATGAGAACGTGTGCCGCAAAGAGATAGAAGTTTGTTGAAGGATGGCAAGCTGGACTAGTGATAGCTTGGAAGGTGCGACGAGGGCAAGGAACGCGAAGTAAAACTGAAGAGAGGTATACGTTCGCAACATAAAAACGGATTTGCTACAGAAATTACTCACCGTTGGACCATCAGAGCAAAGCCGGAAGAATAGTCCAGAGAGCGGGTTGCTTTGGTCTCTAAATAACGACTCCACATGTTTATCGGGCGTGTTATGAAGACCATGTGCAGCCTTGCGGTATTCTGATAAAATGTCTGAAACTAAAGCACGTATTGAAGTAGGCGACGCGACGCACCTTCAGAAATGTAGTTTGATAACCCTCCTCCCGTGACCTCTGGTTTGAAATCCCCGTCGGCGAGCCTCCGCAGCGCCTTTTTCCGCAAGTAAAAGGTGTTGATTGCCTCTGCGATAAAGGCTGTAGCATGGATTTGGTGTTCAGTCAGCGAAACCTTGAAATGTGCAGGAATGCCTACCTTTCCCCCACAGATCCTCTTCCACGAAAACACTGGCGAACAGCGGTAACAAACTTACCGCGACGAACACTGGTCCCGCCGTGTCCAGAACACTCACAATGATATGAGAGATTAATCGGAGTTGGAGGACAAAGGAAAGCGTCGACCTCAGGAGGCAGAAGGTTGACTCCAGGCATGTGAACGCCGAGCCTTCGTCCACAAGATCGTTGGAATTCTCTAATTGATGTCAAAAACGCTAACTGAGAAGATACAGAATGGAATGCAACCTCACCTTCGTAGGTCGGAAGGTCAAGTCCTACTTGGGCTACACTTACAGTCAGCACTTTATTTCCTGCGGGTGGACATGCGCCAGCATACCAGCATATAACCGCCCTTCAAAGCTGTAGTTAACACGTGTCTTGTAAATATCTATAAACCGACGTCTGTCAAGATGGATTAAACATTAAACATATATTTTGCATCAAAAAAAGCTCATGAACTCACGTTATCCACTGCGCTAAAGTGCTCAACACTATGCACATGACCCTCGCCAACACGGCCCAGTACAGTTCGCGCGCTGATCGGCCGTCGCCTGCCACAATGCTCCGCTCAATCTGTGGGTCAACGGTAGTATCTCAGCCAGTAAATGACGCAGTATACACCCACGAAGAATAACAGGCGGTTGGAGAAGTACAGCGATAACGGCCGTTCGATCGCATCCCAGAGATTTGTCAGAACAGCACCCATGAACAGAGGTGGACTAACGGCATATACATCCAAGAATGCCTGGCGCAAGAGCGGGACATGCGTATGTATGATGCCTAGTCCAAAACTCGGAACCTTAGAACGTGAATTATTCGCAATGCGCACACGCCATATGCCGAGCGTGAACTCCGTAAAAGTCGGTTTAACAGCCTTCGCGGATTCCTTGTTAGGGGAACCAAGTTTTGAGAACCTGTTGCGGATAGACATGAAAAATCAAGAGAGCGGCCAGGAGTGAATAAGCGCAAGGAAGAGTTGTCCTTTTAACTCGACAGATCTGGGCGGTATGGTGGGCTCGTGCCATGATCTCTGCCTAAAGTGCGGGCCTTCATAGTGGCCGGTTCACAGGGCTGTGGTTCCAAAAAAATCCAGTCTAGCGAGATGATGTCTCTCTTGGGTTCGAGGCCAGAATCTGTCACACGAAGCTGCGAAAGATCCTTTCGTGGAAGGGCAATACAGTGGGTGTACCGATGGCGTTAGGATGCGCCAATCTTTCATCGATAGCGGCGATAATAGAGGAGCCTGTCCAAGTCCTTTGCGGCCACCTCGAATCATTGGACCGCCAGGTGGCCAGCGCAGACGACTGCCCACGGCACAATAACGTCTCCCGTCTGTGATTCAAGGATCCTTGACTCAACCATCATACCAATATAAAGTGCATACTCACCGTATTTCCTGAGCGTGTAATAATAACGTATTAGCGTCGTTTCGATGTCGCGTGTTGATGATGGCTGTATACATCAGAGCGTCTGGGGGAACGTTTTGTGACTTTGTCTGATTCTGATCGCTAGAGATCGAAATTCGAGTGTTTTCGGCATGAGCTCGGACTCGAGGTAGGCGGACCAAAAAGATCGAAGGAAGACAGTCGTTCCTTGTGGGTAGATGGCGAGAAGGGGCCACCTCATCTAGTTTGCCATGAGTTGTGAACAACTTGAAGCGCTCGTTGTCCCAAAACGTCGACAACCAACTCCAAGAATCGTCATGGCCGTTGTGGACGCAACGTAGACGGTCGCGAATTTGCGCCCCGCAGAGACACCCTCTGTTGGTATTTTCAATTCTCGTTCTCTTGGGCGCAACCCCTCACTTTCATACGTATAAAGTCGTCCAAAATCCAGAGGCCAGTCCCCAGTTTCTTTCCTCTCCTCAACGCATTGGCGAACATGACCACAGTCTCAGATTCCTTCGTCGAATTCGGCTCTCAGGATGGAGTTGATGTCGAAACACAACTCTTGATTGCAAAGCTGACTCTCGAGGACATCAAAGACATCGACGCTTTGCGAAAAGGAAAGAAACGTGCTGATGCTCCTCCCTCAGATGAGGAGATCGCCATTCGGCTCCAGACCGAGAATTTAAACTCTTTGCTTGGAGCGTTGAGTGATTACAAGCTTGCATCAAGTGTCGACAGAGCACTTGCGACGGATGCCCCCTTTATCGCTTCATTGTGTGTTATTGATCAGGCAGAACACGATGACCACGAGGCTGCCTGTGCAATTCAACGAGGGCACACTCTTCCTCGACAAAGTGCGTCACAGCACTTCCTCGAGGTGTTTACAGCACCCCAAGACGTGCGGTGAGTATGTTCTTTTTAAGGCGCGTTGCAACGGCTAAGTGCGGCGGTTAGCCCGTCCCATGGCGCGGAAGTAGACACCATTACCGATGCCTTGGAGGATCTTCACGTTGAAAAAAAGCCCGCTACTCAGCAACAGCCAGCTAAACAGCCGAGGTGGGAGACCCCCAGAGTCCCAGAAATTATACTGATATCCACTAGTAGAGTCGAGTGTGTGATTTGTGGTGACATGTACAGCGCCAATCGTACTTTGCACGCACCATGTTCGCACTATTATTGCCGAGGTTGCGTTGTTGACCTCGTTCAAGCGTCTCTTCGCGACGAAACGCTCCATCCTCTACGCTGCTGCCACCGAACGCTTCCCCTCGATGCAGTCTACCCATTCATCCCTTCAGACCTGCGTGTCCAGTACGATGCCAAGCGTGTCGAGTTCACGACTCCCACCACCTCTCGCGTATACTGCCCCACTCCAACTTGCTCTGCGTTTCTGGGAAGGTCTGATGACAGAAGGGGTAACATTACTTGCGAGGAATGCGGGGAAACGGTGTGCTCACAGTGCAAGGACCGTGCCCATCCCGGCGAAGACTGTCTGGAGAACAAAGCTCTTCAGGAAGTCAGGGCTCTGGCTACTTCCAGTGGTTGGCAAACTTGCCCGGGTTGCCATTCCATCGTCGAACTTAGCCAGGGGTGTTATCACATGACATGCCGGTGCACAACACAGTTCTGTTACCTGTGTTCAGCACGGTGGAAGACGTGTGACTGTAGGCAATGGGACGAACAACTTCTGGTCAACGATGCTGAGCGAAGAGTCCTCAACGAGTTTGGAAGGCGGGATGCAGAGGTACGGCCCGTCTTACATGCTGAACGTGTCTATCAGCGGATGGAAGCTCTACGCAACAATCACGCTTGTGTTGCACACAACTGGCGCTACAGGCATGGCTGTGGTACATGCGAGGAATGCGGCGATTTCTTGCCGATCTTCTTGATGGTATGTACAGCATAATCTCGTGCTGACGAAACTAACCTTGTCTTTCAGCGCTGCTTGGCCTGCCAGACTCTCGCTTGCAGACGGTGCTCTGTGAATAGACTGTAGAGCTCAAGTCGGTTTGAGAAGACACGCGGCAGCGTTTTATGTCTTTGTTGAAAAGTCCCGCAGTTTGCTTGCAATGTTAAAGTCATCTTCTGCTTGCCTGTTTTCAGCGTCGCGAACATTCAAACAGGGAGGCAACTTAGGGACCGCTGGGGCTGCATTTCGCTTATAAAGCGGAACATAACCTATCCAGCATCCGAGCCACTCGGCGTTCTCCAAACGTCGAAAAATAACTGGTCACGACAGAGGAGCCCTTTTCAGCATCATTGTACGTGGTCATTCGGGGCGAGCTTTAGGTAAGTGGACGTTGTGTGGAACGTTACACTGATGCCAACAGAATGAAAGGCAAACTAGATATCAATAATCAGGTACCCGGACATGCGAGCGCTCAAACTGCCAGGAGGACAGCCATTGGTGCCGCAAGCAGTTTTTGCTGTAGGCAGTCATGTGCCGCACCCGCCAGGAAATTAGGATAGACCCCTATCGCTGACCGGGTACGTGAGGTACGATGTAAGCCAATTGGTCTACCGCGCTATCAAGGACCAGGGTGCTTGGTAGCGTTCATTGACCCAGTTGCAGTCAGAAATGAACACCATCATGGAGAGCGTACAGCCCACGGAGACGGCCCTTCTTCTCCGCAGATTGCGGTATGGGTAGCTTGCTGAGTGACTACAAGAACGTAAGCATCATCATATTCTTAGTTCCAACGTACCGTCTAACCATGTTGTTCAAAAGACGATGATGCCATAGCTTGACCGTCGGCTCCCAGCCTGTGAAACGGTGAGTAAGGAGACCCATGCGCAGCCAACAGTCCAAGCGCCCTAGAACCACTTATAAAGGTGACGCTTCCTCAGAAAGATACCAAGTTACTTGGCACCAACATGTCCATTCTCACCTGGCTTTCGACGGCGTTGCTGGCGAGTACGGCTGCTGCCCAGACATTCATCACTCTGCCTGCCTCAGGTGCTACAGTCAGCGCCGGCAGCGAGATCACCGTTCAAGTCACCGTGGTGGTAAGCGTCATCGTATAGGTAGTACCCTTCATCCTTGACACCGAAATTTGCTAGGATGCTATTATCAACTTTGACGAGATCAGCATCGCCATTGGTCTGCAGTCATGCCCCACCGGAGCCTGCAGTCCTACGAGCGGGTTCCTCGGTACTGTTCTCTACCAAGGACCATACACGCCTCAGCCAAGCGGTGTGGGCGACAACTTGTATGAGAATTTCACGGTGGAGATTCCGGCTTCCACATCCTCTGGACAAGCCATTCTCGGAGTTGCCAACTTCTTCCTTGACGGGGTGAGTATGACTATCTGAGACTCGAATCACGAAAATCACCTGATACGTCCTCTCGTCTCTAGCAAGGCTATGGACCTAACTTGGATGTGGTGAATGAGACTCTGTACATTGCGTGAACATGCTTCTGGGACACCTATACACCCATGTACAATTTAATTCTTCTAAGAGAGTGGAGTGGAGTGCCATCATTTGTAAAATCCCCGGATTCGAGCTTCGACTTCGTCTGCTGAGAGCTTGATATCTGCAGCGGGGTCGATCAGCAAGCAAACAAAGACATGAGTAACCGCAGGACTGCGTACATTTCTGTGGATCTATTTGGAGAGTGGAAAGGTTGATCAGTGTACTATCGTTCGCTCTATGAGAGACTCACTTTTGCTGAACTCCTTCTCCTTCTGTTTCTGTGTAAATTGTTGTAGACTCGGCACCACCAGTTTCACCACCTCATCCGCTACTGCCTTTCTCCCCTCACCATCTTCCTCGAGCACCTTCCCTAATCGATGCCGCTCGCCAACTTCGTCTAAAAGATCGTAAAATCTTGTAAACTTCTCCTTCGTAGCGGCCCTCCATGCACTGCTGCCCACTTTCTCCTTTTCCCTATCTTCACTCAAAGCATGCATCAAAGGAGAGAAGTTGGCGTCGAAATAACCCGCTTTGGCAGTGCGAAAAGCGGATGCGAGTGCGTCTGCTGTGGGTTTGGGTACCAATTCCGCGAGTCCCGGGTGTGTAGGTTTGAGGACGATGCGTGTATAGAAAAACGAGACGTTATTGAGTAGGAAAACTGAGCCGAATGGGACACGACGTTGTGTACGGGAGAGGGTGGTCAAACTGCTAACTACAGTATTGACGACGTCAACTTTGGAGAAGGGAAATAAGTAACATCAGCGCGTCGTCGGATGGATGGATGGTAGAGAGTGGACGTACAGACGTAGTGTTGGATGAGGATTACCTCGCTGACTTCACCAGCAGATGGCTTTTGCGCTTTCCCAACCTGCTTTCCCTCTCCCATTCTCCAATTTCCGTCTCCCAATGCAAGCAACGCCGAGCCGACTGCCTCTTGGACGTCCGGGAATTTGTCCATATATTGGATGGTCTGTTAAAGGGCCGACCGTGAAGATGCGTAACAAGGAGATCTCTAAACGGACACTCACGGACACCGTAAAGTCAGCTAATCCTACACCTAGCTCTCCCCCCTTTCCCGTGCCAGTAGCCGCCAACTTCAAGTCGGCTAAAAACTCCGGAAAGCTCCTCAGACACACGGCTCTGATGGAATTGAGCCCATCCCTCAACTCATTTGTCTCTCTTCGTCCTTCTCCCCGTCGCGAAAGGAGCGTCTCCCAGCGACTCTGCGAAGCCGCAAGCGAAGAGTACGCTGAGAGTGCATGGAACGTGTATCTGTGGAGAGAACGTTTGATAAGGGATGTTAACGACGAGAGAGTTTCAGTGAAGAGGGTGAGGAGCGGTGTGAGGAGGGTGTCGTAGGTTGATGCAAGGAGAGAAGGACTGGGAAGGGGAGAGAGGTCGGAAAGTAGCGCATATTCGGTCTCAAAAGCAGCGATTGAGGTCATGCTTGAGCGGTAACAATCGCATCGCTACTCACCTCAGCAATTCGAAGGAGATTCTCAACCCATGTGCCGAACTCTTTACCTGCGACGACACCATCGAGTGTCTCGGCACGGTCAACGACGCGTTTGGCATGAGTTTCCAATGATTTACGGTTCCAGGCGCCACGCATGTCGGCATATCCACGTTGTGCCTCCCTCAAAGTAGCTAGGATGGTTTGAGAAGCAGGGTGCGACGGATGGGTAGAAGGAAGGGGCAACGAGCGCAAGGACGCAACAACGGGTTTAAGCGAAGCAAGGAGCGACGGAGGGAAGGTTGCCGGAGTGAAATCAAGGCCCGCTATTGGGGGCGATCCAGAAGAACCTTCGGCAACAAGCTTGGTATATAGTTGAGAGAGTTTTTTGGCACCCGTTTCAACGAGACGAGCCTGCGAGGAGATTAGCAACGACTGTACTACAAAATACAAAGGTGCACCAGTCGTACCGTTTCACGCGAATC
This sequence comes from Phlebopus sp. FC_14, assembly GCA_021018615.1. NCBI lineage: Eukaryota > Fungi > Basidiomycota > Agaricomycetes > Boletales > Boletinellaceae > Phlebopus > Phlebopus sp. FC_14. The sequence continues at coordinate 483,338 of JAEVFL010000002.1, read as the reverse complement.
AGTGTCCGACGCCTTGAATGCGATCGCAGCATTCAAACGGTCAAGGGTGTCTATGTAAACCTCAAGTTGTCCTGGTTGAGGACTATCGAGTGGTCAGCGTTGGCCAAAATGGTGAAAATGAGACCGTACCCGCGCAGGATAAGACCCTCCTCCGCTGCAATACCCTCCTGGCTGCTGGCTACCTCGTCAATCTTGGATAACGCACGGTCAATATCTGTTCGGGCCGCATTAATCAAGCTGCCCGGAAGTGCCTAGCGACATACTTATGGATCTCTGATTGAGTTTCTGAGTCGCAGTGTAGAGAGGGAGTATCGACTTCTCTAGTTTCACCAAACGTGAGTCGAAGTTGGTCAAGACGGCTGCTTTGATCAACAACGAGCAGAGACGCGACTGACACGACGTACATATCATCCTCCGCGATATCTGGTGAGTTTTGTTGAGATTCTGTTCAAGCTATATCGATTCTTTGGCATCAGTGCGTTGGAAAGACAAGTCTGATTCTGACCAGCTCTATCTCGGCACTGTCATCATCCATTGCGGATATAGCGTCGGTTGTACGGAAATGTTGAACAGGTTTCGAATCGAATTGACGTTCTAGTACGGTTTCAAAGGGCGCGAAGGACGCGTACTACCTGCTTTAGAATTACAGGTCATTGGCTTCAACGTCGATCCACCCGACCTAGATCGTGAATTGAACATAGAGAACTCGATGCATCTCCCATGAAAGGTACGAGTTATTGTTCAGAATAGTGATTTTTAGAATAGTGCTTCACAAACAGCAACGAGCTTCAGCGAAGGTGCGCAGCATGCAAGGACCTAAACTATCTCCTGCGGTGTCTTCGTCGATGCTTCTTCCTCTCCTCCACCAACTCCACCTCAAGAACATGCTGTGGCTTTCTCCTCCATGACCTGACTGTCTAATCAAGACATTTTGCACAGAAATCCATATCGTCCCAGCTATCGTCTGATTCTAGGATGTCCAATCCATAGCCCGGTTTGGATTGCACGAGGTTTTATCGCAGCAGGCGGTCGACAGTAATATAGAAATGATTATTAATGCGATAGAGACAATCAGGACATGCACACACGTCTAGCTCCAAAACCAATTATCAGCAAGTTCTGCACTATGAAGTGTAAATTGGTGAAGTGAACCGAAGTACACTTCGAATTGACTTGACTTTGATAGCAACATTAGTGGAAAGTCTGAACGGCGCGCGTCATATAGTCTGGGTCTTGAAGGGGCGGAGAACGTCTCGGCTGGAGGTTCTTCCGTAGGTGGGGGCGGCCGTGGAAGTTCTGTCGTCGAACATGTCTGCCGTGCCGTACCAAAAATCCGCTTTAACGCGTTCGTTGCGCAAGCGAGAACATCAAGTGATTCAGTATACATGAGCAGGTGAACGAAGTAACAGTAGGAAAGACGATGACATGGACGGTGTTGGTTTGGGATATGTACGTACATACACGGAGTAGCAATAACAAAATCAAAAATCGCAATGTCAGACCCAGTCCGGATATCCGCTCGTCGTAGTCCATCCTTCCGGAACCTCCCAATCACCGTAACAAACCCAAGCCCAATCCGTCGTTCTAATATTCTCTCTCTGTGCCTCTACGAAAGCGTCCACCGGGCACATTCCATGTGGGTTTTCAGGACATCCTTTGAGAACATCCAAAGGAACGACGCCGTCGTTGACGATCACTCGAATTTGAGGTCTTGGTTCAGAATCACAGGCGAGGACTGTCGGTGGGTGGTGAGGGTAATATGTTTGTAAGTTTCCTAATGGTGGGCACAAGCGTCGACTTACGTTGAAATTGCACATTCGTGGAAAACGGAGCTACCTGTGAGGTCTTGAAGGAACGTACTTCAGGTATGTGGTCAGAAGGTAGAGGACCGGTAGCTGCGAAACTCGATAGATTGAGCGCAGTGAGAACTAAACGGCGTTTTAGGGGTGCATGAAAGTTGGCGCTGGAACAAAAGAAACGTACTGTTCATGACAACAACTTCATGCGAAGCGTCAACGTATAAGCTGTGCCCGAACGGGAAAGTCACAGAGTTGTGCAGCGTCGCGTTTGTTGAGCTGTTATGAGTCCCGATAGGTGTTTCTGTCAGCCTGGAGACCAGCTCTTGGACGTAACCAATCCCCTGTGCTCTCGCAAGCGGGGACCCAAACGCCACACCGTACCTGGCAGCTCTCAGTCTGTGTTCCAGTGAAACCATGTCACCGACATGACTCACCACATGCTGATGTCATTTCTATGCGAACCGTTGTTTTTAAGACCGGGTCAGCAGAACGAGAACAATGCAAACGCACGCATAATCGAACCCTTCCCACTCCTTCTCCGTAAACAGCTCACAAAACTTTGAAAAACCGAGCGCGACGGTCTGCTGCATCGTTCAGCACATTCGAACAGGCAACACACGAGGAAAAACATGACTTCATATCCACACATCTCTTGCATCGCATACACATCGTCGATTGTCAACTCCATACCTGTGATGTGTTTCTGTAAGCGGCGAAGTGCTTTCTTGAGGTAGATGGCTTTCCAATCGTTCGCGAGAGGGGTGCCGCGGTATCCCTTGGTCGGATCGTCGCTGTTGGAACATGTCCGGTAAGGAGCCAGGGTATTGTTGAACTAGAAATCATAGTCACGTCAATAGGCCCGCATAACAACAACACGAGACGTGACCAACTCCTTTAGCCTCTATGGTGATCACTTGCTGGTATTGGTCATCGAAGGGGTATCCAAAGAAGCCAAGCGCAAAGTTCTGTGCAGAAGCCAACATGCGGTTTCTGCTACCATCAACGCATGTCTATACTACCAGCGGAGGGGAAACCATACTGGGACTCTGTACGGAAGACGGGGAGAATGTTGGCGTCCGTGAAGTTCTGCGTCATCGCGGGCGTCAGAATTCCAAGAGGGATAGGGATCCAAGAAATTATACCTTGAGCAAGAAACCGTATCTCATTCGCATGGAAACACCCAGATCGACTATATCAAAATGGTCAGCCTAACGAAAAGCAACGCCAACTGGGAAACTAGCATAGCTGTGCCCTGCCGAAAGCAGTGAGACCTAACGGGGAGATTCAGTCGCAAAAAAAAAAAAATTCGCAAGCAAGGAGCATCTACCTTCTTCTCCGAGTTTATAGGTCCTGTAACGAGTATCATCGTCTGAAACACACGAGTCTGACTTTTTCCCGCTTACCAGTCATTCAGGAAGGACAAAGGGCCAGATGCTACCATGCTTCCCGCATTAGCATGCACGCGCGACGCGAAACCGGGCGGACCAGTCGTCGATGCTAATCAAGACACGTCATCACACCCTACCCTCGCACACAACAATGACAACAGAAAAAAAAAAAAGAACACTCACTGACGTCCGCAGGATACCGTGCCCCATGCCGATGCAACAAATGCACACCAACAATCCTACACATCTCAGGAGCCTCCGGACTCGAATCCACCCCAAACGTTCCCCGTTCGACCGAGTACCAAGGCGAGAGCGTGCCTAGACTGCGGAAGAGATCGAACTTGGCAGGTGCTTTGGATTTGCCTTTGCCTTTGCCTTTGGCAAAGTGGACCGGCGCGACGAGTTGGGCGGTCCCGGAGTGGAGGGGGTATGCGGGTGCCGTCGCAGCTATGCCGGGTTCTGCGCCTGGACCTGTAGGTCCGGGGTATCCGACGCTAGGTTTGAGCGACGTCAGAATTGAAAAATACATTCCTGAAAACGTGCAGCAGAGAAAACTCACTCTGTGGGGAACGACGAGGGAAAGGCGTTAGTGGGAGAAGGGGGAGGATAGTCATGCCATTCGGGTGAACCAGCCTGAGGACCGAGTTGGGCGTGGACGATTGCGTCCAAAGCACTATTAGCACGTAGCCAAGATGTTTCCCAGCGACCATACTGGAACACAGCGCCCAAAGTGACCAGAACGCCTGCAAAGAAGGCGGTGGTCGTCTTGAGCGTTACTCGTCGCTCCGGGACTCTGGTATGATGGAGACTGCAAGAACATATGTTGGCCTCCGCTGAAAAGCTGGGTAACTTGATTTTTTCGCTTCCGGACACCTCAGATATGAGAGGACCACGCATGGCGAAGGAGATTGCGGGGTCAGACTAGTTGGACGAACCGTTATATACGCACAAGTAGACGTCTCCGCAGTATAGTTATTCGTTTGCGAGGAGATCCTTCCCTTCTTTCATTGTAATACTAGGGAATGGGGATAGTGTGGGGCCAAAGTCCTACTAGTAGGACGCGTTTCAAAATGCCTTTTCAATTCTGCAGCTGAAGACTGCCATAATGCACGAAGCCGAAAAGAAGTTCATTGCACCGTAGAAGACAAGCCCAATATTGGCGAAACTAACGTCCCACAACAGCCGGAGCCCCCCGTCTCGGTCGTCCACCACGACGACCATATCCACCCCAGCCACCCACATACGCACCCGGGCCCATAAGTCCAACACCACCAGGTTCACCAAACGTAGCCACGTTCCTTTCCCTCTCTTCCTCCCTGCGATTCCGGCCTCCACCCCTTCGTCCCCCTGCACCTCTCGGTGGCGGCGGCGCAGCCTGCGTCGAGGAAGACAACGAATCGAAGAACGACTTTTCTGGGTTGTATGCCCGCTCTTCTTTTGTCTCCTTGCCGTTCTCCCGACCTTCGCCGTCGGAAGGATTCGTGTTCTCGTCATCACCAGTTTCCTTTTTCTTGGGACCCACGGCAGCCTTGTCAAAGCGTGCATTAGAACTCTGGAAATCAAAGTCCGTCGCAGGAACTTTGAGTTCGTTCGTCTTCACTTCTTGTCCGTGCCCATGATGTCCGTGACCGTGCCCGTGTCCATGCCCACCATGCCCACCACGTCGTCCACCTCTACCATTCGCAACCGCACCATTCGAGACGCGCAAGTCACCGATAGCACGTTCGACAGTCTCCATGGACGCTGCAGCAGTATGCACAGAGTTACTAGGGACCCGACGCACGTTAATGCTTGTACTTGGTCCCCCATCCACATGAGCAGGCGCAACTGGTAGAACGGGAGGTACTTGTGGTACTTGGGGTGCCTCCACGTGAATGTGAGGGGGCTGCTGAGGATAAGGGGCTGGCGGTGGTTGTTGAGGTGGAGGCGGTGGAGGCGGTGGAGGCTGAGCGACTGCTTGCGGTTGATAAGGCGAGCCGTACGGAGGATACGCAGGCTGAGCCGTCCCAGGTGCCGATGCCTTTAGATGAATCCGTCAGTGCCAACGTTCAGGACGTCAGAAATGGACACAAGAGTCAGAAGGAAGGCAACGGAGACATCCACACGAGGTTTATGCGCTCTCGGACGTGCGAGTCTGTTCGACTCTTTTTACATCCGTAATACATCATCATATATGCGGGAGGGAGAGGCAACGGACGGGAAGACTCACCCCAAGGACCGCCGGATCGTCATGAACACTGCGACGTGGTGATGGCTCGTCAACAGCAAGATCCTTTACTTCAGAAGCCCTGAAGATGATGTATTGGTACGGTTCTTGAACTGGAGGAATAAACTCGGTAGCGGGTCTATATAGCGGTGTCAGCATCCTGGACAGACGTGCTCGGGTCGAAAGAGCAAAGATCAGTAGGAAGGCAACGGAATGATCCACACAAGTTATGCGCTCTCGGAAATGCGAGCCATGTGCTCATTTACATCCGTATTGGTTTCATCTTTTTTTTATTCCCCCAGAAAGCTGGGAACCAAAAGTTGCTCACTTTCGTGACTCAGTCCCCATAGAATACACTACATCAAGAATGAAAATTCCTCTCACATCCAGTAGAAAGGGAGGCGAACATACCATTGGAAAGTTGGATAGTAGAGGCTGCTGGGTCGATGCCAGCAAGAATACCTCGATATCGTACATCAGAATGAGAGATGAGCGAAATAGGTTTCCTGTTCCAATCTGCTTGTTAGCGATGGTTTATGAAGCGCGCAACGTACGCACCCTATGAAACTGAGAGCCATGGTCGAAAATCGAAAACGATTGAAGAAATGCAAAGGCAACCGTTGAGTTCGTTTGTTTGGCAGCTACGCCTACCAGGGCAAGCAAATCTCAAGGTGTCAAATTATCATCTCCGCTTGAATCATCACCACGAAGACTCGGAAATGCACTTGATGCCAAGGCATTGCAAGTAGAACAACAAGCAGATTACAGAAGCCATCATCGGGCAGCGACGAATAATAGACCAGAAGCACAAACACTGCCAAGTGAGCGTACAGTACCGACGAAACCCCCCAACGTCCAGTATGCGGAACGTGATGAATGCAGAAGAAAGGAAAGAATAAAAAAAACATGCATACGCAGCGAGTTTTGTCCACATCAACCCACACAATGCCAAGTGACCCTCCAATTCACGATCTATCCACAACACCTTCTGCTTCTCCCTTCCCCTGTCCAAACTCCGGGTCCAGCGTTACTTTCTGTCGCGAATCGCTAGGGCTGACGACGACCGCACTCAAATGAGGATCGATCGGATCCGGCGACGGACCAGAACCCGGTGTCGTAGGCGTCGATTCCGTCGCAGTCGCCGCATCACCAGGGTTAAAATTCCGAAAAGGCGAAGGAGCAACTAATGAAACGATAGTGAACGAGCTCGAAACTCGGGGCTAGGACTCAATCAGGAATGAGATGAATCACCGAAACTATTTCCCGAAGGATCACCCATGTCTACATTTGCAAATGGGGCTCCGGATGGTCCGGGCATCGAACCGTCTGCTGCTTTTACTGCGGCCTGTTGGGCGTAGTGAAGGTGTCGCTGGTGATGATGAGATATGGGTGGCGTTTGTGAGAGGGAGTGTGGCGCACCTGATGGTTCCATTGGTCGAATGCGTCTGCGATGACGGGCTCCAAGGAGGCAAGTTCTTCGTTAGTCAACGGCAACGATCGTTGTATATGCTGCTTCAGAAGGGGTGCAAATGATAAGGAAAGAAGGAGAGTAGATGCAAAGCTTTGGCCGCCAGTTAGTGAAGGCGGAGGGAACGACGAGTCCTGGGGATTCAGCGGATGTGGATGGGGCAGCTCATGCATGACGTGCGGATATTGATGGTCTCCATTCACCCTGAACTGCACCTCCTCCATACCAGGCATGAGCTCGCCAGTCATTTCCAGACCCAGCTCCCTCATTTTACGCTGCTTGACTATGCTTCGATGCTTCCTTTGCCGTTCGCGAGCAGCCGCCCTGATCCGTTCGCGTCTGGCCAATTCCTCAGGCGCCAGGTCTTGACCGTTGAACGTCGGGGTTGGTGATTGGGCTGTCTGGGGTTGAGGGGCGGGCTGTGGGTCGGTAGGCTGGGGGTAAGCCATGACCGCGTTGAGGTTATTGACATGGCGATCACGCTCCCGCTTTCGACGCTGTCTCTCTGCTGCTTTCTCCCTTTTTTGACGCTGCTGAGGTGTCTCATTCTCCCTCGAGCTTCGTCTGCGCGCCGACGAGGCTGGCGTCAATGTGCTCTGTGATGGGCTGTGGTGAAGAACCGAATCCATCGCATTCATTTCTTCTCTTCGTGAGCTGTGACGGCTGTTACGGCGTCTCCTTTTCGTGCTGTGGACAGTGACGGACGTCGTGACAGAGAGTGACCAAGTCCTAAACAAACTTTGTCACACTCTCCCCCATGCAAGTCACGTGTACCGTGTGACAAGATAAGATTACGCTGTATAAGATAATACAAAAAACAATTCTAATTCAACAAGACCTTGCCTTTCTTCTTCAACATGCTCTCCCTGCCTGGTCCAACACCTATCCACTCTATCGGAGTATCCAAATAGTTCTCGATAAATGCTACATATTTCTTGCAGTTCTCCGGTAATGCCTCAAACGATTTGGTCAAAGTGATGGGCGTCTTCCAACCAGGTAACGTCTCATAGATGACTTCCACCTTGCCCAATACGTCCAGGTCGGCTGCACAAAACATGAGCGAGTGAGCTCTAAGGACACCAATCTCAAACATACCGGGGAAATAAGGAAGGTCTTTTCCATCGACCATATACTTGACAGCCACCTTGATCTCTTCCAGATCCTCCAAGACGTCCAGTTTAGTCAGATTGAGACTGTCGTAGCCATTGATGAGACAAGAGTGTTTCATGACGACAAGGTCCAGCCAACCACAGCGACGTCGTCGTCCGGTTGTTGTGCCGTACTCTCTACCGACTTCTTGGAGGTGTACGCCGACGTCCTATCGACCATAAGACGCGGCCAAGGGGAGGAAGAGATGATTGGCTTACGTTCAACTGTTCGGTAGGGAAGGGACCACCGCCTACGCGAGTGGTATATGCTTTGATCACACCAATGGTATTCCCAATGGCCTTGGGAGGAATGCCGAGACCGGTGCAAACTCCGCCGATCGTTGTGGAGGAAGAGGTAACATACGGATATGTCCCAAAATCAAGGTCGAGCATGAGGGCATTCGCACCCTCGACCAAGACCTTCTTCCCTCCTGCCAAAGCACCGTGCATGTAAGCAACACTATCCACAACGAACGGTTTCAACCGCTCGGCAAGGCGCTACAAGTAGGGTCTCGTGTGAGAGGTTGGATCGATGAGCGCTGAATAGACGCTTACCTTGTATCGTTCGATCTCAGCTTCCGTGTCGTACTCAAAGTGACCGTAGCGTTTGAAACGACCTTCTACAATTCTGCGGAATTTCTGGGCAAATGTATCATGGTCGAACAGGTGGTGGACCCTCAAGCCAGAGCGCGAGGCTTTCCCGGAGTATGCAGGGCCTATGCCTTTCTTGGTAGTCCCGATACTACGATGAAGCGTCAACACCAGTAGAGCAGAGGCGAGATAAGCATACCTCGAGCCCCCGAGCTCCACTTCCTTCAAACCATCGACGATCTGATGAAAGTCAAATACGAGGTGAGCTCTATCCGAGATCAGTACACGATCGGAGCATTCAAGGCCTGAAAGAGTATTAGTAGATCGACCGATCGGCCAGGTGGGATGCCATACCTTGCTTTTCCAGAGCATCAAGCTCGTCGAAAAACGAGGGAATATGAACGACCACTCCATTCCCTATGAGACCAACACATTTATGGTTGACAAGACCTGTACACGTCGATGTGGTCAAATCGTGCCCAGGTTATGAATGAGAGTGATACGATACCGCTCGGAAGTAAGTGGAAAGCAAAGGTGGTCTCGATCTTCTCTGGACCGACAGGGACCACGATAGTATGACCAGCATTATTACCGCCAGCGCATCTTGCGCAGATATCAAAGTCCGCCGAGAGGATATCGACCAACTTTCCCTTGCCTTCGTCCCCCCATTGCGAACCAAGAACAACGGTCACTGTGAGAGCATACTGATTAGATCTGTACGATCGGTGAGCGAAGACGATCTTAGGACGCACCAGTCATGACCGGCGTTTCACCAAAAGCGTTCTGTGGCCCTCGTCCCCTCGAACTCGTTCTTGATCACTTGAAGGTTGTGGAGAAAAAATCGAGTACAGAGTCGGAGCGTCTCAATGAAGAGTACGTGATATCCAGAAATGGCAACTTCCGAATCCCGATGCTTGTCTCTGCACGACCAACGGGTAAGTAGACCGAGTAGCCAAAATGCCTACGTTCCAGTCGAACCCAATCAACTCTTCTCCGCTTCGGTCGACGCTCAAACGGTACCCTGGATTATTCGGAGTACCGTTCGTGTTGATTATCGTCGGCGCGTCGTTTGGTCTGCAAAGTTTCACCCAGACCAGATACGACCTACATGATCAGAAGGTAAAGCAGGTGAGGCTGGCTCTACTGAATGTCAAGGTCTACAAGCTGAAAGGGGTTTCCACAGGTCTCCGGTGAACAAGCCCTTGGGCTCGACCGGAACAAGAGAAAGTTTGACATTCGGGAGGAATATTATGTGAGTATACTCGGTCTCTGACCAGTGGTCGGCATTGTGTCTGATGATGCGGGGTAGAAACTGAGTGCCGCGGGTGAGCAAGATTGGGAGCCAAAGAGAATTGCTCGTCCGAAAGGCGTGCCCGAGTGGGGTGTACCGCCTACGGAAACGAGTCCATCAGTTAAGGATACAAAGTCTTGAGCTCTGTTGTGACTGCAATTCGCAGAACTGAACTACTACTCGACACGAAGGAGGCATCGTTCACGCTTTCGACTGCTAAAGGATCCTTCGCCTGGATGATAGGACTACGCGAGTGTCGGCAGTCGGAGGGTCTGTGTTGCCCCCTGACAACTGGAGAGTCGACCATGTTGGTAGTGATTGTTGTCTACCACGGGTTACTAGTATAACTTGACGTGTAGCATGTGCTCAACGCCGTACTCGCATAATAATATTTATATGGCCGTCGTCTTGTTCGCCTCCCACAGTAAACTCGCTCTTCACGCCCAACATGGCGGGCTACTACGACTGGCCGAGCAGCGATTCATCCAGCAGACGGCGATGGACGCGACTGTGCCTCCTCGCATTCCTCCTCACCACGCTCTACTTTTCAGCACGGTCGTCTTTCCAACCGCTCCTACTCTCATCTCGTCTTTCCACCGCCGAACTCATCAAAAGACAGCACGCCCTCGAGCAATGCAGGTACACCAAGACCCCCGCTGGTCCTCCGTCCGATTTCCACACCCGACAAGTGTCAGACCGTTACGTGCCAGACACGAAACCAACGCTCATCAAGAACGCAACGATATGGACCGCAGGGGCGAATGGAACGGAGGTCATCGAGGGCGGTGATCTGTTGCTGCACAAGGGCATGATCAAGGCAGTAGGGACTGTCCCTTTACGCCTCACGCAGGGTCTTGAGCTTGAAGTGGTGAACGCCAATGGTGCATGGGTCACGCCCGGTATCGTGGACTTGCACTCGCACCTTGGTGTTGGTAGTGCACCAGAGCTTAATGGCGAGTTTCGCGCTCGAATACACACCTATGTAGCGAGAGATAACTGAACAAATGAACTCAGGCGCGGACGATACGAACTCCGTCAAGGCACCTATTCTGCCGTGGTTGCGAAGTTTGGACGGTCTCAATACGCACGATGCAGCCTATGAGTTGGCGCGTTCCGGTGGTGTGACGACTGCTCAGATCCTCCCCGGGAGTGCCAATAATATCGGTATGCATAATCCCTGTCATCTCATACGTGACGGAAGGTGGTTTCATGCTGTTCCGTCGTCGCAGGTGGACAAGCGTTCATCATGAAGCTACGGGAAACCAAGGAGCGGTCGCCTACGTCGATGCTCGTCGAGCCCCCGTATACACTGAATGGATCACACTTTGATCACGACCTACCTCCTCGATGGAGACATATGAAGTAGGGACCCTCGTTGTCATTCCGCTCTCCCAAAACGTTGACGAACCAATCATTCAACAGACACGCATGTGGTGAGTGTTTGTGCGATAACTGTGCTCCAGACACCCAACGAACCCACCATCAGGCGAGAACCCATCTAGAGTGTATTCAATGACGCGCATGGACTCTGGCTGGAATTTCCGCCAGGCATACGATACTGCGCGCAAAATCCGCGATGCGCAAGACAGTTTTTGCGCAAAGGCCGAGGCAGGTGCATGGGATGAACTTGGGGACACTCAGTTTCCAGAAGACCTCCAATGGGAAGCGTTGGTAGACGTGCTCAGAGGAAGAGTTAAGCTTGCAGTTCATTGTTACGAGGTTTGTTGAACACACTCATTATTGGAGGTTGGAGCTAATGCAGTCCCATAGGCTGTAGATCTAGATGGTATCGTGAGGGTCAGTTTTAGCGTGGTCATATTCCACAATGTCATACTAACATTGGTGCTAGCTCACGAACGAGTTCGAATTTCCAGTTGCTTCATTCCATCATGCGGGAGAAACATACCTTGTTCCTGATTTACTGAAGAAAACCTGGGTACGCTTGCGCTTCGTCATGCATATATCCTCTCCGGCTTTGCTGAACCGTTGTGTACCAGGGTGGTGTACCATCGATAGCGCTCTTTGCAGCCAACTTCAGGTGCGCAGGTCTTGATTTGCTGCTTCTGCGGGTCTCATTGTCATGTTACGCAGGAAAAAGCGAGAGGCGTATCGAGGGTCCGAGTTTGCTCCACGAGTTCTTACGTCTCACGGTATACCCGTGGTTATGAAGGCAAGTGTTTCCCTTGTCTCGACTGCCCCCCTTGTCCTTCATGATGTTTCTTCAACAGTCCGATCACCCGGTTGTAAACAGCCGCTACTTGTTGAACGAGGCTGCACTAGCCCACTACTACGGCCTTGCGCCCAACGTTGCACTTTTGTCTGTGACAGCAACACCTGCTAATGCGATGGGTCTCGGCCATCGACTAGGTCGCATTCAGGAAGGTCCGTAGAAAGGTCATTTCTCAATTCCGCGCAACAGCTGACGACTATTCCAATAGGCTATGACGCAGGTACGCATACAGTCACTTCCCAAGGCACTCACCAATATATTCACGTTCTCATCCCCAGATATCGTCATCTGGGACTCGCACCCACTCACCCTCGGCGCCACACCTCGACAAGTCTTCATCGACGGTATCCCACAGTTGGCCTCCCCGCACGTATCCGCCAAACCGTCCTCATTCCAATCACGTCCCATCACGCCCGACTTTGACAGCGAAGCGGTGGCGGCGTTCGAGTATGAAGGTTTACCCCCACTCGCCCCCCGTTCCATCCAACGCGCCATCTTCACCAACGTCAAGAGTCTCTCCACGCGATCATCATCACAAGGCGAGATCACCGTCCAAGAAAAAAACGAACTCGGTCCCGAAACCGCCGTCGTCGTCGTCAAGGACGGAAAAATCGTCTGTACCGGCGAATGTGCAACGTACCTCAGTATCAGTAGGATGGACGCAGACGCAGAGATCATCGATCTCGAAGGCGGATCGATCGTACCCGGTTTGACGACGTACGGCTCGCCACTCGGTCTCGTTGAAATTCGACTCGAGGCTAGTACGAACGATGGGCGGGTTTATAACCCGCTCGTTGGTGATCCACCCGCGCTTTTGGGAGGGAGCTTCATTCGCGCCGTCGATGGGCTGCAATTCCAGGGTCGTAACACGCTGTATGTGATGAGCCCCCCAACTTTCTTTTGAATTGAAAGAGAGCTGATTCATACACGACTTGCGTTGTAGGCTAGCCTATCGTGGCGGTGTCACAGCCGCCGTGACGGCTCCGTCAGGAAGCTTTTTACAAGGCGTCTCTACAGCCTTTTCGGTCGGGGCAGCCCATGTCCTGCAAAACGCCTCTATCCAAAGCGACGTCGCGTTGCATATGTCGATCACGAAGAATAATGCGCAGAGCGTTAGCACGCAGATTGCTGCGCTGAGGAATTTGTTATTGAGGGTTGGTGAGGATGACATGTTGACGAGGGTCCGAGAGGTGCGTACGTGCGGCGCGTCTCTGCTTCCGTTCCCTTCTTTCCGGCTGTCTGGAGTGACAATTGGCTTATTAATAACATGTGCGGGTGGATCTCTTATACAGGGACGCTCGACGCTCGTCGTAGACGTCAACAGCGCCGACATCATGGCCTCTCTCCTCCGTCTCAAGAAAGAATACGAAAACCAAACGGGCAAACACTTGCGACTCACGTTTGCCGGCGCTCTCGAGGCGCACCTCATCGCGACCGACATCGCGCGTGCGGGTGTCGCCGTCATCGTCACGCAGCCGAAACCGTACCCCGAGACTTGGGACCAGCGGCGATTGTGAGAACCTCTCTTTTCTTTTCTCTTCTTTTTTTGGGTTTCGCCTCGAGTCGACGTGGGTGCTGACGACGACGGCTGCAGCCTCCCCGGCCCGCCACTAACCTCCGAAACACTCGTGGCGACGTTGTTAGACGCAGGCGTGACAGTCGGCATCGGATTAGAGGACGAATACGAAGCTAGGAATCTGCGATTTGAAGTAGCTAGGGTGCGCTTTCTTTTCTTTTTTTTTTCCCTCGTATCATCTCGTCTAACCCCATGCCCTTCCGACAATCTTGTCCGTCCGCCCTCTTCTGCACCCGCACCCGCACTCGCACTCGCCCATACACACAACGCACAGATCGTCCTCTCCTCGTCCGCCACCATCGACCGCACGACCGCCCTCGCCCTCGCCACGACCAACCTCGAAAAAGCACTCGGCCTCGTCGCCCCCGATACGATCATGCCCCAGGATCTCGTCGCGTACCGCGGCGGAGACGTCTTCGAGTTCGAGGCAAGGGCGGTCGCGGTGCTGTCGGCGCAGTTGGGGAGGACGGATGTGTTTGTGGGGTGAGAGGGGGGAGAGTGGCCTGCGTGTCGACAAAGGCTCATCCTCGTTGGTTTTGAAATCTGAGAGAGAGTGTGTGTGTTTTGATTGTTCCAGGCGCGATTTAGAATAAATAATGTATTCGTTGTCCGTGCCGAAGACGATGACGATGTGGATATTATATAAGGTACGTTCGATAAATAAATTAAAAAGCAAGGTCCATGCGCACAAGTCCGAATCTATGCAATCCAAGTCCATGCAATCACATCACGACCAAGGCGCCCGCGCCCCCTCCCCCTCCTCCTAGCCTCACATCAAAACAGGCCCCTTCCTCCCACTCCTAAACCCCAACCTACCCAACATCAACGTATGCCCATTCTCCGGCCTGACCTTCCTTTCCTTGACCGTACGCACGCGCGACACCCGTTGCATAAAGTCCCCATCCAACCCTTCACGGTCCGCAGCGCCCCGGAGGAACGGCGCACGGAACGAGCCCCAGGGACGCCCCTGCACGCGCGTCGGGGAGACGTCGAACGCGAGCCGGGATTCGGGGTGCGTCGTGGACGTGGACACGAAGAGGGCGTAGTCCTCGGCGTTTAGCGTCGAGGTCACTTGACGTAAAGGGAGGGTTGGGAGCGTGAGTGAGCGGATCGAGTGAGAGGAATCATAAACACACTCACCGAAAGAAAGAGTACTCTTCCTGAGCTCTGGATGCTCCTCGGCGTATTCCCTCACGAGGATATCCGCGTGATCCTCGAGCCACTCTTTCGGACCGTCCAACTGATCGATACGACTGAACGCGGTCGAGTTCGCGAATGCGTATGCGGATTTGGTGTTTGGCATGAGCGAGAGCGAGAATTGGTTGGTGAGGGATTTGCTGGGGACGTGCGACAGGGGTGTGTGTGTGTGTGTGAGTCACGGTTTTGGTATCGGTAAAAAAAACAGCGGAGAAAGTGAACGTACTGAGGTGTGATTTGGACCTTGAATTTACCGTATAGGTGCGCGGAATGGATCGGCATCCCGCTTGGTAATTTGAAGATGTCGAGAGCGTTGAAGAGCGTCACGAAGTTTCCGGTACGCGCGGAGTAGTACCCCACAGAGCCAACTTTGACATGGGAGGGGTGCCAAAGAGGAAGAGTCACTATGATAGCAAAGGGAAACAAATCAGAATACAACGACAAAAGAATACAAAAGGTGATGCACATGACCGATCAAATTTGTGGTTGCACGCCGCGAGAGAAACGTACTGTTGGGCCAGTTTCTCGGGTCGAACGGTGCGTGGCGGTGGCACGTCGAGAATGGGAGCTGGAGGATGTGAGTTCGGGAGGATGACGAAGGTCATGTTGGCTGCAGGACCACCGCGGCGAGAGGAGGCCAATTGGGATAACGCCTCCATTCCCTGCACTTGACCGTTGTCGGGATAACGAGGGTGTGCTGGCGCGGCAGAAGCGTCCGGAGAGGGCTTGTGCTTGCCCTTGGCCTGTGTCAGGCGCGTCGCCGCACGGTGCAACTTCTGGACGGACGCAACGTATTGTTGCAGAGCATTGGCTTCTTCGTCAAGATGGCCGTTTGCTGGAGCAGCGGCAACGCGATCCCTGTGACCCTCCTTGTTGCGTCTCGCACACGTGTCTGTGTATTGCTCGACGTTACGAGAAGGCTGATGGGCCGCGGCTGCGGATGGGAGACGATCCCTGTGACCTTCCTTGTGGTAGCGCCTCGCATGTGTGGCTTTTTCCTTGACGTTGCGAGAAGGCTGATAAGTCGAGGGCGGAAGGGGTGCCCGGGCTGTGCGATCCCAGTTATCCAACCACTCCTCGAATGCGTTGAACCCAAAGTCGGGCAAAGAAGGCTCGCTGGAAGGAGAAGGTGAATGGTGGTCGTGGTTCTTCAGCCTCCTCGCGTCGTCGTTGTTCTCCAAGTCAAGGGAGTGCTGTACGGGAAGAGGCGATGAACAAAGCTTGCTATCATCCCCAAGCCACTTTTCCTCGTATCTGTTGTCCTCGGCACCGCTAGAGTGCGGGAAAGGAGGAGGTGGAGACGAACGGCCTCTGTGATCCGTATCTGCGCGCTCGACCTCGTAGTCGTGGGAGGTCTGGTAGGGAGGAAGGGGGGCCACCAACCTCCTGTGATCATACTCTAGCGATCTCCCGTACGTCGCGGTCTGGAAGTTCCAGGACGGATCAAAGAATGTAGAACGACCGTCCTCACGAGGCAAGAAGAATTCGTCATCTTCGACGAGCGGAGAAACTGCACGGTTCTTGCGATGATGATGATGATGAGGATGATGATGATGACGATCGTTATCGTTCTTTTGCCGCTTCTCTGACTTGCGGGACGATGAACGGTGTGGGATGCGGAATGTCATTGTGTTACTTGTTTTCGCGTTGAGTAGTTTGCAGATGAGAGAGATGCGATTGTGAGCACTGTGCAAGTCGATGAAGTCAAAAAGTCAAGAGTCAAGATATGGTGATGAGACTTTTTCGCCGTCGACGAGGATGGCTATTTAAGCCTTCTCGAATGAGAGGGGACCATCGGAGAACTTGGAATTAATTGTTCGGGGTGACGGATCAGCGATTGAATTGTCGATCATCCGAGAAAGCCCCTCTCCGGGTGTTTCACTTTGACCAGACACCAGTAATCTCGGGCAGTAAACGATTTAGCCAGCATAGTCTTCCGTCCGAGGTGACTGCGCTGTAGACCTCTCGTAGAAAAAAAAAGTGTTACTCGCTGGTGGTGTAAATTGAACATCGTCAACTCCAACAAAACGACGCGTTTGCCGCTCGGTGGCTATGTAATAGTCACGTGATTTAATATGTGATCTTTTTGTCACGTGATAGCGGTCTCACCTCACGCTAAGTAACGGTTGTCTACCGGGCATAAACAGTCTGCTCATCGACAGGCCTGGTGTCGCGCCCACGTTCGCAAGAAGGCAAGAAAGATCAAGACGCGTCAATGTTCGATCAATGGTGCGTAGATTCGCTGAATCCAGCTGTAGTATAACTGCTCGCGACGTACTTCAGGATGAGTCTCTGCATACACTACAAATAATTACATGCAAACATCATACACACAGCAAATCCACGCAAAACACGAACTCAAGACAGACGGCGATCCACCAAACCTAGCTCTTCATGAAATACCACCACCCAACGACAGGCCGCACACTATCCCGCATCCCATTCCGAAACAACTCTGACTTATCCGTCGAACAAATCTGCGATCCAATCAGCCCCGCCATCATCACCGTATCCAACACACGTCCATGATCGTCCAGCTTCACGTCCACACACGCATATCCACATGGAATATCTTGACTATCGATCGTCGGATACGGAAAGCCGTCCAACACGAGATGCGGTTTCCGTCGTTCACGGATCGTATACACTGAAGCAAATTGCGACGGGCTGATATGGAGAGGATCAGCAGGCCGAAGAAGTTTTTTCGGTTCGTGTTCTCGTATACGTTCTTCATTGAGTGGATTACCCTGCCATTCTCCTTGCTCGTTGAACACGCAAAACGCCGTAATCCATCCTGAGAGCCATTGTGGACCACTGCCAAACTCGCTGTGAGCGACCTTGTTCCAAAACTCGAGGTTTTCGGGACTGTGGGGGGTGTCGTATGCGGATACGAAACGGGAGATAACCGGTCGCAGGAGGTGGTACCACGCGATCGTCTGAATACCGTATTTCTTCAGCCTTTCCAACCGCGTCAGGATGCTCTCCCAGTCTTTTTTCTCTCCTTCGAGCGTCACCCTCGGTATACCACATCGCAAGACAAACTTGTATGGAAAACACTCTTTCATCGTCGCCATCATTACCATGGCATACGCCGCCGTATCAACCACAGTCGTAGTGGTAAAGTTCGGCATGACCCACTCGCGCAATGTCGGATCGGGAATCTGTTCGCGCATGAGGTCCGTCATCTGACGGGCCATGAGGGCATGGTCGGCCGAATAACGATTTTTGCTGGACGGAATGACCAATTCTCTCTTTCCGTCACTACCAAGAAACATGCTACGAAAAGCGTCGGCGTGACCATTCACAAAGAAAGTAAACTGTGTCAAGATGGCAAGCCAAACATCGTCGGGACGGATGATGAGTGCCCGGTGATTATTGTACGCTTCAATGACCGATTTCACAAATCCGTTATGCTGTGGTATGATGTCACGTACAGTGTCGCGATCAGTAGGTAGAGACGTCCGTAGGAGGGAGAGACATCTTTCGCTTTGGTGTGGTGCGACGGCGCGGAGGAGGACGAGGTATGGGTTCTCGTGTGACCTGACTTTGAGCCTATCGTCTTCTGAGAACGACTCGGGGGGCTGATCTGTGGGATGGAAGGATATCAAGCTTGGGAGACCGGGCTATTTTTCGACAAGGTAATATACATAACCACCACTGTTGCAGTAGCAAGGTTGAGAGGTGGGACCTACCAGAGTTTCGGGGACGCTCATCACTTCGTCCACGTCGGGCGATGGATAGATGGGTAATGGCGCACGACGCGACTTTTGCAACCTCGAAGAGGACGTGCGTAATCGCCGCCAGCTGCCTCCGACAACGCCGCCGCCGCCACCGCCACCACCACCACCCTCGACATAACTCGCTGTCTCGGAGCTCAAGACAGCAGAGACTTGATCCTCTGTGAATTTACTGCCCGTGGGTGATTGGTACGTGAAGCTGATGGGGGATAGAGGTGGCGATGTGCGTCGCAGGGATGGAGAGCGGGCGCTGGGATGCGGTGATGCGGTTCTGTAGGAGGTCGTTGAGAGAGGCGGTAATGCGAGTGTCGGCGGCGGTGGTGATTTTGGAGGGGGTACGGGTAGTGGTGGGGGTGATGATGGACGGTCTTTGGGTCTGTGGAATATATCAAGAGATAATTTGCGAACCATCGTTGGAGGGCCGCGATGAGGAGGAGATGTCGATGTGGCCCCGAGGGTACGAACGTGGACAATTAATGGCGAGTCTCAGTCACTGGGTAAGTTGGCTATGTATATAATCAGAATTAGCTTTTTTATTCGTCAGAGTTGCTGTATTGCGGCACTGCGCTGTCTGCTTTCCAGGCGAGAAAATGCGGGAGAAGAGAAGACTCGGAGGGGGTCCTAGTGCAGAATCGAGGTCCCATTGCAGCTCTTCCAACGCTAACATTTTATTGGAGACCCACAACATGCATGCAACGCCTTAGCCTCTCCATCTATTCACAAACTCGTTACAGAATTCTATCGTTGTGACTACAGGGTTTTTGCGACAGCATCTCGCATGCCGTCCATCGGGAAGAGCGTTCGAGGTTGGCAGCAGTCTGCATTATGAGGGCCACTCAGGCCGCGGCTACATCCGAATCCCTTCAGAGGTCCAACCTTCCAATTTGGTGTTCTCGTGCTTGTCGTGAGGCCTCCTTCTCTTCAAAATCGACGTTTCCTAGTATCTCACATAACGAACCATCTTTTCGAAACGCGCGCGCACGAAACGAAGACAAGTCTTGTATTATAGCTTTTTGTCAGATAATACGGTCGCCCTGGAGAGACGAGAGCTCGCCGAACACGACAGAATCCTCGCGGAATCCTCCATGGCACATCTCATGCACTCCCTTTTCACCGCGTTCCTCCTCGTCCAGTTCGGAACCGGGTCCTATGCACACCCAACATCACCACAACGACGACGACAAGTCCCCGAAATCGACGGTTCCCAAGGCGGTAATTGTTCCATCTTCTCATCCAGGCGTTTTCATGACCTAACCGCTCACGTCACGCTTTCATTTCCTTCCCCTTCCTTCCATTTCTCTTCATAGGATTCATCGGTCTCGTAGTCGCACTCAGCATCCTCATCCTCATATGCTGCATCGGCGTATTCTACCTCCTCCAGAACCACGAACCAACGGACCAAGAACGCGCAGCACGTAGGGAGCGGTATCATCGCCAGCGCGAACGATACGACTCAGCTTCGTCTATACCCTCCGCCCTCGGTTCCTTCAAGGAAAAAATCAAGCGGATGTGGGCGAGCACGAAGGAGAGTGGCGATGGCAGTGGTGGGCTCAGTGGTTCGCGGCGAAGAGGTGGGCGTGGTTGGATCCAAGCTGGTTCAGGTGATGAATGGGAGTCTGATTCAGATCGCGGAGATCCGGAGCTCGTCGGCGGCATCGCCCCCGCCGTTGTCGCTGCTGCTGCTGCTGCTACTGGTCCTGTCAGCGTAGGTACCATCCCACGAGGAGAAGCAATAGCAATAGCAAGAGGAGGACACATGCTGCCTTTATCCCCAAGACACGGAACCCAACGAGACAACGACAACGCACGTGTCGTCGACTCACCGCTCTCCGACACCGGGAGCAGCTTCATCCCCGTTCATTATACCGACCCATTCTCCAAAGACTCTCCAACGTCCCACATGTCCCCGATAGGAATGACTGCCGAACGGTCGCAATCACCGCTTTCTACGGGTTCTCCAAGGGAAGAGGGGAGTACTATCGAGGAAGACGAGGACGACCACGATCTTCCGGCACATCATCATCATCAGCAGCACCTCTCAACCATGTCAAATACCTCCGTTCGGACAGCCGTGGGTTCTAGGTTTGTTGAGACGTTATGAAAGCCATGACGGTGATTACTTTGCGATCATGTTCTCCCCCCCCCCCGCCCCCTCTTTTTCTTTGGACTCGCGCGTTTTTTTTTTCTCTGCTCCGTGTACTATCCCTCCTGACTTGTATCCCGCTGGACTCTGGTCGTACGTTGTATGAGCACACTCTACTATCACTTGGGACTCGTTTGTTTACTTAGTACCTCCTCTCCATACTCTATCTCGCGCTATCCGTATAATCATCGTTTCACGCACCGACTCTGATCGATGCATCATTGCATTCATCTGAAAGGGACTCGTGGCGGTTGTGATCATGATCGCCACATCCACGCAGCAAGTACTTTAAAAAAAAAACACGTCTCAAGACGTATAACACACACACCACACCCTACCACACACACCCCTACCCACCCCTCAACTTCCTCAACACCTTCTCATGCAACGCTCGTATGACAGGACCAGCGTCCTTGCCCTCACACACAACACCCACATCGATCGCGGCAATCTTCCCTCCTCCCCCGTCCACACCTGCACCACCTGCCACCGGAACTGGAACTGGAACTGGGCCTGGCGGTCGCGGTGGCCGTACGGCGCGTACAGCTTCTAGAACCAACGCGCGAAAATCGGGGATGGGCTCTAATCCGAGTAAACCGGCTTCAGTCGTCGCGGCAGGAGCAGCGCCTTGAAAAACGGAATACGACGCGTCGAGAATGGCGATCCGTTTTCCTGTCAGTAATCTCAGATCGAGTGCGTGTCTAAAAAAAGCGGGGGGGAGAGGAATCAGCCATGTCTTCTCAACCAACAACCAACCAAAAAAAAAAAAAAAAAAAGCAAACTACCTCAAATCTCCATACAACACCCTCCACCACCCCATACCCTTTACAAACGTATCAAACCACAGCTCGTCGGCACCGCTCGCCCTATTCGGAGCGCCGCCCGCATCTGCGTTCGCGTTCGCGTTGGGGATCGTCTTGGTCTTCCAAGGGGACGAGATATACCGCTCGTCCCTCCCCGCCGACACCGACGACGCCACCATCCTGTCCAGCTCCACCACAACCGGAAGCGTGTCCCTCAAGAGTCCTACCAGACGATACAACGACGGTGCGAGCGGCCCGCTGCGCAGGATTTGCCGGAGGTACGGCTCGGTTTCTTCGTGTGGATTCGTGCGTGGCGGTCGATATGTGAATGCGCCAGGGGCGGGTGGAGGCGCGAGGGTGTTGGAACTGGAGTGGGAGGGGACAGGAGGAGGTGAGGGAGGGATACAGCGGGAGAAACGGAGTTCGAAGGAACCGCCTGTTGAAGAGAGTTGGTCTGTACAGCTGATGGAGACGGCGTAATCCTGATATATATATATATATATGTATCGTGAATTTTGTCAGTTCATCGCTGGCGGAAAAAAGGGGAAAACAAAGGGTCTCACCAAAGCATAAGCAAACTCGACCGTTTGTAAATCGAATGAAAGCAGTCTGACATCCTGCCATCTCTTCACCTTGGCCATCCTCGCGACTTGAGAAAAAAAAAAAGCAATGAGTTTTTTTTCCTTCCTCGTACATGTACAACCCACAACAACTCACCTTCACGCGCAATAACGACCATCTTCGACACCCTCGCCCACTCCTCCAAAAACTCATCCACGCACGTACCCACCTCTTCCGACAAAAACGGACACCACAGCTTCCGTCGCGTCATAGATAATCCTCTTCGACGGCCTTATGATATCACTCCCCCTTCCACCACCCGCACCAGCTCCCACTTCCATTCCTACCCCCACTCGCCCTCGCCCTCGCAGCCGCACGTTTCCCAACGGGCTGTTGCACATACTTGAGCTTCACACACGTCACGACCTGCGCTTTCTTATCCGACCACCAATTAAGCGGTATGACGCGGATGTTGGGCATCGCGGCTTCTGCGGCCGGCGCTCCGGAGAGGATGTCGGACGACTGGACGCAGAGAGCGGGGATGGCCCGCGCAATGGAGGAGTGGATGTGCGAGAGTGTGGATGTGGAGGAGGAGGGGAGATCGTTCGTTGGGTTCACGTGGGTATATGGTATACCGCGCAGCTTGAGCTGTAGTTCGACCTTGGTATAGGCGACGCGCGCGCTAGGGTAGGAAGTACGTCAATGGAGGCAACTTGGGGATGCTTCAGTGGCGTTTTTTGAGCTCACCAGCAGTACGCGTAAAGCTCCCTCAGGACTTGGGTATCCAGGTGGAAGCTAGGACGTGAAATTCAGATAGAAACAGCTCAAGCGCTGGCACTCAAACTGAAAGCTTACTTGTCTTCTCGGCGAGGTCCAGGACGAGCAACGTCACCAGTATCCCGCTTCCTCTTCTGCCCCACTTGTGCGTCAACCATATGAGCCCCAACCACGACATTAGCGCCAGCGGTCTTGTCACCGCGTATCCGTCGCACATCAAGCCAGCCTATATCCTCCATAATCATATTCCCATACATGGTATCCGAGAGCACTTTCACAGAGATGAGCGCGTATCGAAAGTCCTCTTCTGTGATCACAAGGACGAGGTAGTGAGAAGGGAAACTGGAGAGTTGAATGTACATCATGCCCCGTGTAGCCGGTCCAAGCTTCTGCAGTTCTGTAGCACCAAGAATTGTAGTGAGTGATGAGAAGAGAAGACGTCATCTAAGCTTTGTACCTTCTTTCGAGAAATTACGATGTCGGAAGACTTGCAGGCCGAGATAGTTGGCCTTTTGCTCCACGAGGTCTGTAATGGTCTTTTTGAAAGAGGACGGGAATTAGAACACGAACCAAAATCTCACAGTCAGTCACTTACATTATACCGCAGTCTGATCAGAGCCTCGAGGAGCATGTTGGGACTTTCGTTCAAGCGTTCAGATATAGCCGTAAACCGCGGCCCGCGACCAGCTGCAGCAAGATCTCCGGTGTCTCGAAGGTTCATACGACCGGTCCTAGTGTCGATGGAGACAATGACCACCTCGTCCGCGCACAAGTGTACATGAAGCGAATGGTGGTCCCCTTGAAATAATGTCAATCATTCGCTAGTTTCTCAAGGAACACAACGAACCGCGGGAATCCAAAACAACTTTTCCTTCTGGCGAGAAAACATTGCGCATTGGTCCCCTCTGAAGTTGAAACTGGAAAACTTTGAGTATCGCCCTTGTATGCGCAGTGACAACCCTGCGCAGCATAGCTTCAAAGTCGAGGTTGTTTGGATCCTGGAGTGCAGTCGTTCAATCAAAGCAAACAGCAGGGCCCCATTCATGGACATACGACGTGTAAGTCACCAAGGGCCTCCATGGTTTCCTCCTGGTCAATGGCGACTCCAAGAGCGCCCTTCATGGGCTCCCACCGCACCTCAAACTTTAATCCCTCCACCTCATCCGATGGCCGTGCATCACCCAGCTTTGTCTTTTGTTGCAGCGCAGCGAGCATGCGTGCCACGGGCGACCGTGCAGGCCCGCCTCCCGCTTGCTGTGTCGCACGATTCTCGACAATCGATATGGTCAAAGTCCCACCGTGCGGAGGAAGCTTTATGCGACTGAGTGGCTGAGGACGGCCTGGGATGTTGGGAGGAGGCTGTCGGCTTTCAAGGAATGGGCATGGATGCACGAATGGATGATAGAGAGGACTTGATCACTTACATCCAATAGGATACCGAGAGTGTCTTGCGACCATTCAACATGTCGACTTTGAGATATTCTGCCCATCCCAACGAGCGCATTCTCGCGACCTAGGGCTCATTTAAAACACGAACGCTCGATAGTGACGAAGGACACACATGATACCACAAGATCTCGAGTTGATATGAAAGTGACATCATCTCTAGACACGTTGTCGGTTAAGGAGGGTCTCGTGTGATGCAGCATAGAAATCACTTACGAAGAAAGTTGAATAAACGAACAAGTGGTGCATCGACTGTTCCTTCGGGCAGTTTGGGTCTCTCGGGAAGCTCGGTGCCCGGAGGCACCTCAGCAGCATCAGGAAGAGGAAGATAATACGCCATACGCGCATCTGCTTCGTCGGCGATATGCCGTTTAAGCACACCTGTCGGTTCCTGCGGAAATTCTAGCGATGAGTTAGCGTGGCAGATTCCATTCTATCGACACGACATACCAAGTCGCCCGGTCATGTCACCCCCCACTGTGAACAGAAACTTCACACTGACAAAGAACCACCCATCATCCATTTTTGCACCGCGCAGACAGATGGACGTTTCAAATAGATTCGGGACAGTGAAATGTACTCTACCGCCGGCTGGACCCATGAGTTTAAGCTTAAAGTGCCTTGCACGAAGCAGACTGCGAGACGGTACCAATTCGGTGTTGAGACATCTCAACAGGTATTATTTCTGTCATCCGGAGACGATATCGGATGGTGTCCTCCATGTCGCTCAGTGTTTTGATTACTTCGGCGTCCGTCAGAGGTGGTATGGGAACAATGGATTTCTGTACCCGGTACTATGAGTGCAACTGTAAGTACAAGGGAGTATAATGCGACCTTAATGCCGGACGGAAGTCTTTTGTACGTCCCTGAGGTAAGCACATCAAGGGAGGTGAGAAGGTCATGATTCCGCAGTCTGAAAACTCCTTGAGACAGTGTATTCATGATCATAAAGTGCATTCTTACCTTGCGGGGTCCAAACTCTGCCTCGCATAGGTCAGACCACCTATGACGTCCTCAAATTGTCGATTTTGGTTCATGAGGAATGCTGTGATGTTCTATAGCAAATATGAATACGATTTGCGAAAGGAAGATTGACATTGAAGAACGCACCATACACCTCTGAACAGTTTCTGCATCGCGGGCCCATTTTGTGATGGCGTACAGTTTGACGACTTGTTTCTTTGTCTTCACCACCCAATCCGCGAGAGTCCGTTTCCTTGCACTATCAGACATGTTCGGAAGCCTGGAAACCATGTCGGAAGTTTCCCAAACAAAAGGCGAGAAACAGGACTCACGTCTCCGCAAGTTCCGAAAGCTCTGCAAAGATCGCCTGAGCGACTCTGGACAACAATTCACCTAATGGTACTTGTCCGTCGTGTACGACAGGCAATTCCATCTCTAGCTGCTCGATGGTCGGTTCTGAATCATGAAGTCCGTTCCCAACCAACCCATTCATAACTGCCAGTGCTTCCGCTTTCTGTTTCTCCATATTGAAGGGAGTCCGGTTCGCGCCAGTGGTGCTGACGGAGTCCATCGAGAATCGCCTTCGTAGTCCCTTGAGCGGGCACACTTTTTCCAGCGGTTAGGTCGCCTGGGACCGTCGCCGACTAGTTCTGAGTCGCCAGGTGGAGGGAGATGGGAGAGACGCGGAGAACAAGGTCACCGACATGAACTTGACGATGGCAGTTTGATGCGCCACCCCTTATTCTTTCCTCTTTTGGAATTGTATAAATAAAAAATTCAAAAAAAAATTCAAATTTGTTGTCTCCAGCCAGTTTCATTGAAAATCTCATCTGGTAATTGAGCAAGTCACTCGCAGGTGCGTTAGACTCGTCGTGCATTCGAGAGTAATGTGCAACAGTATAGAACCCAAACCGTTTGGCAAGTAGTACACCGTTGATCAGTGTCGCATCTATTTGCCGAGTTGAGGTAATGTACCACACGCAATCTCACCCAATCATGTCTATTTTCCAGGCCTTGGGTATAGAATCCACCGTTTGAAGCGTTGCGCTAGGACGAGCCCGCCAACACCACCATGTCGAACCATCCGGGGTGGTCCCAGCCCACGGGCAATTCTGGTCAGAACATTCCAAGGTATGCGATTTTGATGGGTAAAGCTTGACAAGCCGTGCAGTCGACGCCATTGAGGGGCCACCTCGCACCAGACCAGATGAAAATTCCCCTTCTGGCCTTGAAGTGATGGTATGCATGGCCCGCACACAGCACATCCCAATTGAATTACACCACCCCATCTTACCTCATACGTCCTACCAGCACTCAGCCAGTCCGTGATATCGCGGTGAGTCAGGCTTGAGTGCGAAACGAGTTCCTTGTTCACTATCATGCGACGTATCCTACGCACGGCACTCTGATCCAAGCGTGAGTTGGAGGCCTACGCTCTCATCGCGGCCATTTAAAAAAAACACACACTTCCAAGCCACAAGATGGATAGGCTTTCCGGATACGTCTGGGAGCCTGGGAGCTCTTGGTGAGCTGGATCCAGTCTTGACCATATAGAAAGGAAGACAGTCGCTCTCTGGAAACAAGTGCTTCTCTGAGGCAAGCCACTGATAGGCCTGGCTTCAGACTCATGATCTGGACCAATGGCACTAAAGTAACACTCCTTTGAATGCTTCAGTCTGCCAGAAAAGCATCAGACGACGATTAATGAAACAAATACTACTAGATGACTACCTAAATACTTGAGCGAGGTTCGTGCGATGCGACCTTTTGTTTGCAGTCCATCAGAAAGCGCGAGGCGAGTAGTACTACATCAGCGCTTAGCGTTTAGCTTCCAACCTCTTCTCTCCCAGTTGCTACAGAACACGGACCCCACCGGGCAGAAAACCACAAGCTTCGCCGATTGCATTGACATTTGTCCCAGGTTTCTTACCTTGTCGAGCGCTCAAGAGCAAATTAAGCGCAGCAACAATGCCCATTGACACGCCTGCCCTGCCAGTTCTCCCGGTAGAACTATGGCTAGAAGTATTTGATCACGCTACCTTCGTCCCACACATCCTAGAACCGGATATTTACCAACAGACGCGCTCTATCGGTGCATACTTCAACCGTAAACACTACAGAATAATCCAGGACGCTCTGGTCACCAAGCGGTCCCTTGTCCTCGTCTGCAAGGCATGGTTGCGCTAATGTCGACCACTTCTGTACCGCTCCATCTTTATCAGGAAGATGAGCTCCCTATCAGCTCTCGCGGCTACGTTGAAAGAATCTCACCAACAATCTTCCTTCCAATCTGGTAGCGAGTTCTCTGGGTTACTACACGGCCAGGTTCGACTTTGCACCAATCTACTGGCGTCCAAAGACGAGACCAGATGGCATGAGACTGCTGGAACAAGTTATCAAGTGCCTTCCCACTGTATCTATCATCTCGTTCTCTGTAATTCCGCTGGAGTTCACCGATCAATCGCATGCCCGGCTACTAGATCGTGGATGCTCTTTTGCATAACGCCATAAACCTGCGGGTGATCGACTGGTCAGGACAATATTTCTACCCCTAGAAGGAGGATTTTGAGCGCCTGGTTATCTCCGCCAGCAATCTCCGCGTCTTAGGATCCTGCGATCTGGCGATGAACCACCGGATACCTAACGGAACTGGGTTATACCCACCCATAAGCCTCAGCCTCGCAAGTCTCTCGATAATGGGTTCCTTTTACCAGTACGGATTCTCTACATGTTTTACCTTCCCGTTCCTCCGCGAGCTCTCCTGCCACCTCTGGATCACAGGGGACAGAATAGTACTTGCACAGGAGTCATTTTTCGCATTACACGGACCGCAGTTGGCTGCTCTGCATCTCCAGCGCTATTATTCAAGTCCAGGATATGCGATGCGAGATTTGGAGTGGATTAAAGCAAGATGCCCTGCGTTACGCGAGTTGACGATCGCGATGAGAGATTGGAAGGAGTTGCCTGTTGACCCGGTCAACATGCCGCCTGTGGAGTATCTTGGACTGCGATGCGAACGCGAGGGTCTATCAAGCAGACATTATCGCATACCAGCTAATTTCCTGGCCATAATGGACGAACACAGTATGCGGACAAAGTCCCCTGTGTGGTACAATTCCTCGATCCTGTGAATGTCGCGGACATGGACAAGGACATGTGAGGAAGGAGTCGAACTCTTATGGTGCAGACTGTTCCTCGGTGCAAGTCCACCGTGGTGGACCATACAGGGAAGCCGCTAAGAGGTACGCTTTGAGCACTTTCGAATCCACGGGCACAACTGACCACTGGGGTCGTCAGCTGCTCCAAGCGGCGTTGCTCCTAGAACAACACTCTCAGGGAATAGGGACTCAGGGGGGAAAGACAAAATAGGATATCATGATATCATGAGAGACTTTATTACGCCGGACTCGCACATCCCCTAACCGACGCATCTCTGACAGCTACCACCACCATCATCAACCATCAGTATGTCTGCTCCCAAACTCTCAGCGCATCTTTCTGCTCTCTTCCCGACCGCCTACGGAGCGGCAACATCCCACGTTTTTCTCAAAAACGCAGCCAATCTCTCGCTCTCTTCCGATACTCTTGCGTATTGGCTCTTCCAAGACAGGATTTACGCTGCACATGCCTACCCTAGGTTCATCGGCCAACTCATCACCAAGATCCAACTCGACTCTCCTCCCTCTTATTATGCAAGCGACTTGGGCAGGCGCACCCTCGCCATGCTCGTTGACTGCCTCAACAACATCGTCAGAGAGGTCAACTTCTTCGAAGATACTGCCAAGAAGTACGGCCTCAATATCGGCGGTGTAGAGGGACAGAAGGACGAAGTGTGGGTGGTGAGAAAGGCCACGAGGGATTATGTAGCTGAGATGGCAAAGGTTGGCGCGTTGGGTTCCCTCGAGGACGGTCTCGTCTTTTTATGGGCTATGGAGAAGGTGCGTCAAAAACCAAAAAACGTGCTAATAGATTTCACTTCATGCACACCGGATATCACACGACAGATCTATCTCGACGCATGGACCAACGTCCATACAGCCGCCAAATCCAAGCCCGAGTCCTCTGACCCCACCGCCCGAGCGGTCCGCGATCTCTCCCACAACTGGTCCTCCGCAAACGAACACTTTAAGAAATTCGTCAAGGTAATCGAGGACCTCGTCGATGAGTATTATGTGCCGGCCATGTCCGCGAGTACTACCGCCGAAGGACAGAAGTGGAGGAAGACTGTCCTTGGCCGCGCCGAATCGGTCTGGGCTCGCGTCATCGAACTCGAAGAAGACTTTTGGCCGGAGGAGGGTGAGGAAGCGCGCATGCGCCTCACGGCTGCTACGCGCACTTGATCGTGCAAAACGTCGATTCGAATAAGGTTGGGAGATTGTGACAAAAAGGTCCTGCTGATCGACGTTTGCATTTTTGAAGACATTCTGTTTTCTTCGTAGGGGTTCATCAGAAAAGCTGATACATTCTCGTAAAGGCATCAAGTATCTTGTACGTTTACTCGCAGCATGCGAATTGAATGAAATATGTGGGCGAGTCAAGGCCAGAGTATTGAACGCTTAGCCCGCTCCTTCATTAGCGTCAACGGCGACGGTACATTTTTTTTAAAGATCGTCGTAAGATCTCCGCAACTCCCCCAACACCTCAACACCGAAGCGAGAGACTAAATTTTGATTCACATTTGCCCATTCCCCGAATCCTCGATCACCAACTCCCTCACTCTAAAATACACATCCTCCAACTTCATCGCCTCCACGGCCGAACTCTCCGCTCTAAAATCCCTGGCCAGCTCACCCACCATTTCCACCGGCATACCAGGGAAACGGGATGACGTCTCAGGCATAAGAGGGACAGGGAGGCACTGCGACGGATCGAGGTCGAAGCCTTCCGGTGATAGCTCGTTGGGCGAGATAGAGAAGAGCGTGGGAAGGATGAGGGAAAGTGTATGGTAGAGGGCTGTTGCTCGGAAACGGGCAGTTAGTTGGGCGTCGGTGATGTTGGCGGTTCGACGGATCGCATCCCAGCTACAGAGTTCGAGTCATTTCAGGTTGTATGGTAGATGTATAAAGTACGGGATTAACGTACTCGTCGTGGTTGTATACTCGACACCAGGCTCTCCTGAAAGATGACAGTCTCCTCGCATCGGGGACATCCTATGTATCAGCGTCAATGAGGGCCAAGAACACGGTACCGTTCAGCAGAGGGATGGCTTACCTCTGCCCGTACGAGTAAGTGCAACGCGGTGGCATAATCTTCAATGCTCTCCCCATTATCCTTGAGCGTCAAAATATCGACCACATCTTCCACGGTCAACATCTTCCCTTGAAGAACTTTCCGAACATGGTCCTTGAAGATCTACAGGGGAGCAACTCATCAATCCACATGCATACCAAGGAAGATGGAAATTGTTGTATTGATCTTATATCTATGACATCAGGAAGACGTACCTGAATAAGCCCCTTCCGTTCGCTCTCCCGAAGCCGGGTTGCCTTGGTGCGAACGATAGCATCCAGTTGCGCATCCATGCTCTGTTTCTGTTTTCCACGTACGGAGGCAAGGGCCTCTTGGAAATCTTTCAAAAGTTTTTCTTGGACGGCGATAAAGTCAAGGCCATCGTGGAAGGCTGTTCGCGCATTAGGACAAGAAAGTGATAGAGCCCAAACAAAAGAATTACCATCGAGAGTAGCCTCGTCCACCGACCTATCTTCCTGAAGTTGAGACAGATGCGCGAGTTTTCCTAGGCTGAGCATGAACTAGCCGTACAAAACGCGCAAGACAAACATGGAACAACGACCATTAGCTCACCCCCCACACCACGAAAGAAAATCAGACTCACATGCCTCACACCCACCTCCCCAGCACCCTTCGCCTCCCTCAACAATCTCCCACTCGCCTCTCCAAACCTTCGCCTCCCCATATCATTCACCCACGCAATTGCATTGTACTCCGACGTCCCATTCACTCCCGTGCCCTCCTTGGCTTTTCCTTTCCTACTTTTCCCTTCGAATAAGCTATCCATGACATCGGCCCATACAGCTTCTTCTGCAAATATGACCCGTGCTTCCCCATGCTCGATACACCACCGTACCACCTCACGGCCAAAAGCATTTCCATATCGGTTCAAATAGTCCTTGATAAGTTGTGCGTTTGGATTTGCAGAGGGCGGGTAGGGGTTAGGAAGGATGAGGAGAGAGGCTAGTGAGGGGAAATCGGTATAGGTTGTCGCGAGGCTAAGAGCTTGAGGAAGGTGGGAGGTCAAGCCTGAATGGGTCTATGGTCAGCTAGTGAACTATGACAAGGGTCAGAGGGACACTTGCGAAGTGTTTCCAGTATCTCAGGTCTAAGTTGCGCGAACTTATCTTCCAGTGCCTTTCGTTCCCTCTCGGACGCTGGAATCTCGGCAGCCATTGGACTGCAATACCCATTGCATTAGGCGCGATGCTGGAGATAAAGGGGCCACGTACCTCCCAAGCCAATCCAACCTTTCTTGTATACACGCAAACAACAGCGTCGCAAGTTCGGGAAGCATCCCTACCAATTCCTTCGTGTTACCATTCGCACTTGCACTCGCCCCGCCGCCCTCCGTTGCGATCCTCGTAACCGCCTCGACTAACTTCAGTACCGCGTCGATCATAGCAGGTCTACTCGTCCAGGGCCTAAGCATGGGTAACTCAACGCCGTACACACCGAGATTGTATGCGCGGTAAGCGACTGCGGCTTGCAACGTCGTCTATCACACGAATCGTCAGGTACAGCCAAGTCATCACCACCCCTCAAATCGGAAAAGTAACGATAACTTACGACGACAGATCCACCAATCTCCTTCAAGGCACCTACCCCTCCCATACCTTTACCGCCGCGCCGACCAAGATATTGAACCATAAAGACCAACAGTGCTCCAACGTCCGAAACACGGTACTTGAAAAAGTCGCGAACAACGTCGTGGGAGGGTGTTTGTTCCGGTGTGGAAATAGATGGGTCAGAAGAAGACGGGGTTGAATTGGATGAGGCGTGCGAAGCGGTGAACGCGTGGATAATGTCGGTAACGAGGGAGTGAGTCGTACCAGAGCTACTGATCGTTAGAATTCAAGAACCACACGTCAGAATTACTCACTCGATGTGCTCGTTCAGCCTTATCCACAGTTGGTGGCAGGCGTAGAGCTTTTCTGCGTCGATGGCAAGCCGTTGGCGGCTGCGTTGGGACATCTGTGATGGTGTTAGTGCGAGTAAATGATATGTCGGTCTCTGATTTTTGCAATGGCGACAAGCAGAAAAAAATTGTAACATTGTCGAGCACGGCACACTTACCTTGCCCAGTGCACCATTGTCGTTGATAAATCTAATCAGCCAGCTTAACCGTTCTTTCCTCGCTGTAAGTTGCGAACTCAAGTCATGATTCGGTCGCACAATTTCAGAATCTGAAGTGGCGATAGTCAACGTCTCAAGGCTGCAGTATAGCAACAGCAATAAGAACACAGCCTACCGCTTGCAATAACGGCTACACTCGTTTTTTCCGCAGCGCGCATGAGTGCTTCTCCATCCAAGACAGGCGAAGGCGGAAGGATGAATTGAAGTGGGTTTGTGGGAATTGGGGAATATAAAATAGCTTGCTTGAGGGTACCCTTGAGGAGATTCGGGACAGATCTGCATGAAGGGGCGCCTTCGTCAGACGCATCCAGCGAAAGTCACCTTGGTACAAAACTCACTCGACCCTAAACCCTTTCACGTTTTCCACATTCACAGACATCCTTAACATCGTCTGACTCGTCATAAAAATGACTTCTGCTTCCTCCGCGCCATCCATGTCCATATGACTGTCGGCATCAAGAGAGGCATGATCGAGGGTGATCACGGATGGAAGGGCGGTGAGCCCGAACAAGCGGTCGGTCGGTGATTTGAGAACGAGGCGGTCTTGATAAGGAGTGTCTATGCCGAATATGTATATTCACAACGTAAACTCCCAGTATTGAAGACCCACCTCGAGCACACAGAATAAGAACGTCTCCGAATAAGACCGCTATAACAGTTCCTCCTGCTAGAAGGGTTAGACGAGGATGTGCGGGGAGAGAGGCAGCGGTCTGGGTGGAGTGTCATATTGTGCAGACACCAGAATAGCGGTGTATGTGGGAGAAAGGTAATATAGGTAATATTGTAAGTGCTTCAACCCGCTCGTAAGAGTTCGGACACGCACAGCAACATAGGGGACCCCCACGACACCATTCACGACCCATGAATCTCCATGAGGCATTATGCGAACGATGGAATACACCCGACGCGGTGCAGATCCAAACTGATCCACAATCATTGAGGCAGGATCCTGAGCGGAGGATGTAGAAGCATACGACACGAGAAGAACGAGCATGTTTTGACTGCATTGGTGGAATTAGGCCCCATACATAAGTGAAGGGTGAGAATAATACCCACCTCTCAACTGCCAAATCCACCCCTTCCAAATCTTCTACCCCAACCGCCCCTCCAATCGCCTCGCGCACGATCTCTGCAACATCGACCTCGAACATAATCTCCTCAGTACCCAAACCCCATTTTTGTACTCTTGTCTCCACCAACACATATATGTCATTTCTGGACGGGACAAGCGCAACCACGTTCCCAGGTTCTGGCCGTGGCGCCTGGGACGGTGCAGACCAACCAAGAAAGCGCGCGAGGGAGAGCGAGGAAGATGGCGGAGGCGGAGCGAATAGGCGTGTTGTAAGGGTGTGTCTGCCACCTTGAGATGTGACACCAATTCGGAATATTCGTCCCGTTGAGGTTGCCACTAGATATACATACGCTCCTCCTCCAGTCACTGAATTTGTACCTCCTTGGTCACCGCGAACAAAACAGGATACATACTCTCCTTCCACGGCCTCCAACGGGAGTTGAAGGGCTTCAAATGTGGTCCCACCTGAAAGACCGGAAGAGATCGAGGGCCAAAAACGCGCAGCGCCGGTTGGGGAAATGAGAATCAGTCCTGGTTCGATGGAGCGAAGGCGCGAGGGAACGAGAGCGTAATAAGGTGCCTGTAGAGTTGCATTTGGGTGTTCTTGTGAGGGCGGCGGACACGGAAGAATGTAGCATGTTGGGCTGGAGGAATTAGGTCTGAGGGATGCATGCGACCAGACAAAAC
This sequence comes from Phlebopus sp. FC_14, assembly GCA_021018615.1. NCBI lineage: Eukaryota > Fungi > Basidiomycota > Agaricomycetes > Boletales > Boletinellaceae > Phlebopus > Phlebopus sp. FC_14. Next base: position 448,890 of record JAEVFL010000002.1, on the reverse strand, counting down.
ACGTCCGTCCAGACGCGATTAATGTGTATCCTGACGTGTTGTCTATCACACCAATGTAGGATTCTGCAAGAAAGTCTACGGCATGGCATAGTACGTGTGAGATGGAGTGAAGATACAAACAGACCGGCACTCACCTGTTGACCGAAGAACATGTCGAACCTCTACCGGTAACATTCCATACAGTCTGACCTCCAGCTCCTCTGTCTTTGCAAACACCGTGTCCTTCTCCTTCTGCATTCTTTCATTGTACGCATAAGCTGCCGGCGTTGGCGTTTCGTCCACGTCCATGGCGGGAGTTGTTGACCTTGCTGGTGTTGCGCCGCTCACAACACGCGTCCCAACGAGCCTTCGCTGCCTGGGTGGTGTCGCAGAGGACTGCCTTGGTGTCGCATGCCGGTGCGTTCTGCGCGGTGCAGGCGAAGCGAATGTCGCCATGTCCAGGTAAGCTAAGTCTTGGTCCACCACAACTTGCTCACCGTAAAACACTGAGCCAAATACGAACAAACGGCTTGAACTAGCCAGGCGTTCTTATGTTTCACTGCTAGCCTACAAATATTCATGATATTCAATAGCAACATCGAGCCTATATCTTCTCGTTTCCGGGTCCCTCGACGACCGAGGGGACAACCACTAGCCATTGGACCACCCCAAATCACCAGGGGAAGGATATCGAACAGATTCCACCACGAGCTTGCCGTCCGCATTCATTCTTGGACGCTATATGATGAGGCTAGGTGATACTGTGAGTGCAAAAAAAACTTGCCACACATTTGCAAGCTCAACCTTTTGGGAATTGCGCTGACGTCCGACTATTGGACTACTTGTGTACATGTCAAACTGATGTTATAGCACATCTTCTGCGGTTAGCGTGCCCGCTCACAGAAAGGGATTAACATTGTAGGTAAGGACCTTACCGTAGGGCTGCGTCAAATGTGACCGTGAAAGGTACGTCCGCTCACGAAGGAAAACTACCCCATGCACCAGTGGTTGTGAGAGTTCAGTCGCTAGTTCGCCGGTGGGCCACGTATGCGAACTTCCTTTAGAAACATCTCACCGAATACGCCCGTGTCCGACATCAAAGAACTTTTCATTCAACCTGTCCTCATATTTTTACACAAAACGTGCTTATAGTACAAGAAGCAACTGCGTCGTCTTCACCTACGCCTTACCACTACGGAAGGTGAACAAGTCACCACTGTCGACAGTGGTAAGTGAGTTTCGTTCTTAAACTCCACGGCGAAAAGATAAGAGAAGTACGCACGTCGTGAGATCCCCTTTAGCAAGGCGGATATAATTCCTGCTTGACAACGACCAGACTCGGATAAGATCCCCAGTAACCTGGTCGATCTGGTCCAAGAAGATGTAAAAGTAACTGTCTTCTCTTAAGCCCGGGATTGAATTGGCATGGATGTCCAACATCGCGGCGTAGCCATCGCCACTTGTGTTGGACCCGAACGACACCAGGGTGGTGCCCTCGAGGCTGTCAAAGTCGTAGACCTTGACATCAAAGAGTTTCGTCGCCCCGGAAACTAGGTTTGCCTGAATTCCTGGACGAGTCATCCCCAACGTCGAAACACAGAAATAGACCCATAGAACATAGAGTACGCACTGTCGGAAAAACCACCTGTGCTTGTAGTCACTCTCTGCGCGATGTAGTTGGCGGTCTTGACCGCTTTCTGCACAGTTTCACCATGCTCAGACAATCACTCCGTGGAAACGTCACTCGAGGACTCACCAGTACTTCGATACGGAAATTGGCGGCTGGTGGTTGCGGCTGGACGAAGTCTCCATTGGACGGGTCATCGCGGATTTCAAAGATCTTGACCGCACCAATTGAGCGATACGTCAAGGGTGCAGTGGAAACTGTCTGCACGTACCCTCTTTCGAATGAGCTCAATTGCATCCGTTCTACTGGCTTCAAGCGTGTTCTTCTCAGCATCTCCATTGTTGAATTTCGCGGAGGGAACTAGAAAGAGGTTATGATTGTACGGAAGAAGCCCCTGATCACGTACCATTCTTGATCAAAGACTGGAAGTCCATATACAAAGTGAATTCGTCAAGGAATGGGTAGCTCTGAAGAGGTATATAACCAATGAGTCCGCACACACCACAGAAAGGATACAAAGAATACACTTACCCTCTGGATCGCGATATAATAGTCGAATGGCTGGAACGCATTGTTGAAATTGATGACATTTTCGTACTTCTCCAGGATAGCGCTAATATATGTGCTCAACCGTCAATCTACTACAAGGCAATGAAAGCCAGAATCGCACCTGTGCACATATCTGTGATTTTGAGCATTCTGGTAGAAGTCGTCCGCAGCAGCCTTGAGAGACTCCAAGTCCATTCCAGCGCGCTCCCCGCCTCGTGAGCCACCACCGGTCGTCTCGTTTACAACAATGCGTGTCCTGGAATGTTCCCTGAGTGTCTCGAGGGCTGTTTCGACTGATTGTGTGATGGTGCCATCCACACCAAACATACTCATGGTGGCTTCAGCCCTTCAGATGAAATACAGTCATTTGACGAAGTGGCCAAGGTATCAAGGACGACATACGCTTCCTTGACCTCTTGCTGGTGAGATTCGCTGGTTGAAGTGATAGAGATGACAGCATAGTAGTGTCCACCTTCAACGAAATCTGCAAATAAAATCAGTCAAGTACGCTGCTGAGTAAATGGGCTTACCAGCAACGAAGCGATCGCCATAGATGCTATTTGGGTTTGCAGGATTGGTCCAGTTGAACGAATATTGGTTCGTTGTCCTGCCTTGGTGTTTAACATCAACTTTGACCTGGTATGTAACAGTGCTGCTTTCATACTAGGCGTCCATCAGTCGATCATGGGTATGCTACGAAAAATGTAGTATAACGAGAATTTTACCTCCTGGCGGTCCAAATACTCAACGTCAACTGTGCTGCTTTGGCCCCATCCGCTAATAGCGGCGCCGGCAGTGATATTCAAGGACTCAACAAGTTGGCTAGGACGAGAAGGGTTAGGAGAGATTGCATCTCGTGTGAATAACCTTGACCGTACGAGTAGTCGGTGACAAGGACTGAAAAGTATGTCCGCTCGAATGGCGTGTTGTTAGGCGGGGCTTCCGAGGTGACGGTGACCGCGCCATTCAAGCCCAGGCTTTGGGTGAAGGTATTATAACTGTATGAGACATCAGATCCCTCGTCGGACTCGAACTAGCAGGACTCTGCACGAACCCTTGACCTTTGTTCATGCCCGGAAAGTACGGTGCATATTCTCCCATCTTGGGTTAAAGTCGGTGCTGGACGGTTTGCTGGTGGAACGAGTCACTGTTGAGTCCGTGAGGTTTTGGGGACAGTAAGAGACATTTATACGCCCGAGTCATAGTCGCTCCTGTGTTGATCCACATTCACCGTCCTCACCGTCCTTCCTCGCTAATCTAGGGGGGAATGGAAGGATTTTTCCCCTATCCCTCGGTTGCGGCAGCACTGCGTCCTTGGCTGACTTTGGCAATTTGGTCACGAACGAGAACCGACAGTTGAGCTCGACGGAAAGAGCAAAACAACTCCTTGGATCATGTGTACTAACTGGAGATGTGCCTGTGGCGTGTTGAATTGAAAGACAGACCTCAGATCGTCAACAGGAGCGCATTGGACGAGTAGCTGGTCGTCCTTTACGCGGCTTTGGTGTCGAACGGCGTCGTTTCCTTCCTGAAAGTGGAGTGGTGGATCGACGATGCACAGATCCTCTGCTGCTTGTGGTGGAGCGATGCCGATACTGCGAACAAGAAGATAAGTTCGACAGGCGAAGCCAGGAAATTGCAAATTGCCAGGAAAAATGTAAATCGGTGTCACAGCGAGCTGTGAGATGCGTCGGTGGTAATGGGGCCACAAGATGCGGGTTAATTGTTGTGAGAAGTGTAAAGAAGTCTGGCGAATGGCGAATATCGACACTCCCGCGTGACCTAACAGGGCTTCAGGAAGTCTTTACGAAATACCTATTAGATGGCCACGATACCCCTTTACAACGTCCACCTGAATCGCAGATTGTGCGGCTTTGGCTCGACCATCGACTTCTGTAAGAGATAGGGCTTTGAACATGTCATGTGACGGAAGCTTCGAAGCGCAGCACATAGTTCCAAAGTTTATGCAGATTGCTGGACGAACGTGTCCCTGGTATGCGGGAAATTTGACCCCAGGATCCCCTTTTGTAAGGGTACAAGTTCCTGTGTGGAAACGGTGCCCAATTTCGTTAGCAAGGGGAACGAAGTTGCTAAACTCACCCATCTTTCTAGAAGTGAGGATGGCATCGTTCCGGCTTTGCCGCAAGGTTAGCGTATGATATCGTGACCTGTAGTAATATGCCGGGTCATACCTATCGAACAAGCTGAAATAAGACAAAAACGAGGATATATCTGACCAACACAGCCAGGTCTTCTGGCATACATGAATGTCAGAGAATTATGTTGAATACGTGTGCTGCCACCTTTTTCGGTCATTCGAATTTTCGGGCATTTCGCGCTTCGCGTCGACGTGGTAACTCTTGTGTTAAGACTTGGTAGGTGGTTTGGGGTATCGTGCGCAAATGGCGTCTTGAGGGGAAGCGTTGGTTGAACTGTGGCCAGCCAAGGCTCCATTTCACAAATATGGTAACCGTCACTCACCGTCAAGTTCACTGGACTCCAAGGGTCGACGATGATCATAACACCCTAAGGACCCCATTACAGACTTCTCTTACACAAAAAATGGTATAAAGGACATTCACAACCACCTCAGTCCCACATTAAGATTGCAGCTCGTACTCACCTCATTGGCATTATGTCCATTGAACCGCATGCTGAAGCCCAGTGGGTAAGGTTTCGATCAAGAACTGGTTGACCAACCCCACCGTCAGAGCTCAGATAGTGACAAGAACTCATCAGGCAGGGGGAAATTCTAACTTGGCGATAATAAAGACCACGAATTGAGTACCAGTGAAGTGAACAGAGTTGTAATCTCCCCCAGCCAGACGGGAACAGTCTCGGCCTGCGGTAGGGCAAGCGCCGCGTCCGGAACGGAGGGAGGTTTTGCACTTTATGAAGGGAGCAACTAAATTTGCACAATATACTGGGATTGTCCCTGGGGAAATGAGGACAATATTTTCAAGGCCGAAATATCGGCTCCCAGTAAGTACGGTGTGAGCCTTGGAGAGTGGAACCACAATTCTGGCGCAGCGTTCTCGTAGAACGTTTTTGAGCACCCCAATGCTCCTGTTCCCATCTTCAGGTGTGAACACCTCGTATTACCGATAGCCTGCACCTGACACGACAAATTTTAGCTCTACTTTTTCTTGGACGTCGCACGATTAGTCCACACCACGACGGGTGTTTCTTGTGAGCTGGTGGATGGTGTATGTGCATCGACAATATGTTGACCTTCGTACGCAGTATAATGGTGACTGGGGGTGATTGCTCTGCGCGGTCTTTACGAGACGTCTTCTTCCCATTGTGTTCCCTCATGTGTAGCGGAGGTTCTGAAGAGCATCAGATACTGGCGAATGGCAAATATCGATAGCGTCGCGTGACTGAACAGCATAGCCGCTAGTCTAGCGTACTATTCCGTGAACATACCGGAATCAGATGAAGACGAGGACACACCAGTGAGATTCGATGAATTGAACATCAAACAACGCAAGTCTCCTATGTCTTCCTATGTCAGGTGCCCAGAGGCTATGTCAGAGCATTGTGCGGACTTGTACTTACAAAAGACTGAAGGGAGACAAGAGGGCAAAGTGTACTAAACCGGCCATCACTTCTCGCCGAAGTTCTCGGTCACCGAGATTTCGAACAGCTTCGGTGTAATTTTCGGGACACGTCCAATTTCTCGTGGTCTGTGTATACGTTATTGAATTGAGGCATTGTGCGCAAATGTAGTCAGGAAGACTCGGGAACGTCGTTTAATAGCCACTCACGTCGGCGACCAGCGGCCAAGTTGAGTATGTAGGTGATTCACGAATTTCCCACATATCGTATGTCGACTCCGACCAACGTCGCTCGAGTCAAACTTGAAGCACAACTTACTTTCTCCCAGATCCCGGTGCAGATTTCTCTAACACAACGATGTGGTATAAAGAGATTCACTCGAACCACCAGCCAAGCCCACACAGAACACCAGAGTTCACGAAAGTCTCAGTTGGTAACTTCCATTGTTTCATCCTCGTTATCCCTTGGCATACATGTCTACCGAAACTCCTCAAGTCGACGGTGACCCGCGCGCCGAAGCCCAATGGGTGAAAGTTACAATCAAGAATTGGGTGACCAGCTCCTCCATCAAAGTCCAGGATGCTCAGCTCGACTGGTAAGTCAGTGATCGGCACCAACCATTTCAAATAACAACTTTGCTACTTCTCAGGGGCAAATTCTACAATGGCGATGACAAGAGCGACGAGTTAAAAGCCAGTGAAATAAATAGTATCGTCATTGCTCCCAGCCAGAGCAGAACAGTCTCTGCGTCTGGTAGGGCGAATGCTTCCTCTGGAACGGAGGGAAGCTTTTCTCTCTATGAAGGGAGTACCAAGATTTGCAAAGTCTATTGGAATTGTCCCTGGGGAAAGAAGGACAACGACTTCGAAGTCAGTACTGACAGCGCCCGCCACACTGTGACCGTCGGGGACTGGAACAAAAATTCCGGCGCGATAGGAAACGTCAACGTTGATGTAGAACGGTTTTGAGCTTCCGATCCTTCGTTTTGCGACTTCAAGGTGTGAATTACTCATCTACCACTATCCCGCATTTGACATGTCACATGTTTAGGTCGTCGTGCGATTAGTCCACACTGACGAGTTTTTTGCGTATTGGCAGCCGGTGCATGTTGCAGCGGAAATTTGGGCGGAGTTTGTCGTTGAAATGCCTTCCTATGACAGTTCCCTTTTCTTACTATTTTACCCATGTTTACCCGAGTTCGATCACTGAAGCATTCTTTCTTTGCGTTAGCGGCTTGGGAGGTATCTCTGAAATGCACCGTGAATAAGTTACTCTAGAGGGTACGATTCCTAAGGTCCACAGTGCGTGCTCAATCGGATCCTCCGCTGAGCTAACGCATCGTGATGAGGTTCCATCATCCTCTGCGCCTTCGGATTCGCGAAGACAATATCTCCCCCCTAAGAGTCGATACCTCGGCTTCTCCATTGGAGTGTTTTTCATTTCCAGATGCCACGGTCAATTACATGTTTTCGGCGATCGAATACAAGGCTTCTCCACATTTTGCAGCGGATCCGAAATTACGTGGGGTCTCTCACTGAAATAACTTTCAGTCACGGCTGTTTCTTCTTTCCATAACCTACTTGTGTCCGCTCGATCGCAGCCACTAACGTGGTAGAGTTATTCTCCTTTTTAGTAGTTGTGGTTGAATTGTAGCGGCCCCGCAAATACATTATGCTAGTACCATACGGTATGGTTCGACAGTGCGTGCTAAATTGTATCTTCCTCTGAGTTAACCCATCACGATGAGTTACGACCGTATCTCTACACCGCTGAATCTCCCCTCAGGACCTGATGCTTAAACAAGCATCGGGAGAGAAGGGGAAGGTGTTTACGGAGACGTCAATGGGGTTTGATCGAGGCCCAAGCGTACCAGTCGCTCTGTATCCCCAGCTCATCCCAGCTTTTTTTTCATTTCCAGATGATACGGGCAATCGTCCAATCCCCTGTCATGGAATCCAAGACTTCTTCGAGCACCTCCAGATGGTGACCGCCAATTGTAGCTACAGGCATAAAAGCCCATCACCCGTTCGATCCATCTAACACTCAAGCACAAAACCCGAAGTGAATATTTCTTTTTGACACCCTCCTTCCCGTCTTACCGTCTTAGCACTCCATGTACAATCCTCGCAGCGCAGAAACTCCTGTGGAGGGTGATCCCCGCGCAGAAGCGCAGTGGGTCAGCATCACGGTCAAGAACTGGATCCCGAACTCCAGCATCAAAATCCAGGATGCTAAGCTTGACTGGTAAGGCACTACGAAAGCCCTCTATAAATCCTGGTGCTCAACGATATCATTCTCACAGGGGCAAATTCTACGAAGCTCCTAATAAAAGCAACGAGCTCTCCGCGGCTACAATAAACAGCATTGTTATCGCTCCCAGCCAGTCTGCAATTGTCTCAGCCTGTGGTAGAGCAAATGCTGCGTCTGGAACTGAGGGGAGAATTTCTCTCTATGAAGGAAGCACGAGGATCTGCCAGCTCTATTGGGACTGTCCTTGGGGCAGCAAATGGAATAATTTCAAAGCCGAGTCGATCAACAGCAGCTATATTGTGACCGTTGGTCCCTGGAACGACTATTCTGGCGCCTTAGGGAATGTTTACATTGACATCGAACGTAACTGAAATGTGTCCCCTCTCGAATTTCTATGTGAGTCCTGGTAATTCGTCTCGCCTTCAATGGCCTGACAAAGAGTTTAGTTAGCTGCTTGCGACCGTTGTCGTGTAGTTGATATCACGTAGGCTGTTCTGAAAACTAGCGTTCCTTGTCTTTCAACTTCCTGCTACTAAATCTCTACCGTTTCGCGATTGTAAGATAACATAACAGCTAGCATGTACCCGTTTGATAGTCCTAGTGACCTGAGCGGAAGAATGAATTTCTACCATCACGAACTAGCACTAGTCAGAAACACTACAGCATATCCCCTATCGTCGAAGGGTCCATAAGATCCAACACCCGTCTCGCAAGTACAGCCGAATCTTTATCATCCTCAGGATTGATCTGGTGATGATGACGTGCCCCACCCGGACTGATACTTACACTCATGCCACCCGTCCATTCACACATATGTCGCAACGTCGACACGAACCCCGCTTCCGCAAGATCGTGTCGTCGTCGCGGATTACTCAACAAAAGGTTGTGGACACAGGAAACGAGGGGATAGCGAATCCCAGATTTGGCTTCTGCCATGCAGGCGTGTATGGCGTCGAGAACGTGGGGGTGGGTGAATATCAGGTCTTGTTGGGACCGAGAGCCGTTGGTGATGTTCCCGAGTACGTACGCCGTCTGTAACGCAGGATGAGTGCGTAGGTTGGATATGAAAAACGCGGTATGCGGTACATACCTCCCGCGTGACGTATTCATTTGAGGAATCGAGGCCAGCAGAAATACAGCTAGCCAAGGTCTCCTCTCCTATCGATTCAAAAACTAGGGTGATGCCAACCTCGTCCTCAGCCAGGTTTCGGAGAATTGAAAAAGCTTGTTCTTGTATATTAGGATTAGGATCATTGAGCAGCAGTCTGTTGATAAGCAAAGGAGCGCGATCAGCGAAAACGATGTAGAAAACGAGACATGACGAGACAAACTCGGCGAGTTGAGACCAGCCAAACAGTGTCATTACCATAGTTTTCGTTGGTAATGTACTTTTGCACAGTAGATTTTTTATCACCCATAGGACGTTCGTTCTCATGTCATGTTCTTCCTTCGCAAATAATTGCATTAGTCTTGGTAATAGCCCGTTTTCTAGTAACGACTGCCACAGATCAATGTTAGCTCACGGCAACACGACTGCAAATTACAAAACTTACGGTCCTCAAGGGTGAAAAATCGATAACTAAATTGCTGACAGTGACCAAGGCAGCGAACGTCACTCGTATATCTTCGTCTTCCTTCTTAAAGATCTCGAACACAGCCATTCCCGCTCCACCATCAGTGATATTCGTCCGTACAAGGGCGGCGTCCCTACTGAGGGCACGAAAGCAATGGCAAGCTGCGCAGCGGACACCAATACTTTTTTGGGAGAGGCAAGCTTGGAGGACAGGAGTCAGTTGAAGGTTATCCGCCACCTCGCGTTTGATGACTCTGTCGAAGAGTGAGATAGAGGCGATGGCCGTGAGGGCTGCCTGCGCTATATTGTCATAGAGTCTCGCATTATCAACGGAACGGACTGACCTCTCGAAGCATAACTGTACTCTCCGGTTCGTCTACATCCCATTCTGGAAGCTTTTCCAGAGGTGTGATTGACTTGACCAGAGACGCCAAGTTGGCCAATACGCCTCGATCAAAAGCTTCTAAACATAGTTCTTTCTCATCTCTGACCAAGTAGTCTTGAATGAAAGATCTGAGAAATAGCCAGCAGACGCAAAACGATCACGAACAGAGGGTATAGCAAGCTTTGATTCGATGTTGAGGTTGCTCCACTGAGGATAGGAGAATCCGATTGAGTACATGAATAATAGTGAGTGCGGCCGCGTGATCTAGTGAGCTAGCATGATTGCTGGCGTGCGCGCGGATGATGTGTGTTGCGCTAATACTTGTCCTCAATGAATGCTCGTGGTAAGAAAGTCACCAAGACATACCCAAGTGATGCCGCAAGCTGAACGTCAATTGTGCGACTCTTCGTTAACGATAACACTGTCATAAGCGTTGGTACAGCTTAATGAAATACGGTCAATAAGCACCGATCTGCAGGGTAAAGGCGCTTACCACCGTCAGCTGGCACCTTTGCTAATGCACTAGCCAAAAAAGGATTGTCTTCCGCCAATGCTCCAATAGCACATAACGCAGCTTCTTGTACCTAATTTGCAATGCGTGAGACCTAGAATTGGCGTTTGACTAAATGCGTACCTTGAGGTCTTTTCTTTGTATCATGGAGATCAGACTACGAATGACCCATCCACCTGGTTTGCCCATAGTGACGACGTGTGCCATATCTGGCCTCTCCCAACCACGCCTTCCTTTAACTTCTCTTTGGCGCTCCAGACGTGGCAGCCACTCGACGACGGCGCTCCGATGGGAATCCGTGCGAACTGCACCTCCTATAAGCTGTGCAATGGACATGGCAGTTTGCGCTGAAGCATCTGCAAGAAGAGGTAGATAGACATCCAAGCATTCGAACTAGGAACAAACGATTGGTGATTGGGAGACAGTTGGGACGACGAGTCATCAAACCTCGAGAAGATAATTGAGGGCCACCTTAGCCTCCGTTCGTAGATCGGGAGAATATGTACGGAGGACACCTTGTGAGGGGCCGACCACCTCTGCTACGGCGCTACCGAGAACTCGCAATCCACGAGCAAGGGCAGATTTGAGGGGGATCGAAGCCAAGGTTTGAGGGCTTGCTAAAGCACGGACGATCTCTTGGAGTGCATTGGCACGCAGCAAACTTCCGAGAGCGGTCTCTGAGCCTGGAAATCGTTGAGAGCCCAGGAAAAAGAGTGAGATGTAGCGATACTTGCCATACGAAAGCGAGGCGATCACATGGGCGGCTTCGATGCGGATATCGTCGTGTGAGCCTTGAGGTTCGCCAGTATTTGGAGGATGATTCAAGCAGCTCACAAGACTTTGAAATGTGTGAGTTCGAGACCGTAGAGTAAAGCCATCGCAACCTACGAATGGATGAACGCAGTGTCTCGAGCAAGCGCAAGTTTGGCAGACGGATTGCCTATGACCGAGTTCTTCAGTTGCTTGAGCGAGATTGTCGTGATTTGTCGAACTGTCATCTGCAGAGTACACTAATTCTATTGAAGCCGTAAGAAATAGTGTCAAGGTAAATAGCAGTTCGTACTTACGTTCAATGAACTTGAATATTTGATTTGCATGAAGTTGATGAAGTACACTGAGCGATGTCGGCATTCGGAAGCAAAGACAAACGCCTGCATGGCGGTGCAGTGCTCATGTCTATGCAAGACATACAGCATTTGGTTCCAGGTCAGCGCTATACCACGAACGACGTTGGAACATGTCTCTAGGCGGCACCGAAGAAAACCTACGTCTCGCCTCACGAGGGTTTGACTTTCTTTTCGCGAACGACTTGGACGCCGCAATCGATGTATTTGGTGAAGAGGGGCAGGAAGACTCTCCTTTCCACCTCATGGGCCTCGGTGTCTGTGCATTCCTCAAGGCTGCAGTCGGACTGGAGGTCAGTACAAGTTGCATCTGGCCCATGAACTGAAAGGGATCAATGCCACCAGCTGGACCTGATGGAAGAGGCCACCGCATGTCTCGCTTTATCTGAGGCGGGAGCAAAGAAACAGATAAAACTGGCCAAGGCGTCGACTTCGCCTCACCGCTTTTCCCCCGGTATGGAATGGGAAGTAATCCACAGTGATGCAGTCCTTCTGCTCGGATTAACCCATGCGTTGAAGTACGAGGTTTTGTATGATTCACGCTTGCTCCCCATGACCCTTTCGCCATAGCGAGTCCTACAAAGGATATTTGCAGTGCTTGTTAGTATATGTTTCATCCGTGCGCCTCAGCTATGCTGAACATCTCCTAGGTATGAGCTCAACAGGTAAGCGTGTATGTTCTTCCATGGTTCTTGTGTTCTTGTTTTTACAGTTCTCCCTAGTGCCCATTCAAAATTCACCAAGTACGCTGGTCTTTCAACTCTTTTTGCGCTCGATATTGATAGGTTATTCACAGGTTATTCAAGACGTTATACCCTAATGGACTAGATGCATATGCTACACCTGGACAAACCCCACTGCCGTCGCGCAAGGCATCAAATCGTAGTCTAAGATCCTCAGTTACCCAGGCCACAGTCAGTTCTGTATCAGCTAGAAGCCCTGGATTTTTTGCACGATGGACGGGATTCGCATCGACTTCATCCACTCCAGTTGTGGGAACCATCGCAAACCCACCCAATGGACCCATCGAAGAACTCATCCTATCGGGAGCTGCTTTCGGTGAGTACTGATGACGCAAATTTTCTCTCGCATCCCGACCGTCTTTTTAGGATTTGGGTTATTCAACCTTGCTGTTTCCCTTCTCCCCGTAAGGGTGAAGAGTGTGGTAGGATTCTTGGGATTCAGTCACGATCGGCAGCTGGCACTACAAGCCCTGGCTGTTTCCGCCGCCAGAACTGACGTACATTCCGTCTTCTCAGGGTGCGTTTCCCTCATAGTCTGGTTTTCTCCTAAGCCTTACACGTGTGTCAAGTCTTGTGTTGATGACCTACTACGGCGTCATTCTACTTGTTACCGGCTACCAAGCCGATCAAGCACATATTGTGAAGCAGTACAAGGGTATTGTCAATCGGTACGTACCATCGCACGTGTGATGCCTTGTGTTGGACGCGTCGTCACATATGTCGTACAGCATTGCTGCACGGTACCCTAAAGGGGCTTTGTGGATATTGAACAAGGTGACTCACATCAATCAACGGCGCCATTTTCTGGTATTCAAATCATTACTCGGTAGGCAAAAATACAGCGTATGACGGCGGATGCGGAAGGTGCAATCGAGACGCTGAGAGAGGGGTTGCAACCGGATAGACAGACATCGTTCCCGCAGGCGGATACTTTGGTATGTCGGTCGATCTTCTGTCCTATATGAATTTCCAACCATTTCTTTTTCTAGCTGTATTTCGAGTTAGCGTGGACACTTCTCTCGCGTCGGGAATATGAAGAAAGCGCCAAGACTTTCCTGGGTCTTCTAGACATGAATACATGGTACGATGTTCGAATTCCATGCTCCACGTCATTGTTTACCACTGCGCTACCAGGAGCCATGCTACATATCGGTTCCTTGCTGCAGGTCTGTCTTGTGCTTTGATTTGCTGCCGAAACTCTCAACCATCTTTGTCCTTTTGCAGGGTGTTACTTCTCCGTGCAGGACTATGATAGAGCACAGCAAATCTTGGACGAGATTCCTGGGTCAATAGAGAAACGTAGGGGTAGAATTATGCCAACCGAGGCCTATATCAAGAAGAAGTGTACGTTGTGGCGTACTTTTTGTTATCGCGGCGGCTTATTACTACCATCCAGTGCACTTTTACAAGAAGAAGCATCTTCGCCGCGGCGGGGATTCAAAGCGATTTGTAGAGGCTATCAGAATCAGCCCTGCTGAAGGTTTGTCGCACCTTTTGAAACATGCAGCGTACCTAATCGTCGAAAATACTTGCAGAATTCGCCATCTGTCAGTTGCACTACCACTCGACAGGTTCGCATCGCTAATTTATTGAATTTCCTCCAGTTTGGAACACGCACGCGCACATTGATAGAAAAACGGGACTAGCCCATATCAAGGAACTGAGCGCGCTTACGCCCTCTGTCGGGATCGAGAGCGAGTACATGCCATCATCGCCTGCCCTGCAAACCGACACGACCCTCGATCTCGATACCCCTGACGAACTTGCCATACGCTCGCTTATCTTAGGGATCATTCATCGCACGCTTGGCGACTACGTTACAAGTCGCGCACTCCTCTATGATGCCTTGAAGCACGTACCCAAGGTTGACATTAGTCAATGGGTAGGCGGTGTTGCGTACTTTGAACTGACAGTGTTGGAGATGAATGAAGGCGAACGAAAGGCCGCTGATGCCGACTCGGATGCGACGATCGAGATCTGGGAGAGTACGTTCAAGGCAGCAAAGGAGACGCTGAATCAGGCACATGCGCTTTGCACGAAAGAGGTTGACCTATCCTCGAGGCTTGACAGCCGCATTGTCATGCTTCGCGATGAGATAAAGGCGAAACAGGGGATGCTTGGGTTTTCTGAAGTATAGTGAACGCGTGCTGGTGCTGGACGGACATTGTACTGGAGTTGTACGGGACGGGGATCGAACCTGTTGTATCGCTCACTCTCCGCAGTTTGATTTGACTCTTGTACATGCTACACCTAGCATATCTTTACATACCTCACTACGTTGGCAATTGTAGGGTGATGAATACAAGTGCTAAGTTGGGGTTAGGGTTTTTATTTATTTATTTTTCATATTTGGCAATTCAAAGGCTACGTATTTGATACTTGCTGTGGCTACTGAGGGTCAAAGCTTCAACTTGTTGCCCACAGTAGTCCATAGTCCACGACGACGACGCGACAAATGGCGACAAACCAGCAAATGTCGTTGACAGTAGCGTCGAGAGGAGGCTCGTCGCATCTGAACAAGCCAGCTCGACAGCTGGTACCGGCATTCCTACAAAAACTATACGAGTGCGTCACATAACCCATCTAATCTTCTGGCCAAGACCACGATAGACTCAACGAAATGAATCTTTCACGAACAGAATGGTAAATGACCCAGCAGATCAAGATCTCATAAGGTGGTCAGACACCGGAGACTCTTTCTTTGGTGCGTATATCATCCACGTCATACCAGTCGCCCTCTGAGACCAACAATACAGTCCTCGATCAAGAGCGCTTCGCGAGTGAGGTCCTCGGTCGCTGGTTCAAACACAAAAACTTCAGCTCCTTTGTACGCCAGTTGAACATGTACGGTTTCCACAAGATCCCACATCTACAGCAAGGCGTTCTGCGGTCTGATTCTGACACGGAATTTTGGCACTTTGAGCACCCGCACTTTCTGAGGGGTCAACCTGACACGTTGTGCCTCATTCAGCGCAAGAGACAAACAGCTACGACTACGGACGACTCACATGCTGCTCCTGCTGCACATAGAGATGCTGCGGGTAATACCGCTGTTGGCGCGCTTTCCCCAAACCAGATTCTGGACATCAATTCGATCGTGAATGGGATACAAGCCATTAAGCGCCATCAGTTGGCTATCTCTGCGGACTTGAACGAGCTCAAGAGCTCGAATCAGCATCTTTGGCAAGAGGCAATGGCTGCGCGCGAACGGCACAAGAAACACCAGGACACAATCAACCGTATTCTGAAGTTTTTGGCAGGCGTCTTTGGGCATGGGGACAACCAGATGAGGAAGGACGAGGATGTACACGGCACGCCTCATGCTGTAGTGCCGCGGAAACCACAGAGGCTAATGATCTCAGACGGGCGAAGTAAGGACGGAGTTGAAGAAGATGGATCTAGGTCGAGTTTAGATAGCACTCAGTCGACAAATTCAACCAGTAGGTTGAACCAGGAGTTTCACTGTCTTGTGTCGCTGATCTTGCTCTTTCAACTAGGTTTGTTTGGATCTTTGGACACGCCACAGACTTCCTCCGAGACATTTGGACCATCCCCCAGATTCGCGTCAGTTGAGCCCTCTGTATCAGATGCACCCACACCAGCTCCTTTGGATACTCGACCTGGACAGCAGGATACCCGGCCGCCACCCGTAGATTCGATATCTCTAACAACCGCCACATCGCCCCCTTCCCAGGCGAACAATGACTCCATGGTCCAAACAGCTCTCACATCAGTGCTCAACTCGCCGTCACAAATGCAAAAGCTGCTTGCGGCACTTGCGTCCCAACCCATGCCACCCGAGGTCTTCCCTCAACCCACCCAGAACCACCAACAACAGCTCATCGCTCCGTACGATCCATCCCTCTACAACAATACCAATACCAGTTTGGAAATGCGGCCAGACAACGTGCGCGTACAAACCCCGTACGACTTTACCACGACGGCCAATGCCCCGTCGCCGTTCTCTTTGGCGCTCTTTGGCGGACAACCTGATGGAGATCAGTTCGTCCCATTTGAAAAGCATGATGAAAAACTTCAGAAGACGTACCGTAGTGCAGCAGAGATCACCCATGACGTTGACGAACTGCAATCGAGTATTCAATCTCTCATTCAGTCTCTCGGCATCGACCCTGCCACACTCGATACTACTCCACATGCTCAGCAGGTGGATAGGGTGGGCGGTGGTACTGCCATGCATGGCGCTGCACCTCCAGCAACGGCTGCTGGCGTCAATGGCGTTGGCGGCGGCGGCGGGGACATGGACATGTTCCCCAATGTTGGAGGCCAGGATTTCGACTTTGATTCCTTCCTGATGGACATGCCACGCACGAACGAGGACGAAGGCGACATGGACAAACTCGCAGAGACGCTCGACTCTACCAACGTCGTGTCTCACGAAACCTCATCCAAGCTCCCGAACGCGTCGTCGGAACAACTGCATGCTTTCCTTGACGAGGTGGCTTCTCAAGATGGCAGGGAGTCGTCGGCGTCGCGTCAGGCTCCTGTTACTGCTCAAGGTGGCCAAATGCATGGTGCATCGTCGTCGTCGTCAACGTTCAATGCGACAGCCAACATGAATGGTGGCGAACCATTGACGGCGGGAGGACGAGGCCGGAAACGTAAATCAGACGTCATGACAGATGGTGGCATTCCCCACCCGATACAACAGCCAACTGGAACGACGATACCGTCATCGACACTTTCATCATCAATAACTGGGAACAAAATCAAGCGAAAGAGGTAAATTTATGGAGAAGAGAAAGTGCATAAATACTACGCAAGATGAGTGTAGAAGGAGTGTGTGTGTGGGTTGTTGTACGGAGGGATTAGTATATGTCGAAGTCGAAAAAGGGATGGGATCGGAATGGTACCTGTTAGTTATCCTCCATGTGTTATTATACAGCCTTTTTTTGTCATAGTACTGTATGTAGTTAGTGTTTTCAGACAACAACTTGTGTACGAGGTAGCCAAATCGATAGATATGCGCGCATATTTATCAGGGGGAAAAAGAGCAAGTGAATGAATGACCGATTGCCGGAAAACAACATCAGCGGCAGATACGTAGATGATGAAAATGAAAGAAAAAATGAAAGCACACAAAAAAAAAGCAAGATGCATTGCTTAGATGAATCAATCCTGTGGTGCTCTTGATGGTCGGGAGGGAGGAGAATCTCCCTTGTCATAGCTAAAGCTCGCCGCATCGAACGGCGTAAACGGCCGAATTTCAAGATGAGGATTCCCGCGGGGAGAAGGGGCATGCATCGGCGAAAGCTCGTCCAAATCTTCTTCATCCACACCCGCGTGGTCATACAAACGATTACGCATATCCGCCTCCTGCGTCTCCTTAATATACTCGGCAGGAGGACGAGGCAAGAGTGGCGGCGGAGCGCTCGACGAAGACGACGAAGAGCCGTTGGCGTATGGATGAGGAGCGTACCCGTTCCCGCTGCTCGTCCCGTTCACCTGTCGTTCTTCAGCCTCGTATTTGGCTTTCAGCTGGGCCTTTTCCTCCGCGGCTGTCAGTGGCCGGTAACCATTCGCAACAGGTGGTACTGGCGGCGCACGTGAACCGTTGGCGCGCGGTGGAGGCGGTTGCGGAGGCTGCTGGTATGGGGGCTGTCGCTGTTGGCCAGCAGCCGTAGCATCCTGCTCCTCATATCTCCTGCGAAGGAGCTCCTTCTCCGAAAGACCGCTATCGATAGCGGGAGGAGGCGAGCCGTAACTCGGCGTCGGCGCAGAATACGAAGGTGAGGCCGACAACTGTCCCGAAGACCCTTGCTCCGCCAACGCCACAGCATCCTGAGCTTCATACTGTCGTCTGAGCCTCTCCTTCTCATCCATATGTTGCGGTTGCTGGTTTCCGCCTGACGGCTCGAACGGCGGAGGCATATCCGAGGTCGTTGCTTGATTGGACCCACCGGCACCAGAAGAACTGCTTTGCGGATAGAGGGTATCATAGGATATAGGCGCCGACGAGGAGGACGAGATGCCCTCTCGAGAGGCGTATTGGGTATTTTGGCTTCTATCCACGGCAAGCTTTGCTTCGTGGTACCGCTTGAGCGCCGCTTTCTCTTCTTCGGCGGACGGATAATGAGGGTAAGCCTTGGGACCTGACCCTGCTGATGGGGAAGAAGGCGGTGTACGCGTTGCGTTTGCGCTTGCACTCGCACCTGCACTTGCGTTTGCAATGTTGGAATTGGACGCCTTGCTCATGGAGGATACGGCTTGTTGGTAAAGAACTTTCCCGGCCGAGATTCCTGGGGCGGCACTACCGCTGCTCGACGATGGCTTGTCTCGGGGAACAGATACGTTTGCTTCGGAACTGTTCCGACTGTGAAGAGAAGGAGACTGCGCGCCGTAGGCTTGTGTTCGTTTAGCGGTGGCCTGTGCCCTGTCATACAATCGCACTTTTTCTTCTTCAGCTGTGGGCCACACTGGCGTCTTTTTGGGAGTTGTTGTCGTCGGCGCCGTTGTCGCCGTCGTTTGCGCCGTGTTGGGCCGGGAGGTCTTTGGCGAATCGAGTAAGCAATGGAACGTAAAACTCAAAGACCAAAACCAAAGACCCACCTCATTGGAGGGTGACGTATTCCCTATCGCAGCAGCCCCTTGCACCTTCTGAACTCTCGCCACCGCATTCTCATACAACTGCCTCTTCTCTTCCTCCGCACTCGGCCAGGCACGCTGCGACCGCGGCGGGGAAGCAGCAGCAGCTCTCCCAACAGGCACTTGCGCATTGATCCCCTCCGCAGCATCCTTCTCGCTGATATTCGTGATCGTGAACCGATTCTGAGAGCCTTGTTGGGCCGTCGCGCTCGGCCGGCGTCGTCCACCTGTACCTGTACCTGTAACGGACGGACGGGCGCTGGCGTCCGCTGTGGTTGGACGAGCCTCGTCTTCTTGGATACTCCCCATCACAGCGGATGGGCCTTGTGATTGGCCGGACGAACCATATCCAGGGTGATCGATCGTCCCAGGCATTTTCGACTGCTGCCGTATTGTCATATACCCCAACTCACCAAATTCGTCAGCATCGAGAGGCTCCCGGTGCGCAGATCCGTTGTGTCCGGTTGGCGCTGAGCTGTATTGTACGGACTGTTTGGGAGGAACAAGAGGTCCTCGGGAACCGAAATCGTTGGTTGAGAAGGTGTTGGATGGATTGTGGGTAAAGGCGTCGCCGGTGAGAGGTTGGGTGGCGGCCGCAACAGCGCTGGTTGTAATTGGAACGGTTGCTGCAGGGCTAGAGGGAGATGTCATGCAGAGACTAGGGGCAACGCCGATACGCCTTGCATACAAGGGACAATCTTGAGGTGTTGCCACAGTGAAGCGACAATGAACTCACCTGACCGCTTCTTCCGAGACATTCCTGCAACAGACTAGGTCAGCAAGGTAGGCATGGATCATGAAGGTATCGTCCAACCTAGGCCAATTCGATACGATAACCGGCAACTCCATCGTCACGCTCTGCATCGAGCCAATCCAAGCCCTGACAATGATAACGTACGTAATATCAATATGCCTCGCCGCATTCAAAGACGTCGTTGTATGTGTGTTTGGAATCAAACATCCCAACTCAGCCTTATGTTGTGTACCACCAAAGAGCGTGACACTCAGAGGAACCTTCTGTTCCCCGATATTCGCTGTCTTCACTTGCGGACCGCTTCGTTTTGACGAACTTGCTTGAGGACCCGCACGGAAGATGGTCGTTTCTTTCAAGGTGAATTCGAATCCGCGTAAGACTATTGGATGGACAGAGTCAGACTTGAGGATGGCCATGACAGAGACACGATCGCCGGGGCCGTAGCATGTTCGTGAGCGCTCCACGGTGAGGTGGGCACCGTCTTGCACGACGGAACGTGCCTCAGGTTGCGAGTACACTGGCCATGTCGAGTGTAGCTCGTGCTTGTCAATTATGATCGTTGTTGCTTGGGATATGACAGTTGATTTGCGACGGCGGAAGAATCCCCTGAGATTCAAAAATCAACACCTTAGCAGGCGCGCATATACTCTCATGAGGAATGTTACCCTTTGGCCAGCGTACAAACAGTTGCAACGAGCTCATAGCGGATACCGGCTGTCAGATGGGAACGAATTGATCAAGATCAGAGATGGATCGCCACTGGCTAGAAATGCGGCACTTACCGCCCCTCTCCAGTGCAATACTGGGAGGTATTGATTCCGGTATACGAATCAAGAAGGGGAAATCTTGCTGTATTATGAATGCACCCGAAGCAAAGACATCTATCAGTACTCCTGTCCAATGAATGTGGCCAACGAAGGTTCACGGAGCTCAGCGCCATCCACGCCGCGAGACAGGCGAGTTGGGTATATGAAAAGTATGAACAGAAAGACATCTCACCGATTGCAACGTCCCATAATCCTCACTCGACTGCCAGAGAGAAATCGGACTTGGACCGACGTGGTCAAAGTATGAATTTGCAGCGCCACCTCCTGGCAGAGTTTCGATCTTCTTGAGTTCAACGCGTACCCATTTCGCTTTAGCACCCGAGGGACCAACGCGGACCTCGACGGCCTGTTGTTGGTGAATATCATGATGAGGTTGGAGGCGGGTAGAGATAGGGATGGACGTGATGGTAATTGAGGCGGACAAATGAGAGTGAGACCATGCAGAATATCAGTGAAGGATGGTCCAAATGTCGAGTATGGGCACCACGTACGCCTTTGACAGCAGCTTGGGGTCGGTCTCGCGCACCAGGAGGGATCCCAGGGTAACCTGTCCATGCCACGTCAGGAAACTTCAGGGAAGCTCGGGACCGTGCGGAAGCGTGATACGGACCGACGACAAAGTCTACGTTTGGTGGGGGCTGGAGGGCGCTGTGGGTGGTGAAGAAACGGGTCAGAAATGATGTTATGCGGTAAGATTCGGGACTTACATCCTCACAGTCGACATTTCTCCTTTGCTTGGACCCTGCGAGCAGTGCTAATAATCCAGAAACACACCACCCACAGACCTGACTTGAATGGACTATTGAGATCGAATACTAGGTAGTGAAGCGTCGAAAACGAGGACAAGGAGCAGGTATCGGAAATGTGTAGAAGCGTGGTAGACGCCGCGTGTGTTGCTGAGTTGCGTTGGTCGCCGCACGGGGCGGTCAGTACAGCGGCAGGGCTGGCGTGGTAGTAACAAATTGGAAGCAAGTTATCAAGCGAAATGATTCTAATTGACGCTGACCTCTGCCAAGGTGTGGGACTGATGCACAGCCTACCCGTATGTCTTTTCCGCTCACCATCAAATCACCCTTTTTGCCGTAAGGACATAATTGTACCGCTCCCGTGCTGATTTTCTACTCTTCCAGTTGTCGATATGCTTGGATGCAACCTTCAAACCGTAAGTCGACACACAGATCACAATCTCATGGCCAGCACAACAGGTCAAATCACCGTACAAATGCAGGCTGGCGGTCCGAGACGACCAAAGACGACCAACAGATCCATGTGCTCGTTACATGGAAACGATGACAGAACACAGCCCGTTTGTCAGGGCAAGGTCCTTCAAGATGACCACCGACAAGTTTGAAATATGAGCGTCAGTCCGCCGATTCCTCCATCCCCACACAGGATGTCATTCGGTGACAATTCACTGCCATGTACCAACTGACGATGCGCGGCATCAGCTCGCTGTTCGAACCACATCTCTCGGGGACGTATAAGGTAAGTTACAAGAGAGACTCCGGACTGCTCCACTTTCCGCGGTGGTAAAGTTTTGAGTTGGGTAAACGACGTGAGTCCACCGCTGGTTGTACTACTATATCATGGTCTTTGGCTGGCAGATGTGACCGAGAAATACTGCGCAGAATGTGATTGATCGACTTTCTTTCGTTTAAGACTCGAGTTCGTGGTGCTACGGTGATCAATAGATGAGTGCTGGAAGCTCGAGCAGCTATCAACCCCCCAAGTGTAGCCGGAGGATCGGACTAATTTGTCGGATTCCAACTAATCACTCATTAATGGGGGTCGCAGTTCAGTCGCTGTATATGCCGCAGGTCGGAGGGATAATATACGATGGTGGCAAAGTGATAGAAAATCCATCGATCAAGAACAAGAGAATAAAATATACTGTCGCACAACCGGGTCAGAAAGATGATCAAAAGCAGGCAGTCCCCTACCCGCTCTCTCAAAACTTAAATTCCTTTCCCCTCCCGCCCCTACCGTCCTTCTCCCTTTCCTTGTCTCTCTCCATCTTGGCCTTCTTCTTAGCCATCTCCCTTGCAACCATATCCGAAAAGTCCTCCTTTGATCCAGTAACACCGGCACTGCCACGAGAAGCCGCCTCGTATCGTTTTCTGAGCTCGTCGTCGGAGAGGCCTGCAAGTTCTGCTTCGGAGAGTGAAATGTCGACACCGCCAGCCTTCCTCTACCGGGGGTTGACAGAGTGAAAAAAGTGAAATCAGTACGACGGGCCCAAAAGGAACAAGATGTAAAACGTACCTTCGTCCCTCTTTCCTCTCCCAACACTGGAATAGCACCAGGCGCAGCGCCACCTCCAGCAACCGCGGACACATCGTAACCCCTCTCGCTCCCCATAAGGCCCCTGACTGACGTCTGTTTCTCCGGCACGACCTGATACAAGCTCCTCGGTCCTCCTTCGTCCTCCTTCTCCCCCCACGCCGTCGTCGTCTTCCGCAGCTCCAAAAAGTCTGGTGTTTCGAGGCCACCCGCAACAGTAGACACCACACTGGTGAACCCAGAAGGCGTTTCGAGGCCCGATGGCGTCTGAAGACCCGTGGCGTCGGCAGCAGGGTGCGCAGCTGCCTCCTCTTCCGCTTCCGATTCGGCCTCGGACTCTGAGGACTCCTCTTCTTCTTCCTCCTCCTCCTCTGGCTCAAGCTCTCCCCAAGGGTCTCTGCCTATCGGCTCTCCAATGTTCGTTTCTCCGACTTTTGGTAATACACCAAAGACATCTCCGTAGAGCGGTCGGTTGTATTCGTCCAGTGGTGGCTTACCCCAACCACCCGGGTGGAATCCCCACTGTGCCCCTTCGGGAATGGGTGCATTGAGCCCTGGAATTCGGAGTGTTGGATAGGACGGTGGAGGCCCGAAACGTTGCATCGAAATGAGCCAGGGTGGCGGAGCCAGTGGAGGTATGGAGAGGGCTTCAATGAGTTCGGGCGACAAATCACCAGGGCGTTTCTCTCGAACAGTAGTTTCGAATTCTTTTCCTTCATAGTACCTAGAGCAGATATCATCAACAATAACAAGCAATCAAGTCAAAGGGGTACGCACATCTCTCCGAACCCCGTTACCGCAGGCTTAGTAGCGAACTTGAAGAATGCGTCGTGTAGCTTCTGATAGTCGATATCTATCTTTCCCATCTTCGGTTGGACCCTTTCTCTCGTCTTGGCTTTCAAGCTCATGTTTGCTTCTTTCTCCTTCACTGCGTCCCTCATCGTCGCTATCCCAGTGTCGGCGATATAACTCGGAAGTTGGAACGGCGGTTTTTCAATTCCTCGCTTCCCCTGGAGGTAATCCCTCTTAGCAGACCAATGCGCAGGGATGGGAACCGTGTTCCGTGTCGACTTGAGGTGAAGAAGAAGACGCGGGTCCGCAGCGGATGGGTCCGTCCACTCGACGGCTTCAGGTTTAGAAACGAGTTGTTTCAGTTCCGCGATTGTCAATCGGGACATCTTTCGTCGCTTTTTCTTTGAGAGAGGCTTCTGCGCTTTCTCTTCGTCGTCGTCTTCGGCGCCAGAGTCGGATGCCATGTCGTCGTCGGAGTAGATGACCTCGCCCTTGGTAGGACCATGATCTTTTTCCTGTTGATGGTCATCGTGAGCGCTCGTGTGACTTGCTCAAAAATGCGGCGGCGTGAAGCAGGTGAGGAGAGGGGGACATACCTCTGGGGAGGGTGCAGGAGCTTGAAAACGGGCAAGGATGTCGGAAAAGGCTGGGTCTTTGATATCTAGCTGTTCAACCACGTAATCGAAAACACCATTGTCGATGGGACGCTCTGACGACTGTTCTCTTTTCACATCGACGCCGTTAGGTTCCTGTGGATGGATGAGCAGTGTCCATAACACACGTCTGAGCGAAGAAATAGGAGGCGGGAGAGGGGGAAATCGGTCAAGGATAGACGTACTGAAGCATTCTGCTCCGCTGCAGCACTGGCTTTCTTGAGCTTTGCCTTTGCACGCCGTAGCTGGTTTTTTGATTTAATGGCCTTTGTGTTTGTAGTAGAGTTGGCAATTATACCGTTAATCGCGGTTGGCATGTTGATTTACAGAGTTTTACTGGGGGACGCGCCGTCCGTCGTGGTCGTCTGCAGCTACGAATGCGAGGAGAACGCTCGTCACCGATGCTGCTCAACGTCGTTGGCCAGCGAGACAATCCGTAAGAATTATGTAAGCCGGTCGTAGTTCCCACGGCCGACTCACGCAAAAAGTTTCATGTTTCCCGTCTCCTCCGTTTTACCACACACACATTCACATCCAAAACCATGGCAAAGAAGAAGAACAAGCAAGTAAGTTCTTGTTTCATTGTTGTTTCAAATTGGGATTAACGGCTTCCAGCTTATCCGACCTTGGTGCTGGTATTGCGAGCGTGAGTTTGAAGATGAGAAAGGTGCGCAGTCGCCATTTGAGTTTGCTCAGGCGGACGTTGACGAAATGTCTTGTGTTGTATAGTCCTCATGCAGCATCAGAAAGCGAAGCACTTCAAGTGTAACATGTGTCCGCGACGCTTGAACACAGCTGGTGGACTTGCCGTTCACATACAACAGGTGCACAAACTCGAGCCAGAGAAGTGAGTTATCACAGAGCTCATGCATGTCTTTGCGCTCACATTCGCCTAGTCTACCGCGCATTGAGAATGCTCTCCCTGGGCGCGATGGGTATGAGGTGGAGATTTTCGGAATGGAGGGTATCCCAGCGCCCGACGTTGCGGACTACAAACGCCGAAAAGAAATTGAACTTGGTCTCGCAGCGGGATCTATTTCACAACCACAAGCAAAGCGACCCAAGATAGAGAATCGACCGCTCTCTGAGGAGGAACTTAAGGCGCAGTTGGAGGCACACAAGGCGCTTATGGGTGGCACAAGTGATACCCCGGCAGCTCCCGCACCCGAAGCGAGCGCCAGTGCTGTATATGGTGCGCCTCCCCAAGCATATGCCGCTCCTCCTGCACTTGCCCCTGGTATTCCACCCCCCGGGGCATCACCTCCACCCGGTGTTGTTCCAGGTGGGCCCCCTCCATTCCTGCCCGGGGGACCTCCACCTCCTGGTGCTTTTCCGGGTGCGCCTCCTTTCCCCCCTCCAATGCCTGGTATGCCTGGTTTCCCACCTGGGTGAGTTGACCGTTCTCGTGGTTCCAAATTTTGTTGGTTCTCACTCATATTATGTCATACAGCCCGCCCCCGCCAGGGTTCCCAATCCCTCCTCCAGGGATGATGCCACCTCCTGGTATGCTTCCTCCAGGTGCGCCGCCCTTTCCTCCTGGTATTGCACGTCCGCCCCTTCCACCTCCACCCGCCTTCGTCTCTGCTGGCTCCGCATCACCGTTCCCACCATCTTCTATCAATGGAACGCCAGCAGCAAGTGTTACCCCTGGTTTACCGGCCGCAGGGAGTCCTCCAGCCGCGGCGATTCCTGCTTCCATGTCACTTACCGCCGCACCTGCACCACCTGCACCTCTTGTTCTTCCCAATCATGCACTGGAGCAAAAATATGCGCCGTTCAAGAAGAAGACTGAACTCAAATATCCGGACCCTAACTTCTCACCTGTGCGCTAATTTTTCTTTCCTCTCCGTTTTTCGGCGTTCATCATGTGCGATATACAGGAGGAGAGGCGTGCTTACACGTCCAAGTATTACTTTGCCAAGGACTCGACAAATGCACCAGCAACTGCGACGTCAGAGCAGGTCGTGAACCCTGCGGAAGAATCGAGAGGGAAGAAGCGGGCAAGGGCGGAGGATTTCCTCTAGGCCCTTCGCCTGTCGTCTGGGCATCAATGTACGGTGTGTTGGTGGTGGTCTGGTCAGGGTCTGCGTCATCATCCTTGGGCTATGCTTGGTCTTGGTTCTTTTTGTATTCAGGTCATACAAGTGGCGGGTTTCTGGGTGTAGGGACGTGTTGTGGAGAATGGGAAAGGAGGGGAAGACATTGGGTCGTTGATCGACGATGGAGACTCACCAGTCCGTCCCATCTACCTGCTTCCTCCATGCAGAGCTCTCCGCACTCATCTTTTTTCTCATCGTCACCGCCACCGTTACCTCTCCTCCCCCCCTCGCGGCAAGCACCCACCATTGTTGTTGGACGACGTGACTGGCTACTGGTTCTGGCTCACGCGGTACGAAAGCTCTCATCTCTCACTCTTTTTAACCCGTTCGGTATGGAAAAAAAGCAGAACCTATGGTACAATGTGTATTACGGTCGGTCTATTTGTTTCTCCCCCCCTTTTTTTTAAGATCGTCCGTACGTCCTTTTTTTTTCTTTTCCCTGTGTGTCAATATTGCAAGGTTCGTCTGAATATACTCTTGCGAATGTGTTTAACGTTTTGTTGCCTGGTTGGCCTTTGGTGCGCGTATACCCTTGATGCTGTTTTGATGAGATATGGGTGAGCGCAGGTTCTTTGGACCAAGACCTGAGACAGGTTTAAGACCCACAGGTATACGTGTCGTCGATGCATAGTTTCGTTCGCGGTGGAAAGGCGAGAGGTTGTCGTTGGGATGACTTTCGATGGCAGGACGTGAACATTGTTGGATGGTTTGCCTAGTTCGCTGGGCAGTCTTGTGCATCTGGTCGAGGATGGAGCGTGTGGGGCTTATGGAATTTACGTTTCAAGAAAAAAGTAGCCTAGGTAGTAAGTAGTATTATGTAGTTGAATAGTAGAATCAACCACCTGTTACACGTTTCTTCAACCGCTACTACTTACCAGGAAAGTTGGCCCCGACTTGTAACGAACGGAAGCTTGACCTCGAGACACGGTATGCTGGGTAGTTGTCCTCCCAATATCATTTGCTGTCCATAAGCTCTCAACAGTTTCTAGTCGTTGGACTGACAGGTGGCATCGCCACTGGCAAATCCACCGTCTCCAACCTCTTCAAGTCTTATTCCACCCCCATCATCGACGCCGACGTCCTCGCCCGTTCTGCAGTCGCACCCGGTACACACGCCCTCTCCCAAATCGTCTCCGCTTTCGGACCCAGCGTCCTTCTTCCAGATGGGACCCTCGACCGGAAAAAGCTCGGGTCCATCGTGTTCAATGACGAGACAAAACGAAAGACGTTGAATGGCATCGTACACCCTGCCGTGACGCGCTCTATACTGTGGGGCGTGCTCAAGTGTTGGATTAGAGGAGAGAAGATGGTCGTCGTGGATGTACCACTGCTCATCGAGGGAGGGCTGTGGAGGTGGATGGCAAAAGTCGTCGTGGTATATTGGTGCGTTCATTCTTTTCGCCCCCTTGCATATTTTCTGACAGTTTTTTTTTTTTTTTTTTTTTTTTTTCCCAAATGATCAATTCAACTCGCACTCTTTACAATGTATCGCGTTGTAGCTCTGCCGAGATCCAGCTACAAAGGCTCATGGCGCGCGACGGCTCCTCTCGCGAAGACGCACTCGCGCGCCTCACCTCTCAGCTCCCCATCTCCGAAAAAGTCGCCTACGCCGATATCGTGATCGAGAATTCGGGATCGCTGCAGGATCTGGAGGAAGAGGTGCAGGGCTGCGTGGAGAAGCTGAGGCGGGCGGCGGGGTGGAGTTGGAGGTTGAGTTGGCTGGTGCCGCCGTATGGGTTGCTGACTGCTTTGTGGACGTTGGGGTGGAAATCGTGGACGAGGTCTGGAAGGAGGAGGACGGGGGAGAAGAGGCGTTAGTACCTGTGGGCTTCGTCGAGCGCCTTCTTTTATTTGCTTTGTCTATGGTAGTCTTGTGGATCGATTACTTGTGCGATGAGGACCTCCTTGCACGATGTTGCACGCAGCGAGACGTACTTGTCTTCGTTGGAATCGGGCGGGCACTCTCTTTGCTCCTACCACATCTTGCCTCCTAATACGACAAGCAACAGACGGACGCTGTTCAAGAGCACCACGGGTCGAGCATTTTTCTCATATTCACACTCTCCTCATCGCGGGCGTTGCAACGATGGTGCAAACACGACAGTCGGTACGACTCGCGACACGGGCTGAAGCAGTGTCTCAGCCAACAGCTGCGAAAGAACCAGAACCAACAGCGACCAAACCCACGCACAAAAAGCAGCAGACGAAGAAACGTGCTAGGGAAGAGAGCATTGAAGACGACGGAGCACCCGCGACAGTCACAGACGAAGAACCTGTCCAAGGTAATGATCCATTGCAACGTCCAACAGTACAAATGTCTCGACATTTCACGCTTTAGACGAGCAAAAACCTGCAAAACGACGACGAGCGACAAAGGCGAAGAAAGAACCTGACTTGTACCATCTTGAGGACTTCCGACCACGCGTGTCTTCTCCGTGGAAGATAGGTGCACACGTTTCAGCTGCAGGGGGCGTAGAAAACACCATCGTGAATGCTGCTCGCGTCGGGTGAGTGCCATCGATCGCCCCTCTCGTCCTGGGCTGATTCGCATCACTATATATGCGCCTAGTGCAAACGCATTCGCGCTGTTTGTCAAATCCCAGCGAAAATGGACGTCACCACCGCTCACAGAAGAAAACATTGCCTCATTCAAGACACGAATGCACGAGTTTGGATACTCGCCTGCTCATGTCCTTCCTCATGGAAGCTACCTCATCAATCTCGGGAATCCGGACGAGTGAGTTGCTTTTCGGTCGTGTTTTTGACCGGGATGCATCGCTGATCATGAGCCACGATGGCATTGCGTTATAAAAGGGTAAAACGTGAAAAGTCGTACGAGTGCTTTCTCGACGATCTCAAGCGATGCGAGTTACTTGGGTTACAGTTGTACAATTTCCAGCAAGTCTTGTAATTTGTGTTTCCTCGTCATCAAGATACTCATGTACACCGACCTCCGTTTAGTCCAGGCTCAACGGTCGGTAAAGCCACCAAAGAAGAATCTATATCCCTTATCGCTCAATGTATCAACAACGCTCACAAAGCAACGTCCTCCATCACGATTGTTATCGAGAACATGGTGGGTTTTACTGTTTCACTTATCGAGTCTGTACTTTGAGAAGACACCCGCGCGATAACAACGATGACATGTAGGCTGGCGCCGGGAATATCATCGGATCTGAATTCACAGACCTGCGGGATATCATTGATCAAGTAGAAGACAAGTCAAGGGTTGGAGTGTGTCTCGATACGTGTACGTTTACACTTGATGCTTGGACTCAAACAACTCACGTACAACGTGGTCAAAGGCCACATGTTTGCAGCAGTGAGTTGCGCCTTCTTGCCTGAAAAAGCGTGCGTTGCGCTGCTCACCATGAACGTGATCTTAGGGCTACGACATTTCCACAAAGGAGGGCTGGGAGTAAGTCTTTATTTTTATCTCGTCCGACGACTGGCTCCAGTCACTCAACTTGCGCGTGTACACAGTAAAACATGTGGGTGCTTCATTTTCTGTATTTTCAGCAACAGGCTTCTCACCGCGTGGGCGTACCCCAGTGTCAACGTTCGACACACAAGTCGGTCTCTCATACCTCAAAGGCATGCATCTCAACGACTCAAAATCGCCTCTCGGATCCAAGAAGGATAGGCACGAAAATATCGGACTGTAAGTCTCCTTTTCCTCGCGCTTTTATTATGCACTGATCACATACGTAGTGGCCATCTCTCCCTGCTGACCTTCCGACATATCACAACTGACCCCCGTGTCCAAGACCTCCCGCTCATACTAGAAACGCCGACGTTTGAGGCTATTGAGGTATGGGAGCGGGAGATAGGCGTCCTTTACCGATTAGGGGACATTCGCGTGGGTGAAGGTTCTGGGAGTGAAGAGTTGGAGGAAAAGGCGTTGGTAGAAGAAATCCGAAATGTCGTACACCACTCATCAAGAGGTGAAGAAAAGGCAACAGCAAAGTCAAAAGCAAAGTCGCACAAGCGTACCATGTCAAGCCCGGCAGGATGAATACGGCTTACGTTATCGCCTAGTCGTATTTCCTGTTAGAAGGGCGGTGGAAATTTACGATGGGGAAGGGCAGGTGCGTGTTTAAGAAATCTGGATGCCTCCTTCGTAGATGGATCTAATGAGGCAGCAGCGCCTATCAGCCTCTAGTATGTAAATGGGCGAAGAATGACGAGCTCGAGGCGCAAGAGAATGGAAATGACAACAGGCAATGCGGACGCTCCGGGTCGATAGAAGCACCACTGCGCAGATCTGCGCACCGTTTTTGTACAACTATACCTCGCCAAGAGCATTCTTCTCGAAATCACTGCAGGAATATGACTTTCTTGGTCACCATCGAGGGGCCATGCGCCGTTCGTTACTGATGGACGCGTGGGCACGAGGCAGACGACCAGCGTCTGTCTACCACCTATATGATCGTCAAGCACACTTATCATTTCGTGTCCCGTTCTTTCTCTCTATCATGTCTTCCTTACGAGCAGGCATCGTCCATCAGCTACCTGGGCAATCATCGCTCGCCTACCTTCCACTCGAAGAGGTGGACGTAAGGGCATGGATGGTGGATGGTACGTCGGCGGCACTAAAGTCGTCTTATCCCCTTACTAACCCCCTTGACTCCTGCACGGGTGTTCGCGAGGACAGTTTCAGCGCGAATTATCCTGACTCAAGTGTTTAGCAACCCCTCTGATCATCCAACAGGAAGGGCCAAGTACGTCTTCCCACTCCCCGCAAGCGCAGCCGTATGTGCGTTCGAGCTCGAACATGCGGACGGCCGCGTCATTGTGGGAGTGGTCAAAGAGAAGGACGAGGCTGCCCTCGCCTTTGAGAGCGCAATGCAAGAAGGACGGACAGCTGCGCTGGTCGAGTGGGTCACTGACGACAGTGAGTGAAGCTTGGATGTGAGTCTGGTGTACTCAAGTTCGTCGTCGTCGTCGTCTTCTAGTCTTTACTATATCCGTTGGATCTATCCCCTCTGCACAGAAAGTGAAGGCGCGCATCACTGTGAGGCTACACCTTAACAGCTGGCTGGTAGCCTCTAATCCCCGTACACACCTCAGTTCGTGATGGACCTCCTAGACGAGGGACTGAGAGATCATGTCCGATTGCAACTTCCGGTGACAATCGCAGAACGTTACGGGACGCCCCCTCCTGCCATCACCTCAGCTTCTTCCGCAAGCCCCAACACCCGCCTGAACATCTCCGTCGACATCCAAACGAGCGACATCATTCACGACGTCAAGAGTCCGACACACCCCATTTCCGTCCTGCGCTACAAGACGCGAGGCGGTCGAAAGTCACAGAGGCGCAGATCGGCAATATGGTCATCTCCCGAGTTCCTGGCGGGAGATTTTGTGGTGACCGTTCATGCGGACGGGTTGGACAAACCGAGGTGTTTTGCTGAGGTACGCACGGAAGATGGAGGTGCAAAGACGATCGCGATGCAGTTGACGCTCGTGCCGTCTTTTGAATTGCCCCGGATTCCGTCGCAGGAATATATTTTTGTCATGGATCGTTCGGGAAGTATGGACGGGCTACCGATGGAGACCGCTAAACGGACCTTGGCTATGCTTCTACGCCTTCTCCCCACCGCGCAAACCGCTTTCAACATCATCAGCTTCGGTAATAATGCTGATGGGCTTTGGCCACAAAGTAGGCTACTGGATCAGGCATCCTTGAACGACGCGGTATGTATGTCGCTTGCTCCTGGGGATTCTGAGTCTGACGTGGTACGGCAGAGTTTGCATGCAGGAGGTATGAGCGCCAACTACGGAGGGACAGAGATTGGAAAAGCTCTTCGATTCACGCTCCAACGCCGCATGAAAGATCGTCCGACTGCCGTCTTCGTGCTCACAGACGGTGATGTACACGTGCGTGCTCTTTGCAACCTTTCTCCTTTAGTGCGTCGCTGAAAGCCAAAAATTACCTCAGGATAACATCAATCCAATGTCTGTTGTTGCTAGCGAGGTCCGATCTGCCCCTCCGCATGCTCCGCTGCGAGTCTTCGTACTGGGCATTGGTCCCCACGTCTCCTCCGACATGTGTGAGCGCCTCGCGCGTGTAGGGAACGGGGAATGTCTTTTCGCTCTCTCAGAAGAGAGCATCACCGGGAAATGCGCGCGACTCCTAAATGCAGGGCGGACGAAGAACATTGAGAAAATCGAAGTAGAGTGGGACAATGATTCATTTGGTACACCGACTACACCGCAGCAAGTCAGGTTTTCGCCGACGACGACACCGAGGTTACCAGCAGGAGTCGTCGAGCTCGCACCTCCGCCGCCTATCCAGCAGGCTCCACAGACGCTCACGAGAATATTCCGTGGATTGCGGTTCACGGTGTTTGCGATTACGTCGTTACGGTCTATTCCCAAGTCTGTCAAACTGCTGACCAAGTTAGAAGGCGTTGATGTCCCGCAGGAGCAGGTTGTATCTGTGACGGAGGTGAAGCCGTTCAGGGACCCTGATGTAGAGTTGGAGGTCGCGCTCGTACATTCTTTGGCTGCGCGCAAGTTGATCATAGAGATTGGGGAGGGTAGAGGGAGCGTTCCTGTACCTGCCTCTGTCGTCGCAGGACAGATGTATTCGGAAGATGAACTGAGGAAAGCGGAGATAATAAGGTTGGGGTTAGAATATCAGCTCGTCAGCAAGTATACATCTTTCGTCGCGGTGGAGTCGGGTAATGAGCGTGGAAGAGCCAGAGGGAGGCGAGACACGGCATGGATCAGGTCGAGGAGACAACACCGTCGGACGGGGAGTCTGTCACAAAGATCTACCTCTCCCGAGGATCCCAATGCGAGTGGGGAGCCAGGGATCCTGGCGATACTCACGGATGGTATATCTTCAGCTCTTTCCGCAGCCTTCAGTTTCTTTGGCGGGACAGTGCCATCAACGAGTCCCACCGCCGCTGTCCAGTCACACACCCTACGTAACCTTCCAGGAGCGTATGTCGACTCCGACGCTTCCCTTGACCGAACGAACAGAGGTCGCGGACTTGGACGAGCACATGACAGCACAGATACGTTCTCCACGCTAAGCTCCCTTGAAGGGTCGCCAAGTTCGTGCTGGACTTATTCTCGTTCTCCTAGCCCCACCGCACGTTTCATAGATCCCATCGAGCGTGCTCGCTCACCTGACCTCGTCCATAACGGTGCGACACAACCCTCACATGCCCCCGGTGTCGCGCAACAAATGCATTCGCACAGTCAACCTGCCTCTCTCCCCCCCGAGGTGTACGACTTGTTTTCGCTCCAGCAGTTCGATGGCTCGTTCGCTTGTACAAACGACCTGGAGAGAATTGTCGGTGCAGAGATAGTGAGAAAGGCGGCAGATCTCGGCTTCGAGACAACGATGTGGACAACTGCCGTAGCAGTGGCTTATCTGAAGGAGCATATGGAAAGTGAACCGGATTTATTGGATACATTGCTTGAGAAGGTAAACGAGTTTGTCGAAAGATACGGTGATGAGAGGACTTTTCAAAAGATGGTCAGAGTGGCGTCCGGTTTCTTGGCATCTCCATCGCCCTGAATCTGATGGCATGATAGACGGTAGATGGTGAATACTGTATTTCCTACGGGCTGCAGCATGTATATCAGCGATTTGAGCAACTTTTGGGTTAACGCAGCAACCGACGACTGTTGCAGGAAATTATCGTGTTGAAGTCCATCGTGGAGCTAGCTCTACGCTGGCACGGCGAGAGCACACGGCATCGGTTACGTCCAAGAGCTGGTCTCCCGATTGACGGAAACGCCGATCGAGACTCGTAACAGCTCGACGAACGCGACGAGCTTATATGTGGACGCTTCGCATGAAGTTGTTATCATGAACAGTATGCTTTTCCTCTAGCGCGACCTTTATTGATTGCTAAAATGCTGGTTCGTTAGCTCTCATAGCGCTCAATCTATCGAGCTTCGCAACGGCTGGTCCTCTCCCTTCGGACCACATACCTCAAGTACGCTCTTTAAAGACCTCGCAAGTCGCTCCAATGTCCAATTCTAACGTGAGTCGCCAACAAGCTTGAAGCATGAAGTAAAATCTCACAAGCATAGCTGGGCTCACTTTTCGCACTCGACAGTCCTTGCCTGCGATTCTGAACCAGGACCTCAGATTCGGGTGATCGTTAACGACGGCGTCGTTCCATTGGGCGTTCTCAAAGGATGTCCTGAAAACCCTCATGGCATGTGTCCCTTGGATGTAGAGGCACAGAAATTAGGACGACGGATTGGGCTTGGGTTGGTTGCGAGCTTTTGATTTGTTATTGCTACGCGGTCCTGCTCGTCATGCTTTGTGACACAGCCACATGGTCGTTTCGTTCATTTCCACCAGGATATCGCTGATCCCTACAAAGTCGTGATGTTCTCTCTTGCGCAACGAACGCGTACGCTGGCGCAAAAGCAGATATTTTGTACCGCACGGCGAACATATTCAGCGACAGAGCTTCCACGGCCGCCCCCACCTACGGAAGAACCTCGTGTCGAGACGTTCTCTGCCCCTTCAAAACCCAGACTATACTACGCGCGACCTCCGACGCGTTCTGACTTGCCACACATCCCTGTAAGCTCTTTTTTTTTTTTGTCTCACTCTGCTCGTTGCGCAAAAGCCGGGCAGTGATCGCAATGTCATTTGCAATATTCACCGATGATTGAAACAGAAGCGATGGCCATATGTCCTCGCCTTTGCTGCCGTCGGCGTTTCCGGCTGGCTCGCGTTCTTACTCGTCGCAATGAACCAGGAAAGACTGTCTAGCTCCGTCGTTCAACGGATATTGCAGACGGTCCGCGCGAGCGAGGTGTTGAGAGAGGTCTTGGGGGATGCTATTCGGCCTGAACCGGTTTGGTATCTTAATGGGGACCCTTGGATAAGTGGTTCGGTACGTTTTCGAAAGCTTGAAGGCTGTTTTTTTCTTTTCTTTCCTTTCCTTCCTTCTTTCTTTATTTTTTGCCGTTCATGTTGATGGGGTTTCGATGTAGATTAATTTACCTGCGGGACATGTCGATGTGAGTTTTCGGTTAAAGGGACATCGAGGTGCGTTGTTTGATAGGACGCTTTTCGCCTGGCAATGCTAACAGCATTCGTCTGTACCTCCCCCCGCCCGCTCTTTACGACCGTACAGGGAGTGGAACGTTGTACTTTACTAGCATCCGAAAAGTAAAAGGAGAACCTTTCACACCACGTACGTTACGTGGTCCTTTTTCCTGAACAATGCCCATAGCTCACTTCATCCTAGTGCGATTTCGAGTGATATGCGACGATGGCAGGATCATAAACGTGCTTTCTCCGTTATCATCATCATCATCTATTGATACTTCTGTATCACAATCGCATTGAAGTTCCTGAAACGTTATTGCTCCATGGTTGGTAGCGAACGAGCATCAATATCACGCATGTTTGCTTTTTGCTCTATCATTGACCCGTGCTAGATTGCTTCTTGTTTATCGTCCTTTTAATTTTAGGAGTGAATGCTTATTTGCAGCTCTATTGGTAGCGTGGTAGCAAGACGACCGTTAAGAGGTGATGAGCAGGTGAGAACCCGAAACGAGGACGTGCGGATACGCTGGAAGATGTGGTTCGCTTCCGCCTTGCAGCTATTTTCCACTTACTCGCGTGTCGTCGCATACCCCGACAATTGACGGGAAAGACACGAGTACCGGCTGCGTTCTTTAAGTCGGCTCAACAGTGAAACTTCCGCATTCCAGAATCGACGGGATTTTCCTGGGAGGTAAATGAAGATATCTCATTATGAACACTGGCAGCCTTCACTGCACATGCCGCAGGTTCTCCAAGGTGGTTCCATTCGGCATATAAGCCAGACTCCTCCCAAGCTACGAATCGTATTTTTGGGGGTCAGTGGCAGAAAAAATCGAATTGCGAAGAGATGGCGTGTAGCGCTCGTACCAACATTGGAGCTGAAGTTCGGTGAGCCTGGTGGACGGCTGACGATAGTGTGAGATATCAGAGCATGTCCCCGCATACAGTTAATGCAAATATACATACGCCGCTATAGCCTCTCCGAGAGTGAATGGGCTCATATCACCGGGAGAAGGCTCCTTTTCCCAGGACCATGGTATGCATGGTACGTCGAACAAACAAGGACGGAATTTGCATGTACTCATTGGAATCTACGACACTACATACTGGGAATGATATGCCGGAGGGATCAGGCTGCATCCGTGTTTGAAGTTGCTTCCGTTAGTTTATGTGCTTGGAGTCCAGTCTTTGGAGGTCAAGTTACACCTATGGATGGGGTTTCTCCCTGTGTCTTGTGCGTGTCTTCCATGGCCGCTCGCATCCGTGCCAGTGGAAGTGGAAGAAAAAAAAAAGTTGCGTCCACTGTCTTCAAGTCTCGAGATTGAACTGGGCCCAGGCTAGCTTTCCAAAAATGATAAACCGTACATATTAGACAGCGCTCGTCCGCCAGTCTCGAGTCGGAACCCGTCGTTTTGTGATATGCATTGCGGCTTGTTTCTCTCGCGCTACAGCGGACATTTTGGTGTCTTGAAGACGAGGTGTAGGCTAGACTGCAGCTGCATAGCGAGCGATATTTAGCGTTGGCCTGGCTGTGGTGGGCATGGATTGGCCGGGTGGCATCGTCGAGTTGCCGAAAGGGCGCTTGTCCGCTGACGACGTCTCCAGAGCTGGTAGGTGAGGACATTCCGGTCAGTCACTAGCTGACAAGCGCTGCAGTGCAAGATAAAAACAAGCCATGACCATCGAACTAGTTCCTCTGCCCCTCCCACCATCAGCAGACCCATCCAAGTTTGTCGATTTCGGTCGACAAGTAAAAGGCGTCAATCCAGGAGAATTCACTTCAAAACAGTTTGCTGAGATCCGCGATGCACTGTACAAGGTTCGATCAGCTTAACTCGTTCGTGGTGTAGCGTTTTTATCCAACATATCAACGATCAGCATGGCGCTCTCCTCTTTCGAGACATCTCACTCACCCCCGAACAGCAATACGCACTGACCAAGGTATGTACACGCCATCGAATATGCTCCGTCTAGCTAACTAACTCATCCGTTCCAGGCCTTTGACCCCGAGGCTCAATCTTACGGACACGGCAACAACAAGATTCAAGATACCAAAAAGTCCGTTCTTCGCTCGATTCTTACAACCATTCCCCGCGTACCGCAGGTACAACTCATCGGTAATGGCATCGTCACCAATCACGAAGGCCTCGCCACCGCCGCTCTCCAGCACCCCTCCCACACGACCTTCCACAAGACCCGCGTGTCAGAGGAAGACGAAGCGAAAGGGTACACACGCTTCTACCGCTGGCACATGGATGCCGCTTTGTACGACTACAATCCGCCTCGCGTGACCACTCTCTATGGCATCACAGTGCCTAAGGGGGATCATCAAACCGTCAGGTATGATGACGGGACGGGAGATCAACTTCCAGTCCCACTCGGAACCACGGCTTTTGTATCAGGAAAGACCATGTTTGATATATTGCCGCCCGAACTCAAGAGCCTCGCCGTACGCACAAAAGTTAGATATGCACCACACCCATACGTATGGATGTCTCCTGCCCGCGCTCTTCCCACCGGTCTGGGTATAGACAATGAAGGTCTCGAGCTCGACATGAAAGATCTTCCAGAATGGGAAGAGGCAAAAGTTCAAACCCTCCCTGTGGTACGTTTCTGATCATTTATTTCCCGCAAGGCAAATACATGATCCAAATCCGAATCCCAACTCAGCTCTGGAAGAATCCAGTCACCCAAGAGCTCCACTTCCAAGTGCACCCGTGTGCCGCTCAAGAGCTGATTGTTGACCCTCTTCCGCAAGGTGCTAAGCGTGAGGGAGCCCTCTACCCCAACGGCGGTCATATCAAAGATCTCGGCGAGGTTCGCTCGCTTCTTTACAAGATGCAAAGACCAGCGATTGCGCCACAGGTGAGAAAGATTGAAAACCCCTCTTCTCGGACTTTCTCTCTCATATATTTTTTTAACGTCGACGTTCCACCAGCTGGTTTATCCCCACGACTGGCAAGAACGCGACCTCATTATCTTTCATAACCGCGGTGTTTTGCATACTGCCGTGGGTGCGTTTAGGCTGGACCAAGTCCGCACTTTCCATCAGTGCAACCTCGCTGCATCTAACATTCCCGCTGGGCCCTCGGAGCAGGATATTGCCAAGTGGGCGTGATGGAAATTGAATGCTTGCCTCGTCTTTTTGCATTCGTGTTGTTTTTGTCTCCCGGCCTTTCTCAGTCCCTCTCACTTTACTTCAAATTCTTGAACCATACAGTCGTTGTCCATTGCATTACTGGCGCGAGTCGTCGAGACAAATAAGTTTCTCGTGGCCATTAAAGGTACGCATCTCAACGATGTTCGGAGCAAAACAAGGATATCAGGCTGGGTCGGAAATATGCTGTTTTATGATTCACGCACACCTCCCAATTGGACGGACCCAGTATCAATGACCTTCTCAGGCCAGACCGTGAAGTCTGCCTCACAACGTAAGAAATTTAGCACCCTCGGCATTCGACTGATGGACCCGCGATATGAACATAGCTTACGCTTTCGCCATGGGCGATGTTGTTAGAGGGTGATGGAAATTGGTGATGGGGTGAGCAGGTCACCGTAACATCGATCTAATGAGTCGTGGGAGTCTTAATGTCCGAGAAGCGAGAAAGACACGATACCGTACAAGGGCTGACCAACATCGAACCGAGTCGTCCAAGACCTACATGACGAGTCAACGAGTATGAGAGGTCTTACCTATATATCGAGAATAGACTGCGCTAGTCATGCACGAAATAGAAAGCAAAAGAAAAATTAACAAGACAAACCTAAACTGCAATCCACCACGTCGGCATCGACAACATGCTGATAATTTTGTTCAGAGCCGAGGTAAATTGTGAGGGACTAATAACGAGTGACAAAGAGACTCAGTCTTGAGAAGTGGTATCACGAAGACTTTATTCAACTAACCTAATAACAAGTGACAAAGAGACTTCTTGAGTCAGTAAAATAGAAGTACTAGATAATGAAAGAGCTCACCTCAGTCTCGAGTAGTGGTATCACGAAGACTGAGGTGTGCAAAGAAAACTTCGACACAAGTTTGACAGAGAGATTACATAATCCATCCACGACATATCAATCGCCACCAATTTACAACACGCCCACTTGGTGTGAGATGGATTAAAACATGATACCCATCCCTTCAGAAAAGCGAATATGTTTCTCCTGTGTGAGCCCCTTGGTGAGAACATCAGCAACTTGGTTTGTTGTCGGAACATACTTGGCAGCTATCTCTCCCTCATCTAACTTCTCCTGAATGAAGTGGTAATGGATAGCAATGTGTTTCATCTACTCGTGGAACATTGCATTCTTTGCAAGAGCCATTGCTGACTGGTTGTCAATCAGAAGAGTTGTAGGTTGGGTCGAGAGCATGTCGAACTTTTGAAAAAACGTTCGAAGCCAGATGGCTTCTTTTGTAGCGGAAGCGGCAGCCATGTACTCTGCTTTCATACTTGATAATGTGATGGAGTGCTGTTTCTTCGAAGACACCAGCGAGGATAAAGACATACCCCATGATTGAGTGACGATCACTGACATCAGATGCCCAGTCCATATCAACGTATGCATACAAATCACTTTCCTGATCGCCGCGAAAAATGAGTTGTGCATCACCTGTGCCCCGCAAGTAATGGTAGACTCGCTTGAGAGCTGTCATGTGTGCATGGCCTGGTGTGGCTACGTACTTACTAAGTGTGCCCACTGTGAAAGGAAGGTCTGGATGGGTTGCAAGCATAGCATACATGAGTGCTCCAAGAGCACTCTGATACTCTTGTATGTCAATTTTGGCTTCGTCAAGCTTGATTAACTTGACATTGGGGTCAATTGGAGTTACAACTGGACGACAGTCACTCATGCCATGTTATTCGAGAATTGATTCAATGTATTGACATTGTGAGAGCTTGATAGTTCATTTGTCGCAATCGCAAATTATTTCCATGCCGAGAATCCAGCATGCCTCTCCAAGATCAGTCATCTTGTACTCGCAAGCTAGCTGCACCTTGAGTCATTTGATGGCTTTTTTGTTCTTGTAAAACATGAGTTTGTTGTCAACGTAGACTGCGACAATCAATAGAATCCCATCTTTGACTTTGTAGAAGATGCTGTGATCTGCCTCACTGCACGTGAAGCTGAGTGACTCGAAAACGGTATGTAGCCACTCGTACCAAGACTTATGAGCTTGCTTTAGACTATAGAGAGGACGACAAAGGCACCAGACCTTGTCACATGATGAACAGAAACTGGGTGGGAGCTCGAGGTAGATTTCTTCTTCAAGATTCCCATTGAGGAAAGCTGATTTAACATCCATTTAATGGATTTCGAGGTTGTACTTGGCTACAATTGTGAGTAGAGCACGGATTGTCGCAAATTTCATGACGGGTGTAAACGTGTCTGTATAGTCGATGCTGTGGATCTGCGTGAATCCCTTTGCAATCAATCGTGTCTTGTACTTGTTGATTTCGCCGTCAGGACCACACTTTATCTTGCAGACCCATTTCGAGTCAATGACTTTGCGGTGTCGTGGGCGGTCAACCTCCTCATATAATCTGATGTCCTCAAATACTCGAAGTTCATCGAGCATAGTGGCATGCCATGACTCAGTGTCAGGATGTTGGGTGGCTTCCACGTAGGTCCTTGGTTCATCCTCAGTGGCTGCGTCAGCTTTGTACGCGTGTTCGCCTAATTTGCTAAAGCCCTCTGTCTCAGCGCCCACTGCCTCTGCAACCTCCTGCTCAAGTCTAGCACTATCACCACTCTCTACCTTGACAATCCCACTTCCATGTGGCTGCAAACTCGCCTTCT
The DNA here is from genome assembly GCA_021018615.1 of Phlebopus sp. FC_14. Classification (NCBI taxonomy): domain Eukaryota; kingdom Fungi; phylum Basidiomycota; class Agaricomycetes; order Boletales; family Boletinellaceae; genus Phlebopus; species Phlebopus sp. FC_14. The sequence continues at coordinate 407,753 of JAEVFL010000002.1, read as the reverse complement.
CATATGCGTTAACGAAGAAACAACTGTCATTGAGACGAAGATATCACTTAGCGCTCAAGGTGTTTCATTTTTATTTCATTTTCCTTTATCTTATCTTATCTGGTTGGCGCTTATCTTATCGGTGAGCGTTAATCTTATCTCATCTTATCTGTGGCTAGGTAGTCTAGACAGCTTCTAGACTTACGACCTCGACCTTGGAGGTCTAGGGTTATACCTTAGTACTTAGTATGCTCACCTCAGAGGGGCACGGATCATGGTCCGTGCGCATTATCTAGGGTATATAAGTAGCTATGGTTCCTCCTGTATTTCCTTAGTTCAATATATTCATGGTTCCACAGTAAAACCCTTGGCCTCGTTGCTATAGAAGGGCGTGGGACTTAACGGGTCTTGTGGACTCCGTGTCGGGCTACGATAGTACCCAGTCTCTCATCTTTTAGTTGGTTTGTTTTTCGTTATGTTCCACTTGACGTATAAGAGTCGTCATCTCGAATCGGCGGTTTGCATTGTCTGGAAGAGCGTCTGATGTCTGGAGGTGGAATGGGACATGGGTATGGTGCAGGAGGACCTTGGAAAGGCCCAGTACGCTTTGGAGGTGGACGGAAAGTCGCTTTGGACAATTCTCGACGATGTTCAGGTGGTAAGTCTTCAACTTTGGGCTGTAGCAGCTGACTTGATCCATTTTCACTAGATTCATCAATTCTAGTCAAAGCAGGACATGGAGGCATGCTGTATACATCGTCTATGACGTTTTCAATGTCTCCGTCATTGCCATGAGTGGTGTACACTGGCTCATCGACATCTGGGACCTCCTCAATACATACTCAGTAGTCTGGTGCTGTTGGGCTGCCACCACCATCTGTCAGGTCGTTCTGAGCAGGTAAGTGGTTTATTTCATCGCCGTTGTCAGCACTGATGTCAATTTTAACACGCGTTAGAGTGCTGCCATCTCCCTTGTCGAAGGCAACGTCTCTGGATTTGAAAATGCGGCTGGTTGGACGATGCAAACAGACAAAGGCACTGCGATGCTCTGTGTACCCCAAATGAATACATTCGAGCGATTTGGAGTCGAGCTTGTGCCGTTTTTCATCTGGTATATGCACATGTGCTTTGCAACCGAAAATTTGAAGATGTGCGACTGATGGTTTATTACCAGTGAACTTCTTGTATGGTGTAACATTGCCGTCGAGTGCACACATTGGGATACAGTTCAGAATATGTGTCGCATGGAGAATTGCATCGCCCCAGTACTTGTTTGACAGGCCAGCGTCACTTAGCATTGAGCATGCACATTCAACAAGCATGTAGTTCATCTGCTCACTGACACTGTTTTCCTGAGGTGTGTATGCATTCATCTTTTCATGATGAACCCCCTTTGATGAGAGGTAGGCTTCGAATTCTTTTGAGCTATATTCACCACCACCGTCTGAGCGGAACAAATTTGCACATTCACCAGTGACCATTTCCACTCGCTCAAGATAAGCTCTCATCTGTGTGAAAACTTCGTCCTTCGATTTCAGCAGCTTGACTACAATGTGATGTGAGTGACCATCAGTACTGATAGCCAGATCGTGCCAATGTCTGCATAGAGCTGCAAACGTCCAAATATGTGTAGTGAAGGATGCGAGGATGCTCAATGGTCGACTTGTGAGGGATTACTTCACGATGCTGCTTGCCTTCGAGGCAAGCTTGACACAGCTCGTTGTGAGTTGTTGGACCTGTTACCTCCATTTCACTGACCGTTTCCTTTCAAAACAGCTTTAAGATTGAATTCATGTTTATGTGCCCAAGTTGTCGATGCCATGTTTTAAGTGTGGCTTTTGACGTTTTCATCTTTACGATGAAACTACTCAAGGTAGTATCAGGGTCGGAGGATGATGATGGACTATAGGCTATGTGTGCATGTGCAAGTATGCGAAGAATGACGAGTAGAATGTAGAGGGATTCACGCTTGTGTGTGAGAGCAGCAAGTTCACCGTTCATTGAAATTCAACATTCATTTTGTCTGAATGATAAGTTGAAACCGTGACCTGTGAGCCATGGTACTGACAATAGGTTTCCGTCTAGGTCAGGGACATAATATATATCTTGAAAGATGGTTTCATATGTGTTGCAATTGCCAATGTCAACATCTGTGAAGACACGACCAACTCCAGTTGTGGAAATAGAGCGACCATCACTGATTACGACTGGGTGTGGAGGGCATAGCAGATGGAATGTCATGAACCAAGATCGTTCATGAGTTATACTTGCAGATGTGCCAGAGTCAATGATCCACTCGAATGTGCTCTGGTGAGAACTTGATGCTCGTCCAACGAAAAGTCGCAGAGGAGCTTGTTCATCAGGAACGACATTGGCAATCTGTGCCGCAAGGTCAGGTTTATCTTTCGTCTTGTCTTTCTCGCTGATGAATGTGTTTTTTGCATTTTCATCAGCCTTCTTCTTTTGACAGTCTCTCTCAAGATGGCCCAATTTGTTGTAGTAAGTACATTTGTCCTTTTTCTTGTCTTTCAACTTTGACTTTTCCTTCTGTGGAGTAGGGCCTCTAATGACAAGTGCTGACTGTGTTGTGTATCGAGATTTTTCTTCAATGAGAATTTGCGAGACGATGGCTTCAACAGTTAGCTTGTTGGCGGATGACATAAGGATAGAGATAAGGAAACTATGATTGCAACTGCAATAAGTGAGTCGTCGAGTGGCTGACCTAAGGACTTCAACACATAGGCCTTTTGTCACATGGCGTTTAGCTGTGATTCCATGATAGAGTCATCAGAGAGAGTACCACAAAAAAGTTCACCAATAAGGTAAGCAATAGTTTGCTTGCCTTTTCCTTCGTAACGCTCCCATAGTTTGCTCCAGACATCTGCTGCTGACATGGCATACAGAACTCTGCTCAATGGCTCATCTTTGAGTGTGAGGGTTATCTGGGCACGAGCTTCCTTATTTCGAGTAAGCCAATTAGCTAACTGTGCTTGATTAGACTCATCAGGCTTTGCTTCTGAGCCATTGACAATTTTCGAAAGTCCCTGAACATCAAGAATCATTGTGATGCGGTACTTCCATGTCTGGAAGTTTGTATCATCGTTTTTGAGGGAAGAGATATCGTAAAGTCGGCTCGAAGCTTGATTTACTTTGCCAGAGGCTAAGATCATAGTGGAAGCTGTCGGAGGGTTCGAAGACCCAAGAGCTGATGCTAAAGGGGGAATAGTGGGCTGTTCGGATGACATAGTTTGAAAGTAGGCTGGTTAACTAAGAACTTGTTAGGTTGATTAGAGCATGAGGCTCATAACCTTTTGTTCAGAGCCAAGGTAAATTGCGAGGGACTAATAACGAGTGACAAAGAGACTCGGTCTCGAGAAGTGGTATCACGAAGACTTTATTCAACTAACCTAATAACAAGTGACAAAGAGACTACTCGAGTCAGTAAAATAGAAGTACTAGATAATAAAAGAGCTCACCTCAGTCTCGAGTAGTGGTATCACGAAGACTGAGGTGTGCAAAGAAAACTTCGACACAAGTTTGACAGAGAGATTACATAATCCATCCATGACATACCAATTGCCACTGATTTACAACAGATAATAGGTAGACGAGTGGGACAAAACAGGGAAGGCGAGCGTGGAGACAAGACAAGATGAGACGAAATGAGACGGACGAGATGAGGAAACAGGAAAACTCCGTTGAAGAGCTCGTTCAGGAGTGCATCTAGAAGCCCATTGTGCGTCAACACCCATCCTTGATTTGTAGAATCGAGTGACCTCAAATGGAGATTTGCCAAGTGAATCCTGACACTTGTTATTGTAAGAGAATTGTGCCAGCACTAGCCAATCAGACCAATCATATTGTTATGTGCATCTCTTACTATGGAAACTCTTTTCCTTTCTTGTATGTTTCCTTTTTCGCACTTTATCTGTTTTCGTCCAAAAGACCTCGATTCAGTAGTAACGCCATTTCTTATCTTTCTTGATGGTCTGTGCACATTGACCTTTCCATGGTCCGTGCACCAATCTCTTACATATATAAAGAACATGTACATTAGTATTTATCCTAAGCTAGTTCTACGCAGAATATAGCTTATTCTCATCTGAACTCTTGTGTGCGATTGCACGAGTCGTCGAACCCACTCTTAAGTGGTTCGCTTGATTGAACAGTTTGCAGCTCTGTATAAAAGCTCGGAACACTTGACGACATTGTTCGCGATTGCACCTCAAGTTCAATCCACGTAACAAAAGAACTAGCTTTTATATCGTCCTCACTCATCGTAGTGCCAGGACTTTATTCAAACTAGTATCAACGACGACCTCTTGTTCCAAAACCGGTTTCAGCCCGTGAGGACAAGACAACAATATCCTCGACAACATAGTCGAAGGACGACAGGAGCCAGGGCAAACTCCAGCAAATACCCTTGACCACGTTTCCTTCAAAGAAACCAACACATGCGGCCTCTTCCAGGCACGCTACTGATACGAGGTCTAGGATCTCATCCTACCCTCATCCGAAGTCTATTACTCCTGAACAAAGAAGAACCGGGAAGCAACGTGCTGAAGAAGCATCAGAACTTCCTCCCAGATCCCCGACACCTGAATCTTCGGAACATATCTCAGAGATATCCGAAGAAGATACTCCCTATTCAGCAGTAACCCTCACTTTCCTTACACATCGACCACCATCCCCCATCATGTCGACCTCTACCCCTGCTGAAATCAAGATTGGTGCTCCTACACACTTTGATGGAAGCCCAGATGATGCTAGAAGATGGCTAGCCTCTGTCGGGGCATACTTTACCCTGAACCACAAGATTTATGATACCGATACCAAGAAGATTATCGCCGCTTTGGCATATATGACGAAAGGATCTGCTGCATCTTGGGCACAGATCAGATATGATGAAGCTGACAGGACCTCATGGAGAACCTGGGACAAATTTAAAGAAGATTTCAAGACAGCCTTCATCATCTCAGACCAGAAGAGCGAAGCCATTGCTCAGATTTCCACGATCAGACAGAACCCTCATTTCAAAACATTGGGGGAATTCAACTTCGCTTTTAGACTCCTTGCTCATCGCACAGGAGTAGCCGATGAAAACACCATGATTTCTTGGTATATGCAAGCATTGAACCGAGGCCTAACCTCTCAGATTATCAAGATGGAGAACGTTCCCGATACCTTGGAAAAATGGATCGCCAAGGCTGAATATTTCAATGTCCAAAATGAAAGACTGAAAACTCTCCATTCCTATTCCTCGAACTTCAAGTACGTTCCCACTCAACCTCGTCCTACTCCAAGAAGAGACCCCAATACTATGGACGTGGATCGAACCTCGTTGTCTCCATTGCAACGAGCGGAGTACATGAGGAAAGGACTATGTTTTCGCTGTGGACAACAAGGACACATAAGCCGGGACCATAAAATGTCCAATTTCCAAAACCCGAGACAAGGAGTGACAAATAAACCTCCTCCTCTATAGAACCAACGAATGATCGCCGCTGTCACTCCTAGAACAGCGCCAACAATACCAAGACCTCTTCCCACTCCACCTTCCCAAGTTGCAACATACGTAAACCAACTTCGGAACCGGAATGTACGGGAAAACAACATCATAAGAGTACTACGTACTATCTATGATCAAGAAGAAGAAGAAACCATGGCAAAGATAGAAGAAGTTTCTGATACTGCATCAGTAAAAGTCACTCACATTCCCTTGGATTTTTAGAAAAGAGGACAGAATCGACGCCTGTACCTCTTGAAATTGCACCTGTAATAGTAGCCGAAATCTCCCAATCTATGCACGTCCCCGTTATTGCTACTATTGGTGCCGAAGCCGTCGAAACCCATGTCCTCATTGACAGTGGAGCGGGAGCAAACCTTATCGATTGGGGATTCATCCGAAGATACAAAGTTCCATATACTTCTCTTCGACGATCCCTAAAACCGATCAATGTCGATGGATCTTCCAACAAAGGAGGTCTTATCAGATTTCAAGTCCGAATTCCTATTCAAATGCAGGAATTCAAAGAAGAACGAACCTTTTTCGTAATGGACTGCAGAAAAGAAGATTTCATACTTGACCTTCCATGGTTGAGAGAAATAAATCCAATGATCGATTGGGATCTTGGAACAATCAATTTACCTGAAAAGAATGATTTCAAGGAATGTCCTCTGGAACAAAGAATCAACGCCATGAGGACTTTAGAACGTGCCAAAAAACTAGCTGCTCTAAGAAGGAAGAAGGTCGAAGAAAAGGAGGAAGAAGAAAAAGACACTCTTCTGGTGAAGAAACTGTCTCCTCACGCGACTATCCCTACAAAGGGATCAGAACAGGCGGCCGGCTTTGATCTATATTCAGCCGAACATATCAAAATCTGCATTCCACCCAACGAACGGTACCCCATCGATACCGGTATTACGGTAAAAGTCCCAAAGGGGACCTATGCTCATATTGCCCCTAGAAGTGGACTGGCTGCTAAACACTCCATCAATATCACTGCTGGAGTAGTTGATGCAGATTTTCGGGGCTCTATAAAGGTTATGCTCATTAACAATGGCCAAGAAGACTTTCACATTGTCAAGGAAGACAGGATAGCTCAACTCATACCAGAAAGAATCTCTTATCCTGTCATCAAAGAAGTTCTGGAACTTGACGATACCAAACGAGGAGATAAAGGGTTTGGTTCCACCGGAATATCAACCGGAAGAACGACTATCTCCACGGAAATCGCTCAAGAAGAGAAGAAGGAAAGACCTATTCTTCCATCAGAATATATCGACTTCTCTGAAATCTTCGAAAAGAAATCCACGGATCATGTACCCCTGGAACGGCCCTTCGACCATGCCATTGACACTGATGACACCTTTGTACTGAAAGTGGCAAAAGTATATCCCTTGAACCCTAAAGAATTGGAAGCATGTCAGGCATTCGTCAAGGAACATTTGGAAACTGGCAAGATTATACCGTCGAAATCTCCACAAGCATCTCCCTTTTTCTTCGTCCCAAAAAAGGATGGTTCATTTCGACCTTGCCAAGATTATCGATATCTAAATTCCCACACAATCAAGAACGCTTATCCCTTGCCCTTGATTTCTGACCTTATCGATAAACTGAAGGGATCCAAATATTTCACAAAATTCGATATCCAATGGGGATACAATAATATCCGTATTAAGCCAGGTGATAGGTGGAAGGCAGCCTTTATATGCCCTCTCGGACTTTTCGAACCCACGGTGATGTTCTTCGGCCTCTGCAATTCGCCTGCTACATTCCAGGCATTCATGAATGACTCGTTTAAAGATCTTTTGGCCGAAGGATGGATTATTATCTATATGGACGATATTTTGATTTTCTCCTCAGATCTTACGGTCCACAGAGAACGCATCAAGAAAGTTCTCCAACAACTTCAAGAGCATGATCTGTACCTCAAATTGGAGAAGTGCAAATTCGACGTTACAGAAGTCGACTACCTCGGAATGATCATTTCGGAAGGATCAGTCAAAATGGATCAAGGAAAACTCAAAGCCATTGATAACTGGTCAACTCCTTCCTCTGTCAAACATGTCCGATCATTCCTTGGATTTTGCAACTTTTATCGACGATTCATCCTGTCCTTCTCCACAATCGCTCGACCTCTCGTTGACTTGACAAAGAAGACCGTGTCTTGGAATTGGACTGATGAATGCGACACAGCATTCCTTACACTCAAGAAGACATTTGCTCAACAACCGGTATTGTTGATGCCTGATATCTCTCGTCCATTCTTTATCATGACAGACGCATCTCTACACGCCACTGGTGCTGTGTTGATGCAGAAAGATCCTAATGGTGGCCTCCATCCTTGTGCATTCCTTTTCCAGACTTTTTCTCCTGCGGAACAGAATTATGATATCTATGATCAGGAACTCCTCACTGTTATACGTGCACTCGTCGCATGGAGACACTATCTTCAGGGGACTGAACATCAAGTTACGATTTTCACCGACCACAAAAATCTTACCTACTTCAAATCCCCTCAGAAGTTGTCTCGTCGTCAAGCCCGTTGGCTCATGATTCTTCAAGACTTTGACTTAAAACTTGAACATGTCCCTGGTTCTCAAATGGGACCTGCCGATGCGCTATCACGAATGCATGACATTGATACATCTGACAATAACACTGCCGTAACACTCCTTCCCGACAACCTCTTTACCCGATCCTTTGATCTCGCTCTGGTTGAGAAGATTAAGCATTCTACAATCACCGATCCTCTGGTACTCTCCACCCTACAAGCTTTGAAGAATGAAAAATCCTTATTTCCTCAATACTCTCCTCTGGATTGGCATTATGATGGCGCCAACCTTTTCTTCAAGAATCGTTTATATATTCCTCCTGATCATTGCCATGCTGTTGTCAAGACTCTCCATAATTCTCCCATGAGCGGGCATCCTGGAATATTGTGCACTATCAACTTAATAGCTCGCGATTTCTGGTGGCCTGGTTTATCCACTTTTGTCCGGAAGTTTGTCTCTGGCTGTGCCACCTGCCAGCAAATGAAAGTCAATATCCACCCTTCCGTTCCGGCGCTCGTTCCTATTCCCTCCTCCTGCACCCAACCCTTCCAACAGATTTCTATGGATCTGATCACCAATCTTTCTTTCTCTGATTCCTATGATTTGATTTTGGTTGTGGTCGACCACGGTCTTACAAAGGTGGTAATTTTATCCCCATGTAATAAAACTATCGATGCTGCTGGCATAGCCCAAATATTTTTCAAGAACGTCTTCATCCGATTTGGCCTTCATGAAAAGGTCATCTCTGACAGAGGCCTGCAGTTCGCCTCAGCTTTCTCTCAAGAATGTTGAAGTATGATATCGCTCTTTCTTCGGCATATCATCCTCAAACAGATGGAGAAACGGAAAGGACAAACCAAGAAATTGAAACCTTCCTACGAATATTCTGTGACGGAAACCCAGAAACTTGGGCCCAGTTCTTTCCTTTTGCAGAGTTCGCCCATAACTCCAACGTCCACTCGGTAACGAAGAAAACCCCTTTTTCCCTTATCCTTGGTTACGAACCCAGATCTTATCTGGAACTTGCCAAGATCTCATCTAATCTCCCACATATTGAAGAACGATTAACTTCTCTGTGAGAAGCACGGAAGGAAGTACTTGCTGCGCATGAAATCGCACAACGAGTCATGAGAGAACGTATTACATCAAGGTTTTCACCCTGGAACATGGGTGACAAGGTTTGGCTAGAAGGACGCAATCTATGCATGGCATATCCATCTAGGAAGCTAAGCTCAAAAAGGGAAGGACCTTTTGAAATTGTACAGGTCCTCTCTCCTATCTCTTATCGGCTTAAACTGCCTCCGACCTGGAAAATACACGATGTCTTCCATGCATCACTGTTATCGTCCTATCGGGAAACTCCCGAACATGGACTGAATTTCCTTCGACCATCCCCTGACTTGATAGAAGGTGAAGAAGAATATGAAGTTCATCGGATCTTGGCCCACAAAGGATCACCGGGCCGAAGGCATTATTTAGTTTCCTGGAAAGAATACCCCTCATCTTAAAACACATGGGAACCTGAAGGAAACTTCAAACATGCGAAAACAATCCTGCGAGCATATAAACTTCGACATCGAAAAGATTTTCCGGCAATCCGTTCTCTCTCCACCCACAACTAAAGTCAATGCCTCCTGCTCGAGTTCATTGATTCCACGATCTTCCATTCCATCCCCAAGACATAAACCTCGTTGATCAACTCGATCTATATGCCTCTATACTCGAAGACCATATGTTCGTTTTACCCATAAATCAATCTCCTCATTATCATCTAGATCTCGAACATCTCCTTACCATCTACCAACTTCATGCCACGTTCATACATAGATACCACCACCTCAGATCGGAAGAGATTTCCCTCGCCGCATTCATCGCGACCACCGACACCACTATCTTCCACATCCGACGAGAACTTTTACTCCTTGCCAATCTTTTGGGATTCTCTAATGTTACTTTGGATCTCCCTCACGATAGTCTCGCTAGAGTTATGGGAGACGTCATCCCCGACCGATTATCGCCTTCTCCTGAACCTTTACCAGTTCCTCCTCCTGATAACTCTAGCGAGCCTTCTTTGAAAACTATAGAAGAAACCCCCTCACCAGAGAGAACTCTGGTCAATCCATCTGAAACTGGCTCTTTGTCTTCCTTTGTCACACCCACTCCACCTTCACAAGTGGCCAGAAGACATTCCCCGTTAACTCCAAGGAGACGACGCTTTCTTATTTCTCCTTATGGATTGGCTAGTAGCCCACAATTCCGTTGATCCGCCGCTGCTCCCACGTCACCTGCCACCTCTCCACCCTCTTCCTCCTCGTCTGGGACTAGAGAAAATCCTATTGACATAGACGCAATCTCCTCTCCTAACCTGGAACCAACTCATAACATCGTTCCTATCACTTCTCTGGAAGTACAATGCTTTCAGTGCAATGAAACTGGACACATTCGCATCAATTGTCCTCACTACAAATGTCCATATTGTCACGTCTTGCGACCTGGACACAACCAAGGACAATGTCCTAGTCGACGAACTTGTCATCATAGGAGAGGGTCAAGAATTTGTGATTGCCCGGCTCATATAGAACAACCCAGGAGGGTGAGACATGATCTTACTGATCACGATCTTCATAATGCAGGAGAAGCCTCATATACGGAGCACAATTATTATTATGGGAGTGATTAGTCGGTGACTAACATTTATCCTACAAAGGGGGTAATGTTACGTGCATCTCTTACTATGGGAACTCTTTTCCTTTCTTGTATGTTTCCTTTTTCGCACTTTATCTGTTTTCGTCCAAAAGACCTCAATTCAGTAGTAACGCCATTTCTTATCTTTCTTGATGGTCTGTGTGCATTGACCTTTCCATGGTCTGTGCGCCAATCTCTTACATATATAAAGAACATGTACATTAGTATTTATCCTAAGCTAGTTCTACACAGAATATAGCTTATTCTCATCTGAACTCTTGTGTGCGATTGCACGAGTCGTCGAACCCACTCTTGAGTGGTTCGCTTGATTGAACAGTTTGCAGCTCTGTATAAAAGCTCGGAACACTTGACGACATTGTTCGTGATTGCACCTCGAGTTCAATCCACATAACACATATGGCTTTTCAGAAATGAAAAATCAGATAGTTATTTTTGACCATTCCTTCATTCAGATAGTGGTAATCTTATACCATCCACTTGGTGCCTTCCTTCTTAGGAACAAAGAATACAGGCGACATCTGAGGTGATTTAGATGGTCTAATATAGCCCTTTGAGAGCTGATCTTCAATAAATGACTTGACTTCATCCTACTCCTGAGCTGAAAGGGAAATCATTCTGCCTTTCTTAGGTTTGAAGTGATCTTTTAGGTCAATTGCATGATCCCACAGCTTGTGTATTGGCATGTGCTCCGATTCTTTCTTTGAGAAAGATTTGTAAAAGTCTTTATGGTAGATGCTAGGAACCAGTTCCTTTATTGGTGTTTCTAACACAACTGTGCTTCAAAGCTTCTTCCATAAGTCATCAGTTTCAAGGTCACTGATAAGACCTTTCCATTTGGAGACTGCTTCGACTTCTTCATCTAGTTCCATCAAAGTGAGGCACATAGCACGATTAGATAGTTGATAACAAGATCATAGGCAATGATTTAATTTAACTTCTCCTATTTGCCAGTTAATATTAGGGTTATGATACTTGAGCCAGATATATCCAAGGATGATTGCAGCAGTGTCAAGATCACTGATTTTGACTTGAACTACTTCTTTGTGACCTTTATATTCCATACAGATTTCTACAATATGAATAATGTCTTCTGCTCAGTTCTTTATACCATCAACATTAAAAACCAGGATAGGTATCGGCAACTTGCATAGCATGAAGCCTTGTCACTTAGCCCATTGGTGATCGATAAAAATAGAATTTGCTTCACAATCTAGAAGTGCCTGCACCTGAATGGGTGATGTGGTGTCAACATCCATGTATTTGTGTATTACTTCAATTGGGATCTTGAGTTTCTTCTTGAGGGATACTAATCTAGTAAGAATCCATTCAGGAAAATCATCTCCAGAGGATAGGGAGTTGATGGATAAAGTATTTGATTTTGTTTTCAGGGAATTAAGCACTGGTTGAGCAGCCAAGCCTCATAAGGAGGACCCTCCTTCTATGTATGTATCCAAGAAATCAGAAAATAGAGAAACTAAACTATTTTTTTGTGATTTTGTTTTTTCTTCTTTTGTAGATTGTTTTATGTTTTTTGGACTATCTAAAGCACACATATCAAGAACTCGAGATGAAACTAAACTATCAGAAGTATCAAAAATATCAAGAATAGAAATCCTATTAGTACAAGAGGAGGAAAAAGAATTGTCCACATGGTTATTAACACATTTCTGCCCTGTTTAAGTTATAGGCTTGGGCTTCCTGACAGATGCTTTTGAGCGCTATCTGCTGCCTGCCAGAGATGTGACACCCTGAACTGTCCCTGTATTCAAGGATCAAAGGCTTTTCTCTGAGCCTTCATCTCTGAATCGTGCATATCAAAGAAGAAGGTCTTGACCTCCTTGAAATCCATGCCATGCCAATGATCAGTTAGCACACTTTCAGTTTGTTGCACCTGGTGACCAGACTTTGCCGACATCTGGTGCCAGTCTGAGGTGTGACAGTCTGAACCACATTGTCAGTTTGGTGTTTTGCACTGTTGGGCAAAGTGGCCTGCCTTGCCACATTTGTAACAGTCCATCTGGAGGCGTCTTCTCTCTGGGTGCTTGATCTCATCAATGATCTTTTTATTTGGTCAATAGAGTTGGGCATTATCAACATAGATGATAGTAACAACCATTTTGATGTGCTTAATCTATACATGAATATTCCAGCATCGAACTTGAGGCATTCAAAGCCCATCTCTTTGAGAGATTCATCAAGGGTTCTTCACCAGGATAAACCACCTTGTTTAAGTCTATAGAGAGCACACTTTAATTGAAGAACTAGGTGCTCCTGTTCTTTAGCACTAAAGCCTTCTGGCTGCTCCATGATATGGTCAGTGGCTCACATTGGTGTGGAGTATATACTGAGACTATAGGAACTGAGATTGCTCTAGCTTTAGAGGGGCTGAGAGAAGACTCAGGAGGATTCAATAAGAAATCCCCTGGTCACTGCATTCACCCTTTATATACCATACAGGGGTTTGTACATGTAGTTAACGGATCTACCGATAAGATGGAAAACATATGTACCAGGCATGCATCAAGCATAGCCATGGAATGGAAGAGAAGTAAAACATAAGGTAAACACATGTAAAATGGAAGTGGAAGCATGGACAGGAGGTAAACATGTGCTGCCACGATCATACATGAGATCGGTGAGGATACCATGATGTGTGGTAGCTATTAAATATTAAATAGCTATGAAATGGAAAATATACGTAGGAGGTGAGGCATGGATCTAGAATTGTCCATGCATATGTGAAAGGTGGGCATAGGGGCTAGTCCTTGTGGCATACAATCTAATTGTACGTGTCAAGTCATATGATTAGGAAAGAGACTTAGACGTTTCTAAGTCTTGAAAGTAGGTGTGCTAGACGCTAAAGGCTCAATAAATTAGAATAAATAGAAAGAATAAATAAATAAATAGGGGAAAAATACATATTGTAATACTACCTTCCTCCTAAGGATCGACTTCCAGGTGATCAAAGAGAGTGTCACATGATGAAGGGACAGTTAAATTATCAAAAGCCATGAATAATGACAAGAAATCCAAGTAAGCCATTCGTAGCTTACAAGGAGCTGAGGGATTTGCCCGATGAAAGGCTGCAACTGCATCGGAAGCATTGGCCAGATTCTCAATGGGTTCCCACGTTCTATCTTCATCTGTATAGCCCCTCTAGTGGACTAAGTATTTGAGTCGGTTACCCCTTTTTTGAGATTCGACCACATATTTCACTTCATATTCTTCTTCCCTGCCCTCAATTACTTCAATGGGTCCAACTGATTGCCCAGGCAAGCACTCTTTGTAAGGCTTGACCTGTGAAATATTAACTGTAGGGTGAATACACATAGACTTTGGTAGCTTAAGCATCAATGTATTAGAGCCAACCAATCGGGTGACCTCATAGGGACTGATCCATCGTTTGGTTAATTTATGTGAAGCTCTTGGCAGGCGCAGGTTACTTGTGCTGAGCTAGACTCTATCCCCAATGATATATTCAGGGGCATCTGATCTGTGCTTATCGGCTTGCATTTTCATTCGCTTTTGAGCTGCTAATAAATTCGCTTCTATATCTTTTAAAGTCTTGGCCATTTCTTCGGCAAAGTCATTAGCAGCTGGTGCTTTAGACACATATTGATCGAAGCCCATTCTTGGAGTATATGACCTTGTGACTTCAAAAGTGGTATTCTTTGTAGAAGCCTGCTTCTTGATATTATATGAGAATTGAGTGATGGCAAGCCAGTCAGCCCATTCTGCTTCCTTCTCTGCACAGAACAAGCGAAGGTACTATTCTAAGTCCCTGTTCATTCTTTCCATCTGACCATCTGTCTGCGGGTGATGTGCAGTGGATAATTTAGGGGTGATACTTAATTATTTACACAATGCATGGATTACTTCTACAGCAAATTGTGGTCCACGATCAGATATGACAGTGCAGGGTAGGCCATGTGCCTTTCAAACATGTTGTAAATATAGATGAGCCGTGTCAAGGGCTGTCATGATTTTTAAACATGGAATGAATTCGACTTCTTTGAAGAACCTGTCCATTACTATAAGGATGAAGTCGAATCCATTTGAATCAGACAGATCTATGGTGAAATCTACTGATACGTCTTCCCAAGGTATAGTTGGAACTTCCAAGGGATGTAATTTTCCAGCAGGAGGCTGATTGCTCCATTTCATACGTGCGCATCTATCACAATGGAAAACATAATCTTTGACCTGTTGTGACATCAGAGGTCAAAAATAGCTGCACTGCAGTAGATCTATCGTCTTCTTGACTCCTGAGTGTCCGACAACTGGAGTATTATGATACAATGTAATGATAGATTGCCATAGACCTTTGTCGTCAGGCACATACATGCAATTCTTTTCATCATAGAGAATTCCATCTTTTTCTTCATAGATGTGGAACTTCTCATATATCTTCTTGACTTCTGATTTTTTCAGCTTATGTGTAGCATCAAGAATCTGTTGTTTGATCTTATTGCCTTCATCGGAGATCAAGATGGTCGCCCTAATCTTCTCTGGTGTCAATATGGTTACTCCTTTATTATCATCCTCGATGTCAATCATGTGATCTTCTCATCTAGATAAGGCATTGGCTTTCTCCATCGAGGTTCCAGCTTTGTGAATGAGTTTAAAGTTGAACTGAGATAAATATTGTGCCCATCGTGCTTGGTGATGATTAAGATTTTGTGCCTTCATGAAATACTGGAGATTCTTGTGATCATTTCAGATTTCAAACTCATACTTGGTGAAACAATCAGCAGCTTACATGGTGAAGTGCATACTGAAATGAGTTATAACCAAGGTTGCTCTGAGTATAGAGGCTGAAAGGGTAATAACCAAGAGGATTCGATAGAGTCCTCTGGTCGCTCTATTGACTCTTATATACTCTACTAGTGTTTATCCATGTGTACACTAGATCTATCGATAGGATGAAAAACATATGTACCAGGCATGCATCAAGCATAGCCATGGAATGGAAGGAAAGTAAAACGTGAGGAATACGCATGTAGAATGGAAGAGAATCATAGACAGGAGGTAAACACGTGCTGCCACGATCATACATGAGATCGGTGAGGATTCCATGATGTGTGGCAGCCTATTAAATATGAAATAGGGGAAATGAGAAACATACAGTAAAGGTGAGGCATAAGGCTATGAAAGCCTGTGAGTCCGTGAAGATGTGACATAGGGGTTGTCCATGTCGCGTGCAAGCAAGTTGCACATATCATGTCACATGACCTGTCACGTGATTAGGGAAAAGACTTAGATGTTTCTAAGTCGTTGGGCATAAGCGCACTAGGCGCTAAAGGAAGAAAAATAGAGAAAAAGAGAGGAAAAATACATATTGTAACACTTGGCACCTTCTAAATAGTGTCTCCATGCTTCGAGAACCTGAATCATGCTGAGCATCTCTTTATCAGCAATAGGATAATTCCTCTCTTCAGGGGTCATGAATTATGAGGCATAGGCAACTGGGTGCCATAAGCCATCCTTTTCAATAGATAAGACTCTGCCTGTTGCAAAGTCTGAGGCATCACATTCAAGATGGAAGCGACTATCTTCATCAGAAAAGGAAAGGATAGGAGTGGACGTAAATTTATTCTTCAGCATATCAAATGCTTCTTGTTGTGCTTCTTTCCACACAAAAGGTGTATCCTTCTTTGTCAAATCATTCAGGGGCCTAGCCACTTGGGCATGAACCTTCGGTAGAAATTGGAAAGTCTGAGAAAACTCCTAACTCCTTTCACATTCTTTGGTGCAGGCCATTTCAGAATAGCCTTAACCTTGGAGTCATCCATGTTAATTCTATCTCGGCTGACTATCATACCGAGGAACTTGACTTCTGGTACCATAAAGTTATACTTCTCTAGTTTGATAAATAAGTCATTTTCTTCCAATCGACGCAGGACTTCTTTGACAATCTTTTCATGTTCCTTGACGTCATTGGTTTTGGTGAATATTAATAGGTCATCAATATAGACCACCACTACGTCATCCATATCAGGAAAGATTTCATTCATCATTGCTTGGAACGTAGTGGGTGAATTGCATAACCTGAAATATATAACGAGGGGTTCATAGGCACCGCGGAAGCATACGAAGGCAGCTTTCCACTCATTGCCTTCTTTGATGCGAATGTTGTTGTATCCTCATCGTAGATCCATCTTTGTAAATAACTTAGCTCCTTTGAGCTTATCCACTAATTGGGAAATTAGCGGAAGCGGATAATTATTCTTGATGATGTGCTCATTTAGATAACAATAATCTTGAACCATGCATTTAGTGCCTTCCTTCTTTGGCACAAAGAAAACAGGAGAAGTTTGTGGTGACTTTGAAGGTCGTATGTAGCCCTTCCTCAGTTGTTCATCAATGAAGCTAGAAACTTCTTTCTGCTCTTCTACTGAGAGGGGAATCATTCTTAGGAACAAATGTATCCTTCAAGTCAATTGTGTAGTCCTATGGTTTTCTAACTGGCATGTGTTCAGATTCTCCTTTTGAGAACCGTCTGTAGTATCGATGATATTCAATTGTCTTTTCTATTTTCTTAGGTGCTTCAATGCTAGCTCATATAGCATAGACATGATAAGCAGCCTTTTCTTCTGCTTTCTCCAGAACACAAAGGAAAACACTCTTTTCCCTTAATAGATGGCAACTTCTAGGGCATCATGTCATCTTTACTTTGCCCTTAGCCCAATCTATTTCAGGATTGTGCTTCTTCAATCATATATACCTGAAGATGATCTGAGTACGTCCTAGATCTGTAACCTCTGTGGTAACATGTTTCCTGTGTCCTTCATAGTCTATAATTAGCTTGGTGGAGTGTGTGACATTTTCAGCTGAGTTCTTTGATCCATCAACATTAAATACAGGAATGGGATTGTGTAAAAGAGTGAGTGGTAGCTTTTGACTTGTAGCCCACTTCTTGTCAATGAAAATAACGTTAGTGCTGCAATCAATTAGTGCATCAGCGACGACATAAGCCTTATTATCATGGGAGGATGCGACTTTGATCTTCATTAAGATCTCCTTCTTCATGTTGAGCATTCTCAAGAAAAATTCATCTGGGATTTCATTGTCTGACATATTTTTTTGGTTTTTATGTAAAACTGAATTAAGTACCAGTTTGAAGCCCCAGCCAAGCCCCTGCATAGAAGAGGACCCAGTTTGGCATTGAGAAAATGAAATAATGTCCGACTCATCCATGCTTTTCCTAGGTTCTTCAACCTCAAGGACGAAGAAGTGGTTTGATAAATATTTGTCAAATGTGACCATACGAACACCCAGTTTGTTCATGTGGCATGGCCTTTTTCCTTATTATGAACATCTTTCATGTCCCAAAAATATGCCCTCATTTCATCATAGGACATGTTGCTTATAGCCACAAAAGGATCATTGCCACATGGGGCTTTCCTTTTGAACTCTTCTCATACTGGTTCGACGACTCACACTTGGCAGCCATCGCAGCATTCCTTCTTGTGCTTACCTCTTAGCCATTTGCAAGAGGGGCATTGCACCCTTGGTTTGGGGCAGTTCTTTACCCCATGTGCCCTGCAACAGTTGTAGCAGGAAAGTTTTGATGATGACCCTCGTTGGGCAGCATCAATCTGTATGGCATTAGGGTCACCATGTGTCTGAGATGTTCTTTGGGTAGTGGCACCCATTATGGAATCTAGGAACTCTTTCATGGTTTCGACGCATCTGATCTTGGCAATGTACTCAGCTACTTTAGCCTTTCGTTTGCCTTCTTTGAATATTTGGGCAATGATGCCTCAT
Source organism: Phlebopus sp. FC_14 (assembly GCA_021018615.1). Lineage (NCBI taxonomy): Eukaryota > Fungi > Basidiomycota > Agaricomycetes > Boletales > Boletinellaceae > Phlebopus > Phlebopus sp. FC_14. Next base: position 389,243 of record JAEVFL010000002.1, on the reverse strand, counting down.
CTGACATTGTTTTCCAACATTGATATAGTATGCAATTCATCTATCATTGCCTGTTGGTAGAGTGCTTCAAATTTGATGATAAAATCGTCAGTCATCATCTTGTCCTGCAGCAACCCCTTTAGTTGGCTGCAGGCCCAATCTACTTGATTGGTGGAGTAGAAGAGTCCTTTGATCTCCACTCCTATCAATGCCCATGTGTACGTGTTCCCTTTTATAATTCTTGTCTGAACAAAGGGATCAGCCTTTGGCCCTTTCAATTGTGAGAGGACTGCCAGGACTGCTTTGTGTGAGCCCAGTATGATGGCATGTGAGTTAATATTGAGCCAAGCCCACATCTTGGCCCACCATTCTTCAAACTTAGCTTTTGACCCATCATATTCCCCTGGGTCATTGAATACTTTAATCTTCTTTGAGTACGCTCTCCTGGTACTTGCAGAAGTGGAGGTGGAACCTCCTGCTGTGTCTGCTCTTTCGAAAGTGATAATGCAATTCATGAGCTGGTTGATCATCTGGCTCTGGTCATACATGCCCTGTCTTACAGCAGCAATCTTTTCTTTCCAGTTCACATTGGAGTCATCTAAAATATCAAGCATGGCTTGAGACATATTGATTTAGCGAGACTGGTACATAAAGAAAATGTCAAAGGAAGTATTGGAGTTCTTGATCATAGATCAAGGAGTCTTTCGTAAGTATATGGGGAATGCACCTTACTTCTTTAAGAGCACATGTAAAGGAGGTGATAGATTTACAGAAAGAAGATAGAATATAAATGGTAGGAATGTATGAAATGAAGATCCAGAGTAGTGACAGTGGACACAAAAATAAGTATGTAAAATAGAGGTGATTACTATCCAGAGATCAAATAAATGGTACTAAACTTAATTTGAAGGAGATAGGAATGGATTGTTATAATAGAAATAGATCAGAAACTTCTGAGAGAAGACCAAAAGGATTTGATGGGGCCTCTAGTCACTGTATTAGGGGTTTATATAGTATATAGGGGTTTGTACATATTGATGTCTAATCTATTGATAAAATGGAAAATGTATGGACCAGGCATGCATCAAGCATAGCTATGGAATGGAAAAGAATCATAACATAAGGAAAACATATGTAGAATGGAAGTAAAAGTATAACATGAGGAAAACATATGCTGCCACGATCATACATAAGATCAGTGTGGATGTCATGAGATGGAACAGCTATTAAATATCAAATAACAAGGAAATGAAGAACATATGTATGAAGTAAGGCATAGATCTAGAAGGGTCTGAGTATATGTGAAAAGTGAGCATAGGAGCTAGTCCTTGTATCATACAATCTAATCATATTGACCAAGTCATGTGCACCAGGTTATGTGATTAGATAAAGACTTAGACATTTCTAAGTTGAAAGAATTGACACTTGAGGGTGCTAGAGCTTGAATAAATAAAATAAATAGAAACAAAAAGCAAATAAATAAAGGAAATATATATGTCAGAAACATGATCCTGATGGCTGTCAAGCCCTATTTCATATTTTTTCTTGAGCTCCAAGAAGAACTTCATTGCTGCATGTTTTGACTAATTGCTACTATTACGCATCGAGCGGAACAACAATGGAAAAACAAACCACTAGATGACATTGACCACTGACGTAGGCCAATGTAGAGTCTGCTAGACCCGTTAAGTCCCACACCTCTATCTAGCAACAGAGGCCAGAGGCTTTCTAGATGAGATCACAAATATATTGAACTAGGGAAACAGTACAGGAAATCATGACTACTTATATACTCTAGCTATTGTGCACAGATCATCAGTACAAGCCTGGCCCTACAGTAAAAAGAATGATGCTAAATACTATATAAGATGATCCCTTTCCACAAGAGTAAGAACCCTTGACCCATACTCTAGGTCATAGGTCTAGGCCTGAGTCTAAACTTACCCCACCACCTATGATAAGATAAAGGAAGATAAGGTGACCACTGGAGAGATAAGACAAGCACCATTGATAATTAAGATAAGGAAAAAGAAAAGCACCTTGAGTACTAGTGATACTTTTGTCTCAGCTACCTGTAGTTAAAAAGACTAAAGAGATGAAGGTGAGCAATGTTGTTTTAGAGCTATGGATCTAATGACAATCTTGTAAAGTTTGAATCTGGTGACATTACCATCATGTATCGTTCTATATACAAACTTGTATACTAAGACTGGTTTAAATAGAATATTTTCTTGGACATCAAGGCCATTCTGACCTTGAGCTGGAAGTTAAGGTAAGACTGGAAGGCATGAAAGAGCATGGCACATTACAATGGAAATGTGAACTGATTCAGAAGCAGAGACAAGCATATGTTGATGTCAGACTTGTGAACACCTTGATGAATCAGAGAGATATGTTTAGAATTACATGATATGATAGAGAGATCTCAAGGATGTACTGGAGAACAAGCTAGTAATTCCAGAAGATAATAATATATTAACTCCTCTGATATGACTATAGAGGTCCATTCTAGTACATCTCATAGAGTTTTCTAATCTAACTATTACAATATGTATTTTTTCCCCTATTTATTTCCTTTTTCTTTCTATTTATTCTAATTTATTAAGCCTTTAGCACCTAGCACGCTTACTTTCAAGACTTAGAAACATCTAAGTCTCTTCCTATGCATGTGACTGGTCACGTGACTTGGCACATACGATTAGATCGTACGCTACAAGAACTAGGCCCTATGTCATCTCTTCACGGACTCACAGGCTTTCATAGCCTTATGCCTCATCTTTCCCATATGTTTTTCATCTCCATTATTTCATATTTAATAGGCTGCCACACCTCATGGCCTACACACCGTATTAATGTGGCAGCACATGTTTCCCTCATGTTATTCTTCTCTTCCATTTCATGGCAATGCTTGATGCATGCCTGATCCCCATGCCTTTCATCTTATCATTAGATTTAGTGTATATATGTACAAACTCCTATAGAGTATATAAGAACTGAATACAGCAACCAGGAGATTCTCCATTGAATCCTTCTGAGTCTTTTACCTCTCAGCCCCTCTAAAGCTCAGAGCAACCTCAGTGTTCCAATCTCAGTATGCACTCAAACCAATGTGAGCCGCTGACCATATCACTAACCCTATATATATATAAAGAATTCTTGTGCAATACAATGAGATGTTTCAATTTTTAATCTCAACCTTGAATTCATAAAATTCAATCAGAAAATATATGACTATTGTGGCCAGTTGATTATCCACTTGATCAACAATAATATCAAAGAAAATATCAGTAGTGTCACAATGAACTGACCATGTTCTAATGTACAGGGTCAGTCACTGGGGTCATTTTTAACTTGTTTGATGCTGATTGGATGGAGTGAATGGTAGAAAATCAGATCAAAATAAAGACACTAATCGTCAAGTTAAAGCATAGGAACACTATGTCTTACCGAGGTTATAGCAAGATGTATCCCATCAGATTCTGCCAGGTACTAGGAGGATAATCTGGAGACAAGTATACACCATATCCTGCAAGCACTGTCTTGAGCCACCAAGACATTCACACCCTATTCGCATATGCATTGGTTAGTCTCTATTATGATACTATGTATATTTTTCATTTCCTTGTTATTTGATATTTAATAGCTATCACACCTCATGGTGTCCAACCCAATGTCATGTATGATCATGGCAGCACATGTTTTCCTCCTGTTTATACTTCTCTTCCATTCTACATGTGTTTTCCTTATGTTTTACATTTCTTCCATTCCATGGCAATGCTTGATGTATGTCTGATTCATATGTTTTCCATTTTATCAGTAGATTAGAGGTAAACAGGTACAAACTTCTATGTACTATATAAAGCTCCAATGCAGCAATCAGAGGCTTCATTGAATCCTCTTGGTCTTTCTTCAGAAGCTCATAGTTCCTTGAGTCTCTGTCATTACCCTTGTAAACAGTCTTAGTATGCTCCCCATTCAATATGTGAGCACTGAGTTGTTTCAAACAAAGGATTGGAATGGGACAGACAGTGGACTGTAGCAAAGCTTGACAGAAACCATAAGGGAACAACAACATCAGGACTAGATATATTTAGTTTAGGAAAGTTTAAAATGACAACTTTCAAGCTACTTCTAATGCTGTGAGGTTCTAACATTCTGAGGTTCTAGTTTTTCTGTGGTACAAAATGGGTGGATTGATCTAATATATAAATATGGGAAATTTACATGGAAAAAGCCTACCATATTTCATGTAAAGCAAAGTCGTCCTCTGTAGGTTTATTGTACATAGATATTAGTCACAGACATGTAGGGCATCTGGGAATATAGAAGTGCATGTAGGACTTTTCCATGAATGGCAACATCAGAACTAAAGCCTCTTACATGCACATCATATGTATATATTAGTTCAAGACTTACAAAGAGATGGGTCATACAAAGACTCAATTACATATGAGAACCTTGGAAAAGCTGGAACAACGGAAAAGTTGGAACCATCTAGAAGGCAAATGCTCAGAACAGGCTAGGTGATTGAAAGCAGATGGTAGAGTGACTTGATAATCTTGTAGGTTCACTATCTCTGAAGTAAGATGAAAACAATATGATATATCAATCACCTACATAAAACCATGTAGCAGAGGAAATATAGAATTTTTTTCATCCTCCAACAAAGTAGGAATCTCCACTATATCATTTCTTGAAAGGAAGTAAGGACCTTGGCTCTCTACAAACCTTCTTATAGTATTTTTGGATATCTTCATCCACTCAAGGAGCTTGTGAGTACATTGGACTACAAATGCTAGCTCCCCTTGCTTTTCATCCTCTAAAGCATCCATCTTGGATGTATCTTTTTTAGGAATCTTACAGTTCAAGATGATCAGCAACAGGCTGATGAGACTTCATTTTCCAATTATTCATATAAACATAGGTACAGTCAACCATGCTCTTGATCATGGAAGATGAAAAAAGATCACACTTACTTGCTTTTGATTGGTATTAAAGTTCAATGATCATCTGGCACAACATGCAAATGAACCCTAGTTGATGATCGTTGGTGAGACTCTCCTTGTCTACTATCTTCATGGAAAGCATGGTGTATGTATGTCAGATGTATGATGTGATAATTTAAAAAATAACTGTCACTAAAGATGGCTAGAACTGAAGTATACATGGAGTGGAGAACTCACAGTAGTTGGAACCTATATAAAGATGAGTTAAGGATCAGATGGAGTAACTATGATTGAAGATGAAAAAAAGATAAACTTACATTATGTCCCCTTCTTCCAGGCAGATGCTTATAAATTGGATGCCTTTGTGAGACATGTGCTGAGGTTCTTAAAGGTTTGACTTTGACTTTGTTTCTGTTTGAGCCACATGATCACTCAGACCTTTGCTCCAGTATTTTCCACCACATAAGTTCCCATCCCACAACAGTCATGGTGTGGTGAAGTGAAGAAGCCAGGATGAGTGACTAACCTCCATCCCTGTGATGTCCATGTAGAGGTATAAATCGCTGTTGGTGGCCCCTCTATCAATCTAAGGTCCTGCTCCTTCTTAGAGGCCTTCTTGACAAACCTCATATGTGATACAGTCAGCGGCTCACATTGGTATGGAGTGCGTACTGAGACTAGAAAACTGAGGTTGCTCTAGCTAGAGGGGCTGAGAGAAGACTCAGGAGGATTTGATAAGGAATCCCCTAGTCACTGCATTCACCCTTTATATACCATACAGGGGTTTGTACATGTAGTTAATGGATCTACCGATAAGATGGAAAACATATGTACTAGGCATGCATCAAGCATAGCCATGGAATGGAAGAGAAGTAAAATATAAGGTAAACACATGTAAAATAGAAGTGGAAGCATGGACAGGAGGTAAACATGTACTGCCACGATCATACATGAGATCGGTGAGGATATCATGATGTGTGGCAGCTATTGAATATCAAATAGCTATGAAATGGAAAACATACATAGGAGATGAGGCATGGATCTAGAACTGTCCATGCATATGTGAAAAGTAAGCATAGGGGCTAGTTCTTGTATCATACGATCTAATTGTATGTGCCAAGTCATGTGATTAGGAAAGAGACTTAGACGTTTCTAAGTCTTGAGAGTAAACACGCTAGGCGCTAAAGACTTGATAAATCAGAATAAATAGAAAGAAGAAGAAAATAAATAGAAGAAAAATGTGTATTGTAACAATATGAGCTATGTGCTCCCAGTTGATTGTCAAGTGTAGAAGTAGTTGACACCACAGTAGAGGGCTAGGATTCATGTTCTTTCCATCTAGAAAGTTGTCATATACAGTGGGATCTTTTATCAGATTAAGGAATGTCACCATGGTGGTAGTCTTGTGATATGAGGTCTGGTACTCCTCCTTTCGATTCTAGTTGGCAGCGATGATCAATCCATCGACCCACTGACAATGGAAACCTGGATCACCCATCTGAATACCCACAGAGACTTGGGTGAATGAATTATAAACATAGCTATGGGGTGCAGCCTCAAATGATGATAGAAGTCGAGTTGGCCATGTGGGTCTGTATTTGCTGGACCAACTCCTTCCACACTCTTTCAAAAGTATCTGGATTGTGATTTTTGGGATGTCAGAGCACATCATCTAGTTGAACCTCTACTGCCAAGTCCCGAACTCAGAACTCATTCCGATTAGAACTACAGAGCTCCGATCTGGAACACTCAACTGATAGTTAGCATGCAAGCTCCCTGACAATTGCTTCTTCCAAGTCCTATGGATCATGTGAGAATTTGGCTTATCTAGGAAAAGTTGATATGTGCTCACGTCTGTTTCTACAGAATGGAAGGTAAGTGTAGAAGCCAGCCTCCCACTGAATGATTGAGGTATTGTCAGGAAACCCGACTGATAAACAAATGAATCACATCTAAAAGAAGTTTCAAGTGTTAGAAAACTAATCATTAAATTTTATCAGATATACTGAGGAAATTTCACACCTTGTTGGACCATAGGCCTTTAATGAGACACGGACATTCAGTGGTGATATGTAAATACCTGTAATTGCAGCTCTAAGCCCACATTTACTTGAAATCAGAAGCTTGTCCCTTCATGGATCCATGTCTACAGACATACAGTCTCCTCCTTCTGTGCTTATTTCCTGTTCTCTGCTTCTCTCTGCAATAAAATGATCGTCTCAGCCCATCAAGCATAGGGAAAAAAAAAAAAGGATACTTACTTATAGCATGAGATATTGATATCTTGAGCCTTTCAATGTCAAACTGTTTCTTGAAGTAGTATATTATCTCCTCCAAGCTGTTGAATTCTGAATCTTGGCCTTCATCTTCTATGTTCACTTGCATCCAAAAGGGCACACCCTGGTTACTGAAACACAGGGCAGTATCTGTGTGACTAGGGTGACATACTCTGCAATCAGGCCTCTATTTTTCAAGACATCATCTTAAATAGATAAAATAAATAGAAAGAAAAAGAAAATAAATAAAAGAGAAATATATATCATAACAATAATTGAGTGTAGAAGTAAATGACACCATGATAGAATTCATATGTTTTCCATCCAGAAAATTTCATATACTGCTTAGTGATTTTTATATATCTGAGTATATGAATCTATATAATATATATAAGAATAACACTCAGTTGTCAACAAATGTTTATATATCAGCTATAGTAATGTTATATGTATATAAATTCATGTTGATTTCATATATTTATTGAATTATCATATAATAAGCTCTCACATTGATAATACTGAATACATAAAGATGGAGATGACTTATATTTATATCACAAGTTATGATAGTCTTTTATATCTTTGACTATATAAAGTTCAGGAATGGATCTGTACAAGTATCAAGTAAAATACAAATGTTTCTTCTATATCAGTCATCTCACATCATTTGAAAAGAAAATCCAAGACATGTATAAAAGTATATGTAGGTGGGACTGTTTACATGCCTGAGAACTTGATACATTCTGAAAGCAGATGGACCACTATGGCTATCTCCTCATCATCAGATAACACAAGCCTTTCCAGGTGTTAATAAAGGAGCATGATGTCAGCTCCTACAATAACCAGCTCTATTGCTCTCTGTAATAGAACAAAACTATCAGACACATTCCCCTTTGTATGAAGGAGATCCAGAAGATAGTTGATATGATATTTGATCAGAGGGTTAATGAGGCAGAGATGCTTCATCATAGATTCCTGATTTGAACCTTTCAGCCTATGTTTGCTTCTAAAACTAGAACCAGTGACCTAGACATGAGAGATCAGAATGTCACTGATATGCTATATTTTCTGATGCTTACCTGAGCACTGGCAGACGGTGTGTTCTTTATCTGTGTGCTTTCTTTGTCTATACATATCATGTCAAACTCAAATAAACGTGTACAGAAGTACTTGAAGGACATAAGTTATAGAAGATATATCTTTAGTCTCCATACAAGGAGATTCATCGCCAGGGCTCTAGATAGCACAATGATCTTCTTGACTCTCATGAAGCAGGAATGAAGAGAAAGAAAAACAGAAAAATAAGGGAAAAATTATATCCTGTAACACATATAGCTAGTGATATGAGTACAAGCCATTCCTGAACTTTATATAGTCAAAGATATAAAAGACTATCATAACTTGTGATATAAATATAAGTCATCTCCATCTTTATGTATTCAGTATTATCAATGTGAGAGCTTATTATATGATAATTCAATAAATATATGAAATCAACATGAATTTATATACATATAACATTACTATAGCTGATATATAAACATTTGTTGACAACTGAGTGTTATTCTTATATATATTATATAGATTCATATACTCAGATATATAAAAATCACTAAGCAGTATATGAAATTTTCTGGATGGAAAACATATGAATTCTATCATGGTGTCATTTACTTCTACACTCAATTATTGTTATGATATATATTTCTCTTTTATTTATTTTCTTTTTCTTTCTATTTATTTTATCTATTTAAGATGATGTCTTGAAAAATAGAGGCCTGATTGCAGAGTATGTCACCCTAGTCACACAGATACTGCCCTGTGTTTCAGTAACCAGGGTGTGCCCTTTTGGATGCAAGTGAACATAGAAGATGAAGGCCAAGATTCAGAATTCAACAGCTTGGAGGAGATAATATACTACTTCAAGAAACAGTTTGACATTGAAAGGCTCAAGATATCAATATCTCATGCTATAAGTAAGTATCCTTTTTTTTTTTTCCCTATGCTTGATGGGCTGAGACGATCATTTTATTGCAGAGAGAAGCAGAGAACAGGAAATAAGCACAGAAGGAGGAGACTGTATGTCTGTAGACATGGATCCATGAAGGGACAAGCTTCTGATTTCAAGTAAATGTGGGCTTAGAGCTGCAATTACAGGTATTTACATATCACCACTGAATGTCCGTGTCTCATTAAAGGCCTATGGTCCAACAAGGTGTGAAATTTCCTCAGTATATCTGATAAAATTTAATGATTAGTTTTCTAACACTTGAAACTTCTTTTAGATGTGATTCATTTGTTTATCAGTCGGGTTTCCTGACAATACCTCAATCATTCAGTGGGAGGCTGGCTTCTACACTTACCTTCCATTCTGTAGAAACAGACGTGAGCACATATCAACTTTTCCTAGATAAGCCAAATTCTCACATGATCCATAGGACTTGGAAGAAGCAATTGTCAGGGAGCTTGCATGCTAACTATCAGTTGAGTGTTCCAGATCGGAGCTCTGTAGTTCTAATCGGAATGAGTTCTGAGTTCGGGACTTGGCAGTAGAGGTTCAACTAGATGATGTGCTCTGACATCCCAAAAATCACAATCCAGATACTTTTGAAAGAGTGTGGAAGGAGTTGGTCCAGCAAATACAGACCCACATGGCCAACTCGACTTCTATCATCATTTGAGGCTGCACCCCATAGCTATGTTTATAATTCATTCACCCAAGTCTCTGTGGGTATTCAGATGGGTGATCCAGGTTTCCATTGTCAGTGGGTCGATGGATTGATCATCGCTGCCAACTAGAATCGAAAGGAGGAGTACCAGACCTCATATCACAAGACTACCACCATGGTGACATTCCTTAATCTGATAAAAGATCCCACTGTATATGACAACTTTCTAGATGGAAAGAACATGAATCCTAGCCCTCTACTGTGGTGTCAACTACTTCTACACTTGACAATCAACTGGGAGCACATAGCTCATATTGTTACAATACACATTTTTCTTCTATTTATTTTCTTCTTCTTTCTATTTATTCTGATTTATCAAGTCTTTAGCGCCTAGCGTGTTTACTCTCAAGACTTAGAAACGTCTAAGTCTCTTTCCTAATCACATGACTTGGCACATACAATTAGATCGTATGATACAAGAACTAGCCCCTATGCTTACTTTTCACATATGCATGGACAGTTCTAGATCCATGCCTCATCTCCTATGTATGTTTTCCATTTCATAGCTATTTGATATTCAATAGCTGCCACACATCATGATATCCTCACCGATCTCATGTATGATCGTGGCAGTACATGTTTACCTCCTGTCCATGCTTCCACTTCTATTTTACATGTGTTTACCTTATATTTTACTTCTCTTCCATTCCATGGCTATGCTTGATGCATGCCTAGTACATATGTTTTCCATCTTATCGGTAGATCCATTAACTACATGTACAAACCCCTGTATGGTATATAAAGGGTGAATGCAGTGACTAGGGGATTCCTTATCAAATCCTCCTGAGTCTTCTCTCAGCCCCTCTAGCTAGAGCAACCTCAGTTTTCTAGTCTCAGTACGCACTCCATACCAATGTGAGCCGCTGACTGTATCACATATGAGGTTTGTCAAGAAGGCCTCTAAGAAGGAGCAGGACCTTAGATTGATAGAGGGGCCACCAACAGCGATTTATACCTCTACATGGACATCACAGGGATGGAGGTTAGTCACTCATCCTGGCTTCTTCACTTCACCACACCATGACTGTTGTGGGATGGGAACTTATGTGGTGGAAAATACTGGAGCAAAGGTCTGAGTGATCATGTGGCTCAAACAGAAACAAAGTCAAAGTCAAACCTTTAAGAACCTCAGCACATGTCTCACAAAGGCATCCAATTTATAAGCATCTGCCTGGAAGAAGGGGACATAATGTAAGTTTATCTTTTTTTCATCTTCAATCATAGTTACTCCATCTGATCCTTAACTCATCTTTATATAGGTTCCAACTACTGTGAGTTCTCCACTCCATGTATACTTCAGTTCTAGCCATCTTTAGTGACAGTTATTTTTTAAATTATCACATCATACATCTGACATACATACACCATGCTTTCCATGAAGATAGTAGACAAGGAGAGTCTCACCAACGATCATCAACTAGGGTTCATTTGCATGTTGTGCCAGATGATCATTGAACTTTAATACCAATCAAAAGCAAGTAAGTGTGATCTTTTTTCATCTTCCATGATCAAGAGCATGGTTGACTGTACCTATGTTTATATGAATAATTGGAAAATGAAGTCTCATCAGCCTGTTGCTGATCATCTTGAACTGTAAGATTCCTAAAAAAGATACATCCAAGATGGATGCTTTAGAGGATGAAAAGCAAGGGGAGCTAGCATTTGTAGTCCAATGTACTCACAAGCTCCTTGAGTGGATGAAGATATCCAAAAATACTATAAGAAGGTTTGTAGAGAGCCAAGGTCCTTACTTCCTTTCAAGAAATGATATAGTGGAGATTCCTACTTTGTTGGAGGATGAAAAAAATTCTATATTTCCTCTGCTACATGGTTTTATGTAGGTGATTGATATATCATATTGTTTTCATCTTACTTCAGAGATAGTGAACCTACAAGATTATCAAGTCACTCTACCATCTGCTTTCAATCACCTAGCCTGTTCTGAGCATTTGCCTTCTAGATGGTTCCAACTTTTCCGTTGTTCCAGCTTTTCCAAGGTTCTCATATGTAATTGAGTCTTTGTATGACCCATCTCTTTGTAAGTCTTGAACTAATATATACATATGATGTGCATGTAAGAGGCTTTAGTTCTGATGTTGCCATTCATGGAAAAGTCCTACATGCACTTCTATATTCCCAGATGCCCTACATGTCTGTGACTAATATCTATGTACAATAAACCTACAGAGGACGACTTTGCTTTACATGAAATATGGTAGGCTTTTTCCATGTAAATTTCCCATATTTATATATTAGATCAATCCACCCATTTTGTACCACAGAAAAACTAGAACCTCAGAATGTTAGAACCTCACAGCATTAGAAGTAGCTTGAAAGTTGTCATTTTAAACTTTCCTAAACTAAATATATCTAGTCCTGATGTTGTTGTTCCCTTATGGTTTCTGTCAAGCTTTGCTACAGTCCACTGTCTGTCCCATTCCAATCCTTTGTTTGAAACAACTCAGTGCTCACATATTGAATGGGGAGCATACTAAGACTGTTTACAAGGGTAATGACAGAGACTCAAGGAACTATGAGCTTCTGAAGAAAGACCAAGAGGATTCAATGAAGCCTCTGATTGCTGCATTGGAGCTTTATATAGTACATAGAAGTTTGTACCTGTTTACCTCTAATCTACTGATAAAATGGAAAACATATGAATCAGACATACATCAAGCATTGCCATGGAATGGAAGAAATGTAAAACATAAGGAAAACACATGTAGAATGGAAGAGAAGTATAAACAGGAGGAAAACATGTGCTGCCATGATCATACATGACATTGGGTTGGACACCATGAGGTGTGATAGCTATTAAATATCAAATAACAAGGAAATGAAAAATATACATAGTATCATAATAGAGACTAACCAATGCATATGCGAATAGGGTGTGAATGTCTTGGTGGCTCAAGACAGTGCTTGCAGGATATGGTGTATACTTGTCTCCAGATTATCCTCCTAGTACCTGGCAGAATCTGATGGGATACATCTTGCTATAACCTCGGTAAGACATAGTGTTCCTATGCTTTAACTTGACGATTAGTGTCTTTATTTTGATCTGATTTTCTACCATTCACTCCATCCAATCAGCATCAAACAAGTTAAAAATGACCCCAGTGACTGACCCTGTACATTAGAACATGGTCAGTTCATTGTGACACTACTGATATTTTCTTTGATATTATTGTTGATCAAGTGGATAATCAACTGGCCACAATAGTCATATATTTTCTGATTGAATTTTATGAATTCAAGGTTGAGATTAAAAATTGAAACATCTCATTGTATTGCACAAGAATTCTTTATATATATATAGGGTTAGTGATATGGTCAGCGGCTCACATTGGTTTGAGTGCATACTGAGATTGGAACACTGAGGTTGCTCTGAGCTTTAGAGGGGCTGAGAGGTAAAAGACTCAGAAGGATTCAATGGAGAATCTCCTGGTTGCTGTATTCAGTTCTTATATACTCTATAGGAGTTTGTACATATATACACTAAATCTAATGATAAGATGAAAGGCATGGGGATCAGGCATGCATCAAGCATTGCCATGAAATGGAAGAGAAGAATAACATGAGGGAAACATGTGCTGCCACATTAATACGGTGTGTAGGCCATGAGGTGTGGCAGCCTATTAAATATGAAATAATGGAGATGAAAAACATATGGGAAAGATGAGGCATAAGGCTATGAAAGCCTGTGAGTCCGTGAAGAGATGACATAGGGCCTAGTTCTTGTAGCGTACGATCTAATCGTATGTGCCAAGTCACGTGACCAGTCACATGCATAGGAAGAGACTTAGATGTTTCTAAGTCTTGAAAGTAAGCGTGCTAGGTGCTAAAGGCTTAATAAATTAGAATAAATAGAAAGAAAAAGGAAATAAATAGGGGAAAAAATACATATTGTAATAGTTAGATTAGAAAACTCTATGAGATGTACTAGAATGGACCTCTATAGTCATATCAGAGGAGTTAATATATTATTATCTTCTGGAATTACTAGCTTGTTCTCCAGTACATCCTTGAGATCTCTCTATCATATCATGTAATTCTAAACATATCTCTCTGATTCATCAAGGTGTTCACAAGTCTGACATCAACATATGCTTGTCTCTGCTTCTGAATCAGTTCACATTTCCATTGTAATGTGCCATGCTCTTTCATGCCTTCCAGTCTTACCTTAACTTCCAGCTCAAGGTCAGAATGGCCTTGATGTCCAAGAAAATATTCTATTTAAACCAGTCTTAGTATACAAGTTTGTATATAGAACGATACATGATGGTAATGTCACCAGATTCAAACTTTACAAGATTGTCATTAGATCCATAGCTCTAAAACAACATTGCTCACCTTCATCTCTTTAGTCTTTTTAACTACAGGTAGCTGATGAAACAATCAGCGGCTTACATATTGAAGAGCGTACTGAAATATGAGGTATAACCAAAGTTGCTCAGAGAGAGAGGCTGAGAGATAATACCCAAGAGGATTCGATGGGGATCCTCTGGTCGCTCTATTGATCTTTATATACTATACAAGTGTTTGTCCATATTTACACTAAATCTAACCGATGGTATGAAAGACATATGTTCCAGGCATGCATCAAGCATTGCCATGGAATGGAAGAGAATCATGACATGAGGAATACATGTGTAGAATGGAAGGAGAAGCATAAGGTGAGGATAACATGTGCTGCCACGATCACATATGAGATCGGTGAGGATCCCATGATGTGTGGCAGCCTATTAAATATGAAATAAGAGAAATGAAGAACATACAGTAAAAGTGAGGCATAAGGCTATGAAAGCCTGTGAGTCCGTGAAGAGTAGACATAGGGGTTATGTCCGTGTCGCGTGCAAGCAAGTTGCACATATCACGTCACGTGACCGGTCACGTGATTAGGAAAAAGACTTAGACGTTTCTAAGTCGTTGAGTGTAAGCGCGCTAGGCGCTAAAGAAAGAAAAATAGAGAAAAATAGAGAGAAAAATACATATCGTAACACTACCCCCCTCCTAAGGATCGACTTCCAGGCGATCAAAGGGAGTGTCGCGAGGCATGGAAACCGTGTAATTTTCAAACGGCTGGAATAATGATAGGAAATCCAGGTAAGCCATTCGTAGCTTACGAGGAGCCGAGGGATTTGCCCGATGAAAGGCTGCAACCGCATCGGAAGCATTGGCCAAATTGCCAGCGGGTTCCCACGTTCTATCTTCATCAGTATAGCCCCTCCAGTGGACTAAGTATTCGAGGCGGTTACCCCTTTTTCGAGATTCGACCACATAATCTACTTCGTATTCTTCATCACGACCCTCAGTAACTTCAATGGGTCCAGGGGCAATAACCGGTTGCCCAGGCAAGCGCTCTTTGTAAGGCTTGACCCTTGAGATATTAACCGTAGGGTGAATACGCATAGATTTTGGCAGCTTAAGCGTCAACGCATTAGAGCCAACCAATTTGGTGACCTCATAGGGACCGATCCATCGTTCGGTTAATTTACGTGAAGCTCTTGGCAGGCGCAGATTACTTGTGCTGAGCCAGACCTTATCCCCAATGACGTATTCAGGGGCAACTGATCTGTGCTTATCAGCTTGCGCTTTCATCCGCTTCTGAGCATTCAATAAATTAGCTTCAGCATCTTTCAAAGTCTTGGCCATTTCTTCGGCAAAGTCATCAGCAGCTGGTGCCTTAGACACGTGTTGCTCGAAGCCCATTCTTGGAGCATAAGACCGTGTGACTTCGAAAGGGGTCTTCTTAGTAGAAGCCTGCTTCTTTGTATTGTAAGAGAATTGAGCGATGGCAAGCCAGTCAGCCCATTCTGCTTCCTTCTCTGCACAGAATAAACGAAGGTACTGTTCCAAGTCCCTGTTCATCCGTTCCGTCTGACCATCTGTCTGCGGATGATATGCAGTGGATAATTTAGGCATAATACCTAATCGCTTGCATAATGCACGCATTACTTCCGCGGCAAATTGCGGTCCACGATCAGATATGATAGTGCGGGGTAGGCCATGTGCCTTCCACACGTGGGTTAAATATAGACGAGCCGTGTCAAGGGCTGTCGTTGTTTTTAAACATGGAATGAATTCGACTTCTTTGGAAAACCTGTCCATCATCACGAGGATGGAGTCAAATCCATTTGAATCAGGCAGATCTGTGATGAAGTCTGCTGATACGTCTTCCCAAGGTGTCGTAGGAACTTCCAAGGGATGTAATTTTCCAGCGGGAGGCTGATTGCTCCCTTTCATACGTGCGCATCTATCGCAACGGGAAACATAGTCTTTGACCTGTTGTGACATCAACGGCCAAGTGTAGCTGCGTTGCAGCAGATCTATCGTCTTCTCAACTCCTGGATGTCCAGCAACCGGAGTGTCGTGGTGTAGCGTAATAATAGATTGCCGTAGACCGTTGTCATCAGGCACATACATCTTCATCTTGTCATCATAGAGAATTCCATCACTGTCATCGTGAATGTGGAATTTCTCGCGTAACGTCTGAACTTCTGATTCTTTCAGCTTATGCATAGCGTCAAGAACCTGCTGTTTGATCTTATCGCCTTCATCGGAGATCAAGATAGTCGCCCTAATCTTCTCCGGCGTTAATATGGTTACTCCTTTATTGTCATCCTCGATACCGATCATGTGATCTTCTCGTCTAGATAAGGCATCGGCTTTCCCCATCGAGGTTCCAGCTTTATGGATGAGTTTAAAGTTGAACCGAGATAGATATTGTGCCCATCGCGCTTGGCGACGGTTAAGGTTTTGTGCCTTCATGAAATACTGGAGATTCTTGTGATCGTTCCAGATTTCAAATTCATACTTGGCACCTTCTAAATAATGTCTCCATGCTTCGAGAGCCTGAATCATGCTGAGCATCTCTTTATCAGCAATTGGATAATTCCTTTCTTCAGGTGTCATGGATCGTGAGGCGTAGGCAACTGGGTGCCATAAGCCATCTTTTTCAATAGATAAGACTCCGCCTGTTGCAAAGTCTGATGCATCACATTCAAGACGGAAGCGACTTTCTTCATCTGGGAAGGATAGAATAGGAGCGGACGTAAACTTCTTCTTTAGCATATCAAATGCCTCTTGTTGTGCCTCTTTCCACACGAAGGGTGTATCCTTCTTTGTTAGATCATTTAGGGGTCTAGCCACTTGGGCATAACCTTGGATGAACCTTCGGTAGAAATTGGCGAGTCCGAGGAAACTCCTAACTCCTTTCACATTCTTCGGCGCAGGCCATTCTAGAATAGCCTTAACCTTAGAGTCGTCCATCTTTATTCCATCCCGACTGACTATCATGCCGAGGAATTCTACTTCTGGTACCGTAAAGGTACACTTCTCTGGTTTAATAAATAAATCGTTTTCTTCCAATCGACGTAGGACTTCTTTAACGATTCGTTCGTGTTCCTTGACGTCATCGGTCTTCGTGAATATTAATAGGTCATCAATGTATACCACCACTACGTCATCCATATCGGCAAAGATTTCGTTCATCATTGCTTGGAATGTGGCGGGGGAATTGCATAACCCGAAAAACATGACGAGGGGTTCATAGGCACCGCGAAAGCATACGAAGGCAGCTTTCCACTCATCGCCTTCCTTGATGCGAATGTTGTTATATCCCCATCGTAAATCCATTTTCGTAAATAACTTAGCTCCTTTTAGCTTATCCACTAATTGGGAAATCAGCGGGAGCGGATAATTATTCTTGACGGTATGCTCGTTTAGATAACGATAATCTTGAACCATGCGTTTAGTGCCTTCCTTCTTTGGCACAAAGAAAACAGGGGAAGTTTGAGGAGACTTCGAAGGTCGTATGTAGCCCTTCCTCAGTTGTTCATCAATGAAGCTAGAAACTTCTTTCTGCTCCTCTACTGAGAGGGGAATCATTCTTCCTTTCTTAGGAACGAATGTATCCTTCAAGTCAATTGCGTGATCCCATGGTTTCCTAATTGGCATGCGTTCAGATTCTCCTTTTGAGAACCGTCCGTAATATTGATGGTATGCGCTAGGCACCATCTCTTCTATAGTCTTTTCTATTTTCTGAGGCGCCTCAATGCTAGCTCGTATAGCATAGGCATGATAAGCAGCCTCTTCTTCTTCTTTTTCAAGAACACGAAGGAAAACACTCTTTTCCCTTAATAGATGGCAACTTCTGGGGCATCGCGTCATCTTTACTTCGCCCTTGGCCCAATCTATTTCAGGGTTGTGCTTCTTTAACCACGTGTACCCGAGGATGATCTGATTACGTCCGAGATCCGTAACCTCTGCAGTAACGCGTTCCCTGTGCCCTTCATAATCTATAATTAGCTCGGTGGAATGTGTAACGTTTCCAGCCGAGTTCTTTGATCCGTCAACGTTAAATACGGGAATGGGGTTGCGTAAGGGAGTGAGCGGCAATTTTTGACTCATAGCCCACTTCTTGTCAACGAAAATAACGTTAGCGCCGCAATCAAGTAGTGCGTCAGCGGCGACGTAATTCTTCTTATCATGGGAGGATGCAACTTTGATCTTCATCAAGATCTCCTTCTCCATGTTGAGCGTTCTTAAGAAAAAGTCATCTGGGATTTCTTCATCTGACATATTTTTTTGTGGTTTTGTTGAAACTGAATTAAGTACCGGTTTGAAGCCCCGGCCGAGCCCCTTCACAGAAGAGGACCCAGTTCGGCATTGAGAAAATAAAACATCATCCGACTCATCCGTGCTTCCCCTAGGTTCTTCGACCTCAAGGACGGAAAAGCGGTTGGATAAATATTCGTCAAATGTGGCCGCACGAACACCCAGTTCGTTCATGCGGCACGACCTTTTCCCTTATCGTGGACATCTTTCATGTCCCAAAAATATGCCCTCATTTCGTCATAGGACATGTGGCGGATAGCCGCAAAAGGATCGTTACCCCGTGGGGCTTCCCTTTTGGGCTCTTCATGTATTGGTTCGACGACTCGCACTTGGCGGCCGCCGTGACATTCCTTCTTATGTTTACCCCCGAGCCATTTGCAAGAGGGGCATTGGTTGCGTGGTTTGGGGCAGTTCTTTACCCCATGTGGTCCACCACAATTGTAACATGATAATTTTGATGACGGCCCTCTTTGGGCGGCATCAATTTGCATAGCGTTAGGGTCGCCACGTGCTTGAGAAGCTCTTCGGGTAGTGGCACCCATTATGAAATCAAGGGACTCTTGAGCGGTCCCGACGCGTCTGATCTCGGCAATGTATTCGGCTACCTTTGCCTTACATTTGCCTTCTTTAAAGATTTGGGCGATGATGCCCCTTCTGACGTTGTTTTCCAACATAAAAATAGCGTGCGATTCGTCTATCGCAGCCTGTTGGTAGAGCGCTTCAAACTTGACGATGAAATCGTCTGTAGACATTTTATTTTGTAGCAGCCCCTTTAGCTGACTACGTGCCCAATCAACCTGATTGGTGGAACGGAAGAGGCCTTCAATCTCTGCCACCATCAGGGTCCATGTGTACGTGTCCCCCTTAATGATCCGCGTTTGAGCGAAGGGACCTGCTTTTGGCCCTTTCAAACGGGAGAGGACGGCCAGGACTGCTTCGTGTGAGCCCGGCGTAATTGCGTGTGCATTAATGTTGAGCCAAGCCCGTATCTTAGCCCACCATTCTTCAAACTTTGCTTTTGACCCGTCATATTCCCCTGGGTCGTTGAAAACTTCAATCTTCTTCGAGTACGCTCCCCCCGTACTCGTTGAGGTTGAGGCTGAGCCTCCTGCTGTGCCACCCCTTGCTTCAAGGGCAGCGATTCTGTTATTGAGCTGATTTATAATTCGGCTCTGGTCGTACATGCCCTGCCTAGCAGCGGCAATCTTATCTTCCCAATTTGCTTGGGGGTCGTCCAAGATGTCAAAAACGTTTTGAGACATGTTTATTCAAGAAAAGAAAAGAAAACTTGTACGTAGAAAAGGAGTTAAAGGAAATATTGAAGCTCCCGATCGTAGATCAGGGGGTCGTTTGTAAGTACGTGAGGGCGGCGCCTTACTTCGTTAAGGACGCGGCGGGGACGTAAACGGGGACGTAGGAAATCGGGGAGGAACTCGTCAAAATGATCCCTGCGTACGTGAGCGGGATCAACTGGGAAGTACGTGCGTCTGGCCCGACGTGGGCGTGGTGCGGGGAATGGGGTAGGTGTACGATACCTAGTCCTAGCTTCTTCTGCCCTTCTTGGACCTTCTCCTTCTTCAATTAACCCTGCCTCTACCTGACGTACGTATTCGTCCACTAAGACTTCTGGAACGAAAAGCCGATTGATAAAATGCGGCAACTGGGGGTAGGCGGCGGGCGGTGCGTCGTTCGGATCTACCGAAGGTGAGCGGGAAGGGAGGTGAGATGAGGGAGATGGGACGAGAGTGGCCTGGTCTTCGTCGACGTCTGTAGCGATGGAGTTGAGCCCGAGTTCTTCTTCGAACCACTCCTCCTGCTCTGCCCGTTGCTCTTCGGTTAGCAACGTCGAGTGCTCTACGGACGGTGTGTGATACTCTCCGCGCTCCTCTTCGTAAGAGGCGGGGTATGTAGGCGTAGATCTGTGAGAAGATGACACTGGCCGGTGTCACTGAACGTTAGTCCGTGAGCGTTACTTCTAGTACTTCAAAAACGTTTACTTGTGGCTTGCGGTGGTCTTGACCAGCAAGCGTCGCGAGCAAGGTTGGTTAGTTCATGATCGAATCCTAATGAAACAATCAGCGGCTTACATATTGAAGAGCGTACTGAAATATGAGGTATAACCAAAGTTGCTCAGAGAGAGAGGCTGAGAGATAATACCCAAGAGGATTCGATGGGGATCCTCTGGTCGCTCTATTGATCTTTATATACTATACAAGTGTTTGTCCATATTTACACTAAATCTAACCGATGGTATGAAAGACATATGTTCCAGGCATGCATCAAGCATTGCCATGGAATGGAAGAGAATCATGACATGAGGAATACATGTGTAGAATGGAAGGAGAAGCATAAGGTGAGGATAACATGTGCTGCCACGATCACATATGAGATCGGTGAGGATCCCATGATGTGTGGCAGCCTATTAAATATGAAATAAGAGAAATGAAGAACATACAGTAAAAGTGAGGCATAAGGCTATGAAAGCCTGTGAGTCCGTGAAGAGTAGACATAGGGGTTATGTCCGTGTCGCGTGCAAGCAAGTTGCACATATCACGTCACGTGACCGGTCACGTGATTAGGAAAAAGACTTAGACGTTTCTAAGTCGTTGAGTGTAAGCGCGCTAGGCGCTAAAGAAAGAAAAATAGAGAAAAATAGAGAGAAAAATACATATCGTAACAGCTGAGACAAAAGTATCACTAGTACTCAAGGTGCTTTTCTTTTTCCTTATCTTAATTATCAATGGTGCTTGTCTTATCTCTCCAGTGGTCACCTTATCTTCCTTTATCTTATCATAGGTGGTGGGGTAAGTTTAGACTCAGGCCTAGACCTATGACCTAGAGTATGGGTCAAGGGTTCTTACTCTTGTGGAAAGGGATCATCTTATATAGTATTTAGCATCATTCTTTTTACTGTAGGGCCAGGCTTGTACTGATGATCTGTGCACAATAGCTAGAGTATATAAGTAGTCATGATTTCCTGTACTGTTTCCCTAGTTCAATATATTTGTGATCTCATCTAGAAAGCCTCTGGCCTCTGTTGCTAGATAGAGGTGTGGGACTTAACGGGTCTAGCAGACTCTACATTGGCCTACGTCAGTGGTCAATGTCATCTAGTGGTTTGTTTTTCCATTGTTGTTCCGCTCGATGCGTAATAGTAGCAATTAGTCAAAACATGCAGCAATGAAGTTCTTCTTGGAGCTCAAGAAAAAATATGAAATAGGGCTTGACAGCCATCAGGATCATGTTTCTGACATATATATTTCCTTTATTTATTTGCTTTTTGTTTCTATTTATTTTATTTATTCAAGCTCTAGCACCCTCAAGTGTCAATTCTTTCAACTTAGAAATGTCTAAGTCTTTATCTAATCACATAACCTGGTGCACATGACTTGGTCAATATGATTAGATTGTATGATACAAGGACTAGCTCCTATGCTCACTTTTCACATATACTCAGACCCTTCTAGATCTATGCCTTACTTCATACATATGTTCTTCATTTCCTTGTTATTTGATATTTAATAGCTGTTCCATCTCATGACATCCACACTGATCTTATGTATGATCGTGGCAGCATATGTTTTCCTCATGTTATACTTTTACTTCCATTCTACATATGTTTTCCTTATGTTATGATTCTTTTCCATTCCATAGCTATGCTTGATGCATGCCTGGTCCATACATTTTCCATTTTATCAATAGATTAGACATCAATATGTACAAACCCCTATATACTATATAAACCCCTAATACAGTGACTAGAGGCCCCATCAAATCCTTTTGGTCTTCTCTCAGAAGTTTCTGATCTATTTCTATTATAACAATCCATTCCTATCTCCTTCAAATTAAGTTTAGTACCATTTATTTGATCTCTGGATAGTAATCACCTCTATTTTACATACTTATTTTTGTGTCCACTGTCACTACTCTGGATCTTCATTTCATACATTCCTACCATTTATATTCTATCTTCTTTCTGTAAATCTATCACCTCCTTTACATGTGCTCTTAAAGAAGTAAGGTGCATTCCCCATATACTTACGAAAGACTCCTTGATCTATGATCAAGAACTCCAATACTTCCTTTGACATTTTCTTTATGTACCAGTCTCGCTAAATCAATATGTCTCAAGCCATGCTTGATATTTTAGATGACTCCAATGTGAACTGGAAAGAAAAGATTGCTGCTGTAAGACAGGGCATGTATGACCAGAGCCAGATGATCAACCAGCTCATGAATTGCATTATCACTTTCGAAAGAGCAGACACAGCAGGAGGTTCCACCTCCACTTCTGCAAGTACCAGGAGAGCGTACTCAAAGAAGATTAAAGTATTCAATGACCCAGGGGAATATGATGGGTCAAAAGCTAAGTTTGAAGAATGGTGGGCCAAGATGTGGGCTTGGCTCAATATTAACTCACATGCCATCATACTGGGCTCACACAAAGCAGTCCTGGCAGTCCTCTCACAATTGAAAGGGCCAAAGGCTGATCCCTTTGTTCAGACAAGAATTATAAAAGGGAACACGTACACATGGGCATTGATAGGAGTGGAGATCAAAGGACTCTTCTACTCCACCAATCAAGTAGATTGGGCCTGCAGCCAACTAAAGGGGTTGCTGCAGGACAAGATGATGACTGACGATTTTATCATCAAATTTGAAGCACTCTACCAACAGGCAATGATAGATGAATTGCATACTATATCAATGTTGGAAAACAATGTCAGATGAGGCATCATTGCCCAAATATTCAAAGAAGGCAAACGAAAGGCTAAAGTAGCTGAGTACATTGCCAAGATCAGATGCGTCGAAACCATGAAAGAGTTCCTAGATTCCATAATGGGTGCCACTACCCAAAGAACATCTCAGACACATGGTGACCCTAATGCCATACAGATTGATGCTGCCCAACGAGGGTCATCATCAAAACTTTCCTGCTACAACTGTTGCAGGGCACATGGGGTAAAGAACTGCCCCAAACCAAGGGTGCAATGCCCCTCTTGCAAATGGCTAAGAGGTAAGCACAAGAAGGAATGCTGCGATGGCTGCCAAGTGTGAGTCGTCGAACCAGTATGAGAAGAGTTCAAAAGGAAAGCCCCATGTGGCAATGATCCTTTTGTGGCTATAAGCAACATGTCCTATGATGAAATGAGGGCATATTTTTGGGACATGAAAGATGTTCATAATAAGGAAAAAGGCCATGCCACATGAACAAACTGGGTGTTCGTATGGTCACATTTGACAAATATTTATCAAACCACTTCTTCGTCCTTGAGGTTGAAGAACCTAGGAAAAGCATGGATGAGTCGGACATTATTTCATTTTCTCAATGCCAAACTGGGTCCTCTTCTATGCAGGGGCTTGGCTGGGGCTTCAAACTGGTACTTAATTCAGTTTTACATAAAAACCAAAAAAATATGTCAGACAATGAAATCCCAGATGAATTTTTCTTGAGAATGCTCAACATGAAGAAGGAGATCTTAATGAAGATCAAAGTCGCATCCTCCCATGATAATAAGGCTTATGTCGTCGCTGATGCACTAATTGATTGCAGCACTAACGTTATTTTCATTGACAAGAAGTGGGCTACAAGTCAAAAGCTACCACTCACTCTTTTACACAATCCCATTCCTGTATTTAATGTTGATGGATCAAAGAACTCAGCTGAAAATGTCACACACTCCACCAAGCTAATTATAGACTATGAAGGACACAGGAAACATGTTACCACAGAGGTTACAGATCTAGGACGTACTCAGATCATCTTCAGGTATATATGATTGAAGAAGCACAATCCTGAAATAGATTGGGCTAAGGGCAAAGTAAAGATGACATGATGCCCTAGAAGTTGCCATCTATTAAGGGAAAAGAGTGTTTTCCTTTGTGTTCTGGAGAAAGCAGAAGAAAAGGCTGCTTATCATGTCTATGCTATATGAGCTAGCATTGAAGCACCTAAGAAAATAGAAAAGACAATTGAATATCATCGATACTACAGACGGTTCTCAAAAGGAGAATCTGAACACATGCCAGTTAGAAAACCATAGGACTACACAATTGACTTGAAGGATACATTTGTTCCTAAGAATGATTCCCCTCTCAGTAGAAGAGCAGAAAGAAGTTTCTAGCTTCATTGATGAACAACTGAGGAAGGGCTACATACGACCTTCAAAGTCACCACAAACTTCTCCTGTTTTCTTTGTGCCAAAGAAGGAAGGCACTAAATGCATGGTTCAAGATTATTGTTATCTAAATGAGCACATCATCAAGAATAATTATCCGCTTCCGCTAATTTCCCAATTAGTGGATAAGCTCAAAGGAGCTAAGTTATTTACAAAGATGGATCTACGATGAGGATACAACAACATTCGCATCAAAGAAGGCAATGAGTGGAAAGCTGCCTTCGTATGCTTCCGCGGTGCCTATGAACCCCTCGTTATATATTTCAGGTTATGCAATTCACCCACTACGTTCCAAGCAATGATGAATGAAATCTTTCCTGATATGGATGACGTAGTGGTGGTCTATATTGATGACCTATTAATATTCACCAAAACCAATGACGTCAAGGAACATGAAAAGATTGTCAAAGAAGTCCTGCGTCGATTGGAAGAAAATGACTTATTTATCAAACTAGAGAAGTATAACTTTATGGTACCAGAAGTCAAGTTCCTCGGTATGATAGTCAGCCGAGATAGAATTAACATGGATGACTCCAAGGTTAAGGCTATTCTGAAATGGCCTGCACCAAAGAATGTGAAAGGAGTTAGGAGTTTTCTCAGACTTTCCAATTTCTACCGAAGGTTCATGCCCAAGTGGCTAGGCCCCTGAATGATTTGACAAAGAAGGATACACCTTTTGTGTGGAAAGAAGCACAACAAGAAGCATTTGATATGCTGAAGAATAAATTTACGTCCACTCCTATCCTTTCCTTTTCTGATGAAGATAGTCACTTCCATCTTGAATGTGATGCCTCAGACTTTGCAACAGGCAGAGTCTTATCTATTGAAAAGGATGGCTTATGGCACCCAGTTGCCTATGCCTCATAATTCATGACCCCTGAAGAGAGGAATTATCCTATTGCTGATAAAGAGATGCTCAGCATGATTCAGGCTCTCGAAGCATGGAGACACTATTTAGAAGGTGTCAAGTATGAGTTTGAAATCTGGAACGATCATAAGAATCTCCAGTGCTTCATGAAGGTACAAGATCTTAACCATCGCCAAGTGCAATGGGCACAATATTTATCTAGGTTCAACTTTAAACTTATCCACAAAGCTAAAACCTCTATAGGGAAAGCCAATGCCTTATCTAGACAAGAAGATCACATGATTGGCATTGAGGATGACAATAAAGGAGTAACCATTAACATCGGAGAAGATTAGGGCAACCATCTTGATCTCCAATAAAGGCGATAAGATCAAACAACAGGTTCTTAATGCTATGCATAAGCTGAAAGAATCAGAAGTCAAGAAGATATGTGAGAAGTTCCACATCTATGAAGAAAAAGATGGAATTCTCTATGATGAAAAGAATCGCATGTATGTACCTGATGACAAAGGTCTACAGCAATCTATTATTATGTTGCATCACAACACTCTGGTTGCTGGACATCCAGGAGTTAAGAAGACAATAGATCTGCTGCAGCACAGCTATTTTTGGCCTCTAATGTCATATCAAGTCAAAGATTATGTTTCCCGTTGTGATAGATGTGCACGTATGAAAGGGAGCAATCAGCCTCCTGCTAGAAAACTACATCCCTTGGAAGTTCCAACTACACCTTGGGAAGACATATCAGCAGACTTCACTACAGATCTGCCTGATTCAAATGGATTTGACTCCATCTGATATGTTCAGCTGCTTACATTGTTGAGAGTGCATACTGATGTTTTATCTACTGAGGTTGCTCTGGCAGTCAGAAGCTGAGAGAGGACTCAGGAGGATTTGATGAGGAATCCCCTGGTCACTGCATTCACCCTTTATATACTACATATGTGTTTGTACATATATCTAGTGGATCTATCAATAGAATGAATAACATATGGACCAGGCATGCATCAAGCATAGCCATGGAATAGAAAAGAAGTAAAACATGTGGTGAACACATGTAGAATGGAAGTGGAAGCATAGACAGGAGGTAAACATGTGCTGCCATGATCATACATGAGATCAGTGAGGATATCATGTTGTGTGGCAGCTATTAAATATCAAATAGCTAGAAAATGAAAAACATACATAGAAGGTGAGGCATGGATCTAGAATTGTCCGTGCATATGTGAAAGGCAGGCATAGGGGCTAGCCAAGGCATTCCATATGATGTCATGATGTCATGTTCCAGACCATTCTAGATAAGTCTAGGTATAGAATGTTCTAGGCGAGTCCAGGCCTAGTCATATGATATCTAAATATAAGTCCTCATTGCACGTGAGCAAAGTCACATGATTAAATAAGCATGTGATATAAGTTATGTGACCACAAAAGAGAGAGAAAAATAGAGAAAAATAAAGGAAAAATTATACCCCATAACACATGGCCTACCCCGTATCATCATATCTGATCATGGACCGCAATTTATCGCAGAAGTAATGCATGCATTGTGTAAACGATTAGGTATCACCCCTAAATTATCCACTGCACATCATCCACAGACAGATGGTCAGACAGAAAGGATGAACAGGGACTTAGAACAGTACCTTTGTTTGTTCTGTACAGAAAAGGAAGCAGAATGGGCTGACTGGCTTGCCATCACTCAATTCTCATATAATATCAAGAAGCATGCTTCTACAAAGAAAACCTCTTTTGAAGTCACAAGGTCATATGCTCCAAGAATGGGCTTTGATCAATATGTGTCTAAATGTTATGGGGTATAATTTTTCCTTTATTTTTCTCTATTTTTCTCTTTCTTTTTGTGATCACGTGACTTACATCACGTGCTTATTTAATCACGTGACTCAGTCATGTGACTTGCTCATGTGCAACGAGGACTCTTTATTTAGATATCACATGACTAGGGCCTAGACTGGCCTAGAACATTCTAGCTTAGACTTACCTAGACCGGTCTGGACCATGACATCACCTGACATCATATGGAACATCGTGGAATGTTGTGGAACATTCCGATGATATCATTTATTTGTTTCGTACAAATACTAGCAGCGTATATAGTCTGCAATGCCAACACCCCAGAGTCCCAGCTTGGTTCTCTTGGGGCTACCCGTCCACGAGTGATCCTAAGTCTTCTCCCTTTTTCACTTTTCATTGACAAGCCTAAGTCAATGCTCATACTCTTCATCATCCCAGGTCTTCAAGTCAGACCCTAACTGATTTGTTTTCTCCACGAAGTCCTAGTGTTCAACGTTGCGAGAGGCATTAGTCCATTGCTCGTCTCACTAAAGCACCAGCTGCTGATGACTTTACCGAAGAAATGGCCAAGACTTTGAAAGACACAGAAGCTAATTTATTAGCAGCTCAGAAGCGGATGAAAGTGCAAGCTGATAAGCACAGATCAGATGCCCCTGAATACATCATTGGGGATAGGGTCTAGCTCAGCACAAGTAACCTGCGCCTGTCAAGAGCTTCATGTAAATTAACTGAACAATGGATTGGTCCCTATGAGATCACCTGATTGATTGGCTCTAATGCGTTGATGCTTAAGCTGCCAAAGTCTATGTGTATTCACTCTACAGTTAATATTTCACAGGTCAAGCCTTACAAAGAGTGCTTGCCTGGGCAACCAGTTATTGCCCCTGGACCAATTGAAGTAACTAAGGGCAGGGAAGAAGAATATAAAGTGGAATATATGGTCAAATCTTAAAAAAGGGGTAACCGACTCAAATACTTAGTCCACTGGAGGGGCTATACAGATGAAGATAGAACGTGGGAACCCATTGGCAATCTGGTCAATGCTTCCGATGCAGTTGCTGAAACAATCAGCGGCTTACATGGTGAAGTGCGTACTGAAATGAGTTATAACCAAAGTCACTCTGAGTATAGAGGCTGAAAGGGTAATAACCAAGAGGATTTGATGGGATCCCCTGGTCGCTGTATTGGTCCTTATATACTGTACAGGGGTTTGTCCATATTTACACTAGATCTAACTGATAATATGAAAGACATATGTACCAGGCATGCATCAAGCATAGCCATGGAATGGAAAGGAATCATAACATGAGAGAAACATATGTAAAATGGAAGGAGAAGCATGAAATGAGGATGACATGTGCTGCCACGATCATACATGAGATCGGTGAGGATCCCATGATGTGTGGCAGTTATTAAATATCAAATAACTTGTGAAATGAGAAACATATGGTAAAGGTAAGGCATAAGGCTATGAAAGCCTGTGAGTCCGTGAAGATGTGACATAGGGGCTGTCCATGTCACGTGCAAGCAAGTTGCACATATCATGTCACGTGACCAGTCACGTGATTAGAAAAAGACTTAGACTGTTACAATATGTATTTTTCCTCTATTTTTCTCTATTTTTCTTTCTTTAGCACCTAGCGCGCTTATACTCACGACTTAGAAACATCTAAGTCTTTTTCCTAATCACGTGACGTGATATGTGCAACTTGCTTGCACGCGACACGGACATAACCCCTATGTCACACCTTCATGGACTCACAGGTTTCCATAGCCTTATGCCTCACTTTTACTGTATGTTCTTCATTTCTCCTATTTCATATTTAATAGGCTGCCACACATCATGGGATCCTCACCGATCTCATATGTGATCGTGGCAGCACATGTTCTCCTCACTTTATGCTTCTACTTCCATTCTACATATGCTTCCCTCATGTTAAGATTCCTTTCCATTCCATGGCTATGCTTGATGCATGCCTGGAACATATGTTTTTCATAGTATCGGTTAGATCTAGTGTACACATGGACAAACACTAGTAGAGTATATAAGATTCAATGGAGCAACCAGAGGACTCCATCGAATCCTCTTGGGTCTTATACCAGTGTCTCAATCCATAAGAGCGACCTTGGTTTACTTCTCTTCAGTACGCACTCCACGATAATGTAAGCCGCTGATGTTTCATAGACGTTTCTAAGTCGTTGAGTACAAGTGCGCTAGGCGCTAAAGAAAGAAAAATAGAGAAAAAGAGAGGAAAATACATATCGTAACAGTTGCAGCCTTTCATCAGGCAAATCTCTCAGCTCCTTGTAAGCTACGAATGGCTTACTTGGATTTCTTGTCATTATTCAAGCCTTTTGATAATTTAACTATCCCTTCGTCATGTGACACTCCCTTTGATCACCTGGAAGTCGATCCTTAGGAGAGGGGTAGTATTACAATATGTATTTTTCCCCTATTTATTTTCTTTTTCTTTCTATTTATTCTAATTTATTGAGCCTTTAACGCCTAGTACACCTACTTTCAAGACTTAGAAACATCTAAGTCTCTTTTCTAATCATATGACTTGACACATACAATTAGATTGTATGCCACAAGGACTAGCCCCTATGCCCACCTTTCACATATGCACAGATAATTCTAGATCCATGCCTCACCTTCTACATATGTTTTCCATTTCATAGCTATTTGATATTCAATAGCTGCCACACATCATGGTATCCTCACTGATCTCATGTATGATCATGGCAGCACATGTTTACCTCCTGTCTATGCTTCCACTTCCATTCTACATGTGTTCACCACATGTTTTACTTCTTTTCCATTCCATGGCTATGCTTGATGCATGCCTGGTCCATATGTTATTCATTCTATTGATAGATCCACTAGATATATGTACAAACACATATATAGTATATAAAGGGTGAATGCAGTGACCAGGGGATTCCTCATCAAATCCTCCTGAGTCTCTCCTCAGCTCCTTACTGATACTCAAGTACACTGTCCTCAACTCTTGAAGTCCTTTCCTTCAGAGCTCTATGTCATAGAGTCAGTCTGACCATGAACTGGACTAGATGAAGATGTAAGCGACCCCAGGATGAAGCATTTGATATGTGGAGTTTCTGAGTTGTTTCATCTCTAGTGTTCCAAGCTTTCTAGACTGCTTCCAGTGTTCTGATATTTTCAGGCTATTGAACCTATGCACTTGTAGTGTTACGTGTCGAGCGGAATATAACGGAAAAACAAACCATACTCAAAGGAGAACTGGACACTGTTGTAGTCCAACACAGAGCCCGCAAGATACGTTAAGTCCTATGCCTCTCTACAGGAGCAAGCCCAGAGGTTTTACTGTGGAACCACAAATATATTGAACTAAGGAAATAATACAGGGAGAAGTAACTACTTATATACCCTAGATACTGTGCATGGACCATGGCCCATGTCCCTCTGAGGTGAGCATGCTAAGTACTATATAAGGTAACCCTGTATGCTTAAGATAATCCCCTTAGCCCTGTAACTCTAGGTTGTAAGTCTAGACCGAGTCTAGAACCTACCCAGCCATCTGATAAGATAACAAATGTGATAACATTAGCGCCAACCAGATAAGATAAGATAAGAAAATAAAAAGTGTCTTGAGTGCTAAGCGACACGCTCATCTCATGTAGTAGCTACAGTTCTAGTAGCTTAGAAATACTAAGCATGATGTGCTCTTAGATATAGCAGCTTGCTCCAGCTATACATAGATAAGGCTTCCTTCTGAGAACCTGCAATAGATCTCTTTCTTCCTACAACTGCTATCATCTAAGTTCATTGTTGCTCTCAACCAGGTGAATTAGAGCTTGTCCACTGCACTCATGGTGTTAGTGCATGCTCAGGTTTTTCCCATACTTCGAAAGTTGCTGGTTCAGCTTGTCTGGAACCTCATCAGATTTTGTCACTACTGACGAGATGGTGGCAGATACTCTTACAAAACCTTTACCTAGTATTAAGGCCAAACACATCACTCACTCCCTAGGACTTCACTCAGTTTGAGGGGGAGCATTGTAGTTACAAGTCTCTGCTGACCCATGACATAGCAACTTACATAATCACGTACACTTTTCTTCGTCTCGCCTTAGCTCAGAACACCTCAGTGACTTGCTACAGTCCACTAAGGTGAGAGACTCTTAGTACCTTCAGTACATACCAAAGCTGACTTTCATTAGCTTTACTATTGACTATAAACATGTGGGGAAAAGATGTAGTATCCTGTCAAACAAATTTGATATGGCCCTCTAGAATTAGAGTTGTTGTTTTCCAGTACGAAATTCAGTAGATTGTGCCTCGAACTTTGTATGCATGTAAGTATGTCCTAGTCCTGGCTTCACTCACTGTCCTCCTCCTCGTCCTCATCATCATCAGCACTGTCATCGTCTTCTTCAAGCCCAAAAATCTGCCACAACAGCTCAACCTGCCCAAACGGCCTCTCCCTCCCCAACAACACACTCCCTGCCTCATATCTCGCTTTCTCGCTCCGCACCTCATCACAAAGTCTCCCATACGCGCAAATGAGACGCCTTAGCGCACCGCGATGCACCTCCGCCGAAAGGCGCGCTGACGAGAGGGCAGCGAGGCGCGGCGGAGAGATGGTGTCCGGCGTGGAAAGCCAAAGGGAGAATTTGGCAAGCACGGCCTGGAGAACACTTGGTTCTGTGGCGGGGAGACGAGAAAGTGGAGTCTGTGTTTAATTGGTAAATAGTTATACGCCGGGGGGGAATGATAAAAGGCGGGGACGCACAGTTAGGTCTTTTGTCCCGCAGGTGTGGATGGCGTCGCTGAGACAAGTATCTCTTAGAATGCTTTCGTACTAGAGGTTCAAAAAAAAAATTCAGACGTCTTGCTCGCCAAGACTAGTCGCTGGCGATCTTCACTCACGTGGTCGTCTTCTAGTAACTGTACTCGCTCCTCAATACTGACTTGTATCTCTTCCTGCTTGGACTTCGTGAACGAGAAAGGTTCTAACACGTCCTGCAACGGCAGTCAAGTGTACGTATTCACACATGAAATCGTTCGCGCGCACCTGCAAGTAGCAGAGACAGTTCAACACAAACACCGCACGGTCCCAGCGCGGTCGCACTCGTGCTTTCTTCTCGGCGGCCGCGATACACATCGTGATTGCCGGATCGACCATGACATCCAAAATTCGACAAAATCCAACCGCGACGTCATCCACGTTCTGGTCTTCTTTGGCAGCAGTAGCTGAGAGGGTACCACCGGCAGGCAGAGAAGAGTCGTACACCTGCATAATTTCACGCAGAAGTTGAGCATGGTCAATGATAGAATGAGGCGGAGAGAGCGACGGGTCGTCCAGTTCCTGTGAAATATTCAAAATGGAAGAGAAAAAGGGAAGGCCGAGATGACGCACGAGGGGTATACGAAGCAGTGCACGTCCTTGCGCCTCTATGGAGTCGAAGAAGACCTTGTAGCTCACCGTAGTGATCCTGCAGGTCAAATGCGTCAGCTTCACCACGAGTAAGGATGCATAGAAGACCTTACTCCTGAAGTGTCGTCGACAGCAGTGACTGGTCCCCGATCGTCCGTTGCATGGTGAACATATAGTATTGAACAAGGTTCGCCACCTTGTAAGACAGGATACTACTCTCCTGAGACCTGACCGTCTGCAGAATGCGGGCCTAAGCAGGACCAACCAACTTTAGTACACCTTCATGGTACACCAGCCATGCAGATGTTCCTTACCTTAAGCGGTACACACAGCTTCCCAACTGCAGCGTTCAATAGATCGCGTATCCATTCCTCTTCTTCACTTCCGTTGAATGTCCGCGCAGCTCCGACCATTCGCCCCTGACCGCTCATACCGAACAGACTCTCAAGGAATTCGCATTCGGCCGCAATTGCCTGGTGTACCCACGCCAACATATCCCCGACATAGCGTATTGGGTCGTGCGCATGCAGTTCGATCGGCCGTGGCAGCCCGGACGGTCCACCGCGTGTCAGAGCATCGAGAAATAAGGCGAGAAGAGTGCTTTGCCTGGCTTGCGACAGGAAAGTGAACGCTTCACTAGATGCAGTATCCAATACTACGTATAAGTCACGCGAGTGGGGAAAAAAATGCACATACGAGAGAAATTCAGGTCGTTGTGAGAGCCGTCGAATGGCTTCCACCATCGTTGGGCCGACTTCGAGCTGGTTTTCCCTACCGATTCGACGGAATTCAAATGCACACCATCGATAGATTTTTTCGTATCCCTGTTCTAGGTAAGATGATGTTGCGGCCATGATGTCCACGCTGAAGAGAATGTTATTGATTATCAATGTTCGAACTATGAGTGGATAAACATACCCTGCCTTGGTAGGTCCGTCTTCCCCAGACATGAGAACTCTGCAGTCATTGCGTATTCGTTCTGTTTTGTCCATCGCCTGGAAGAACCGCGTGCCGACAGCGATTTCGCGAGAGGTGACAGCCTCGACTTCATCGTCGTTTAGGGTCAACCGCTCAAGGAAAAGTAAAACAATGGATTTTTGCGTCTCCACCTCCTGCCTTTGCAAAATACGGGTATCAACAAGGTAATGATTTCCACATACAACGGCTTACCTCTCCTGTCTCAAACTCTCCGCTTGGTCAAGCAATGACCGACTCGTCTCGCTGGTCAATTTCAGCTGCGCTTCAGCCTCATCACAGTGCCTCCGCATCTCGTGTACGAGTTTCTGCAAATCATCTAATTTCTAGGCATGTCAGGAACGCGTCGTATTACCACGCCAAGGGACGACTAGACACACTTGATCAACCTCTCCAAACGCTTTCAGAAAGTGTATGCTTCCTTCCGCGAGCTTTCTCTCCAGATCCCGCTGTAGGTTTTTCCGTGCATGGGCGGCGGTTTCGTTGACTACATCGGCATGTTCATCGATATCGTCTTGGGTCGATGGTCGCTCTGAATCTACCTCGCCCCAGTCGCTATCGTCTGACTCGTAATCATCACCACGGTCGACGTCTCGTTCTCGCGAACGTTTCTGAGTATCTGGAGAAACAGATGACTGTGCACTGTACAGGTCTGACAGGGTTCGAAATGCTTCGGTCGTCGCTGGATCCGTAAAGTTCATTCCTAGTATTTTTCGTAGACGAATGGCTATCGGGTTGCGTTGAGACGCTGAAACGGGTGGAAGTGCATTTTGACTGCGGCTGCTCGGGGAAGGGATCGACATGTACGTGCGCGAGTGCAAAAATTCTAGAGAGAACCCCGCCGCCTTATGCCTGTGACTGCTGAACGCGAAGAGCCAACTCGGTATTTGCGATTGCAGTCTTTCGTGTTTATATGTAGTACACAGGATATTTCCCCTCCAAGCGACGGTGAGGTAAAGGCAACGCCTTTGGATTCTAACAACGCCAAACAAACGCTAGCTTGCTTCTGAATGTTTACTTCAGGCTCTACTACGAGTGATTTCTTGAGCCCAAGGCGCACGAGGATAGAGATATAGCTTTGAGCCGCTATACAGGCTTGCAAGTTACCTTCTTCATAGAGAGTTGACAACGGAGCTCGAGATCGTCGATGAGAACTTCTCCCGAGGCGGGCAATTAATGTCCATCGAGTCGACCGTACCCACCGCGTCATTGGACCATGACACCGACTCTGACTCCGTGTCAGCTGGCACACAGATATCATGAAGGCAGTGAATGGCCACGAGTTGCGGCGTTCCGCTCTGTGTAGCAGTCCCAGGTGATCAATCGAATTCCCCTGTGCTCTGCCGGCATCTACACACCCTCAGTACAAGCTGTCATCGGTTTATGATAAATGGGTCACCCATTCGTCCATATGTCTCCCATCATGCAGACTGTAGATATAAAACCGGTGCGTCGTGGGTCCCTCCGCTTGCGGGCTCCATGCTGCTTCTTCTCCTATTGTCATCGATAAATTAGAGGCTCTCGCCGGTACGCCGTTTTGTGTCGTTACAAAAAAGCTAACGTTGACTGAACTCCTGTTCCTTGGCAGCCACGGGCGCGATGTTTTGATCGTTCGCAAAGTTCGCAGTTTTTCTCGGTTGGACAATGTTGGTGATATGAATTTCAAGTCACACAGCCTAGATTGCTACCCCTCCTCCACGCTGTGCGATTATCTTGATCAATCATGCGACTGTTTGCGCTTGTGGGTGCGCTGACAATTGTAAGTTGTCGTTCAAAACATCCATTTGCAAGACGTCGAATGAAAGGGTAAGATCAAATTGGCCTATTCGTAAGTCCTTTGATGATCTTATTTCCTGTGTTTCTTATGGTCACGCACAGCCGAACTTCGTATCGATCACCACTAATATTTTATTTTGTTCTCGACACACAATAGGAATCATCACCTGCAGTGTGTCATACTGTAGGCGCTGAGCCCAGTGCCGGAGGCTTAAAAAGCTGGCATGGGACATTAATTTCTTCACCAAACAGCAGAGTTCAGTTCCTAAAGATGCGAGTTCCCCGTCTGATCGTTACTCTCCTTGGGGCTGGTGCTGCCTACGCCCAGTCATCAGCCACACTCGATGCCATTCTCGCTTTCATGGGCGAGGACAGTGAGTTCGGGCTGTTCGTACAACTCGCGCAGGCTATTCCAGTCAGCGACATCGCTGCATTTGCCAGCTTGCTGACGTCGAACGTCACTATCGCTATTCCTGAGTATGTTCTGTTTTTCTATGGCAAAACGCGCATTTTCTTTACTGATCTTTGATTCTCTGACTTTGTGTAGGTCGGGTGAGGTTTCGTTGCTTTCTTGATACTTATCTCTGATATTCACACCATATCCGAAAATACAGCACCTAATGGGACTGTGTCGCAATTACTCGGAAACCCGTCGTCGATTCTGCCCTTGCTCTCCTACCACATCATTAGGGCCCCTGTGGATAATTCGTCGATCACTACGTCTCCAAATCACACCATACTCCCTACCGCCCTCACAGACTCATCAACTGTATTCCTCGAGAACAATCAGTCACAAGCCCTGGTTCTAACAACCGAATCAGATGGCACTATCCACATACTGAATCAGCCGTAAGTTCCATCGCAGACTGTAATGAAGAACGCCCGTTTTCAAACTTTCTTTGGCTGTACCAGTTCAGATGTACTCCTCACACCGAGAGACAGTTTTGGCGTTCTGGACGTCACTTATGCCTGGGCAAACATCAGCGACCTTTTAACCGTTCCATCCTCTATCTCATCGACCATTCCCACAACTAACAACTCTGCATTCGGTGTCGAGGCGTCTGTCGCTGGTGTTTTGAACACGTACGAAGCTCAGCACGGCATCACGCTGTTTGTGCCTCAAGGCAAGTACTTAATAATTCAGAGATAATTGCGGTTTATGAGACTGACGCTACACGCGCCCACACAGATGCTGCATTTTCAACGGCGAATAGCACGCTTAGCGGTATGAACAGCACGGCACTCGCTTCCGTCCTCAATGGCCACGTGAGTATCGTCTCTTGCCCTCGTGTGTGTACGCTTCCACCCCACCTGCACACTCACATCGGCAATAAAAAGGTCCTAAATAACACGCTCTACTCTCCCCAATTCACCTCTGCACAAACGCAAGTCAGTCTCGCCGGACAACCGCTCACTCTCAGCGGGGACACTGTATCCCTGCAGGGCGGGAATTCTGCCAAGATCATCACTTCGGACGTTTTGTTGGAAAATGGTGTGATGCATGTGGTGGATACGGTGTTGTTGTTGGATTCTGTCAAGAGCTCTGGTGGTGTGGCGTCAGTGAGGGCTGTTGTGGGAGGGGTGGGTTGGCTGGGGTCTGTGGTGCCGGTTGTTGCGGGTGCGGTACTTGCGGTGTGGTGATCATGGCGGTTATTAGTGGGATGGTGGGACATTTCTTTCTTGCTCTGTCTGACCGCTCGGATGGTTGTAGCTTTTTTGTATGGTTCCTGGTCGGGGTTTGTTGGATAATTATATGTCAGGGACCGACGGACATCACAGCATGCCAACAGCACCATGTCAACGCCGTGAATGGCAAACTATCCATGGCCAGTAACTTAGCAGCCCAAGTCCGTCAGCCACAAGTGACATTGTAGTCATGTCTGATCAACGGTTACTGTACGAGATCTTGGTGGGTCAAGCTGACAAGTCTCCAGGTGCGTAGCAGACTGCTAATCATACAGAAAGGAAGGCAGTTGTTCCTCCTGTGCAGCTGTCACCACTATTTTGTTTGCGGTTCATCAAAACAATCATGATGCTGTGATGGGCGAGCGCTCAGCATGGGTCTAACTTCGGTTCTCTTGCCGCAACCGGCGAGAGTGACAATTTTCCTCGCGACTCATAAGAGCTTTCTCCAGAAGCCGTAGGGTTTTTCTTGACTTGTCGTTCAAGAAAAATGTATCTTACGTTTCAGGATTCATTTAATGTCCACTGTTGGCATGTCTACCTCGTCAGTTCTCCCCGTCGAACTATGGCTAGAAGTGTACCATCACACTACCTTCGTCCCGGACATCCTAGAACCGGATATCTATCGACACATGCGCTCTATTGTATACCTCAACTATGAACATCATAGAATGATCCAGCACGCTCTGGTCACCAAGCGGTCCCTTGTGCTCGTCTGCAAGGCATGGTTGCGCCAATGTCTACCACTTCTGTACCGCTCCATCTTCATTCGGAAGGCTGGGTCCCTGTCAGCTCTCACATCTACGTTGAAAGCATCTTACCAACAATCCCTTTCCCAACCTGACGACGAGATGCGTTCTCTGGGTCACCACACGACCAAGTTCGACTTTGCACTGATCGACTGGTTTCCAAAGGCGAGACCAGATGACACGAGACTGCTTGAGCAGGTCATCAGGTGCCTTCCCAATCTCTCCGTCATCTCGTTCTCTATTTGCTCGTGCTCACCAACAGTCACATACCCGGGTACATCGTGGATGCCCTTTGGTCTAATGCCATGAACCTGCGGGTGATCGCGACTGACCAGGACAGGGTTTCTACCCCGAGAAGGAGGATTTGGAGCGCCTGCTTGCGTCCGCTAGCAATCTCCGCATCCTAGGATCCTGCGATGTAGCTGTGAACCATCGGATACCTAATGGAACGGCGTCACACCCACCCGTAAGCCTCAGCCTTCCAGGCCTCTCAACAATGGGTTCCCTTAACCAGTACGGATTCTCTTCATTTTTTACCTTCCTGTTCCTCCGCGAGCTCTCCTGCTACCTCTGGATCACAGGGGACGGAATAGCACACGAGTCATTTTTCGCATCATATGGACCGCAATTGGCGGCGCTCCATGTCCAGCACTATTATGCGGGTCCGGGATATGCGACGCGGAATTCAGAGTGGATTAGAGCGAGATGTCCCTACGTTGCGCGAGTTGACGATCTCGATGGGAGATTGGGAGGAGTCGCCTGTTGACCCGGTCAATATGCCGTCGGTGAAGTATCTCGGGCTGCGTTGCGACCGCAAGGGTCTGTCCAGTAGACATTATCAGGTACTTGCTAATTTCCTGGGTGCACTGGACGACGAAGAGAGTATGCGGACAAAGTCCCTCCGTGTGGTACAATTCCTCGATCCTGTGAATGTCGCGAACTTGATTCAAGGCATGCGGGGAGAGAGTCGAGCGGTTATGTTGGAGACTGGTCCTCGGTGCAAGTTCAGCATGGTGGGTCATGCATGGAGGCCGCTGAGAAGTACGCTCGAGTACTTTCAAATCCACGAGCACAAACTATATGCTAAGAGTACCTGCCTCCTAGAACAACTGTCCATCTCAGGGAAGTTCAACTTCTAAGATTTAAACATCCAGCCCTCCGCCCCGAGTCTCAGCCTCAAAAGTCAGCGCTATGCATATTGGTATATCATGGCAATTACATCACAAGAGACCGAATCGTAAATGAATAAAAAATACTTAAGTGTAGATATAATGGGAAAAAAATAATATAGTAGGAATCGCTCTCATCCAATCCACGGTTCCCCACCCAAACCCATAATCATAGCGCCGTCCAATGCGTCCTTCCAACCGCCTGTACCCCCTCCCGTTCTCCCAAGTCCATTTCCTCCTCCACGCCACGCGACTTGTGTCCCGCGTCCGTCGCAAAGCTCACCTCTCTTTCTACGTTAATTTCCAGTGTCCGATGGTGGTCTTTTGATGTTAAGGGGCCCATGCTCACTTCCCCGTCCATGTCGCATTGCGAACGTTGCGTAGTGAGTGGGAGTTTGAGGGGTGCTCGGAATGCGATGGAGCTTTTGTATGTTGCTGTGCCTTCGTAGGCACGCCCCGAGTCGACGCGGATGATGATGAGGTTGAAGGATATGCCAATGATAGGTACGACCTATATGTCGCGTCGTTATATTTATTTGAAAGGGGATAAATGAAAGGTAACCGAGTTCCGAATTTTACGGATAGCATCCGTTCAATAAAGCGAATGGGTTCACCAATGGGGGAAAAAAAAGGGGGAGACACTCACGTTGTCCGACGCGACATAGTTCCCGTTATTGTTCACTGCATAGGTAATGACAAAGATGATCACAGAGATGGTGTACAGCGCCGCGGATTCGACTAGAATTCGCATGATGGAGTGAAGGCGGGACATGTGGCGCCGAGAACTGCGGGACGAGGATATGGTTACTATTTGGGCTGTCTCTCTGTCGACCTTCCAGATACGATAGATGATGAGTGCTAGAGAGACATCAGATGGTTGTCATAAGAACGCGAGGCGGGCGGGGCGGGGAAAAGAGACATACAGGTCGTGATGACGTTCAAGGATATTGTGAAAGTGAAGAAACTGATGCTGTATGGGACAGCCTTAGTGGTGTCTATGAGCGCGGCCGTCTTGAGCGTTGCAAAGGTGACCTGTTCAAACCATTCACTCCATCATAAATGGACTCGCTCGCCAAGAAGAATAAAAAGTACTTGCAATGATCAAGCTGCCGCAAACCACGCCCCCGATCCAAAGTAAAATAGACAGTATTACATATCGCCAATTCCGACCGTAGACGCAGTAACACCTATAGACCTGTTAATACCTTTGCAGTCAGAACACACGAGCTTGGGTAGGGGAGACACTGACCAGGATGGCATCACCGATATAAGTTTGAGCGACAGAGTCCACCGTCTGACGCACACCAGCAGTTGAGTATATCTAAACCAATACGTATCCGCAAGCTTACCTTCATCACATTTACCCAGTACGATATGTCTGACAGCTCCTCAGCAGGACCACCCGGTCCCTGATAATAAACAAACGCGTCCAATAAATGGCGCAAGCCAAAGGCTACATCCAGTGTTGCAAACAAACACAACAGCAACGCTGGGATAAGCATCGACCAGTTGATTTGAGATTTGAATCTCCCGTCCGACTCGGACCATAGGAGGGCACGAAGACAATGAAAGAGGGTGACGAGATAGACGCCATAGAGAACGCTCTCACTGAAGAGAGCGACGATTTGGGCAGCGGTGACGGGGAAGTCTGACATACGAGGACGCGTGTGCTACGAGAGGCTGACGGACGGGTGGATGGGTGGGCGGTACAGGATGATGGATGGGGATATCCGAGAGAGAATGAAAGTGAGAGAGGAATGGGGGGATGTTGCTCGTGCGCGTGGGTGAAAGGCGGGATACATATTGGTGTGACAACGTAGCGATATCGAGATCGAGCCTGTCAACTTGTCGTGTATCTCCATTAACCAGCGGAGCGAAGATCAATGCGATACTTACCAGGCTATACTTCGAAAACCTGGGTCCTGGGAGTATCAGGGAACCCCCCAGATTGGTCTGAAGCCCGTTTTCGAAGACCAGTCCGTCATATTTCCTTTCGCCGCCGCCTCTAACTCCGCCTCATCCACATACTTCGACCGCTCCATCGCAGCAGCTCTATCTCTATTTATTTCAAGGACTTGCTTGTAATCTGCAATCATTAGCGACTTCGAGGAGTGCGCGTCGTGAGACGCGAATTACTTTCCTTGCCAGTATCATTGGTCCAAATTGACCACGCCTAGTCTCTTCGATGCTCTGACCAGTGAGAACGAAAGAAAATTTCCTTGCAACTTCTGATGGACAGGCACTATCAGCTGACAACTTGAACGCGATACTCACCCATCTGTCGGCATATCCCGAACGACCTACCCCTTGCTATGTAGTACTTCTAGTAGTTACTAGATATTCGGGCGCTCCGTTACCAGCGTCGCACGAATGCTTACTCGCATTGATGACGATCTATCCCTCGAGACGGTGGGGACACACGCCCTTGTTCTTTCTGCATTTTTCTTGCTACCGTTCAAAGAATTATAACGGGTATTCAGTGCGTGATGTCAGTGATTAGCTTCATGTTTAATTACAGTGGGCTGCTTATCTCCGCTCAAATACTTGTGACTTGAGTATGGAGAGCTCCGCTCATGATCTCACATCGACGTGTACCGTCAAGACGGGGCCATCCGATACTTGGCGGAAGATTGTATGAGATGAAAGTGCAGGTTTGAGTTAGCGCTAATCGGATATTCAGCACACCCTGGTTACATGAACACGTCTCCTCCGTGCTCCTCAAAGCATTATTCAAAATCATCCACACCAGAATCCTGCAGAATGGAATGATGAGCTAGAACCAATGTGAAATATTCGCCTACGTACATCAGATTCATAGGAGATTTCTTGTCCCTCTTCATCCAGTGGTTCCCAAGGAGCCTCTAAGGGACTCCACCTGGATTGTCCACCGGTCCGTCAATATGAAAGGATATGCATAATCTCATGCCTACCATTCGTCTCCTTCAGGATCCTCCACAGGAGAATCACGCATCAGACGTCCAGACAACCAAGACACACTACGCCTCAAGGAATAAAGCGGTATGAAACGTTTTTCAGGTTCCACTGCTACACCGCTCCGGATATAGGTAGAATTTCCTTTCACCTGCCATCCAAGTGCTACGTTGCCACCAGCGGCCATCCCAGCAGCGAGCGCAATTGGAACGGTGCCAGTAAGGGCAAGCGAGACCTTATTTCCACCTGGACCCTTGTAAGTCAGAATGCTGTAGCTTGGAGACACTCACTTTTGTCCGAAAGGCACATTGTGTATGCAGAGCAAGAGAACACGCTCGTCACCAGACATTTGCCTTTGAGGTGTGCAAGCTTGGATAGTTTTTCCAGAATTCCATTGGGGGGGATGAACCTCTGTCGAACGTCATGCATCATCAAGACCGCACCTCGGCTGCCTTGCTGAAACTGCCATTCGCCCTTGACGACAGCATTCGCAAAGAAGAAATCACTTCGATCGCGCGTCGCGATCAGATAGCATCAGGGCTTAAGTTGGAGTCACTCACAGCTCAGGGCCAGCTGATATATCTAATTGTTTAGCATTAGAAGAGCATATTTCTATTTTTTCGCTCGGGCCTTCCTGAGGACGAAAATTTGTCAGGTCGAGAGAGACGTTCTCATCGGCGAGAATCTTCTTGAAATCATCGCTGTAGATGTTTCCTTCCACCTGCAGCGTCCCGTCTTTCCGGTTAATGACACCATAGGCACCAACCTGGACTGATGGCTCGAAAGTCAGTCCTTGGAGAGCGATTGATGATATACGAACCTCGATGGCGATGGCAGGATCAAAGTTCGCCCACTTGTCGGAAGCTTTTAGGATGAGGTCGATGAATTGCCTCGATGATGAACTCGTCATCGATATGAAGCGTCACCAAGGGCAGTTGTGGGAATCAAGGTTGCGCTGGCATTTTATACACTAGACCCTGCACATGTGGATGAGCGCCTAACACTGGTCAGAAAATCACCAACCGCCCCGCATTTGGGATATTTGGCCAAAGTACTACGATTCGTTGGCAGGCGATGCACTAGCACTGGTCAGTTTCTTGGGCGTCCAGCAGGGACCTTAGGATCCACAGCAATTAATGCCCGCTGTTACAGCTGATGAGGAACTCGAGTGTCGCATCTTAGAGGGAAGTAGTAGCAGTGTGTGGCAGGAATTTGTGTTTGATTTCTGTATTGTATTGGTTGTGCATCTATTACAAGTTAGTACTTATGTTGCCTCGTGACGCTGCTCGTTCATTGGCGCCATGATTGTGGACAGTGCCTTGGCCGCCGAGCTTGACAGCGTGTCGTAGGCGCCCTCGCACAATTTCTCAGAGGTCTTTCATTGAAGAACTCAGTATTCTGCTTGGGCCGGACAACAAAGTTCGACCGCTCAACCCTGACATCGATGATCCAGTGCCGATGAAGTTATTCCTACGTGCTCGCTCCATCGACTCCAGCGC
Organism: Phlebopus sp. FC_14; assembly: GCA_021018615.1. Taxonomy (NCBI): domain Eukaryota; kingdom Fungi; phylum Basidiomycota; class Agaricomycetes; order Boletales; family Boletinellaceae; genus Phlebopus; species Phlebopus sp. FC_14. The sequence continues at coordinate 345,633 of JAEVFL010000002.1, read as the reverse complement.
AGATGTCGTCCGAGTCAAGCTGACAGGTATGCGTTTGCTCGAATCGCAGCTGTTCATACTATAATGATTTGTATGTCATGTCAGTTATCCAGCTCACTGGACTACCTGAACGCTTTGGACGCACCAATGAGCGAGCATTCGTCATGGTTGAGCTTGACAGACAGTCCCAAATGACCGCAGGCATCCTCCCGAATGAGTGCAACGTGGAGTGGAACGAAACGTTTGACCTGTGAGTAGTTGCATCCAATGGTTTCTACAAACCATCCTACCTTCCATGTCAGCTCTGCACCATCATCTTCGCAGATATTTCTGAGCGTTTTTTTCCCTGAAGACGATCATCCATTGGTTGCCGGGGCGCAGCTCACCGTCTTGAACTTACTGACGCCTCAGTCTACATCCAGTCCTAACGGTGCGTCATTTTTTCTTTTCATCATACTCGACTCATGTGTTTTAGCATTCGGCATAAGACCACCACGGATCACCGATTTTTGCTCTCTCGCACAGCCTCATCTTCTTTTTGTCGTACTTACCCTCGAATATCGCACACCACATCGTGAGCCTGAGGTGGTGAGATATATTTAAAGTTCCTGTGGTCTGACTCAGCTTAGCATCTATCGGTCGCGCAGCCTTCGTCCGGGGGCTTCATGGACTTTACTTTCTCGGCCCTTAGCCGCTTGACGTCTTGGCAGACCCAGTTTGCTCGCGGAAGAGTCAATGCTGAGCGGCTAGAGTCTCTCGTAAGGCGTGAGTTTTGCATGGCCAAGAATCTCATTTAGGCTCGGATTAGAATCAGCGTTCTCTGGACCTTCGCCGCCGTTTTCAAGAGGCTTCACGCATGAAGAAAGTCATAGGACTGATTTCTACAGATTCTATCCTGCGCGACCTTAGCACAACCGTCCAACTGCGTCGTGAAGCAATGGATCTGACCGCTCCACTGAATTCAAACGACTGGTATCTTTCTCACTGTCTGGCCTTGGTAGCAGCATTATTTCAGCGCCATGCAGCTCAGGGAAATGCTCTAGACCTTGACGAAGGCATCGATATTGCGAATGCGGCCCTGTCCGCCGCTTTTACCCGCGACATTCGATCAAATTTACTTCATCTACTCTGCTATGCACTTCTTCTTCGTGTTCGGTCAGCTGCTATACCATCTGATATCGGTGAAGCTGTCCGACGGGCGCGCGAGCTGGTGGAACTCAGACCACATGGACATCCTAACCGATGTCCTTCGTTACTGCTTCTTTGCCAGTCCCTTTCAAATACCTTTTCCTCCCAAGCACTCCGGTCAGATGTAGAGGATTGTATTCGGTTTGCTCAGGAGGCCGTAAGCCTTGCTGCCCCAGGTGGCGAAGAGTATCAAAAAGGCCTGGCATTGTTGTTTGGTGCAGTGTCTACACTCTCCGACAAGAACCTAATCATCGAACAATGCCGAGTTCATCTGAAATCTCCATCTGCGCTGAGCCCCACATCGCCATTATACGTTCTTGCTTGCAACCTTCTTGCCGAAACTTTAATCAAGCGGTTTAGTGAACATGGCGACAAAGCGGACTTGGACGAGGCAATCGGTATCGCGACTGGGACTGTGCAGGCTACAGTGACGCCCTCTGATCATATAGCTCCACTCCGACTCCTTTGTGGAGCCCTGATCTTGCGTTGCTCACTTGCGACGTCCGCTTCGTTGGACATAGAAGAAGCAATCCGGCGAGGGAAGGAACTTTTGGAACTGACACCGCAGGGACACCCTGCGCGGTCCCAGTCGCTTTTTCTTCTCATCAAGTCCCTCCTGTTATCCTTTGTTCGGAATGGACTCCAGTCCGATCTTCTCCAGTCCATCATCTGCCTCGGACAGGAGGGCATAACCCTGGTCCCACTTGGGAGCCCGGAGCATGATACAGTATATCAGGCGTATTTTTTAGCCGTCAGTCATCTCCCCGACGTCGATGAGGTCATCCGGCTATTACAAAAAGCAACACTGATGAACCCTCCCCTTCCTTCATGCATCGTACCTTCTTTTTCTCGTTTGCTTGCACGCCTTTTACGCTCTGATGACCAAGAAGATTTCGGTCGGATCGTCAGCATCGCGACGATACTCCTTGGTGCAGAAAAAATCCTTCAAAACCCCCCTCACCATCGGTTGCTTCTTTTAACTCTCTGTGCTGCTCTTCACTTACGTTCCATTGTGGCGTCCATACCGACCGATCCAGATGAAAGCGTCCGTAGAGCAAAGGAACTTCTTGAGCTAACGCCATCTGGGCATCCAGATCATCTCGAGTCCCTGTTCATTCTAGAGAAAGCCCTGGACGTTGCCTATTTTCGGCATGGACATCAGGCCGATCTTGACTCCTGCATCCAGGTTGCAAGAGAGGCACTGGGTCTGACTCCCGTGGGGCATCCAAAGCGCCTTCAGGCACTCAAGTTACTCCAATCTGCTCTTGCACGCAGGTACAAAAATCGACTTGGCATGGCAGACCTCGCTGAAAGAAGGCAACTTAGCCAAGAAATCCTGGCACTAAGCGCCCATGCAGACGGCCTTTCGATTTTTGCGTCTGTCGAGTCCGACGTTCAAAGACTCACAGTCATCGGAACACCATTCACTGACACCGTGCGCCGACTTATGGAAGCGGATGCATCCAGTGTCGGCGTCGCGGTTCCCGGTGACCTCGTTAGCTTACATCGCAGAATCGTCGATTCTTGGCCGCCTAACTCAATAAATCGCGTCGGTGTGATATACGACTTAGCGGTGTCTTTATTAACCCGATTTAGGCTTCACCACGCCGAGCCCGACATCACTGAAGCCGTAAAACTTCTCGAAAACTGTCTATCACTAACTACTCACGAGCACAGTTCGCGTATGTTACTTTTGGACCATCTTGGCCTTGCACTTTCAGAACGCTTTTCGGTGACGAGACAGCAGGGTGATCTCGACAGAGCTATTCATCTTTTCGAGCAGGCAGTGGAATTAGCTGCCAATAGTTCTTACTATTGGAATGCACTCTTCCATCTGACGTTCGCGTTGATCAAGCGAGGTAAATATGTCTTGTAGTCACCTTCTTCCAAATACATGCTCACTTCAGAGCTATCTTAGAGAATCTGGATGGGTCGGCGCCATATGCTGACAAGGACAAGATAATCAGTTTGCTTTCGCAGCTCTCCTCCCGCGAGCCCGGTTCATCCTCGTTAATGTATTCGGTGCTCGCTGCACTGTGGGCAGATGTCGCGGAACAAGTCAACCATCCGTCAGCGTTGGATGCATACAGGGTGTCCCTAATACTCAGGGACCAGTTCATAACGACCATTCCTTCTGCCCAGGCCCGTCACAGAAGCTTGAAGTATGTAGCTGTGCCACTTGGTCCCGGTGCATTTTCACTCGCTGTTCGTTCAGGCAGTCGGGTGACTGCGGTCGAGCTGCTGGAGCAAGGAAGGGGTTTGGTTTGGGCCCAGCTCAGTCGTCTCCGCCAGCCCTTGATGGAGCTATCCGATTCAGGTGAAAGGGGTAAAGCACTGGCCGAAGAGCTCTTGCAACTGGGTGCAGCGCTTCGGGATTCCGCAGCCTCGGTGACAAACATGGAGAGGATCGGGACGCACAACGGTGTCGACGACGAAGTACAGCATAACGCTAGACTGGCCAGATGGGACGCCCTGATCAACGAGATACGGCAGGTTGCTGGATTTTCACGTTTCCTTTTACCGCCCGAGTTTTCAGATTTGCGGCATGCCGCAGTCGAGGGGCCTGTCGTCATCGTGAATGCCAGCAAACGTTCATGCGATGCTGTCATTGTGTCATACGCTGGCGAACCTATTCATGTCCCACTGGTAATCACGTTTATACAGATAGGGATGCTGTCGACACACTTCTCTCGTCTTACACAGGACAGGGTAATGGATAGTGAAGAGAGGAGGCGCGCTTTGATATATGGCCTAAGGGAACTGTGGAAGCTGGTCGTGTGTCCTGTGGTGGAGCGGCTGAAGGGGGGTCTGGACCTACCGCGAGGCTCCCGTATCTGGTGGTGTCCGACCTCCAAGTTTTCTGCACTCCCGCTTCACGCAGCAGGACCATATGAGCGTGGGGAGCCCAACCTCGACCGCATCTATGTCTCTTCTTACACCCCCACCCTATCCGCCTTGATACGCGCACGCGCAAACCTGCAAACAACACCAATCATGTCCGCGCCAGAAACTAGTTTCCTGGCCATAGGACAGTCCAATCCGACACACGGGAGGCCTCTCGTTGCAGTTGAGCAGGAACTTAACCTTGTCGAGGACATGTGTCCCCCCTCTATGGGTTTCACCCGCGCACAGGGTGAAGAGGCGACAGACACTCTCGTACTCGAAGCACTGCGCACGCACGCGTGGGCACATTTCGCTTGCCACGGTAAACAAGATCTAGAAGAGCCTCTCAATTCTGCATTTGCAATGCGTAACGGACCACTCGCGCTGCACCGTATTGCACATGCTGACCTGCGCAATTTGAAGTTTGCGTTTTTGTCTGCATGCCACACGGCTGGTGTTGACGAGACTGCCCCTGACGAGGTGATCCACCTTGCTGCAGGATTGCAGTTCGCAGGGCCGCCGAGTGTGATTGGTACCTTGTGGGCGGTGATGGACGAGACTGCACCGCTAATGGTTGAGCAATTTTACAAACACATGTTTGAGTCGGGGGTGATGGACTGCACACAAGCAGCGAGATCGTTGAATAAGGCGACGAAGACGGTCGACAAGAGGGTTCCTCTAGAACAGAGGGTTGCTTTCATTCATATCGGTGTTTGATATATGGCTTCCAATCAGGTCTGTAATACCAATTTATTCTAGCGATAGTTAGTCACTGAAATAGTGTATGATACAAAGTTGCCAGTGTCTATGTAAAAGTTGATCATGCACACGATGTACATCAGGAAGCGCCATCATCAAGATGGTCACCCAACGCATCCCTAAAACGTACCCACCAGACTCCCGAGATGAAGATACTTCGTCAACATCATCAGTCCCACGGAAAAAATTACTATCCCCCCCGCGTACCACCCCACATCCTCGAATCCCCCCGTCGCAGAATTAATCGCGCCCGAGATTGGCGGACCGCCGAGTGCACCAAACGCAATGATTGACATGAACATCCCCACACGGCGTCCAACGTCGGAGACGCTTCCCATCGCCATCGCTGGCGCAGGGAGGAGCGAGACGTACGAACCACACGCAAAGCCGTAGACGACGGCAATAGCTATCAGGGAGCTTTGGGATTTTGCAAAAGGCCAGATAAATGTTAATATACCGGCTAACGCGGTGAAGGGTGCCATGATATTGAGAGCGCCTTTTGCCACGGAAAAGAAAGAATAGAACGGTGATGAATATACAAATACTCTTCTTCCGACAAGAAAAGGAAATAAAACGCACCAACTCTATCGGCGAGCAATCCTGAAGTGAGCCGTCCGAAACCAGATGATGCATTGGCGATTGCGATGAAATAGAACGAAAAATTATTAGACACGCCAGCTTGGGCGGCGCTGATCGGGATATAAGTTAACACTGTTCAGATATTCTAGTCAGTCATCATACACAGCTGGAAAAAGGGACGCATACCTGTATACAATCCAAGAAATGTTGTGACGCCAGAAACACAATAAATCGTATATGCAGGGTTGCGAAATGCAGCGAGGTTGAAAAGACCTCCTTGGACATTTTTGGGAGGGAGTCTTCTATCTATCGTCTAACAGCATCATTCGTGAGCAAGACGAACGGAACACGTCTGGAGATACGTACGAGGTTTGCAATGCCTAAGATAAACAAGAACATGAAGCCATAAATGCGCATCGTCCATTTAAAACTGAAAGAGAAACACGCAACTGGGTAAGCAACGTCTCGCGTCATATATTCGCAGGAACTAAAATAACACCCACCCAACAAGAGGTATTAAATTCTGGCCTGCGATCGGAAAAACCGTCCCTCCAACCGACGAACCGATAGCCGTCAATCCAAGCGCAAGACCTCTCCTCCTCACAAACCAATGTGATACTACGCCCAACGCGGGCCCAAAGACGATCCCGCTGCATATCTGTATACGGGACACGAAATGATTAGCTCGCACGGCTTGTAGGACACTTAAGAACAAGACTTACGCCAACACCAAACCCCTGAGCAAGAAGGAAATGCCAGTACTGTGTACACTCGGCGATGAGAAAGTTGCACACGACGAGAACACAGCTAGCCACAAAGTACGGAAGCTTGAAATATCCTAGATCGAATAGCCGTCCCGTGGCGAGACCGGGCATAAAGACAAGAGCATACTGCGAGAAGGAATAGAAGGTTTGGTCAACTTTGAACGGGTTGTTACTTGCATCATGGTGCCGGTTTGACATACCTGGATAGATCCAATCCATGCGCTTGGCGATGTCAACATAGCAAATTCAGAAAAGAGGTGCAGGATAGCTCTCACATATTAGATGGACTACTGTTGGGCAGCATGACTTGCTCGTAGTAATCTTGGAAGATCTGCTTTGGCAATGAGCGCCCAACATAGTTGCAAGTCCGTCCGTTCGAAACTCACACCCCATGTATTGACATATCCAAACCTTTTCATCGAAATCAATATATACCTCGAAGGGTGAAAGCACACTCCACTCACGCTGCACATGTCGTTAGCGTCGTCCTAAGTTGTTGGCAATGTCAATGTCAGCAAGGCGGTTCAGTGAATGAATTCTGTTCTGCTTACGCGAGAATGACCGACCATGCTTTGAACCCCCCGTCTGGTGCCTCGCCGGCATATTTTGCGTACTTTCCCGTTAGCATCTCCGGATCCGACGTCTTCTCATGCAACGTATGGTCATCAGAATCGATACCACCGTTCATCGCTAGCGGATTGCTCGTTGTCGCATCATTCGACTCCTTGTCCTTGAATTCATGAGAAGTACGAGTGGTCAGCTCCGACATAGCTCAGCGTCTCACGCCCGCTTCTCCGAATCCTCGCGGCTTTGAGGGTCAGGCGCGCCCGAATAGAGAGGGTAGAGAGGGGATGCAACTTGCAGGTCCTACCACAGCGAACGGGAGTCGAAATTGAGGTGTTGGGTCTCGAGGTGGATGGCCTGGCGTTTATATATATGCTTTGACATTTCCGACCTCCCATACGCGTATGCTTCAATCATGACCCATTAAAGAACAACTTGCTTGGCAAGCACGATCTAAACCGCATCGTAATTTCCAGATATGTCTTGGGTCGTAATGCAGGACTTTGCATTTAGGCAAGTATGCGCACTTTCAAAGGCAATTGGGGCCATGGGGTAATGAAGTAGTGAAATTCAGTAACATCGGCTTTGCGACCGTGCCGGAATCCTCCCCAGTGTGCTCACTGATTGGCCCTGGCTGTCAGTTGACAATAATGATTTGATCCCGCGTGCGATTTCTGCGCACACTTACATGGTACGTAATACGTGGTTTGCTGGAAAAAAGCTCAAAATGTCATTTGGTTTCCTTGCTACTATAAACAAGTACCTGCTGGTCCTGCTCGGTGGTTTGACAGTGTCGGCTCAAGCGGATTCAGACTCATCGTTCGTGCTCGACCCAAGGTGCCTCCCGATCGCGCATATCCACCGCGATGCCGATCGTCCACCAACGGAGGTTGGTCGACGTGCTGATACGGACGTCCGGTGTACGTCGGATGGGAAACGGATGAACGTTGATCCACTGACATGCTCAAAGACTCAGGGATTGCGACATCCGTTTTGTTGATAATATGATTATGAACCATTGTTTGTGAGCCATGATTTCTCCAGTTGAGTCAACTGTAGGCCGTGTCTGATCAAGGCAACATCCAACGAACCCTTCCTAGTCTTTAGTAGGAAAAAAATCTCAAATTATGGGTGTGAGACGTACTGAAATTGGCACTGACTGGTTGACACGACGTCAACGCTGCGACAGAAATCCTCCGAGACGTCGTACAAGCGTGACACGTCCAGTATGACACGGTGATCTATTGCAGTCTATATGCAGTTGCAATAAGTTGCCGGAGTTTGCATATATTTGTCCAATCATCCTTCCTGGGCTAATACCGGCCCCGTCAGTAAAAACATTGTCCTGAAACGACAAAGTCGAAAAAAACATAAATGATAATACCCAACATTAATGCACATGAAGAACATGATCATAATATATTACCTGTCCAACATCATGACCGCGACAATGCTTTCCTAGCCTCCTCGCTCGCCTTCCTTGCGCCCGCCAAGGAAGATGCTCGTGTCCCTACCAACGACGGCGAATTCACCAAGCCTTTCCCTCCGTTCCCCGGTCGTGCAGCTGCTGAATTGGCAGCGGCAACCGCCCGTAATAGGTTACCCGTACTAGGCCGTTTCGAACGAAAGGTTCCTCCACCACTACTAGGAACAGCCGTCCCTTTCCCCCGTTCTACCCGCTTGAGGAACGGACTCGGAAGATTCTCCTCGTCCGATAAATCATACTCTGCAGGTTGTAATGAATTCCCTGGTTTTGACGGGTCCGACTTCGCGCTCGTCGACTTTGAGGCTCGTGACACAGAAGTAAATCCAGTGGGATCGGACGCAGAGGCGGGAAGCGTGGCGGTTTTGCGCAGAGGTGGACGCTGAACAGAACTTCGTATGGAGGGCTTGCGTAACCGTGTGGGAGGCGCAGCAGCAGCAACAGGTGATGGTTCTCTGGTGGTCACCGATCCAGTTCCATTAGAAGAGAACTCCGAGCTCGGCCGTTCCCGCGTTGATGGCGAAGGTGGTAGCCCCTGTTCCTCTGATTCACTCTCCTCGCTTTCGGCCTCGGAATCGAAGTCGAAAATCTTTGCAAAGTCAAGTCCGACCTTTGGTGAGTTCACGAATAGATTGGCAAGCTCTGCGGGAGTCGGGGTTGCAAGTGGTTGTCCAGTTTGAGTAAGAACAACTCCTTTCATCGCGGAAGGCAAAAAGTCCTGTCGAGCGACGTTGCGGTTTGTGGGCGTCTCCATATTTGAGCTATCTTCCCGTGATATATGGCGTTTTTCACGTATCCGGCTATGCTCCTCCGTTATCTGCACCAGAGGAGCAAGGAGACTCCTGACCTCCTCCAGCGGTGTCTTCTCTTTTCGACCTGCTAGACGTCAGTCATTCATGACCTGTGGCTGACAACATGGCATGCTCACCCTTAGTATCTTGAGTCGACAACGCACTAAGTTTGCTCTCAAGATCCTTTTGGACTTCGTCCAGTCTCATCTGTTCTGCCTCCAGATCTGCCTCCTTTGCAGTTATCCCCTTCATTCTCTCTTCCACAACCGCGTTGGCCTCTGTCTTTATCTGTTCCTCTCGCGCTCGCCACGCGTCAAAGATCTCTTGCTCCCTCCGACGAACAGCCGCCATAATCTCCTCCTCTCTCCTTGCCATAGCAGCAGCAACCTCTTCCTCCCGCTTTCTCACCGCAATCCGCAACTCTTCCTCTCGCTTTCCCATCGCCTCTCGTATCCGCCCATCTACTTGCGCCTGCGCCTGTGAGATCAACTGATGCAAACGTAATATCTCAGCGTCCTTTTCAGCAACGAGAGCCGTAAGCTTGGCTTCACGATCGGCAAGGGCAGCTTCACGAGCAGAAACTTCGCGTTCCTTTGCGACGACGGCAGACTTGTGCATCTTAACTGTCGCGAGCCTGTCGTGCAATCTGTGTGTTCAGAGATGCATTGCCAAAAATGAGAGACAACCGACATCTTTTCTGCTTCGGCGACTTTGGAAATGAGCACTAGTCTCTCGTGCTGGAGGAGCTGTGCTGCTGAAGGTCTCATTGCAGGCTGCGAGGAAATACGATTGAGGGGAATTAAATGATGTGGCCTTGGTTTCAGCTTACATTTAGATTCAGCATGGCCTTGATAACGCTGGCTAATGCTGGGCTGTAGCCCCTTGGTAGGGGCGGTATGCGTCCGTTTCTATAGATGGGTCTGCAAACCAATTAAGTAAAACTCTCGAAGGACGCACCGTATGAAGATACTCAATTCCGCATGCGTTTTTGCTTCATGAAATGGAGGCTTGAGCGCACATAGCTCGTATATGAGGCATCCGAGCGACCAAATATCTGACTTGGAATCATATGCTTTTTCTTGCATCAGCTCGGGTGACATGTAGTATGGTGTCTATACACTCAAGACGTGAGTATCAGGGAAATGGTTGGTTGGAATGAACGTACTCCGACGTAGGTATTAGCAAAACTCGCTTGCGAGAGTGCCTTTGACAAACCAAAGTCGCCAAGCTTAACCGAGTTCGACTCGTCCAGAAACACTAGTACACCGCATCAAAAAAAAGGGACGGAATTAATGTTTCTCGACCACTCACCATTGTCTGGTTTAAGATCCCTATGAAGAATCTGAGGCCTGTCTTTCCCTTCCCCATCCAACCCCCCACCACCACCCCCACCACTCGGTCGACCATGACTCGGGGGATGATGACAATGCTGCAACGCAAGTAATATTTGCATGAAATAATGCCAGATCGTATCTTCCGGTACGAGTCGGTTTTGTTTCTGAGCTTGTTTGAGGACAGTGGAGAGGTCTCCGCCACCGCAATATTCCATGAGGATGTACAGGATGCCAGCATCTCTGTCGACGTAACGGTCGTGATAACGTACGATGTGTTCGTGGTCGAGGTCTTTCAGGATATTTCTGTGCATTGCAAGCATCAAGAAGTTAGAAAGCAGGAAAAGAGTGGAACAGTGGGTCGGGCAAGTACGAACACTTCCGCAACGATTTGTTTTCTATCCCTTTCACTCATCCGTTCAAAATTGAGCTCCTTGCGAGCGAATATCTACGTGAACCGGAGGCGTCAGCAAAGACAAAAAAGAGAATACAGCAAAATACAAGAGAAGCGAAACAAGAGAGAACACCAGTGGCATGCAGAGACTCACCAATCCATCCGACTTTCGTCGCACCTTGCGAATGATACCAAACGACCCATTACCAATGATGTCGAGAGGCTCATACAGATCGAGAAAGTTACTCATTGCAGGATGACGACGGTCGACGCACTCTCCGAGTTTGTGCGTAACAAATGTTTAGGGTACTTGTAACCCGCGAAAAAAGAAAAGGATTGAGCTGCTGGTCAAGTTGGAAACTCGCTCCGGCTCTCGCGAACCGAAAGACCAAGACTGCGACTTTCTTGAACATGTCACGCGTCGGGAATTTGTTCGTCACGTGATCGTGACTTTCGATTGGTATGAGTACTGCGTACATACACCATCCCCCTCGCAAATATCGTCAAGTCTTTTGGCAGCATGGTCCATTATCGTGTCTTTCTAGGCGCACCATCAGCTGCGGATCTCGACAAGGATCCCAGGTCATACATCTGGCAAACGGTTCACTCATCGTTTACCCAGCAGCATCAACCAAGTTTCGAGTCCCAGCCCATCCCGCTCTACCCACCAGCAACGCTCGACGAAGCCAGTCGCCGGATATCCTTGCTCTATCAGAACGCCATATTTGACGACAGTGAAGAGGAGTTGGAAGAATTCCAACACGAGGCGCACAGCGATGACGAAGGGAGCGATCGACAAGGTTCACTCTCGTGTTGATTTGTTGCCTGTGTGAATAACCTAGTCTCGAAAGATCAAACCACGATTATCACTTGGCCACCGACGGCTGATGGGAACACCACTGGTGCCCCATCGTTCCTACGACCGTCTGAATCCCAGCCCCATGGAACGTACGAGACCCAGGAGACAGTTTCATACGCCTACTCCGACGCGTCCTCCATCGCTCGTTTCCCAAACTTCCAATTCAGCCTACACAAAATAACATCCCTTTCCTCATTGTACGTCGCCGCCAAATCAAGCAAGGGATCCCGCAAGGTCAATCTATTGTTAGCAGCCCTCGAAGTCGAGGGCCCCGATACCATCCGCATCAAAAAGGGTATTGATGCTGGGAAAGAGGTCGCGATCTTAAAGATGATTCTGGGAGATGGCGAAGGATCGATATGTAGATTGACCGCTTGGCGAGACACTGCGGAGACTTGGGGAGGAGGGTATGGCCGTACCCCACCCCTCAAGCGGGGGGACATCTTGTATCTTGAGAGCACGTTCTTTTTCCATGAATCTCACCGGGTTTCACTGAATCTCATATGTCTTTAGATATTGTGGCCAACTGGGAGCCAGGAAGCTCGATCACATTGACTGCGTCTCCTTATAATAAACCAACCACTGAGATATGCTATCGCACGATGCCCTATACCCAGGAGGACCGTCGTTTACGACCTGATCTTCGCCTGGGACAAAGTGATGCAGCCGTCAAGAAGGTCGCTACATTGGTCAAGTGGTTCGAAGACATGGCTGGTCTTACATGATGTATATAAGACGTGTGTGAGTAAGGCCAGGGAACGTACACCGAGAGTTCTCACTAAGGTTTTCATCTAGCAAATATATCTCTGGCAGCATGGTCGTCTCGATGCTGTACATGAAACGGAAGTTACACGGAAATTGGAGAATGCAAGGTGATATTTTACTAGCAGTTCACCTCATGGGCGACCTAATCCCTCTATGGCTGGGGGATGCCATCCCACCGTGACGATAGAGAACAATGTAAAGCTCATCAAGTGGCACACCAGTGATACAGGTGGCCACCTACCCACCCGCTTTGGCACAAAAGAGACTCCACACTGGTCCACAGTGCCACCAAAAGCGTCCCAGATTGCTTTTGTTGGACCACGCTCTGTGGACCACATCATCCCTTTGGCAAGTCCCTTGCGAAGCTTATAAGACGAGCGAGGGAGTGCTTTCACAGGCTCAGACAACGAACACACCCGCGGCACTAGTGAAAACCTTTGCCATCATGCCTTCGTCGCCTATTCCAATTATTGCACCCTCTGGCCTCGTGACTTTCCAGCAACGCTTAAAGACTCGCATGCGTTCCTCCCCGCTGCTGAAGATTTCTTTGACGATGGGTCCCCTCACGAAAAAGAGGTCCTCCATTTTCTGTCGTCCGAAACGTCGTTCGACGTCATCAGCCCACTCTTCTTCGACAGCGTCTTCATCGTCCAGCACTTCAGGTCCTGACTCCCCCACGGACTTGATCGCTTCGCCCATTTTCACTAACCCTCGCCCAGAGCGCAATGCAGCTGTAAGTTGACGTCAAACCACGTACTCTGAGTAACGTGATCTGACTGCCTCCTCGATTATTCCCAGCCCGAACTCGGTACGAGAATCATGGAACGCTTTTGGCCCGAGGAGGAATCCTCGGATGAGCATTCAGACTATCGAGCTCCTGGCCCAACTCGGCAGTTTTTTCCTCTGTCACCCCCGCCTCGCTACAGCCGCGGATCACACACGTTCACCGCAGTGGGCGAAATTCCCTTCAGGTATTCACCCGCCTGTTGTCTATTAAAGTTCTACGTGCTGACATAGCTGTTACCTCTCCCAGCGATGAATTCCCGTCGCGAAGCAGCCCTGACCATGGGTCTGAACCCCTCCGATTTCCGTTTTAAAGTTGACGTTGACACTCACTTATCCCAACTGTATTTCTCTCTCCATCATTTGTACACCTAGGAGCATTCATTTGGAAGTTTACTCGCATTAAAGCAAGCATAGATCGATTAGCCTACCATTCATTTACCATAATCCATTATTGGAATTATCTGTTCGTCGACAATGGTTTTACTTCGTCCAACACTCTCCTCGTCGCCTGTACAATAATCTCCCACTCTACTTTATGCAACCTTTCCTCATATTGATCGATCGGTTCCCCCTTGGCAATCCCCACCTCGCGCACGATTAACGGTTCGCCCCTATCAACTTGCGCAACGACGCGATGAACCATCACGCCCAGTCTATCCACCTCACCCTTCTGAAACGCCGCATACCCCCTCTGAATAGCACTCGCGCCATCAAACTGTCCAGGCAACGCAGGGTGTATATTGATCACCGGAATCTCGCGCCCCACCAGCCCTTCTTCTTCTTCTTCTTCACCCCCCAACACCGCCTTGCCCTTCAACACGTCCAAGAAGCCCTCGCTGACGATATGCATCCACCCAGCCAGCACCACCAAGTCCGGCTTAGCGCGCACGACGAGCCGCGCGATCTCGAGATCGTAGTCCTCCCTCGTTTTCCCCGCGTTGGCTTTGAGGTACGGCTGGAGCGCGAGGTAGGCGGTTGGGATCGGGGGCTTGGCAGAGGCGGCGCGCACGAGTCCGTGTGCGGCTTTGCGGTTGGAGAGGACGAGGACGATGTGCGTGTTGGGAAGTAGATCGGTGTTTTGTGCGTCGATGAGGGCTTGGAGGTTCGTGCCTAGGCTCATCAGAAAGGGTTCGGTCCCTTTGGGGGAGGGTGGGTTAGGAGGGAAGGGTAGATACCTGAGCCTGAGATTAGGACGACGAGTCGTCTCGGTGGTGGTTCTGGTGCTGGTACTTCGAGATCTGACATTATGGATCCTAGTGGATGTCAACATATCGAATACGAGATGAATCCATGAATGACGGCGTACCAACGAAAAAAAAAAGAGAGAGAGAGAAAAGAACGAAAATCGATATTCCCCGCGTCCAACCGACAAGCAGCACGAACGATTTCCAGAAATTCGCAGATGATCAAACAAGAGTTTGGACGACGGTCGGTTAAAACACAGTAATCAGGGTGGCTTTCTTGATCAAAATAGGTAGGATGCAGTTATGTCCAAATGCGTCATTTCATAACCGCGGAGTTTACGATGTGCGTTTGGCTATTTAGTTTTACCAAATTACATAATCAAAAGGGCAACTCCCGAAAATACAAGCGTGCATCGCTCCCCCGCCTGTCGACCGGATCTACGACACAAACCGACTGGTGTGAGACCATCAGAAAACGCCCGTCCTTCATTTACATAAGTACCTCTTCAAAAAAATCCTTTCGCTCATGAATGAACGACCATGATGCCCCCTCACAAACAAGTGAGGCGGTACTATTTTTTCGTCTTATGTAGGCTCGTAAGCAAGCAAATGAAGGAGGGCTTTGGTAAGTACAAGGGGTAGTACAGCGACAACCACAACAGAGAATAATAGTTAGGGTGAATGGGATCAAACAACGACAGCGACGACCAGCAACTGAATAAGCGGATTGCTGGTTCAGGCCACAATCGCGTCAATAAAAAAAGAGAAGAAAGCAGGGCGACAAAAAGGCGCAGAAGGAGAGGTATGGGGAAAAGGGATATACAGACAGACAGAGCGCAAGGATAGCATAACGTTCGGCGGGGAGGGCGAGAAGAACAAGACAGAGGATAGAGCCGCAGACCCCGTCCAATGAGTCCCAAGCAAAAGATCGTGCGCGGCACACCAGGACAACAAAAAAGCACCGCTTCGAGGAACATTTTCAGTCTAGATCCCTCCCATCATCACGCCATATCCCCCGCCATGTCCACTACCGACGCTCATCGGTGTCCCAAGCGCTTGCTTCATTCCCATGCCACTCATCCCTTCTTCGCCCCTCCCAGGCCAGGAACCCGCACCGGACGCAACACCAGTGTTGATGTGAAGACCAGCGTTCATCCTTTTACCGAACTCCGGTTGGGCGCTTGACAGGTCGTAACTCCCTGGAGATGCGACTTGTGGCGGAGATCCGTACCCGCTACCGGTGGAGAGACTCCCGCTTCTCTCTCGTCCGCTGGGACTTGACCCAACTGATGACGCATCGTCACCATCCGCAGCATACGCCATTGCACCATGCTGATGCTGAAGCGCGAGCATTTGTTGCCGCTTGAGATTGGCTAACAGCACTTGATCGCTGTATCCCCCCGCAGATGCCGGCGACGACGTGGAGTGAGAAAGAGCACTGTTTGGTGGGGTGATCATGGGTCGTTGAACGTGGTGCTGAAGTTGCTGCGAGTGATACGCCGCGTACATGTTTGCAGTCCAGGCAGCGACTTTCTCCGTCTCAGGCGCGATTGCGTGGTGTCCCATAAAGGTAGTACCCGAGAAGTGCGGGGCAACCTGGGGCTCGTAAAGGGAGGGCATCACCGGATTCTCAAAAGAGACCGACGCAGGCATTTGAGCGATCATAGGACCTCCGTGCGCTCCCGTAGGTCCACGAGGCATTAGGTGAGCAACGTGTACGTCGGCGTGCGGGGCATTGCCACCAGCCATGTGTTGCCCAAACATGTCAGTGTTCTTGAACATAGCGGTTGCGTTCGCAGGGACACCGTCCTCGCTCTCGTCCATGATTGTGGGTAAGGATCCGGTGAAATCGTCTTCACCATCTTCATAGCCATCATACTGTCCCTGTCCCTCTTCGTCTTCCTCCCCAACAGCTGCAGCAAGAATCTCAACTTCACCACTCAGTACCATACCAAATCCTTCCCCTCGGACAGGTTCTTCTACACGAGGAAGGCCAGCACGGTCACGCCATTCATTAAGCTCGCGACGAAGTGCATCGGATTCAAGTTTCAGCGTGCGCAACTCGCGGGATGCTAAGAGGCGATGGCGGCGAGAAGCATGAATATGCGCAATCGAAGAATTAACAATAGCAGACTTGGAAGGTCTGCGGATTTGAGAAAGGTTCGGCAAGAGAGCAGCAAGATCCTAGAGTAAAACGTGTTTAATAAATCATCGTCGGATCATGATCGGGAATGAGCTTGCCAAAAATCTGCCATTTAGAGTTTCTCTGCGTTGCCTTTCTACAGCGTTGTGATTAGCCCGTCGTTCTGCCGTATTTGCGCGACGACTTGGCTTTCGCTTGACTTGGGTAGTAGGTCCGCTGGTTGGAGCGGCGTTAGTAGGAGATTGAGGCTGAGTAGTGTTTTGAGCCTCCAAGGCCCCAGGAAGGGCAAGAGTTTGAGCGTCAGTGGGTGACATCGGAGTTTGAGGAGGAACGGAACTTTCGTCGGAAATGGGAGAGTGACCGTCTGCAGGAGCAGAAGAGGGTGCAATAGGGAGAGGCAAGGCCATCTGTGGCAGAGAGCAAGAATCTACAGAGAAAGGGAGATGGAAATAATGAGGAAGACCGACAAGAGTAGAGCAGGCGACCGGTAAGTTCCAGAAATATTAGGTATGATTGATATGTGTTTTACGGGGTCGAGATGTGAGAGAAGCGGGACACAGAAAAGGTACGCGAACGGTGGTTCAGCGGAGACCCTTGTACTGTAGAGATCTGAATGAGTGCGGTTGAGCTGATTTGGGTCGAGTGCAGGGCTATTGCAGTGAATCAGAGCAGCGAGCTGGGCTCAAGCGTACTACTGATTGGTCCTTTGAGGCTGGGGTATATTGAGGGCGGATGGTGAGAAGCCGGCAAGGGTCGCGAGATCTGAGGAGGATAGTGGGCATAACTGATAAGTTGGTCGCTGTCTGGGACGTACCACAAGCGTTATCCTTGGTAGCGGCGAGGCTTAGTCGGAAAAAAGAGAAAGGGAGGGGAGAATGGGCAGGGCACTCAAAGGACCATGCAAGGGAGGAGAGGGCGATGGAAGGGCGATGGTTGTGGTCAGAAGACGACAACTTAGAAAAACGCTACCACGCACCAAATTCCAAACCCGAATATCTCTCGGCTAACTCCGTATTATTTTTCTGTGTATTTTATTTTCCTTTTCTCAATTTCCTCTAGCCGACGTCAGAATTGCCTCGGTCGCCGGATAGCCCTTTGTTTGGCCGTGTTTATGATTCTTCCTAATCCGGTTGTCTGTCCTGCAGTGCATATTCGGCGCACCGTAACTTTGCAAATAATACGTTCCATCATCCCTGTTAACGGAACGGCATAGCTTTCCCCTTGTAAGCTCAGTGATAAGTCTTTTTTTTTGCCATCACCGCCGAAATTTTGTTCTGGTCACGACAGCAAAGGAACAACGGTCGTCTGCCTTGCAGCTCGCTGGGAGGCTCGCGGTTCTTCAATTTCTCTTCAACCATGTCAGATCACTGACGGTCGCTAGGAAGTACATGCCAAGCAGGTTATGTACTTCTGATAAAGGTCCAGGTCTAAGTATATATGTACACTCACCCATCGAGTGGATATACAATCCGCGGGTGAGCGATGCAGCAGGACGTCAACTAAACATCAGGGATCTCACAGTGACGACCTCCTTGCGTTGCACTTTGTCAGGAAACTCTTACGGTCATTCTTTCCCAGTGGCCACTACCAGGACTTCTCCAGGTTCCCTTCTCGTCAACATGATACTTTGTTTTTCGTCCCTAATATAGCTTAGCTCTGGGTCAAGAGCCCTCCTGTTATCTATCCCCTCAGGGCCTCTCGGTGGATCGTACACGTTGAACCTCGAAGACAGTCGGTGTGGCGTAGCTGCGTTACTTTCCGTTACTTCGCATCCTTCCGAATCACAGGATGCTGCTGTAAAGGCATTAGGTTCCGCTTCACGCTTAGCAAGACAGGCAAGGCCGCCGTGGGCTATCCAAAGCTCTTCCTGAGAACGACCCTCGCTATCGGCTCAAAAAAGCTCTCACCGAAAATCACAAGCCTTTCCACCGACTTCTGCATTTATAAATCACTCCTCGCCTTCCCTCGCCGGCGGATCATGCATTCTTGAGGTCACCCTGGTTACCCTGTGACTTCACGCCTTGTCTCGCCTTGTCCCACCGACAAAACGCCTTACATTCCTTATCCCGCACCAAATGCGGGGTAAAGGGGGCTTTGCACACGCATGTCGGAGACGCAGACAAGGCGTGTCCTCTGCATCCATTTTTTTGATTCCATTATTCCACATCATTGACCGTGCTGATCTGCGGCACCGCGTTGTGCGGTTCGTATCGTGTGCGCAACGCTTGTTGTAAGCCATTGAACACGCGAGTGCTAAGTGATGAATCGACTAGGTATGTATATATCTTTGTCGCAGCTCACCTGTTGTCCAGCGACCGAAACCAGCAGCCCAATTGGCGGTACATGGCAGTACGTTGTCCAGCGACAGCCCTCCTGATGCGATCATCTATTATGACATGATCCTCTGTTTCATCTCAACCGCATTTCCAAAAAGCGAGATGTTGACGTGACAGGACATGTCTATTACAACGTGCATTAAAGAGGCCAAGGCATCACGGACTCGTGGTGAGCTTGCGAGGGTACAGAGGCGCCCCTCTAACTTGTTTCAGATATATATCATCGCCCTCGAACGTGAACCGCAATGGGACCCTTTTGAAATCCAAAACCTAAAGTCCCTTTCTCCCGCCCCCAAGTTATCAGCCCTGAGCCCTCCCCGGCGAGGAATACCAGAACGACCCATTTCCGTCAACGTTCTCCGTCAAGGCAGAACTCGAGCATTCATCACCATCATGACAATCAAGAACAAACATATCCAACAACTTAGGGCACTAGCAAGCGGCAGCAGAAACCCCATCGAGGTCATCAAGGCTCGATTCTCCCCCTGCGCAACCGATCCGGGAACCCTATCCAAAGATTCGGCTTGTCTCGAACGGGAAGGCATCAAAAAACAAACAAGAACGCCCGCATCAAAAACACACACATACACACCAGAACACACCAGAGTTGGCCAACTCGCTTCAAACGAACGGGCGCAACGGGCAAGAAAGTTATGATTTAATGAAACAAGATTTAGAAGGGTACGCCGAGACACGTTGTTATTGGTGCCCACTGCCACGAGTTTTTTTGTTGCTCTACATACCTTTTTGTAAAGCCGCTCTTAACCCCTCCACCTTAACTCCCCTCCCCGACGAACGATGTATGATTCTGGTTCTGATAGTACGATTTCAAGTCGATGTGGAGAACAAAAAGGCCGCGTCAGTCCTCTCGAATCGATATGCGGGTGCGTACTAGGTCCATGCTCAGGCATCCAAAAAAATCCGGGACGACGCCCATGGGATAGGACAGGGAGCTCGGTCATTGGAGGGGCTCAAGAAGCGCTCAGCGCTCGCCGTTCGCAATAGCCCGGCGAGAAGCAACTCCTAGCTCGACATATCGGAGTGTTCGATATACACGCGTACAGTTCTTTTTCGCGCAGTTCCAGACCCTTGCAGTACTTATATACCTTGGTCCGTGTTTCAAGAACCATCCACGTCATCTCGGAGATGAACGTGTGGCCTGGTCACAGAGCTGCAAGTATCAGAGGAAGAAAGCTGAAAGTTACTTACCTCTGAAGGAGACCGTCGTCCCACCCGTCAGCGCGTCTGTGTATGTGTAAAGCAGGAGTTGTGAACCGAAAATGTGGAGGATATCATACGTCACCGAATGTTGGACTTGGTGGGTGAATTTTTGTAGCGCTGCAATAGTGCGAACCTTCAATCGGGAATACCTGCTTGACGGTGCATAGAGTGGTAGAAGACCCTGATGCCAGGAAAGACGAGTCGTTCAACCTTGAGCGCTGTATATGATTGCGTGCTGACTTTCGCTGGTGCTTTTCACCGGGTGAAAAGGGAAGAGGTCCAGGAAGTTTGGACGGCCCTTCTTCATATAAACAACTCACATCATAGAATTCCAATTTGCTTTTCCGACTTCTTTAGGAAGAGATTGGGAACCACTCCTCCATGAGGAAAAGGCCGCGTACATATAAAATTTGAGAAGCGGCCAGACGCGAAGACATCGCGACCTACGAACCGTTTTATCTCTCAACCAAGTGTCGGAGAAGAAAAGGCGAGGATGAAAGTTTCTGAGAGAGACTCAGAAGTGATGAGGGGAGGGTGAATACGGAGGAGCACATCACAGCACGATGCGCGCAATAATACATCACGTACGAGTTTAGTGCGGAACGCGAACATTGCTGCAAAAAGACGTTTGGCCTTCAAGGCCAAACTGAAGTCTGTGACGGATGTACCACATGGTCTGTAGCACGCAATTGATGCGTACACAGCTTTCTACGGGACGTCGAGCCCGGGGTCATGGTCAGATGCTCCAAGGTCCCAAAGCAGGTGGAGACTGCTCACCTGTACGGCCGATCCGTACGCACTCGACAGGATCACATGTTGCCGAACATCATTGACGAAAAAAAAAAGGTCACCTCGGAGACATCCATTAGGAAAACGATAAGCGACACATCGATGGGTATCGAGATGGTCAAGTGAGCAGGAACTAGAAAATGAATGACCCCGACGAGGTAAGCGACATAACAGTGCAGTGCATCGGGATGATCGCACAGCACTCAAAGCACACCACATTTTTCGTATTCGTCCAGTTGAGGGCGATGGAGCAAGCACGTTCTTCGTTGCGGTGCGGTACGATCACAGGTGCCTTTCAATGGGCTCCTGTGTGATCGGCCCAAGGCAAGGTGAGCGAGGAAGACGTCGCGATTTTGGCCGAGAAGGATGGTGACATCTCCCGTCGGTAGATCACCAGCACGACTGTTCATCGTCCATATGCAGGAGAAGCATAGCCAGATTGGTGGGCAGACCAGCTGGTTGAGTATAATGGCGAGATTCATACTAGGGCAAAGGCTCCATTTAAATAAGAAGCTTGAAAATTTTCGAATTTGAAGAAGTTCAAGAAAACAACTCCACTTTCATTGTGCAGGATGACGAGCTGGGAAGACGTGAAAAAATAGTGCAGAGTCAAGACTTGGTCGTTGTTTAGTAGGACGTGTGATTTTCCGTCCTACGACCACCACCATCAAGTTCAACGAGTCCTCCTGGGTTTGAGGTGAAATTCATCGCTCCGCACAGTCCCCAAGTGAAGTCTGTCCATGTGCGCCCTTCCGACGAGAACGAGCTTGGGCTGTGCGCCCTACGGCAGACCACTGCGTCCGACAATACACAGAGGGCATCATTGCCCGTCTTGTCCGCCGGATCACCTCCCCAACTTGCATCAGCTTCGCCTACAGTGAGGTAAGTCATTCCTTCATATCATATTAGCAGCTTCGGGAATGAATAGATGAGGCCGCCGGGATCCGTCAGCGCATGGACGTCGGGTTCTCGGACTCGACTTCCACGCCGTATACCCGGGAAGAGTCCGTCGAGGTGGTGTATATAACTATGCGGTCCGTTGGGTACAGCTCCGCAACCCGCCCGCATCTCCTTTCGCGTCACAGTTGTCTGCGGTCATGAAGTCCATCTTTTCTCTGGCGCTCTTTGCCGCCGCCACCGTTGCTCAGAATGCCGCCATCACGTATCCTTCTGGGCGGACCCCCGTTTCACCAGGCAGAAGCCTGACTGTACAAGTCAGTCGTCCGGTGAGTCTCTCGTTTCTTTGTTACACTTCGCTATTACCGTTACTCATCGCTCTTGACGGGATGAAGAATACTTTGACGGGATCAGAGGAAGTGGCAGTCGTCATTGGCTTTCAATCGTGTGTCGGGCGTCCTTGTGTCTCCCCTGCAGACTACATGGGACAGATTTTGTACAACGGCCCCTTCAACCCACAGTATCATGACCCCGAAAACCCACCATATGAGAACTTTACCGTCAACATCCCTAGCAATGCGGCACACGGTATCGCTCTGATCGGCGTTTCCCATGTTACGCTTATAGGGGTAAGCAAACTTTCATGTCGTGACATCCTGTTCACGATGGCTCAAATGAATGAATTTTTCTTGTAGGCTGGTCTGTACCCCTGGTTAGAGGTGTTGAACCAGACCATCACCATCGTTTGATCGGACTATACTCGTAGATTTCTATTATTTCTTGCTGCCTCTTTCTTTCTGCAAACGCTGGGGACAATTTAATTCATGCTATGCAGGTATAATTGGGACAACAAATACGTGACGGCGCAGAAGTCTTTACTGGGTCAGAAGCCCGATCCGCTGATATGGGATATAATTTTGTTATTTGCATGGACTAGGATTTCAGTTGGCAGTTTCAGCGTACGGTATATACAAAAAGCCTATTATGCAATGGACCACTCCGACCGGATATCCACGGACCGTCTGTGCCTTCAAAAGTCTCGCAGCAACTCATCAACTGCTGACTTCATAACATGGATGCGCTTTCTCAACTCAACACTAGCCCGGGGTGTTGCAGCAACGCTCCCGTCAAGTTTCAGTCTCTTCCACTTCCAAGGTGTCCGCGACGGTTTTGTGCGACGAATCGAAACTTGTTCGTGGTGCGCATTGACGAGTGAGTTGGCCTTTCTTTTTCTTTCTTTTGATCTCGTCCCCGGCAACTGAGTCAATGTTTCCGTACAATTCAGCGTCAAAAATACCCTTGCAGCCTCATGTAGTTAATCTATCGATCTTGAACCCCGCACGTCACTACAACGGATGGACATACATAATCACAACACAAGTACTGTTCGACGACATCATTCCCACCAAATATCGTGACACAACGCCATTCAAGTACAGTTGTCGTATTTGTCTCTGATATCGATACACACTTGGTGTCCACTCCTGCGGTGATCGTGGCCACGAAGACATGACTAAGACTTTAGGTTCGAGTGTCGGGTTCCTATTTTCAACGATGGTGTCTCGTTGGGCCGGCACTACATTGGGTGGGGAGTGCTTGGCCTGATTTGCAGCTTTGTTACGAAGAACTTGCGTCGCAATCGACACAGGCCGCTAACAGTGGTAAAACAAAAGAAAATAAAACTCGAATGAAGGTCATTTGGTACCACTGTAACGCCTGGTGAGCGTTCACTCACTCGCTTGCTCACCTGACTCTTTTTTATTTTTTTACTCTGTTTCTTACGCGGCAGTTTTTGCAGAACAAGGAAACCGCCTCAACCACTGCTGTTGTTGGAACGTCATAATACCGAGGTATTGTGTGTGTGTGTGTTCGGGAGCCGAAGTTTGCAACACAGAAAGGGACATGCGTCATGATCTCCATCTGGAAGGCAAGGCAAGCCGAGCTCGGGGCGGTTATAAAAGTGCGACGAGATAGACGTGGTCCTGCACAAACTGTGTCAGATCTCAGTTCACATCGCAACAACCACGACTTCGGAGCTAAATAACTTCACCCGCATCACAACTCTCGTAGCATCATGCCTCCTCTAAATCATCCTGCCAGCATGGAAATCAAGAACTCGGTCGAAGATGCGTCCATCAAGATCGATTATGCCAGTAACTTTTTGTGCATAAGTTTCATTCTGACTCGCTCCTGACTCTTGTACAGCGACAAGTTCTGCGCTGACAATGGGTTTGAGATCGGCGGTCGAGAAAACCGTCGTGACCGGCCAGAGTGAAACTGTCTCAGCATGCTCTACAGAGCATTCTGCTTGTGAGTAAAGGGGAGCCTTTTTCTTTAAGAAGGCAGCAACACAGCTTTGCATTCTTTCGTCGGACAGCCCTTGGGGGAGGGGGTATAATAGCTTCAGCGTGGAACCTCTGAATTCCACCCACAGCGTAACTGTTGGGGACTGGAACAAGGGTAGTATGCCATGGGGGATATCTCCATCGAAGTCACGCTGCTGAGTACCCAGGTATCCCTTCCATTACTGTATGTTGCGTCTGACCTGACAAACCCTCATATACTCAGCTCAGTTGCTTTGACCCACAAGTCGCGACGTCGTATCATTTCCCAGTCGGTTTACTATGGCCACTTTTCCCTTGACATCCACTATCTAAAATATCGATTTGTAGCTTGCAGCAATGCTATAACATACCTTTGGAACCAGGACGACGTGTGCAAATTTATAGCATTTCGGAGAGCCCCCCCTCACAGAAGGAACGCAATTCTGTCCACGAGGCGTCTTGGGTGTTGGCAATGAGCCGTTCTCTAATAATGTGCCCATCCTCCGCCCAACTGTCTAGCTTGCGGCCTCGTGTCGATCGCAACATACTGCCATAAGGGTGAGACTGCCCTGCCGCACATCATTCCGAATGGTCCCTTCAAGTACATACCGTGACATGACACCCATCAAGTACAGTTATTCGTCTCCGAAAGCGTTCCGTGTCTCTGACATTGATGCTTCATCAAGTACACCTCTCGGTGCAGAATTTCTTTTCTCTGTGGTGATCATCGTCACGATACGCTGAAGATGTGTCTAGGAGTTAGACCGCATTACTGAGTGTTAAATTTCCTATTGGCCCTGTCTAGTCAGGGGCGACCTTGCGAACAGTCTGAATGTTTGACGCGAGGTAGGTTGACGGGCCTCTGTCTGATTGAGGTTCAGGTGACGATTTTAGGTTGTAACGGCACTCTAGGTGTTGCCCGCGTCCAAGTCAACATCGGGCCCTGACAGAGTGTTTGAAACGGAAACCCAAATCAAGGTGAAGATGTTAACTGGTGACTTCAGGTGACATACCACTGAAGTGAGATCCCAAACAAGTTCGGTAACCCAGTAATGCCAGGTGAGCGCGAGGCCTGCCCATAAGGTAGTCACGACATACGTCCACTGTCAGATTCACATGTCTCGTGTTGGTTTTCAGAGGCTTTTGCAGGTCATTCGGAGAATCCTACTTGCAAAGGCAACGGCTGTATGTCAAATGTAGGTCCCGTCAACGAGGTCTTTTTCGGTAGTTGGCAACGAGCCACTCTTAGTATGTAGCCATGGAATACACGGCCTCCGTCTTCAACCACAATCGAGAGGCTTGAGCAAACTCAGATCTGGCGCGATAATGCAACTATGAACGGAAAAGATCGACCATTCTGCGCAGTATCTCACCCCTTATAGTCGAAAACCATACTACGTATAGTTACAACTCGAGAAGGTAGTAGTGGATCACATCGTTTTTCGCAGCTCAAGCTTTACCGCCACGGAAGGTGAACAACTCTCCGCTCGCAGCAGCGACAGACTGCGTCTCGCGTCGGAACATCGGCCTATTCGTCAAGTCAATGGAAAAAACCCCGTCAGTTCGTATCCAGCACCCGTGGTATGATGCTACAATGATCACGTACGCGCTGCTGTAAGCTGCCTGTCTTCCAACGCGAATATAGTTCCTGCTCGCCAAAGACGAGACACGAACGAGATCCCCCGTAACCTGCTCGACGTCCGTCGTGAACACATAAAAGTAGCTGTCTTCCTTCCAGCCAGCGATCGAATTAGTGTGCAAGTCTACCGTCGCCATGTAGCTGTCTGCCTTTAGGTTCGACCCGAACGAGACCAGTCTGGTGCCGTCGACACCGTCAAAGTCGTAGACATTGACGTCGAAGAGCTTCGTAGCCCCGTACTGCAATGTAGGTTGGATACCTAAAACAACGCGATCAATGGATTCGTCCTCCTAAGCAGAAAGGGATAAATCAGGAAAACGGTACGTACTGTCGGACAAACCACCCTTGGGAGTGGGAATCCTCTGCGCGATCCATGTAGCCGTCTTGACAGCGAGCTGTAAACACTGCGCATTAGTATTCCAGTGTAATAGAATGATCGGGGAAGCCTCCATGAGGTCACTCACCAACACCGTTGTGCGGAACTTCGTCGCAGGTGTTTGTGGCTGTGTGTAATCAGCTTTGGTCGGGTCATCGCGGATTTCGAGGATCTGAACACGAAAGGTCTTAGCAAGATGTCAACGTATGTCGAAATGCCTGCACATGCCTTGTTTCGAATACGTTCGACCTCTGTCACCCTCAGATTCTCGAAAGAGACCTTGTCTTGATCACCACCGATAAACTTGCCTCCAGGAACTATACGGCAATCAGCATCTCAGCTGTAATGGAGTTTCATCTTGCAACTTACTGTTCTCGATCAGAGACTGGAAGTACATATACCTCGAGAACTCGTCAAGGAAAGGCCAGCTCTGTACGACGATACACAAAGTCAACGAGGAGTCATACGCTGCGAACAAGAACGAAAAAAAGGTCTCAAACCTTCTGAATCGGAACGAAATAATCAAATGGCTGGAATTTACTCTTGAAGTCCGGAACGTTCTCGTATTTCTCCAGGATAGCCCTGTCGACGTCAATGTTACCGCCATCACCATATGCGAACGATCGCAGCTCAAGCCCCTACCATCGCATATATTCTTGGTGTTCAGCCCTGGCGTAGAAATCATCTGCAGCCTTCTTCACAGCTTCCAAGGCCGTGTCGGCGTTACCTTCGTGCAGGTTACGACCACCCCCTGTTTCGTCGATGACGATCGAAGTCTTGGAGTATTTATGCAGCGTCTCCAGCGCCGCTTTCACGTCCTCCGTGATTTTCCCCTCTGCCCCGTACATGTTCATTGTGATCTCCGCCCTTTCAAAAACCCATCATTGTCAACTGACCCCAAGTGTCACAAAAATCATATAGGCAAAGGCTCACGCATGCTTGACATCTTGCGTATGGGCGTCGCTCTTCGACGTGATCCGTACCAACGCATAGTAATGCCCGCCCCTTACGAAGTCTAGTCGGAAATCAAGTCAACGACTGATCGTTCACACGGTCGGAACAAGACTCACCAGCGATGAACCGGTCACCATACGTCCGGTTCGGCTCCTGCGTATCGTGCCAGTTGAACGAGTACGTGTTAGTGGCCTTGCCCTGGTGTTCAACGTCCACCTTCACTTCGTATGTGATGTCGCTGCTTTCGAACTAGTAAAGTCGTCGGCGCTTGCGTACCAGTCAGAGGGGACAGACATAATTCACCTCCTTACGGTCCAGATAATCCACGTCAACCTTACCGCTCTGGTTCCACCCGCTGATGGCTGCACCAGCAGTGATGTGCAAAGACTCGATCAGCTGTCTGTCGTAGCACTTTCAGTGCAATCGGCTCTCAGATCGACCCAACGTAAACTCACTTATAGTTTGTGACCAGTGTCGAACGATAAGTCCTGTTGTACGGTGCAGGGGGCGAAGCACCTGCGGTAACGGTGACTGCCTTGTTCACGCAGACCTCTTGCATGTAGGTGTTGTACCTGGGCGACAGGTCAGCCAAATCGACTGGACAGTACAATGACGACGCGTGAAGCAACGAACCCTTGACCAACGTTCATGTCGGCTGTGTACGGTGCGTATTGAACCATGTTGAAACGTAGATAGATAGATGTCTGTGTCCGATCTTTGGCCTGCGGTGGGTTTCGGTGTACCCAATACTCTTGTGCTGAGAGACTCACCGTTCGCACGAAGCCGAGTGCTTTATACCCTCCAAGTACAGCCCGATGCAACTCCCGTAATCATTCCAGTCCTCGAGAGGTACACGCCGTTTTCTTCGGACCGATATCGGAAAGAATTCCACCCAACATTTTGCGCATCTCAATACAACGAACGGGCCTTGATTCAGGACCACAGGGAGGTGTTTACGGACACTCGTGGAACCGTTCGTGCGCTGGCAAGATCGACCGACAGCCAGAATGTTGCTGCGACGTGATGGCCCGACCAATCGCACTAGTTTGTTACTGGCGCATGTGGGTTGACGACCGGAATTGCAGTATGGGACGCAACATTCATGTCATGTCGCCTGCCAAGCTGCAAATTCCGTTCACCCTGGCTCAAGCCCTGTTTGAAGGAGAAGGCACTGCAGGGACAGGTCAACGTGCATCGCGTTTTGCACAAAACATCATCCAGCCCGCTGACAGTCCTTGCGGGTCCATGTCAAACACCCTTTGAGAACCAGACTCACTGTCAGAGTTCGGAATTGACTGAACCCGTTCATCGTTCCGATCGCGTTTTCATGCATGTCGAGGCCCTCATCACGCTCACTGACAATGGCACCGAGCTAGGTGCTGCCGTTAGCCCGACATTCGGTATGAACAGCCTTACCATCCACTAGCTCCAGATGCACTATCCTTCTGCATGTGAAAGCCTTCTCCCATTCTATGGCCCTCGGTGGACTTTGCTCGAGAAGGCGAGTACGCTGAAGACTGATAGGTACAGTGACGGCAGGTTCCAGATCCCAAGTGATGTCCGACTCGTTCATACCAGAACCATACGCCGCTCATTCGTCGTCCAACTATTTCCCGTCGACGTCCATTGTCGCTGTCATCGTCTGGCGTGGAGGCAGAGTTTAAGTTACTAACTTACAACACTCGCCAAACTGGGTTCAACGGCTTCAACCAAACTCCGACTAGTAATACAAACGCTTTCCCTCCACCAAGTTCCTGTCTTGTGATCCACGACTATCCCATCGACCAGCTGTGGTAATCCATCTACGGTATTTCTCCATGGGACAATGCAAAGGCCAGCCTTGCATCGAGTATTTTCCATAATAATTGCTGCGAATCGGTGCCTCGCATCATCACCCAAGTACCTGGTGAGCAGACACATAACCATTCAGCCCTTCGCCTACATGAAACTTCAGGAACTATGCTCGTAGAGGCTGTCCAAGTTGACGCGAGAGGACGGATGTTGAGGACCACCGATGGTCGCTCTTCGTCCACTTGCAGACGCGTTCCTTGCAGCATTGTAGGCGGCCATACAGCCGGGACATACACCAGATCAGACATGACCGGCGCGTCGCCTACTCTTTGTATCGACTTGTTATCCCGACTTGAACTCCCCGATTACTTGCACGGCTCGCCCAGCAGTCAGCACCTAGACTTCTGTCCATTGTCCATGAGACTCTGTCTCATAGTACTGACGTGCCTGCCATCTCGTAAGTACTACACGGTGGTCTGGCCTTACCGTACGCGCCGCTCGGTGAGTCGGAATGCATTTCTATCCGACTGGGCGCGTTCTGATGATGAGAAACGGAAAGGGGAATAACATTCGAATCGCGTGCCTGTTAGAAAAAAAATCCACGGGACTCATGGTGAAGTGGGTAGCGCAGTGATGTGACAGGTGGAACGAACCAGCAGGGGCCACGCGCCACTGCATGCGCTATAAAGGTGTCGTTCTGGACGAGCTGTATCCCCAGTCCACATCCCAACGATCGCGAGTGTCGAGCTAAAAGCAAAACAACTTCACCTCTATCACAGTCATCTCAACTCATCATCATGTCTCCTACGGTCACCGTCAGTGTCAACATCGACACCAAACAGACCGAGCCCAAGGAATTGAAGGACGTCAGCACGAAGGCAGTCACCGACCCCACCATCGACGCGCTCGCCAAGCGTCTCACTGAAGGTGGCGGGGATATCAGCCTGTTCGATTACGCGCAGTGGTTGAACATGAGAATCAAGAACCTGCTCGGAAACGCGCCCATCGAGATCAAGGAAGCCACAATCAGCTCGTGAGTGTTGCCAAAAAGAAAAGAAAAAGCCTTCTTCTGACTCGCTACTGACTATTCCACACAGCGGCAAGTTCTACAACGAAGACAAGGACAAGTCGCTCTTGCCATCGCAAGTCGACGGAACTGTCATTGCCCCCGGCCAGATCGTCACCGTGTCGGCCTGCGGTAAAAAGGGTGCTTGGGTTGGGACGGAGGGAAAGATCTCGCTATATGAAGGCAGCACGAGGATCTGCGTTTTCTCGTGGGACTGTCCGTTCTGGAGCAGCAAGAACAGCTTCAACGCGACTTCCGTGCATCCTTCCTACAACGTGACTGTCGGGGACTGGAACCAGACCGGTGGTGCCATTGGGAATGTCTACCTCGAGGTCGAGCGCCTCGATTGAAGTAACGAGGTGTGATGTGAGTAGAATGGTGATGTTCGTCGTCGCAGCGGCCTGACGAATTCACACCAGTTCAGCTGAATACCGTTTGTACGGGTTACCCGAAGTTGTGCTGCAGTTGTTGATCTTTGCGACATATTTTAACCTCCTTCCTTCTGATGTGCTTCTGTATGTTGTCAGCAGTAGTACCGCAGAATATTTATGAGGATCGAGCGAATTATATGGTGTCCATCACAAAGCCAAGTGCAGATTTTTGATGTTAAAACCACCGCTGGCAGATGGTCATTTTCACAAGTCGGGCCACACAGGGGAAACCTCTCGCAAGTAGCGCGGTTATGCTTCCATTGTGTCCGCTAACTGCAAAATAGCGAATTTTTCTTTTTGTTTCTCAATGATGCCTACTGTAGGCAATGCATTTGCTCATTGACTACAAAGACCCAGAAGACTAGAAAAAATATGGAGCATTGGCATTCAAGACATACGCAAGAAGATATCACCAAATGGCGGACAAGATTCTGCACCGGTGATGCACTATCTATGAAACTCGAACATCCCAATATCCCAGCGCGCGCCCACCCGTCGATCATCACGTTGCCCCACAGAACCAACCACGCCATCGTCCACGCCCACCCGAGGGATCCTCCCACTCTGCGACCCGTAGTCTTACGGAAGAGCCGCTCAACGAGCAAGCCGACGCCCATCATTCCAAACGAAAGGAACATGCGCCAGAGTTTCGCTTTGTCGTTGAGCGTTAGTAAAGCAACATGATGGAACGTCGCGGAAGCCAAGAACGCGCCCAAGATACCGCCCGTGCGGCCAAAGTTGAGGGATAATGGATATCCGCCGGCGACGATGAAGGTGCGACGAAACCACTGGTGCCATCTTCGTCCCCAGAACTCGCACAGCGAAGTGGCCAACCAGGGTGCATCAAAAGCTGGAGGCCATTGTGTCGGATCCTGTCGAAAGATAACGACGCCACAGAATGCGCAGAACGCGTACCCCATCTGCATGATGAAGTAAATTGCAAATGCCATGAATATGACAATGATACTTGAACGGAGATAGCAAAAGATAGGTGGTAGAGTCGTGTCGAATATGGTGCCTCCGCTCATGGAACCAAACGTGTCGGGCGAGAAAGATTGTACCGCCGCATGAAGAGCACCACAAACGAGAGCATAAACGGCCGTGGAACAGAGTTTGTGCAGCCCGAACATTGCATGCGAATCGAAAGCTAGACTTTGAGGAGGAACGTATAATCCCTTTGACCAAGTCCATCCAATGCCACGAAGATTGCCTGCTAGGTCTAGGGCATCCATGATGACGGCTGGAGCGGAACCTTTAGGACGGAGGTACCGCTTCAGAGGTGTTTTGACCACCGTCCATTCGAGCATTCGTTGAACGATGCAAAACATCGCAAGCTAAAAGACACGTGTTTAGCTTCAAAACTTATTGCACAAGCCAACTCACCACCAACTGAACGTTGAGGAACTTGCGCTCGGGTTTGCCCATCGACAAATCGAGGAACTTTGCAGCACGGAATGCCAGCATTACAGTGATGAAACACAACGCGATTTGAGGCCATCGTGTCCGAGACACAACAGCTAGAACAGCAGCCAAGAGATAGCAGAAAACGACCGGAAGAACATACAGCACAAATGTCATGATATTGAAATGTGAATACGTTGGCGGAAGGCGAAGGAAGTCGTCAAGGACGGGTGTAGCAGTGTCCATCGAACAAACGAAGTTGAACCCATGCCGCACTGCTCGTCGGGTTAGGTGGTACGGTATAACGTTACGTTTCTCCAACGTTTCTCTCAGGCTTACCTTCCTAACGTAGCGAGAACACATCCATCGGGTCATGAGTCCAGAAACGTAGGTGAACATTCAGAAGCAACTCTGTCCTAACGCCTCCACTAACGATATTGCGGTTGGGATGATAGAATGCTCGCTGGAAAGGGTAAACAAACGTGCAGGTAAGGAGGCGTCCGTGTAACATGGCAGAGAGATGTGACGCCTACACGGAGAAGCAAAGTACTTACTTTGGAAGTTGACCAGTGTAGACAGCAAGAAATCGGGGGATCCTTATGTTAGGTTGTTTCTCTTCCTCCCCCGATTTTATCATCGATCGCCAAGTACCTTGCTTCGACTTGGAGTATTTAACATTGCGGAGCGAGAAGTACAAGGTCCTTCCACTTGCAAATAAAAACACCAGAGTATAGTATAAATCGTCCTGCGATATATATACATAGCGGGGACTGTAGATGAGCTGCTCACATACAGCCTGCACTTCGAGCACATCTATTGATGGATAAAGAGAATGGATCTGTTGTTGACCATGATCACCAAGAGTAAGAGCCTCGGGCACAACGGTGTGGGCAGGTACTATGTGTAGTAGCCACCCAGGCGTCTAGCTTCGATGCCGGAAACTTGTCCATTGACTCCGTGGACGCAATCATGAGTCTAGGATTCATCGCATGTTTGCTACCGTGTTTCCAGATGCGCCTCCAGTCTGGGCTGACCCGTTCTGTGAGTTGGGCGCTGAGAGTGGGGACGGCATCTGGCGGATAGCCACTCAGACATATAGCGCAAGTTTTGGTGCCGGGAACCTGCCCGACGTCGACTTCGTGGACGCGATCATGACTCCCAGGGTTTAT
Organism: Phlebopus sp. FC_14; assembly: GCA_021018615.1. NCBI lineage: Eukaryota > Fungi > Basidiomycota > Agaricomycetes > Boletales > Boletinellaceae > Phlebopus > Phlebopus sp. FC_14. Next base: position 312,787 of record JAEVFL010000002.1, on the reverse strand, counting down.
AGCGTGTTTACTACTGTGTTTCCAGATGCGCCTCCATTCTGGGCTGACCCGTTCCATGAGTTGGGCGCTGAGGTTGGGGACGGCATCTGACAGGTCTTCAGCAGTTGTGAAGCTCTCGCCTTCATCATTGCACTCGCTGCCTTCAGCAATAGTGTTCTCAGTGAGTTCGGAAGTAGCGATTGAAGAGGCGTTGCTATTGGTATGGTCGGTCATTGGATTACCTGAGGCAATATTAGCATTAGGTTAGTTACGTCGTGTATTAAAGAAACCGCGTGGAGTCATCTTACTGTCCATGGAAATAACTATATGAGAAGGTAAACTGGCGGACGACGTGGTGGCATCGCGGGTAGCACAAAGATTGCGGCGTTGAGCTTCACTTGAGGTCTAATGTCACAGACCGTGTATGAGTCATTCCACATTTAGAAGCGACAGTACTCACGACAATTGCAGCACGTAGCTTTCTAAGCTCATAGCATGTCTTGCCAATAGCTACTGAAAGCCCCTTGAGGAGCTCTTTGCAATCCTGGAGCCAGGTGGTTACGCAGTAGACACGAAGGCGGAAAAGCATAGTGTCCTCTCGCAATCTGCATTGTGTAAATCAGCATATCTGTGCAATCCACACACCACACTCAGGAGACCAAAACTCACTGGTACAGGTGACACTTGACTTTGTAAATGAATTCTTGTTCAGGAAGCAAGCCGTCCTCGAGGGCAGAATTGAAGATCTTGTCTGTCTCGTCAAGAAGGATTTCGAGAGTTTTCATCCTGTTACTGGGGAGATTCACGTGGAACCCAAAAGCCAGGGTAATCAAGGACACGCTTCCGACAATAATGCCGAAGACATTGGTGTAGAATGCAAATGCGGGATTGTCCATGATCTGGAGACGCCGCTAGTCGTGTGGTGGAGGTATGTCTGGTGCGAGTGATGGAAAGATGAAAATCGCAATACAGCATCTCTCGACAAGGCCCTTGATATTCTGACGAGTCGCAAGGAATACGCATGTTTGATGGACACTGCGGCGCTGCTTGACGCACTTGTGAAGGTCGACTTGCTGTGGTATGACTTACCTAACTAGGCAATGCCACTGTGGTTGCCTAATATGTCGCGTTGTGTACGCAGACTCGGAGTCCGTCAAGTACTGGCTCGTAAACGTCTTCCATGGATAATAGCGGGAGGGACTACTCGGAGCTAAAGTGGAGTAACGAATACAACGACTTTAAGGAGCGCGGTTATACCTTTCGTCCGCGATACCATCCCCAATGGACACCTTCCGAGCGTCGCGATGTTCTTATCGACATTTGGAGAGGTGATAGGGTCATTCAAGCGGTATGGACTTCTTCCCTCTCTTTGAACTTATCTGATACATAAACTGAAGAATCCATATTGTCTTGATGCTGCCAGGGCGGATGGTACCCCAGTTTATATCAAGAAGGTCGACAGAGGAAAGCATCCAACCGAGGCCGAAATTGCACAGTTCCTTTCCTCGCCCGGCTTGTTGTCCAACAGCCATAACCACACCGTCCATGTCTTAGATTCATTCGCGCACAAAACAGAGCCGAAGGTCCAGTATCTTGTTATGCCACTTCTGCGTCCCTTCGATGACCCGCCCTTCACCACCATTAAAGAATCAATCGAGTTCGTACACCAAACTCTCCAGGTGAGCTGTTTCTTTCTTAACGTGTATGTCTTGCACAAACACCTCATAGGGTCTTGCCTTTATGCACGAACACAATGTTGCACATCGGTTTGTCGCTTGATTACCTAGTTGCCTGTGATTGACGCGATCTCTGCAGCGATTGTTCCGCTCAAAATATAATGATGGATGCACGCGATCTATACCCCAACGGATGGCATCCAATGGCCCCTTGGCTCACCAGTGACGGCACAAATTGGGTCACTCCTCAAAAAAATCGCTGCGACGTAAACATCCGATACTTCTTCATCGACTTTGGCCTATCAACCCGCTTTGCACCAGGAGAGAAGCGCGAAGTCGTTGGGGCAAAATGTTCCGTTTATGTTCCAGAGCTTTCATGCGATATTTGCTATGATCCGTTCAAATTGGATGTGTATTTGCTCGGAAACGTCTTCGACGAACACATCTGCAAGGTATGGTCTGCTACGTATATAGAGAAAAGCCACCCATAATCGATCATTCAGCCTTACATTGACGTATCCTTTCTCGAGCCGCTGGTGAAAGACATGACCGCCTTTAATCCGAATGATCGTCCTACCGCAAAGGAAGCCCTGAAGCGATGGCAAGATATCTGCAAGTCCAAAGAAGCATCGTCTATGGGTGGATGGCTTCACAAGGAAAACGAAACTGCCCCGGAACGACTTGCTCGTGATCTAACATCTTCTGCTATGTACGCGTTGAATAGACTGCGCTCCTAGTATGGCTCGGACGCCATGGTTACTTGTTCGCGCTTTCTGAGGCTTCGACGCCCGATACCGCAATATCTCAGCTTGGAATCCTCTCATCGTGCGTGTCTTCCCTCCATCGTCAAATTTTGCTCACCAACTTGCGATGTAAGAGTTATCTATCGGGTCTTTATGTTTTCACTCTTTTCCACAAGCAATCTTTTGTACCGTTACTCGCAGAAGCCTCCGAATGCAACCACATGTGTAGACATACAAATCAATTACAATGACGCAGTGATACAGCCTATCATTCATGCGCGAGCGCTGAGTGACATCGCCCCGTTTCCGGACGTGGGCTGTGACTGCAAACCTGCAGGCTGGGTAGAGGGCCCGGTTGAGGGTGTCCCAACTGATTGGAGACGTGCCTCTGTGACTTTGCGCACCTTAGACTCAGTGCGGAGGCGTTCCTGCACCTCGGCAAGCTGTGCCTGCACAATCGAGAGCTCAATTACATCCCAGGCCCGAACTTAATGGGAACCGCGAACTGCGCGAGCGGTACGGATCGCGTTGGCAAAGCGAAGTAGAAGTCAGGCCCCTCGGCGCGTTTTAGGACACCAACGGGAATCTTCCGGAAGACAAAACTTTTCCTCTCCGGGTTTGATTTCTGTGGATGAAATACCGAACGTGTTCTCCGATGAAGGGTGGCGACCTGCTGCCATGGGCATCATTCCAGGAGTTGATACACAATGAAGCTCGTAACCATCGAAAGCGTTGACTGGAATCCATTTATCGAGGCAAAAGAAGTCTATAAAGTATTGAGTGTATGATTCCATGCCACCGTCCCGGATGCGGATGGCAAGCCTCGTATCGGGAATTGGGTTCACTTCAAAGTTGGTGTCGTCCTTGTTCGGTTTGGCCTACGTAGCCCAGGATAAGTTCGCAAAGTCGGACACTGAGCAGACAAACATACCCCAAGCGTTTCGAGCTGACCGCCGTTCTTGCCAATAGTCTCTTCATACTTCTGGTCCATCTCGGCATCGTAATCCTTGATTGCCTGTGTCATATCACCGTCACTGATTCCTCCGCTACCAAACCCCAGAATGAGTTCTTCATCTGTTGTATTGAGACATTGAAACAGGGAACGAAAGAGTCGAACGTTTCAAATGGCCAATGTTTGCACCTAGAAAGGTAGGAATGACTGTCTTCATACCGTCTGACGGTCTGTCTAGGGGAGACTAGTTTGCACCTACCGATTGTTATTGTTGCACTTCCGCAACGTTGGAACGTCCCTCGTTTTTTGTTCAGAGCTGAGGTAAATTGCGAGGGACTAATAACGAGTGACGAAGAGACTCAGTCTCGAGAAGTGGTATCACGAAGACTTTATTCAACTAACCTTATAACAAGTGATGAAGAGACTACTCGAGTCAGTAAAATAGAAGTACTAGATAATGAAAGAGCTCACCTCAGTCTCGAGAAGTGGTATCACGAAGACTGAGGTGTTCAAAGAAAACTTCGACACAAGTTTGACAGAGAGATTACATAATCCATCCACGACATACCAATCGCCACTGATTTACAACACGCCCACTTGGTGTGAGATGGATTAAAACACAATACCCATCCCTTCAGAAAAACAAATATGTTTCTCCCGTGTGAGCCCCTTGGTGAGAACATCAGCAACTTGGTTTGTTGTTGGAACATACTTGGCAGCTATCTCTCCCTCATCTAACTTCTCTCGAATGAAGTGGTAACGGATGGCAATGTGTTTCGTCCGCTTGTGGAACAGTGCATTCTTTGTGAGAGCCATTGCCAACTGGTTGTCAATCAGAAGAGTCATAGGTTGGGTTGAGAGCATGTCAAACTCTTGAAAAAATGTTCGAAGCCAGATGGCTTCTTTCATAGCGGAAGTGGCAGCCATGTACTCTGCTTCTGTGCTTGGTAATGCGACGGAATGCTGTTTCTTCGAAGACCAGCTAATCGCGGCTCCAGTGAGGATAAAGACATACCCCGTGATTGAGTGACAATCTGTTACGATACGCATTTTTCCTCTATTTATTTCCTTTTTTTTTCTATTTATCCTAATTTATTAAGCCTTTAGCACCTAGCGCGCTTACTCTCAAGACTTAGAAATGACTAAGTTTCTTTCTCGATCACGTGACCAGTCACGTGACTTGGCCCATACGACCTAGATCGTATGATGCAAGGACTTACCCCTATGCCTATCTTTCACATATGCACGGACAACTCTAGATCCATACCTCGCTTCCTACGTATGTTTTCCATTTCATAGTTATTTGATATTTAATAGCTGCCACACATCATGGAATCCTCACCGATCTCATGTACGATCGTGGCAGCACATGTACTCCTCATTCCATGCTTCTTCTTCCATTCCACACATGTTTTTCTCCTGTTATGATTCTCTTCCATTCTATGGCGATGCTTGATGCACACCTGTTCTTCATGCCTTTCATCATTATCGGATAGATCTAGTGTAAATAAGGACAAACACTTGTACAGTATATAAGAGTCAATGAAGCGACCAGGGGATTCCCATCGAATCCTCCTAAGTTATTCCCTCACAGCCCCTCTGCTAAGAGCAACCTCAGTTCTGATTAACTTCAGTATGCACTCCAGCACTATGTGAGCCGCTGATTGTATCACAATCACTGACATCAGATGCCCAGTCTGCATCAACGTATGTATACAAATCACTTTCCTGGTCGCCATGAAAAATGAGTTGTGCATCACCTGTGCTCTGCAAGTAACAGTAGACTCACTTGAGGGCTGTCATGTGTGCATGGCCTGGCGTGGCTGCATGCTTACTAAGTGTGCCCACTGCGAAAGTAAGGTCCGGACGAGTTGCAAGCATAGTGTACATGAGTGCTCCAAGAGCGCTCTGATACTCTTTTACATCAATTTCAGCTTTGTCAAGCTTGATTAACTTGACGTTGGGGTCAATTGGAGTTATGACTGAACGACAGTCACTCATGCCGTGCTGTTCGAGAATTGATTCGATGTATTGACATTGTGAGAGCTTAATAGTCCGTTTGTCGCGATCATGAATTATTTCCATGCCGAGAATCCAGCGTGCCTCTCCGAGATCAGTCATCTTGTACTTGTGAGCTAGCTGTACCTTGAGTCGTTTGATGGCTTCTTTGTTCTTACAAAGCATGAGTTTGTTGTCGACGTAGACTGCGACAATCAATTGAATCCCATCTTTGACTTTGTAGAAGATGCTATGATCTGCCTCGCTGCGTATGAAGCTGAGTGACTCAAAATGGCATGTAGTCGCTTGTACCAAGACTTATGGGCTTGCTTTAGACCATAGAGAGGACAATGGAGGTGCCAGACCTTATCATGTGATGAACGGAAACCAGGCAGGAGTTTGAGGTAGATTTCTTCTTTGAGGTTTCCATTGAGGAAAGCTGATTTAACATCCATTTGATGGATTCCAAGGTTGTACTTGGCTGCAATTGCGAGTAGGACATGGATTGTCACAAATCTCATGACGGATACGAACGTGTCTGTATAGTCGACGCCGTGGATCTGCGTGAATCCCTTTGCAACCAATCATACCTTGTACTTGTCAATTTTGCCGTTAGGACCACACTTTATCTTGTAGACCCATTTCGAGTCAATGACTTTGCGGTTTCGTGGGCAATTGACCTCCTCGTATAATCCAATGTCCTCAAATACTCGAAGTTCATCGAGCATAGCGGCATGCCATGACTCAGCGTCAGGACGTTGGGTGGCTTCTGCATAGGTCCTTGGTTCATCCTCAGTGGCTGCATCAGCTTTGTATGCATGTTCGCCTAATTTGGCAAAGCCCTCTGTCTCAGTGCCCACTACCTCTGCAATCTCCTGCTCGAGTCCAGCATTACCACCACTCCCTTCCTCGATAATCCCACTTCTATGTGGCTGCAAACTTGCCTTCTCATATGCATTAATGAAGAAACGACTGTCGTCATCTCGAATCGATGGTTTGCATTGCCTAGAAGAGCGTCTAATGTCTGGAGATGGAATGGGATATGAGTATGATGCAGGAGGACCTTGGGAAGGCCTAGTACGCTTTAGAGGTAGACAGGAAGTCGCTTTGGGCAATTCTTGATGATGTTCAGCTGGTAAGTCTTCAACTTTGGGCTGTAGCAGCTGACTTGATCCATTCATCAATTCTAGTCAAAGCAGGGTGTGGAGGCGTGCCGTATACGTCGTCTGTGATGTTTTCAACGTCTCCGTCATTGCCATGAGTGGTATACACTGGCTCATCGACATCTGAGACCTCCTCAATGCATACCTGGTAGTCTGGTGCTGTTGAGCTACCACCACCGTCTGTCAGGTCGTTCTGAGCAGGTAAGTGGTTTATTTCATCGCTGTTGTGAGCGCTGATGTCGATATTAACATGCATTAGAGCGCTGCCATCTCTCTCGTTGAAGATAACATCTCTGGATTCGAAAATATGGCTGGTTGGACAATGTAGACAGACGAAGGCACTGTGGTGCTCTGCATACCCCAAATGAATGCATTCGAGCAATTTGGAGTCGAGCTTGCGCCATTTTTCATCTGATACATGCATATGTGCTTTGCAACCGAAAATGCGAAGATGTGAGACTGATGGTTTATTACCAGTAAACTTCTCGTATGGTGTAACATTGCTGTCGAGTGCATGCATTAGGATACGGTTCAGAATATGTGCCGCATGGAGAATTGCGTCACCTCAGTACTTGTTCAGTAGGCCAGCGTCACTTAGCATTGAGTGTACACACTCAACAAGTGTGTAGTTCATCCGCTCGCTGATGCCGTTTTCCTGAGGTGTGTATGCATTTGTCTTTTCATGATGAACCCCCTTTGATGAGAGGTAGGCTTCGAATTCTTTTGAGCTATATTCACCACCACCGTCTGAGCAGAACAAATTTGCACGTTCGCCGGTGACCATTTCTGCTCACTCAAGATAAGCTCTCGTCTGGGCGAAAACTTCATCCTTTGATTTCAGCAGCTTGACTATAATGTGATGTGAGTGACCATCAATGAACATCATGAAGTACTAATAGCCAGACCACGCCAATGTTTGCATAGAGCCGTCCAAATACATGCAGTGAAGGATGCGAGGATGCTCAACGGTTGATTTGTGAGAGATTACTTCACGATGCTGCTTGTCTTCGAGGCAAGCTTGACACAGCTCATTGTGAGTCGTTGGACCTGTTATCTCCATTCCACTGACCATTTCCTTTTGAAACAGCTTTAAGATTGAATTCATGTTTATATGCTCAAGTCGTTGATGCCATGTTTCAAGTGTGGCTTTTGACGTTTTCATCTTCACGACAAAGCTACTCAAGACAGTATCAGGGTCGAAGGATGATGATGGACCATAGGCTATGTGTGCACGTGCAAGTACGTGAGAAATGGTAAGTAGAATGTAGAGAGATTCGCACTTGCGTGTGAGAGCAGCAAGTTCACTGTTCATCGAAATTTGACATTTATTTTGTCTGAATGATAAGTTGAAACCACAACCTGTGAGTCATGGTACTGACAACAGGTTTCTGTCTAGGTCAGGGACATAATATATATCTTGAAAAATGGTTTCACATGTGTTGCCATTGCCAATGTCAACATCTACAAAGACACGACCAACTCCAGTTGTGGAAATAGAGCGACCATCACTGATTACGACTGGGTGTGGAGGGCATAGCAGACAGAATGTCATGAACCAAGATTGTTCACAAGTCATGCTTGCAGATGCACCAGAGTCAATGATCCACTCGAATGTGCTCCGATGAGAACTTGGTGCTTGTCCAATGAAAAGTCGCAGAGGAGCTTGTTCATCAGGGACGACGTTGGCAATCTGTACCACAAGGTCAGGTTTATCTTTCGTCTTGTCCTTCTCACTGACGGATGTGTTTTTCACATTTTCATCAGCCTTCTTCTTTTGGCAGTCTCTCTCGAGATAGCCCAACTTGTTATAGTAAATACATTTGTCCTTTTTCTTATCTTTTGACTTTGACTTTTCCTTTTGTGGAGTAGGGCCTCTAATGACAAGTGTCGACTATGTCATGCATCGAGATTTTTATTCAATGAGAATTTGTGAGACGACGGCTTCAACAGTTAGCTTGTCAGCAGATGACATAAGGATAGTTCAAAGGGTTGAATAAGATGAAGGTAAGGAAATTATGATTGCAACTGCAATAAGTGAGTCGTTGAGTGGCTGACCTAAGGACTTCAACACATAGGCCTTTTGTCGCATGGCGTTTAGCCGCAATTCCATGGCAGAGTCATCGGAGAGAGTGCCCGAAAAAGTTCACCGATAAGATAAGCAATGGTTTGCTTGCCTTTTCCTTCATAACACTCCTGTAGTTTGTTCCAGATGTCTGCTGTCGATGTCGCATACAGAACTCTGCTCAATGGCTCATCTTTGAGTGTGAGGGTTATCTGGGCATGAGCTTCCTTATCTCGAGTAAGCCAATCAGCTAACTGTGCTTGATTAGACTCATCAGGCTTTGCTTCAGAGCCATTGACAATTCCTGAAAGTCCCCGAACATCAAGAATCATCATGATGCAGTACTTCTATGTCTGGAAGTTTGTGCCATCGTTTTCAAGGAAAGGGATGTCATAAAGTCAGCTCGAAGCTTGATTGACTTTTCCAGAGGCTAAGGTCATGATGAAAGCTGTCGGAGGGTTCGAAGACCTAAGAGCTGATGCTGAAGGAGGAATAGTGGGCTGTTTGGATGACATAGTTTGAAGGTAGGCTGGTTAACTAAGAACTTGTTAGGTTGATTAGAGCACAGGGCTCATAACCTTTTGTTCAGAGCTGAGGTAAATTGTGAGAGACTAATAACGAGTGATGAAGAGACTCAGTCTCGAGAAGTGGTATCATGAAGACTTTATTCAACTAACCTAATAACGAGTGATGAAGAGACTACTCGAGTCAGTAAAATAGAAGTACTAGATAATGAAAGAGCTCATCTCAGTCTCGAGAAGTGGTATCACGAAGACTGAGGTGTTCAAAGGAAACTTCGACACAAGTTTGACGGAGAGATTACATAATCCATCCACGACATACCAATCGCCACTGATTTATAACATCGTTGCCTAGTGGTGAGCACACATATGGCTAACCTGACCTTACCAGTAGCATCCTAGCAAGAAATCCTCAATTGCTTTAAGATGAACTGGAATTCCAATGTGTCACATTATGATGTTGTGAGGCTGAGATGCAAGGTCAGAAAGTAAGGAGCCCACCCAATACTATCTCTCTTGAACCAGGACGACTTCAGCTATTTGTTTGCTCATGGATTATATGAGCAATGCAATGTATCAAAGACTGGTATCAATCGTAAATCCACTGTACCTGATAAAAGACAATGGGACAGAGCAGACACCGGGATTCAGGTATTATATGTAGGTATCCCTTGCTTCACTCTGGGCAAAACGGCTAAAACAATCGTAATGACTGCATACAATGATTTTGACAAAAACGATGATATGTGCTCGCCTTTGCAACCGGGCCATCACAACAACATAAAGTCCAAGTCTTGGTTGTCACACAGAATCCAACCAAGAACTCGAATGTGCCCGAGTTACAGACAAACCTCAATGACCATTCAATATGGTGGCTGAGACGAGCGATGGTACTGGACCTCTCGCAACGTCGAACACTAGAACTAGTGGAGAAAACAAATCAGTTTTAGCCTGACTTGAAGGCTTGGATGATGGTAGAGATAGTGTTGACTTAGTGCTTGTCAATGGAGAGCGCGATGAGGAGGGAAAAGACTTAAGTTCGCTCATAGACGGGTAGCCCCAAGAGAACCAAGCTAGGATCTCTGGACGATGACATTTGTTCTTATATACTAGTACAGTGTTTGTATCTAACAAACAAATGATATCATTGGAATGTTCCACAACATTCCATGATGTTCCATATGACATCAGGTGATGTCATGGTTCAGACCGTTCTAGGTAAATCTAAGGTAGAATGTTCTAGGCCAGTCTAGGCTCTAGTCACGTGATACCTAAATAAAGTCCTCGCCCGCACGTGACAAGTCATGTGCTATCGAGTCACATGATCCAGACACATGGTTAAATAAGCATGTGATATAAGTCACGTGACCACAAAAAGAGAAGGAAAAATAGAGAAAAATAAGGGAAAAATTATACCCCGTAACACTACCCCCCTTCTAGGAATCAACTTCCAGGTGATTAAACAGAGCAGAGGTCACAGAGCAATAATTAACAAAGGGAGAAAATAAAGAGTCGAATTGTAACTGAACCATGTGCAATTTTCTGGGAGCAGAAGAGTGGTGACGATAGAAATCGCGAATAGCATCGCGAGCATTACCTAGGTTAGCCTCAGGCTCCCAAGTACGCTCCTCATCAGAATAACCAACCCAATGTACCAAGAATTCAAGGCAGCGACCTCACAAGCGAGAATCAACAATGTAATCAACCTTGTATTCCTGATCATCCTCTTTGGTAACGACCACCAAACCAGGTTGTTGTGCCGATTGACCAGACAAATGCTCTTTATAAGGCTTGATGCGACTAATATTCACAACCGGATGAATGTGCATCGTGGAAGGAAGACAGAGTTCAACAGCATTAGAGTCGACCTGCTTCATAATTTCGTATAAACCAAGCCAATGTTCGGTAAACTTCTGGGAAGGGCGAGGAAGTTTTAAATTAGAAGTGCTCAACCACACTTTATCACCGACCTGATAAGAGGGTGGCTGAGATCGATGATGATCGGCTTTTCTTTTCATAGCAGCTTGCGCTGTCTCTAGGTGTTTATGAGCCTGCTCGAGAGTTTTCTCCATATTTGAAGCGAGATCCTGAGCTACAGGGACCTTGGATTGAAGTGGCTCAACATCCATCCATGGTTTGTAGGATCGAGTTACTTCAAATGGAGATTTTCCAAGCAAATCCTGGCGCTTGTTGTTGTATGAGAATTGTGCCAGCGCTAGCCAATCAGATCAATCATATGGCTTTTCAGCTATGAAAAGACGGATGTATTCTTGTAATGCCTGGTTCATCCGTTCGGTCTGCCCATCTGTTTGTGGGTGAAATGTAGTGGAGAGCTTAAGCTCAATCCCTAAGAATTGTCTTAATTCGCGCATAACCTAAGATGCAAATTGTGGACCACGATCCGAAACGACAGTCGTGGGAAGGTCGTGATGCTTCCAGACATGCTGCAAGTATAACTTGGCTGTTCCGAGAGCTGTGACCGTTTTATTTGTGAGAATAAATATAGCTTCTTTGGAGAAATGATCGACAATCACTAGGATTGTGTCGTAACCATCCAAAAGAGGTAAGTCCATTGTAAAATCTACCGAAATATCGACCCATGGTTCAGATGGGATCGGCAGTAGTTGGAGCATGCCTGCTAGGGCAATGCAAGAACTTTTCATGCGTGTGCATTGATCACAACGCGAAACATAGTCTTTGACCTGTGTATGTAACTCAGGCCAATAATAATTACATTCCACCAATTTCTGAGTCTTTGATTGGCCAGGATGTCCAGCAACAGGATTGTCATGATGGAGTGTAAGAATATCCTGGAGAAGCTTGGCATCACCAGGGACATAAATACGATTTTCTCTAAGATAAAGCCTATCCTGGAGCGTATAGTTTGATCCTAGATCTAGATCTTTAGACAAGTCCTTGATTCGTTCAACAATTTGCTGCTCTTCGACTTCCACAACAACGTGTTGGGCCCTGATCTTCTCAGGAGGAATTACAGTGACGCCCTTGTTATCATCTTCAACCCCATTGGAGTGATCATAACATCAGGATAAAGCATCTGCTTTCGTCATAGAGGTTCCTGCCTTGTGGATCAGGGTAAAGTCGAATCACGTAAGGTACAAGGACCATCTTGCTTGTCTTCGATTTAGATCTTGGGATTTCATAAAATATTTTAGATTTTTGTGATCGGACCAAATTTCAAATTTGTGCCAAGCACCTTCTAAATAATGTTGCCATGTTTCTAACACACGGATAATAGCGAGCATTTCCTTATCTGTGACTTGGTAGTTCCGCTCTTGGGCTGACAGAGCGTGGGAACTAAAGGCACATGGTCACCATTCTCCATCGGGACATTTCATAGATAATACAGCTCCTGTGGCGTAATCCGAAGCATTGGTTTCTAGGTGGAATTCTGCATCGATATCTGGATATACCAGTATGGGTGCTGTCGTGAATCGTTCTTTAAGCGTTTCAAATACTTGTTGTTCTTTATCTCCCCAGTTCCACTGGAGATCTTTTTGTGTTAAGTCCATGAGAGGTTTTGCAATTCCAGCATAACCAAGTATGAAGCAATGGTAAAAGTTAGCGAGATCGAGGAAAGAACGGACATGTTTGACCATTCATAGAACTGGCCACTCCTGGATCACTTTTACTTTCAATTCGTCCATGCAAACGCCATCACGAGTCACAGTCATACCGAGGAATTCTACTTCTGTCTTGTCAAAGAAGCACTTCTCCGGCTTGACAAATAAGTCATTATCTTTGAGTCACTGAAGCACATGTGCAATAGCTTTGTAGTGCTCATCGATATTGTCCGATTTGGTATCAATTAAAAGATCGTCCATATAGATAACAACAATATCATCTATATCCACAAATAGCTCATTCATCATGGCTTGGAATGTAGCTGGCGAATTACAGAGACCAAAGAACATGACGAGAGGTTCGAAAGAACCGAGATGACAGACAAATGCTGCCTTCCATTCATCGCCTTCTTTAATATGTATATTGTTATATCCTCATCGAAGGTCCATTTTTGTAAAGTATCTTACACCCTTTAGCTTGTCAACAAGCTGACTAATCAGAGGCAAGGGATAATTATTTTTGACTGTTTCTTCATTTAGATAGCGGTAATCTTGAACCATTCGCTTAGTACCTTCTTTCTTAGGAACAAAGAAAACAGGTGATGTCTGAGGTGATTTAGACGGTCTAATATAGCCCTTTGAGAGCTGGTCTTCAATGAATGACTTGACTTCATCCTGCTCCTGAGCTGAAAGAGGAATCATTCTCCCTTTCCTAGGTTTGAAGTCTTCTTTTAGTTCAATTGCATGATCCCACGGCTTGCATGTAGGCATGTGCTTGGATTCTTTCTTCGAGAAAGTTTCATAAAAGTCCTTGTGGTAGATGCTAGGAACTAGTTCTTTGATCGGTGTTCCCAACACAACTATGCTTTGTAGCTTCTTCCACATGTCATCAGTTTCAAGGTCACTGATAAGACATTTTCATTTTGAGACAGCTTCGACTTCTTCTTCTAGTTCCATCGAAGCAAGGCACGTAGCATGATTAGATAATTGATAACACGATCTTGGGCAGCGATTTAATTTAACTTCACCAGTCTGCCAGTTAATGTTAGGATTGTGATATACGAGCCAAGTGTATCCAAGGATGATCGCAGCAGTACCAAGATCACTGATTTCAGCTTGAACCACTTCTTTGTGACCTTTGTACTCCATGCGGACTTCTGTGATATGAGTAATATCTCCTGCTCGGTTCTTTGTTTCATCGACATTAAAAACTGGGATAGGTATAGGCATCTTACATAGCATGAGGCCTTGTCGCTTAGCCCATTGATGATCGATAAAAATAGAGTTAGCTCCACAGTCTAGTAGAGCCTGAACCTGAATGGGTGATGTAGTGTCAACATCTACGTGCTTATCCATTACTTTAATCAGAATCTTAAGTTCCTTTTTAAGAAATATTGATCTAGTAAGGATCCGTTCAGGGAAATCTTCTCCAGGGGGCAAGGAGTTGATAGAAGAGGTGTTTTGGGTTTTCGGGGAATTAAGCACGGGTTGAACTGCCGAGCCTCGTAAGGAGGACCCCCCTTCTACGTATGTATCCAAGAAGTCCGAGAACAAAGAAACTAAACTATTTTTTTGTGATTTTGTATTTTCTTCTTTTGTAGATTGTTTTGTATTTTTAGAACTACCTATTGCACATGTATCAAGAATTTGAGCCAAAGAAAAACTATCAGAACTATCAAACACATCAAGACAAGAAAATTTGTTAGTACAAGAAAAGGAAGCATTGTCTTTAACACATTTATTGTGCCCTGTTTGAGTCACAGGCTCGAGCTTTCTGACAGATGCTTTTAGGCACTGTCTGCTACCTGCCAGAGATTTGGCACCCTGAACTGTCCCCGTATTCAAGGGCTGAAGGCTTTTTCCTGCGCCTTCATCTCTGTGGTGTGCATATTGAAAAAGAAGGCTTTCGCCTCTTCAAAGTCCATGCCATGCCAGTGATCAGCTGGCGCGCTTTGATTTTGTGGCACTTGGCGACTGTTGTCTGCTGACATCCTGTGCCAGTCCGTGGTGTGGCGGTCTGAGCTGCAACAACAGTTTGATGCCTTGCACTGTAGGACAAAGTGGCCTGACTTGCCACATTTATAGCAATTCATTTGGAGCCGTCTCCACTCCGGTTGCTTACCCTTCTGTGCGGCACCGATGTCCATCGCATCGCCACTGGTACCGTATGTTTTACCTCCACGGCTGGAGGAGGAATTGTTTTGTGCGTTGTCAACCCAGGCACACCCCTGGGATCCTTGCCTACCAAATTGATATTCAAAGAGGTCTGCCCGACTTCTGATTTGTCGGACTTCTTCTAGGTACTCTTCAATTGTTTTCTTTTGAGTACCTTGGAGGTAAATCTCCTTGATTATATCAGGCCGTGTTGCCCATTTCAGTAGGTAGACTGCATGTGAATGCGAGCAGTCTGATTGGAGAACTAAAGAATGAAACCATACAACGAACTTGTCAGTTCTCATCTTTCCTTGTTTTAATTGAATGAGCTGGTTTTTAGCCCATTTTTTGTCGGCCAGAGGTCGGAAATATTTCTTGATTTCCTTGCCCAACACGTGAAGTGTTGGCCATGCGTTCTGGTCGGTATATTTTCTTATCAAAGCCTCGGCGAACCGACCTACCACCGGGCCTTTCATGTGGGAGAGGACGGCCACATAACCAACAAAGTTGGTTGTGAGAACCACCTGATTTGCGGTAAGCCAAGTTTCTAGCTTGACCCACCAGACAGAGAAGTTCTTCCAGTCACCGTCAAAGGTACCAGGGTCTGCAAAGATTTCAACCTTTCGGCTGATATTTGAGGGTTGGTTCTGCAACATTTGCAGTGCTGCAGTAACTTGTTGTAGTTGCACCTGGAGGTTGGCGACTTCTTGTTGGAGATTAGCCATCTTTTATAGATAGCCAGGTTCGTTGTACAGATAGTAAGGTGCATTACGTGGGCGGTTTGCTAACGGCACCTGTTGACAGGGGTGGCGAAGAGACGGGAGGTATTCTTGCATGTGACGACGTACAGGGAAATAGAGGTGATTAGACGTTCGCCGGGGTAGAGCTGGAATGGGAGAAGGGGATCAGGGAGGCGGTGTGGGTGTGTGAAAAATATCTTGTTCAAGATCTTCCTCGATCTCTTCTTCTTTCTTAATGTGGAGTAGAAAATCTAGTGGCTCTTGTTTGGATACTAGCCACTCAGGAACGGGTTCTAGATCTTCGAACTTTATTTGTGGGGGAGGGGTGGGAACGCGGTTGAGATGATGAAAACGTAGGGCCGCTGCTTGTGCCTGAGTGTCAAGAACTCGCTGTCTGGTAGTGCGAGCCACGGTGAAAATTCTTCTTCATTAGAGTCTTTGCTTCCTTTATCCTTTCGCTGTCCAGTCAATATCCAATCTGGCACAGCCCCAAAATGCTACGTATAGTAATACTAAAATAAACCGCTCCTAAGGCTGTTATAGGGTATAATTTTCCATCTATTTTTCTCTGTTTTTCCTTCTTTTTTTTATGGTCACATGACTTGTCACATGTGGGTGAGGACTTTATTTAGATATCACGTGACTATGGCCTAGACTGACCTAGAACATTCCACCCTAGACTTACCTAGACCGGTCTGAACCATGATATCACCTGACGTCATATGGAACATCGTGGAATGTTGTGGAACATTCCAATGATATCATTTGTTTGTTATATACAAACACTGTACTAGTATATAAGACTGAATGCCATCGCCCAGAGACCCTAGCTTGGTTCTCTTGAGGCTACCCGTCCACGAGTGATCCTAAGTCTTTCCCCTCATGATCACGCTCTTCGTTGACGAGTCTAAGTCAACGCTTCATTCTATCTCATCCCAAGCCTTCAAGTCAGGCTTTAACTGATTTGTTTTCTCTGCGAAGTTCTAGTGTCAGGCGTTGCGAGAGGTCCAGTACCATCGCTCATCTCAAAGGCTACATGGGCACAAGATCGCTCTTTCATACAGGGAGGGTTGCTAACAACGAGTATGTAAAACGAATGCGCCTCACAAGGACGTGGGATGATGCCCAAAAGAAAGCAAAGGGGTTTGTCGGGGGATTTAACTGCTAGAGAAAATATCTCTAGTTCTCTCTCTCGAGAATCCAACGACGGAGGCCTAGATATCGCAACGTCCTTCCTGAACCTCAACAGCCAGGAACTAATGAAAACGAAGGGGCACAGTAATGTGCAACGAAGTGTATGATGTACGTAAAGACGGCTAACGACATGAGTAGTGTCCGACGCCAGGAGAGTGGGTAGCTTAGTTCTAATAAGACGAGCGATGGTACTGGACATCTCACAACGTCGAACACTAGAACTAGTAGAGAAAACAAATCAGTTATAGCCTGACTTGAAGGCTTGGACGATGGTAGAGATAGCGTTGACTTAGTGCTCGTCAACGGAGAGCGCGATGAGGAGAGAAAAGACTTAAGTTCACTCGTAGACGGGTAGCCCCAAGAGAACCAAGCTAGGATCTCTGGGCGATGGCATTCGTTCTTATATACTAGTACAGTGTTTGTATCTAACAAACAAATGATATCATTGGAATGTTCCACAACATTCCACGACGTTCCATATGACGTCAGGTGATGTCATGGTTCAGACCGTTCTAGGTAAGTCTAGGGTAGAATGTTCTAGGCCAGTCTAGGCTCTAGTCACATGATATCTAAATAAAGTCCTCACCCGCACATGACAAGTCATGTGCTATCAAGTCACGTGATCCAGACATGTGATTAAATAAGCACGTGATATAAGTCACATGATCACAAAAAGAGAAGGAAAAATAGAGAAAAATAAGGGAAAAATTATACCCCGTAACAGTGGCTGATGGGTACATACGACATGGCCCCCTCATTAGATATATGTTTTACTCAGAAAACTATGCACCGACTCCATCCATACTCATATTGCTGAGCTTCGGATGGCTTTGTCGTCTTACGACTCAATGGCGCTAGATGCCATAGCCAGGTTCTTGGACTTGCATGTCTTTGTTATGACGCATGATTTTTTGAAATTTGGGTTACAGTTTCCACAAGGGAGTAAGCTCTTTGGCAGGCAAGCGACTGTCTGGATGCAAAAACTGAAAGATCGTATTGCCTCGATGGATCCAAGTCCCTGGCAGGTCATATCACATAGGCACATCCAAGGACGAAACTTTCAGGATGGTTAGCGAGAGGACCAACATGACTGGCGGGGAGTGGGAGCTGTCCGATGTCACAAAGAAGGAATGGGCTTTCATTTTGGAAACGGTCCTCGAACAGTTGGACAAGGCTCCCCAGGACATGCTGGAACGCATGGCATTAGAAGACCTTGTCACATGGTGTACTTTCTGACCTTGCATCTCAGCCTCGCAACATCATAATGTGACACATTGGGATTCCAGTTCGTCTTAAAGCAATTGAGGATTTCTTGCTAGGATGCTACTGGTAAGGTCAGGTTAGCCGTGTGTGTGCTCACCGCTGGGCAACGAGGGACGTTCCAACGTCGCGGAAGTGCAACAATAACAATCGGTAGGTGCAAACTAGTCTCCCCTAGACAGACCGTCAGAGGGTATGAAGACAGTCGTTCCTACCTTTCTAGGTGCAAACATTGGCCATTTGAAACGTTCGACTCTTTCGTTCCCTGTTTCAATGTCTCAATACAACAGACGAAGAACTCATTCTGGGGTTTGGTAGCGGAGGAATCAGTGACGGTGATATGACACAGGCAATCAAGGATTACGATGCCGAGATGGACCAGAAGTATGAAGAGACTATTGGCAAGAACGGCGGTCAGCTCGAAACGCTTGGGGTATGTTTGTCTGCTCAGTGTCCGACTTTGCGAACTTATCCTGGGCTACGTAGGCCAAACCGAACAAGGACGACACCAACTTTGAAGTGAACCCAATTCCCGATACGAGGCTTGCCATCCGCATCTGGGACGGTGGCATGGAATCATACACTCAATACTTTATAGACTTCTTTCGCCTCGATAAATGGATTCCAGTCAACGCTTTCGATGGTTACGAGCTTCATTGTGTATCAACTCCTGGAATGATGCCCATGGCAGCAGGTCGCCACCATTCATCGGAGAACACGTTCGGTATTTCATCCACAGAAATCAAACCCGGAGAGGAAAAGTTTTGTCTTCCGGAAGGTTCCCGTTGGTGTCTTAAAACGCGCCGAGGGGCCTGACTTCTACTTCGCTTTGCCAACGCGATCCGTACCGCTCGCGCAGTTCGCGGTTCCCATTAAGTTCGGGCCTGGGATGTAATTGAGCTCTCCATTGTGCAGGTACAGCTTGCCGGGGTGCAGGAATGCCTCCGCACCGAGTTTGAGGTGCGCAAAGTCACAGAGGCACGTCTCCAATCAGTTGGGACACCCTCAACCGGGCCCTCTACCCACCCCAGCCTGCAGGTTTGCAGTCACAGCCCACGTCCGGAAACGGGGTAATGTCACTCAGCGCTCGCGCATGAATGATAGGCTGTATCACTGCGTCATTGTAATTGATTTGTATGTCTACACATGTGGTTGCATTCGGAGGCTTCTGCGAGTAACGGTACAAAAGATTGCTTGTGGAAAAGAGTGAAAACATAAAGACCCGATAGATAATTCTTACGTCGCAAGTTGGTGAGCAAAATTTGACGATGGAGGGAAGACACGCACGATGAGAGGATTCCAAGCTGAGATATTGCGGTATCGGGCGTCGAAGCCTCAGAAAGCGCGAACAAGTAACCATGGCGTCCGAGCCATACTAGGAGCGCAGTCTATTCAACGCGTACATAGCAGAAGATGTTAGATCACGAGCAAGTCGTTCCGGGGCAGTTTCGTTTTCCTTGTGAAGCCATCCACCCATAGACGATGCTTCTTTGGACTTGCAGATATCTTGCCATCGCTTCAGGGCTTCCTTTGCGGTAGGACGATCATTCGGATTAAAGGCGGTCATGTCTTTCACCAGCGGCACGAGAAAGGGTACGTCAATGTAGGCCTGAACGATCGACTATGAGTGGCTTTTCTCTATATACATAGCAGACCGTACCTTGCAGATGTGTTCGTCGAAGACGTTTCCGAGCAAATACACATCCAATTTGAACGGATCATAGCAAATATCGCGTGAAAGCTCTGGAACATAAATGGAACATTTTGCCCCAACGACTTCGCGCTTCTCTCCTGGTGCAAAGCGGGTTGATAGGCCAAAGTCGATGAAGAAGTATCGGATGTTTACGTCGCAGCGATTTTTTTGAGGAGTGACCCAATTTGTGCCGTCACTGGTGAGCCAAGGGGACATTGGATGCCATCCGTTGGGGTATAGATCGCGTGCATCCATCATTATATTTTGAGCGGAACAATCGCTGCAGAGATCGCGTCAATCACAGGCAACTAGGTAATCAAGCGACAAACCGATGTGCAACATTGTGTTCGTGCATAAAGGCAAGACCCTATGAGGTGTTTGCGCAAGACATACACATTAAGAAAGAAACAGCTCACCTGGAGAGTTTGGTGTACGAACTCGATTGATTCTTTAACGGTGGTGAAGGGCGGGTCATCGAAGGGACGCAGAAGTGGCATAACAAGATACTGGACCTTCGGATCTGTTTTGTGCGCGAATGAATCTAAGACGGGGACGGTGTGGTTATGGCTGTTGGACAACAAGCCGGGCGAGGAAAGGAACTGTGCAATTTCGGCCTCGGTTGGATGCTTTTCTCTGTCGACCTTCTTGATATAAACTAGGGTACCATCCGCCCTGGCAGCATCAAGACAATATGGATTCTGGAATGGAGGTATGGGGTAAGTTGAAATGGAGGGAACAATTCCATACTCTTTGAAAGATCCTGTCTTCTCTCCACATCGGAAGATCACCCGGAGGTGGTGTCCAATCGGGGTGGTATCGCGGACGAAGGGTATAACCGCGCCCCTTGAGGTCGATGTATTCGATGCTCCACTCGTTCTCCGATTCGTCCCTGAGCCCATGCAATTTCTTATCCATGGAGGACGCTTACGAGCCAGTACTTGACGGACTCCGAGTCTGTGTACACAACGTGACGTATTAGGCAACCACAGTGGCTCATACCACAGCAAGTCGACCTTCACAAGTGCGTCAAGCAGCGCCGCAATGTCCATCAAACATGCGTATTCCATGCGACTCGTCAGGATATCAAGGGCCTTGTCGAGTGATGTGATATTGTGTCTTTCATCCACCTCCTCTACACGACAATGGCCACTAACGCGTTTTCGTTCTTTTCGAATGTCTTCGGCATTATTGTCGGAAGCGTGTCCTTGATTGCCCTGGCTTTTGGACTCCACATGCATCTTCCAAGCCAAAGGATCAAATATCTGAAATCCATCCTTGATGAGACAGACGACATCTTCAAGTCGGCTGTTGAGGACGGCCTCCTCCCAGAACAGAGATTCACATCTAAGACCGCGAATCGCTTGTCTCAGTGGGTTATGGTGCTCTGAGGGCGTGGATTGTGCTGAATACCATAACGCAGATTGCGTGAAGATACTATGACTCTCCGTTCTCGTGCCTACTGCGCAACAACATGGGTCCAGGTTTGCAAAGAATTGTTGAAGGGATTGTCACCAGATATTGGAAGGACATGCCATGATGTTAAAAAACTACGGGCTGAAATCATTGTGAGTATGGTTGAGCTCGCAATGGTGACTTGTCAGTTATACATAGTTTGGAACATTAGACTTCAAGTGAAGCAGAACGCCGCAATCTTTCTTCTCGTCGCGATGCCACCCCGTCTTCCGCGAGCTCGTCTTCTCATGTAGTCATTGTAATGGACGGTAAGATGCCTCCACGCCGTTCGTTCAAACACGCGTAACTAACTGAATCTTGCCTCAGCCAATCCAATGACCGACCATATCAATAGCAACACCTCTTCAATAGCTACTTCCGAACTCACTGAGAGCACTATTGCTGAAGGCAGCGAGTGCAATGATGAAGGCGAGAGCTTCACAACTGCTGAAGACCTGTCAGATGCCGTCCCCAACCTCAGCGCCCAACTCATGGAACGGGTCAGCCCAGAATGGAGGCGCATCTGGAAACACAGTAGTAAACACGCTATAAACCCTGGGAGTCATGATCGCGTCCACGAAGTCGACGTCGGGCAGGTTCCCGGCACCAAAACTTGCGCTATATGTCTGAGTGGCTATCCGCCAGATGCCGTCCCCACTCTCAGCGCCCAACTCACAGAACGGGTCAGCCCAGACTGGAGGCGCATCTGGAAACACGGTAGCAAACATGCGATGAATCCTAGACTCATGATTGCGTCCACGGAGTCAATGGACAAGTTTCCGGCATCGAAGCTAGACGCCTGGGTGGCTACTACACATAGTACCTGCCCACACCGTTGTGCCCGAGGCTCTTACTCTTGGTGATCATGGTCAACAACAGATCCATTCTCTTTATCCATCAATAGATGTGCTCGAAGTGCAGGCTGTATGTGAGCAGCTCATCTACAGTCCCCGCTATGTATATATATCGCAGGACGATTTATACTATACTCTGGTGTTTTTATTTGCAAGTGGAAGGACCTTGTACTTCTCGCTCCGCAATGTTAAATACTCCAAGTCGAAGCAAGGTACTTGGCGATCGATGATAAAATCGGGGGAGGAAGAGAAACAACCTAACATAAGGATCCCCCGATTTCTTGCTGTCTACACTGGTCAACTTCCAAAGTAAGTACTTTGCTTCTCCGTGTAGGCGTCACATCTCTCTGCCATGTTACACGGACGCCTCCTTACCTGCACGTTTGTTTACCCTTTCCAGCGAGCATTCTATCATCCCAACCGCAATATCGTTAGTGGAGGCGTTAGGACAGAGTTGCTTCTGAATGTTCACCTACGTTTCTGGACTCATGACCCGATGGATGTGTTCTCGCTACGTTAGGAAGGTAAGCCTGAGAGAAACGTTGGAGAAACGTAACGTTATACCGTACCACCTAACCCGACGAGCAGTGCGGCATGGGTTCAACTTCGTTTGTTCGATGGACACTGCTACACCCGTCCTTGACGACTTCCTTCGCCTTCCGCCAACGTATTCACATTTCAATATCATGACATTTGTGCTGTATGTTCTTCCGGTCGTTTTCTGCTATCTCTTGGCTGCTGTTCTAGCTGTTGTGTCTCGGACACGATGGCCTCAAATCGCGTTGTGTTTCATCACTGTAATGCTGGCATTCCGTGCTGCAAAGTTCCTCGATTTGTCGATGGGCAAACCCGAGCGCAAGTTCCTCAACGTTCAGTTGGTGGTGAGTTGGCTTGTGCAATAAGTTTTGAAGCTAAACACGTGTCTTTTAGCTTGCGATGTTTTGCATCGTTCAACGAATGCTCGAATGGACGGTGGTCAAAACACCTCTGAAGCGGTACCTCCGTCCTAAAGGTTCCGCTCCAGCCGTCATCATGGATGCCCTAGACCTAGCAGGCAATCTTCGTGGCATTGGATGGACTTGGTCAAAGGGATTATACGTTCCTCCTCAAAGTCTAGCTTTCGATTCGCATGCAATGTTCGGGCTGCACAAACTCTGTTCCACGGCCGTTTATGCTCTCGTTTGTGGTGCTCTTCATGCGGCGGTACAATCTTTCTCGCCCGACACGTTTGGTTCCATGAGCGGAGGCACCATATTCGACACGACTCTACCACCTATCTTTTGCTATCTCCGTTCAAGTATCATTGTCATATTCATGGCATTTGCAATTTACTTCATCATGCAGATGGGGTACGCGTTCTGCGCATTCTGTGGCGTCGTTATCTTTCGACAGGATCCGACACAATGGCCTCCAGCTTTTGATGCACCCTGGTTGGCCACTTCGCTGTGCGAGTTCTGGGGACGAAGATGGCACCAGTGGTTTCGTCGCACCTTCATCGTCGCCGGCGGATATCCATTATCCCTCAACTTTGGCCGCACGGGCGGTATCTTGGGCGCGTTCTTGGCTTCCGCGACGTTCCATCATGTTGCTTTACTAACGCTCAACGACAAAGCGAAACTCTGGCGCATGTTCCTTTCGTTTGGAATGATGGGCGTCGGCTTGCTCGTTGAGCGGCTCTTCCGTAAGACTACGGGTCGCAGAGTGGGAGGATCCCTCGGGTGGGCGTGGACGATGGCGTGGTTGGTTCTGTGGGGCAACGTGATGATCGACGGGTGGGCGCGCGCTGGGATATTGGGATGTTCGAGTTTCATAGATAGTGCATCACCGGTGCAGAATCTTGTCCGCCATTTGGTGATATCCTTTGATACCTTCTTGCGTATGTCTTGAATGCCAATGCTCCATATTTTTTCTAGTCTTCTGGGTCTTTGTAGTCAATGAGCAAATGCATTGCCTACAGTAGGCATCATTGAGAAACAAAAAGAAAAATTCGCTATTTTGCAGTTAGCGGACACAATGGAAGCATAACCGCGCTACTTGCGAGAGGTTTCCCCTGTGTGGCCCGACTTGTGAAAATGACCATCTGCCAGCGGTGGTTTTAACATCAAAAATCTGCACTTGGCTTTGTGATGGACACCATATAATTCGCTCGATCCTCATAAATATTCTGCGGTACTACTGCTGACAACATACAGAAGCACATCAGAAGGAAGGAGGTTAAAATATGTCGCAAAGATCAACAACTGCAGCACAACTTCGGGTAACCCGTACAAACGGTATTCAGCTGAACTGGTGTGAATTCGTCAGGCCGCTGCGACGACGAACATCACCATTCTACTCACATCACACCTCGTTACTTCAATCGAGGCGCTCGACCTCGAGGTAGACATTCCCAATGGCACCACCGGTCTGGTTCCAGTCCCCGACAGTCACGTTGTAGGAAGGATGCACGGAAGTCGCGTTGAAGCTGTTCTTGCTGCTCCAGAACGGACAGTCCCACGAGAAAACGCAGATCCTCGTGCTGCCTTCATATAGCGAGATCTTTCCCTCCGTCCCAACCCAAGCACCCTTTTTACCGCAGGCCGACACGGTGACGATCTGGCCGGGGGCAATGACAGTTCCGTCGACTTGCGATGGCAAGAGCGACTTGTCCTTGTCTTCGTTGTAGAACTTGCCGCTGTGTGGAATAGTCAGTAGCGAGTCAGAAGAAGGCTTTTTTTTGGCGACACTCACGAGGTGATTGTGGCTTCCTTGATCTCGATGGAGGCGTTTCCGAGCAGGTTCTTGATTCGCATGTTCAACCACTGCGCGTAATCGAACAGGCTGATATCCCCGCCACCTTCAGTGAGACGCTTGGCGAGCGCGTCGATGGTGGGGTCGGTGACTGCCTTCGTGCTGACGTCCTTCAATTCCTTGGGCTCGGTCTGTTTGGTGTCGATGTTGACACTGACGGTGACCGTAGGAGACATGATGATGAGTTGAGATGACTGTGATAGAGGTGAAGTTGTTTTGCTTTTAGCTCGACACTCGCGATCGTTGGGATGTGGACTGGGGATACAGCTCGTCCAGAACGACACCTTTATAGCGCATGCAGTGGCGCGTGGCCCCTGCTGGTTCGTTCCACCTGTCACATCACTGCGCTACCCACTTCACCATGAGTCCCGTGGATTTTTTTTCTAACAGGCACGCGATTCGAATGTTATTCCCCTTTCCGTTTCTCATCATCAGAACGCGCCCAGTCGGATAGAAATGCATTCCGACTCACCGAGCGGCGCGTACGGTAAGGCCAGACCACCGTGTAGTACTTACGAGATGGCAGGCACGTCAGTACTATGAGACAGAGTCTCATGGACAATGGACAGAAGTCTAGGTGCTGACTGCTGGGCGAGCCGTGCAAGTAATCGGGGAGTTCAAGTCGGGATAACAAGTCGATACAAAGAGTAGGCGACGCGCCGGTCATGTCTGATCTGGTGTATGTCCCGGCTGTATGGCCGCCTACAATGCTGCAAGGAACGCGTCTGCAAGTGGACGAAGAGCGACCATCGGTGGTCCTCAACATCCGTCCTCTCGCGTCAACTTGGACAGCCTCTACGAGCATAGTTCCTGAAGTTTCATGTAGGCGAAGGGCTGAATGGTTATGTGTCTGCTCACCAGGTACTTGGGTGATGATGCGAGGCACCGATTCGCAGCAATTATTATGGAAAATACTTGATGAACGGGAAGTGAAATCCAAGGCTGGCCTCTGCTTTGTCCCATGGAGAAATACCGTAGATGGATTACCACAGCTGGTCGATGGGATAGTAGTGGATCACAAGACAGGAACTTGGTGGAGGGAAAGCGTTTGTATTGCTAGTCGGAGTTTGGTTGAAGCCGTTGAACCCAGTTTGGCGAGTGTTGTAAGTCAGTAACTTAACTCTGCCTGCACGCCAGACGATGACAGCGACAATGGACGTCGACGGGAAATAGTTGGACGACGAATGAGCGGCGTATGGTTCTGGTATGAACGAGTCGGACATCACTTGGGATCTGGAACCTGCCGTCACTGTACCTATCAGTCTTCGGCGTACTATCCATGGTCGCCTTCTCGAGCAAGTCCACCGAGGGCCATGGAATGGGAGAAGGCTTTTACATGCAGAATGATGGTGCATCTGGAGCTAGTGAATGGTAAGGCTGTTCATACCGAATGTCGGGCTAACAGCAGCACCTAGCTCAGTGCCATTGTCAGTGAGCGTGATGAGGATCTCGACTTGCTTGAAAACGCGATCGAAACGATGAACGGACTGTCGCCGGCATCCGTTCAGTCAATTCCGAACTCTGACAGTGAGTCTGGTTCTCAAACGGTGTTTGACATGGACCCGCAAGGACTGTCAGCGGGCTGGATGATGTTTTGTGCAAAACGCGATGCACGTTGACCCGTCCCTGCGGTGCCTTCTCCTTCAAACAGGGCTTGATCCAGAGTGAACGGAATTTGCAGCTTGGCAGGCGACATGATCATGAGCGTCGCGTCCCATGCTGCGATTCCGATCCTCAACCCACATGGGCCAGTAACAAACTAGTGCGATTGGTCGGGCCATCACGTCGCAGCAACATTCTGGCTGTCGGTCGATCTTGCCAGCGCACGAACGGTTCCACGAGTGTCCGTAAACACCTCCCTGTGGTCCTGAATCAAGGCCCGTTCGTTGTATTGAGATGCGCAAAATGTTGGGTGGAATTCTTTCTGATATCGGTCTGAAGAAAACGGCGTGTACCTCTCGAGATCTGGAATGATTACGGTAGCTGCATCGGGCTGTACTTGGAGGGTATAAAGCACTCGGCTTCGTGCGAACGGTGAGTCCCTCAGCACAAGAATATTGAGTACACCGAAACCCACCGCAGGCCAAAGATCGGACACAGACATCTATCTATCTACGTTTCAACATGGTTCAATACGCACCGTACACAGCCGACATGAACGTTGGTCAAGGGTTCGTTGCTTCACGCGTCGTCATTGTACTGTCCAGTCGATTTGGCTGACCTGTCGCCCAGGTACAACACCTACATGCAAGAGGTCTGCGTGAACAAGGCAGTCACCGTTACCGCAGGTGCTTCGCCCCCTGCACCGTACAACAGGACTTATCGTTCGACACTGGTCACAAACTATAAGTGAGTCTCCGTTGGGTCTATCTCAGAGTCGATTGCACTGAAAGTGCTACGAAAGACAGCTGATCGAGTCTTTGCACATCACTGCTGGTGCAGCCATCAGCGGGTGGAACCAGAGCGGTAAGGTTGACGTGGATTATCTGGACCGTAAGGAGGTGAATTATGTCCCCTCTGACTCGTACGCAGTCGCTGACGACTTTGCTAGTTCGAAAGCAGCGACATCACATACGAAGTGAAGGTGGACGTTGAGCACCAGGGCAAGGCCACTAACACGTACTCGTTCAACTGGCACGATACGCAGGAGCCGAACCGGACGTATGGTGACCGGTTCATCGCTGGTTCGTCTTGTTCCGACCGTGTGAACGATCGGTCGTTGACTTGATTTCCGACTAGACTTCGTAAGGGGCGGGCATTACTATGCGTTGGTGCGGATCACGTCGAAGAGCGACGCCCATACGCAAGATGTCAAGCATGCGTGAGCCTTTGCCTATATGATTTTTGCGACACTTGGGGTCAGTTGACAATGATGGGTTTTTGAAAGGGCGGAGATCACAATGAACATGTACGGGGCAGAGGGAAAGATCACGGAGGACGTGAAAGCGGCGCTGGAGACGCTGCATAAATACTCCAAGACTTCGATCGTCATCGACGAAACAGGGGGTGGTCGTAACCTGCACGAAGGTAACGCCGACACGGCCTTGGAAGCTGTGAAGAAGGCTGCAGATGATTTCTACGCCAGGGCTGAGCACCAGGAATATATGCGATGGTAGGGGCTTGAGCTGCGATCGTTCGCATATGGTGATGGCGGTAACATTGATGTCGACAGGGCTATCCTGGAGAAATACGAGAACGTTCCGGACTTCAAGAGTAAATTCCAGCCATTTGATTATTTCGTTCCGACTCAGAAGGTTTGAGCTCTTTTTTTTGTTTTTGTTTTTGTTCGCAGCGTATGACTCCTCGTTGACTTTGTGTATTGTCGTACAGAGCTGGCCTTTCCTTGACGAGTTCTCGAGGTATATGTACTTCCAGTCTTTGATCGAGAACAGTAAGTTGCGAGAAGATGAAATTCTATTGCAGCTGAGATGCTGATCGCCTTATAGTTCCTGGAGCCAAGTTTATCGGTGGTGACCAAGACAAGATCTCGTTCGAGAATCTGAGGGTGAAAGAGGTCGAACGTATTCGAAACAAGGCATGTGCAGGCATTGGGACATACGCTGACATCTTGCTAAAACCTCCTGTATTCAGATTCTCGAAATCCGCGATGACCCGACCAAGGCTGATTTCACCCAGCCACAAACACCTGCGACGAAGTTCCGCGCAACCGTGTTGGTGAGTGACCTCATGGAGGTCCCCGATCATTCTATTGCACTGGAATACTAATGCGCAGTGTTTACAGCTCGCTGTCAAGACGGCTACATGGATTGCGCAGAGGATTCCCACTCCCAAGGGTGGTTTGTCCGACAGTACGTACCGTTTTCCTGAGGTTATCCCTTTCTGTTCAGCAGTACGAGTCCATCGATCGCCTTGATCTTAGGTATCCAACCTACCTTGCAGTACGGGGCTACGAAGCTCTTCGACGTCAATGTCTACGACTTTGACGGTGTCGACGGCACCAGACTGGTCTCGTTCGGGTCGAACCTAAAGGCAGACAGCTACATGGCGACGGTAGACTTGCACACCAATTCGATCGCTGGCTGGAAGGAAGACAGCTACTTTTATGTGTTCACGACGGACGTTGAGCAGGTTACGGGGGATCTCATTCGTGTCTCGTCCTTGGCGAGCAGGAACTATATTCGCGTTGGAAGACAGGCAGCTTACAGCAGCGCGTACGTGATCATTGTAGCATCATACCACGGGTGCTGGATGCGGACTGACGGGATTTTTTTCATTGACTTGACGAATAGGCCGATGTTCCGACGCGAGACGCAGTCTGTCGTTGCTGCGAGCGGAGAGTTGTTCACATTCCGTGGCGGTAAAGCTTGAGCTGCGAAAAACGATGTGATCCACCACGTTGAGTTGTAACTATAGTATGATGTCGACTGTAACGGGTGACCGGGTTACTACGCAGAATGTGATTGATCGATCATTTCCGTTCATAGTGTGCAACATTGTGTTGGTGCGAGGTGCTTGCGCAAGACCTACACGGTTGGGAAGAAACAGCTCACCTGGAGAGAGTTTGGTCTACGAACGATTGATTCTTTGATGGTGGTGAAGGGCGGGTCATTGAATCTGTTCTGTGCGCGAAGGAATCCAGGATGCGGACGCTGTGATAACAAGGCCGGTGAACAGAGGAATCGACCAATTTCTGCCTCCGCAGGGTGCTCTCTTCTGTCGACTTTCTTGATGAAGACTGGAGTGTCACCCGCCCTGGTGGCATCAAGACGATCTGGATTCTGTAATGTACGTATGAGGTAAGTTGGGATAGAGGGAATAATTCGATACTCTTTGAAGGATTATGTCTTCTCTTCAAATGATGTCAACAGCATCGACACCCTTGAAAGGTTTTCATTTGGAATGGTACGAAGGGTATAACCCGCGCCCCTTGAGATAGTCGTATTCGGCACTCCACATTTGGAGAGTCGGTGTGCAACGTGACATATTAGGCAACCTGCACGAGCAGCGCCGCAGTGTCCATCAAACACGCGTATTCCATGCGACTCGTTAGGATATCAAGGACCTTGTCGAGCCATGTTGTGTAGCGCCTTTCTTCCTCATCTTTCCATCACTCGCACCAGACATTGGCTGTGGTAGTGTTACTGTCCATCGTTTGGAGGTATGTCGTCTCCGGACAATGGATAGTAACACGTTCTCATCTTACTCTAATGTCTTCGGCATCATCGTCGGAAGTATGTCATCGACCACCCTGGCTTTCTGGGCATCTCCCGAGCAACAAGATGAAATATCTGGAATACGTCCTTGACGAGACAGGTAAGCTCTTCAAGTCGGCTCTTGAAGACGGCCTACCTCCTCAACAGAAATTCACTTGTGAAGTTGAGAATCGCTTGTCTAAGTGGGTTATTGTGGCGGCATCGCGCCCAGCAGAAAGATTGCGGCGTTCTGCTTCACTTGAAGTCTAATATTCCAAAGTGTGAATAAGTTGCAAGTCATCATTGCGAGCTCAACAGAGCTCGCGATAATTTCGGCCCGTAATTCTTTAATGTGATAGCATATATTCCCAATAGCCAAGGACAATCTCTTGAATAACTCTTTGCAGTCCTGGACCCCATGTCGTTGCTTCAGGTACTTCAATGACCGACCGTACCAACAGCGGCGCCTCTTCAATCACTGCATACTACCTGCCCCATCTCAAAGATAAAGATCTTGGACCAAGTCTACAAGGGACACTGCAGCAGGTCTTGTTGCGGCGTAATGCCCCGCAGGCTGATAACATATTGCCTCATAGTACGGTCTGGTCACCAGACTAACATCAATGTATGCCGCTGCTACCAAAAGAACATAATAGCATCACTGGGGTATCAATCCTTGAGCTAACACAACAAGTATAGGAGTTTAACAAGTATGTAAACAGGTATCAAACGCCATCACCCATTGTTCCACAAACTTTCGTACTTCTGGTATAACCTCCAGAAAGTTTCCGGACGATCCAATCATCCCGGCTCGAGCCCACCCATCCACCATTACGTTTCCCCACAAGACCAACCACGACATCGTCCACATCCACCCCGCCCATCCGCCCACGATCCGACCCGTCACCCGCGTAAACACCCCCTCGGCGACGACACCGGTAGCCATCATGCCAAAGGCGAGTAACATGCTCGAAAGTTCTATCTGACCATTCTGCATGACAAGCAACGTGTAATGGAACACGGCCGAGGTGAAGAACGCCCCAAAGATCCCGCCAACACGACCAAACAAGAAAGAAAGCGGGTGACCGCCGAGAAACACGAACGTCCGTCGGAACCACTGGTGCCATCGACGTCCCCAGAAATCGCGAACGGACGTGGCGAACCAAGGGGATTCAAAGCTTGGAGGCCATTGGTCTGGATCTTGTCGGAAAATCATCACTCCGACGATTGTGCATATATCATATCCCATCTGCAGGACGCAGTAAATGCCGAATGCGGTAAAGATGGAGATGATGCTTGATCGGAGGTAGCGCGTCGTGGGAGGGAGAGTTGTATCAAATATCGTACCTCCGGAGGAGGTGCCCAATGTTTCGGGCGCGAAAGCCATGACTGCGGCGTGGAAGACGCCACAGATGAATGCGTGTAGCACAGCCGAGAAG
Source organism: Phlebopus sp. FC_14 (assembly GCA_021018615.1). Taxonomy (NCBI): domain Eukaryota; kingdom Fungi; phylum Basidiomycota; class Agaricomycetes; order Boletales; family Boletinellaceae; genus Phlebopus; species Phlebopus sp. FC_14. The sequence continues at coordinate 281,383 of JAEVFL010000002.1, read as the reverse complement.
AGAGTGAACAGAGCAAAGGTGGTGCGGGAAAAACAAGGTCGACTTTCGAGAGGGACGTATAGTCCTTTTGACCAGTCCCATCCAACACCGCGGAAATTTCCCGCCAAGTCCAAGGCATCCATGATGACCGAAGGCGCAGATCCTTTAGGACGACCGTGCCGCTTGAGAGGCTCTATTGGAAAAGTCCATTCGAGTGCTCGTTCAGTTATGCAAAACATTGCCAACTACGTTCATTCAGTTTTGAACCAAAAAAAAAACGTAACAGGTCGGGGACAAACTCACCACTAAGTCGATATTAAGGAACTCCAACGCTGGCTTGTCCATCGACATATCGACAGACACAGCTGCGCGCAGGGACAACATTGCAGTCAAGGGCCACAGGGCGATTCGAAACGATCTCGTCTGCGGTCGCAGTACCAAAATTGCGGTTGTGATGTAACAGACCATAGGTGGGAGCACATACGACACGAATGTCGCTTCATCGAGGGCCAACGGCGTAGGAGGAATCATGATGAGGGCAACGAGTTCTTTGGTGGACATCGACCACAGCCTCGGTGAGGAACGCCGCAAGTCGAGTTTTTCATGATGGCGATACGTAGTCGCTGATGTTACGTAGTAACTCACAGCCGCACACGAATGGTAAGTGCTTCGTCCTGAGAATGTGCATGCACGCACAACTATCGTACGGCCAGCGCCTCACAGCCAACTAGAAAAGCTACATCCATCAGTCCAGGACACTTGACCCGCGCTTTGGAGATTATGTGGATGTGATATACAACTAGTGTCAAGTTCTCGAGTCTTGAAAAAGACTTGGAAGTGCTTCCGCTTCTTGTCTGGATCCGTAAGGTTCGTCGTCCAGTATGTTTCGTTTAACACATAATTATCGAGTTGCAAGACAGTGGAACGGGTGAAATCGAGGCGCAGTTGCACCGTGACGGCTGCATGATCATGATATCGTGAGAGGGAACGCAATCCACATTGCAAAACTTTTTTGAATTTGAAAGTCCAATAAGGCGATGGCAAGTTGAAGGTACTCTTGCGTTCTAAGATGCCCTATGTATAAGTGTACTGCGCTGTTGGGCTAGTTCGTCAAGTACAGTGACCTTGTCGCGCAGGTGAGTCTGGATCTTTTCGGTTTTTACCCATGGTCGAACCTTCCGAGTTCTGGTAGGTCGTGGCCAAAGCACGTCCTTACCACTCCCTGATACACTTGGCAACGTCCATGTCGTACGCTGGTCAAACAGTCGTGCGAACGATGTATTGCGCATGTAACAGGGACCAAAGGTCGGTGAATGGAGAGCGACGGTCAGCATTTCCAATATCAATATTGCTGTCACTCCTGCAGAGCGGTATTCAGCTCCCCGGTATGAGATCTCTACGCTCAGCGCATTCGCAATGTCTCAGACGAACCAAATCGCTCAGCTTGAAACGTGTTCGCCATCGTCTCGAATCGCTGTCATGCTCATATGGTTGGGTTAGGTTAAGTTCATCTAACCTTCCTCGAAGCAGGTTCATCTGACTCGTGCGCTGTTGGCCATCAATGAAGGGTCATTCATGTGATGCAGTATGTACTCCTTTTTCCTCCCACTTGTGACCATGGTTTACTACATTGCGGCCCTTGACCGTAATGTTGGTTCTGCGCGCAGCCGCGAAGGGTACTTGAAGTCTTGGAAGGAGAAACGAGCTTGCGTTTACCCTGCAGGGCGCCGCCCATATGCCACTTTACGCCCTCGTTTTCGGTGGAAAGGTGCGTTCCATGCCCTGGCCGAGACTTGAATTTCATCAGTCTTGACAATGCCGATGCACAGGAAAGGGTGGTGCTGACCTGGGCGCCTGAGCGTATTCGTTGGCAATCGATGTTTTCGCCATTATCGCCTCATCTTCATCGAACTGTCGCCGCGTTGACGCTTTAATCACTGCGGGAAAGAAACAGAATAATGTCGTAAGTGCTGCACCCGTGCTCTGAAAACGCCATAACCGCGAACATTCTAGCCCCGAGACACGCCCTCCAAAGGCCCATCTTTGACCGCTCATATGGCTGGAATTCGTATGCACGTGTGAGGGGGGGCCAACTTGTTCGAACAGCATCAACATTTCGCTATTTGCCTAAATCACGTTCCCCGCAATACGGCGCCTCTCTTGCGTGACCTCAGTTATATAAACCGCGAGGTAACGTCTCCTAAAAACCAGAACCTATTGACTACAGCCACATCTCTGCATCCTCATCTTCTCTTGCGAATAACATGGCTTTCAACGGCTACCTCGTCCGAAACGTAGGAGCCCAGCTCTACGCTGACCTCCGCGGCTCCAACTTCCAGCCCCCGACCGACGTGCTCATCTTCACTCTGAACCAAGAGAACGGCACGCGTAACCAAAACGTTTGCCCGTTGCACCTGTCTTCCAGAGAGAACGACGCACTAACATCCCACCGCATCAGTGGAGGCTCATCCCCGTCGACGCGGGCGCGAACTTGTACACCATCCAGTCCGTCCTCACCGGTCAATTCGCCGCGACCTCATCTGTGACGTCGGTGAGTCTCCCGTATCGTTTTCGCCTCTACCCGCCACCGAGCCCTTGACACGCGCTACATAACTTTTTTTTTTTTTTTTGGCATGACAGGGCGCCAAGGTCCAGTCTGGCCTCACCTCTCAGGCGTGGCAGGTCATTGTCACCGACACCTTCAGCCGCAACTACATGTACGATTTTAGTCCTGTGTGCCCGTCTTATCCCCCTCTGAGCTAATGCTCTTTGGTTGCAGCATCAAGGCTCCCAACACGAACCTCGTGTGGTCCGTCCCCAGTGGCTCCGGCTCAGAGACAGTCGTACGTCGTTGTACCTTTCGGTTGTTGCTCTCGTATATTTACCTCGGTCTTTTCAGATCACCCTCGACAACCAGACTTCCAATAACACCTACCAGCAGTGGACCTTGACCACCATCGTCTAACTGCCAAGGAGGTGAAATCAGAAAGAGGAAGGGAGGTATGGCCAGTGAAGTGGCCGTTGATGAATTTGTGTTGCCGTGAACTGTACTTGTATCTCAGGGGTCAGGGATTGAACTTTGATGTCTTCGTGTTGATTCAGATTGACAAGACATCGCTATCCAAAACAATAATGCAGTGCGTGCGTTTACTTACGTGGCTTTTATTCCACAACCTCCTACTAACGTGGACGTGCGTATTACCAACCTTGGTTATCTCACAACATGAGGACGGTAGAGCTCTGGTCTTTGGTCTTTGGTGAAGACGTTACCGTGTCCGTCCTTGTCAATAGTTTCGAAGTCGAACAAAGGGACTGTCGCAGACCTCAAAGAAGCTATAAACAACCGGGTTTCGCGATGTGGTCAGTCAGTGACATTGAGCGGAAAGAAACACGTCTCGATTCACGAATGAGATTATCCGAGCTTTTTAACAAGGGGCTAGTGGCTCGCCATGGTCGGCGCACCTCGCCTGGGTACGTACACACTTTTCTTCTGTGTACAGCATGGGGTGATGTTCCAGTGGTCCAGCCACCCTCTCACCTGCTCCTGATATATACTACCATCCTACGTATGCCGATTCGCAGATCGAGGTAGCTCGCCACTTTGAGGCAATTCAGGCAAGCACTTGTCGCAGGGTTAGGCGGCATGGTCAGTCGGTTCGGGGGGTAGTGACTGAACGTCACCGTCGGTAATGGGTCAATCAATCTAGTGGCACTCGGTTGGCGAGGCCGTGGCGTCTACACAGGCACAGAGGGGAATGCTGTGGAAGACGAGAAAGAGGCGCAAGCGTCAGCGATTGACTGACCTCGAGGACGACAGTTTTGCAACGAGAAAGTTGACCGACGTGCCATGTGTATAGGATAGGCCAAAAAATCGTGCGGCCTGACCTTTCCTGAAAGTACCTCCGGACGTCTACAAGTAAAAAGAATTGACCTGATGCACAACCGAGTCTCATCCATGGCCAGTCTATAGGAGTCAACGGTACGAGTCAACGGGAGCGTGCTTTTTGTTTTTTATACGGGTCGGGTACGAGGGCGTGGTTGGATGGCCACATTTCAAAGTCTCGCAGAAATCGGAGACTTGTAGTACTGACGTCTCTGGGAGGGACAAGATCACAAGACAAAAATTCGAACCAGGTGCGTAAGTCGGTGGTTCCAACGGCTTCCTACGTTCCTTGTATGTGTGGTATCACCGGGACAGTTCTCCATCACACAGCTCACCTCCATCCGCTAGAAACGCTGCGGCAACACTGTGCTCGCAGCGGAGAAACGACATTCAAGTGCGTGGCGTCGAAACCTCAGGCCACAGTCCCCTTTGGGAAGCGAATGTCTTCTCTCGACATATGCATTGCTTCTTTGTCTCACAGTATCGTCCACGACCTCGACATATTCTTGCTGTCCCCGATCGTCGTGTTGCAGCAACACGATATTTGATGGGTCGAGTTTGCTGGAATGGGTGGAAGTTCCGCATGGCCGTGCTGCAGACGAATACCAACTGCAGCACGGCCATGCGGAACCTGATTATACTAGTACACTTAGCTAGTTCCTCCAATGTTTTTCTTGGTAAAAGAGCGCTGCATAGACACGACTCTTGCGGTGATTGCCGAGATGTGAGTGCGCCCACAGACGATGTGCTGTAGATTATAATCGCCAGATAAACCATGCGACTGTTGCTGCCCTTTTACTTTTACCACCAGCATGTCGACGACAAGGAGAGTAAAAGCGATGGGCGTATGGATGGACCCGCTCACGACTCAGAGGTCGCTTGTGCACCCAACATTGACCGTGGAGCAAGTCGTGGGAGCGGTGAAGCAGGATGTCATAAGCAACGTTGAAAAGGCCTACGGGCTCACTCTCGACGACACCGCCAACATGGATACGCAGTACTTTCCACGTGAGTGCAAGTGTCTCGTATAACTGGTGCTCTGACATTGTAGTGCAGACGCCAATCCCAGTGATAGCGTCTCCAGCTTTCCTCAACTCGTCTCCTTGATCACACCGACTGAGGCGCAGAGCCGCCACATAAAGGAGCGTCTCTCGTCCCTGCAAGCAGCCGAGAAGGAGAACCAGGACCTGAGGATTAGGAATAGAGATTTGGCTAATTCCCTTGTCGATACTCTCAATACTCCTACTAGTTCTACGAGCAAGCCAAAAAGTGGCAAAGGTGCGTCGATGATTGGGCCTTACTGCCACAGCGCTGTTGACGTGATCATATTATGGGGTTGTGAACAGGCAAGGCAAAGGGAAAGGAGAAACCACAACAAGAGGAAGATAATGACTCGGATTCTATCAAGGAGCTGCGCGGGATGATTGAACAACTCCATGAGGCGCTGGCGAAAGAAAAGGCAGAGCGTGCAGAGGAGCTGGCGAAAGAAAAAGCAGAACGTATAGCGGAGATGGCGAAAGAAAAGGCAGACCGTGCAGATGACATAGAAGCTCTAAGACAGGTGCGAGTTTGACAACTTTAACCAGCTCTTTCCACCTTATGAAACGCTTGGCCGCAACAGGTCACCGTCTCACTGATCCCACTGCATCTCCGCGTGCTCTTGGATCTCGGCCGTAAAAAAGTCTTAGACATCCTCAACGCCGACTCTTGGGAGGACTTACGCGGAGAAAGGAACGTGTACCAACTCGCGGATGTCGTCATGAGCGGGCTTGCAAAAGTCCAATCCCGTCCGTCTCGAGGAGCAATTTCGTTTCTCTGCTCGTACAACAACGTACGGAGGCAAGGCAACGCCGCTGCACACACGGCTGCTGAGGACGAGATCAGGGCGGCCGTCATGAGCAAGCCCATTGGCTCGCAGGACCGCAAGTTTTTAGAGCAAATTTTTTCTTTCATCTTCCTCCACCCTGTTTAGCACCCTGGAACCCCATTGATGTTTCGACTGTCCTGTTAATCATACCCGCCCCATTGTATTGGTACCCATCAATTCAGACTTGTGTATATTTTATACGATTGCGCGTCATTTCCCCCCTTGCCGATCAACTGCAAGTGACCCAAACTCGGAGGGTCGGGGAAGGTGAATACACGGTGTACATCACAAAAATCGCAGAGACCAGAGATTACCAGACATGGTAATCTCGGGATATATCGTAGCTGTTGGGACTGTCAGATGTGTCGCGAAGAGCCAACCCAGAGATGGTCATCCTAATGTTCTGATTTCCAGACGAAAAAGCAGATTTCAGGCAGTTCTCGACAATTGAGACAGTTCCCGACAGCTATGATATGCTAAGATATTGACTTCTCGAGCAGATAAATCAGATACAGCAGACTTTGTATTATTGTCATGACCAACCAACATAACACACGGAATGCTACCAATGACCCCACAACCACGTGTAAAGACAGGAAAATGGTAGCAAACCAGATGACAAAGAGAGAAATGTGCCGACCGCATCCGAATGACACTTGAAGTGAAATCGATAACCCTAACCCTCGCATCAACGGATGCAAGCGGACCAACTTCGAGATCAGTTGCCTAGTAGAGAGACATACATAGCATTTTTTAAGGCCATCAAGCGAGGGCAGTATATACTAACCTTGTAATGATCATGTTCAGATGCTCAGTTCCAAAGGGCTGTAGTAAATGAGTGAGTAGCATGTTAGCAACGTCCCACAATCTTGGTTTTCAAAACAAATGTAGACTTACAGGTACTTGATGTTACGGGGTATAATTTTTCCTTTATTTCTCTCTATTTTTCTCCTTCTTTTTGTGGTCATGTGACTTGCTCCCATGCAACGAGGACTTTCATATTTAGATATCATGTGACTAGGCCTAGACTAGTCTAGAACATTCTTACCTAGACACACCTAGAGCGGTCTGGACCATGACATCACCTGACGTCATATGGAACATCATGGAATGATATCATTTATTTGTAGCATACAAACACTGTATTAGTATATAAGATTGAATGCCAACGCCCAAAGACCCCAGCTTGGTTCTCTTGGGACTACCTGTCCACGAGTGATTCTAAGTCTCCTTCCCTCTACTTGCCTTTAGTCGACAAGCCTATGTTGACGCTACTTCTCTCATCGTCTCACATCTTCAGGTCAGATGCAAACTGATCTGTTTTCTCTGCTTAAGTTTTAGTGTTCGATGTTGCGAGAGGCACAGTCCATCGCTCGTCTCACTTGAGAGGACTTTCAACATGATGGGAACTATGTTGCCACCATCATCGTGATGATCAGCATAGCTAACACATACTTATATATACATATATGCACCTTTTGAGTCCACAACTTCTTCAACCATTGACAGCCTGAGTGCGGGGTTAGTGTGACGAGTGCCTGAAGTCACAGACTTGAGTCGCTGACACATGAAGAGACTTAGTACTAGCAAGGATTCACCAGATACAAACTTCTGGGTTCCTTCCCTTCTAGATACACGCTGCTGTCTTATATCTAGCTTAGGTATTTGCAATATCATCTTTCTTTGCCCTTGTCACCCCCACAATGCCATCACCGAGGACAAATCCTTCTGTTGTCACCTCAACGCACTGGCTAACATCATGTTTCGGTCAACTCCGTCACACTCCTTCCTCCAGAGGTGATCCACGCCTCGCATCTCTACTTTCCACTATCAGTTCTAGTCTTGCCCCCAACGGCTACTAACTCGGGCTCCTCGATCATCTCATGATCCTCGTCTTTGACTTGAGGGTCCTCATGTTCACCAGCATCTATCCTTGCATCCACCAGCTCTTCTTCAACACGAGACGTGCCACGAGCATGTGCTTTATCTGTGCCACGCTCTCAACTATGCCCAGGGATGGGATAAGGGTAATGGACAAAGTCTTGAGACTCTGTGGTCATACGCTTGGCACGTCATTCGCTGATGGCCTTTGTGCACTTCTCATGCGTGATTTTCGTGTACTGTAGCTATTCCCACATAGAGTCTTCCATCAGCTCAACACGTTCATTACTAAACCATTTGCCGCCCTCATGTTTGTGTGATTGGCATCGGCACCGAGAATGTCATATGGTGTAGGGGAAACTCCACTGATTTGGACACTACCATCAGCGTGAGCGATGGTGAAGTATGATGTGATGGTCTCCTCTTTGTCATACACATTTACGAAGTTGATATATCCGAGTGGAAGATCAGAAACATGTTTTCCGCTATGAAGAACCTGGTCGTATGATATATAGAGTCAGATTTGTTCAGAGTGCTGTTACGATATGTATTTTTTCCTCTATTTTTCTCTATTTTTCTTTCTTTAGTGCCTAGCGCGCTTATACTCAACAACTTAGAAACGTCTAAGTCTTTTCTCTAATCACGTGACATGATATGTGCAGCTTGCTTGCACGCAACATGGACCTAACCCCTATGTCACATCTTCACGGACTCACAGGCTTTCATAGCCTTATGCCTCCCTTTCACTGTATGTTGCCCATTTCACAGTTATTTGATATTTAATAGCTGCCACACATCATGGGATCCTCACCGATCTCATGTATGATCATGGCAGCACATGTTTACCTCCTGCTTATGATTCTCTTCCATTCTACATACGTCTCCCTCATGTTTTACTTCCTTTCCATTCCATGGCTATGCTCGATGCATGCTTGGAACATATGTTTTCCATCTTATCGGTAGATTAGGACAATATAAGTACAAACAGCTGTATAGTATTTAAGGACCAATAGAGCGACCAGAGGACTCCATCGAATCCTCTTGGATTTTCCTCCTTCAGCTCCTCAGCTTAAGAACAACCTCAGTTTGACCATATTTCAGTACACACTCCCAACATATGGGCTGCTGATTGTATCAAGTGTACATTGACAGTGATTTCGATGCCATCAGTAGTAGCTGCCTGTAATATGTAGATGTTTGGCATGAGGTGACAGATCTTCGTGAACTGTGGAAACATTGAGACGGAGAATGAGTATGCAGGCTTGATAAGTGTTGGACAAGGTGTTGGATGGTGTGGGTAACAATAACATATGAGGCGGTCTTCATCAATGATTGGGCTTTTATCAGGTTGGAAAGAGAAAACTTATAGGTGCCCTAGAAACACCTGGGGGTCATCGTTGGGCTCTCTGTTGCTATCTTGTAGTTCCTCAATATCACGAATTCTGAGAATCCCAAACTACTTGTCCAGAATATTAAGAGGGAGTACGTCGTGATAGGACAACCATGAATGGTTGCCAGACTTCCAAAGTATCTCGAAAACTGCGTCAGTGTGACTATCTTTATGGGACGTTATCTTGTCCACTGCCCACTCTTTGTTCTCACTGGACTCTAACTTGACAATCTGATCGTCTCAGTGGCCTGGAAACAGTCGATCATCATTCGGAACATGAATCTATAATAATGACGAATGAAAGACATTGTGTACTCCTCTTCACTTGAGTGCATCTGGCAAGTCGACTCAATATGAATTGTTGTGAAAGTCCTCGAGAATACGATGAGGACTAATAAACTTTGGTACAAGCTTTCGAGAAGTTCCCTTTGGAAAATTGATGTTCTTCATAGAGATATAGATAAAATTACCAACCTCGAAAGAGCTGATATGTCTCTTTCTATTTGCTGAGGCTGTCTGCTTTACACGGACAGTAAGTAAGGCATCATGAGCAGCCATTACCGCTGACTTCATCTTAAGTGCATAACTTCTCACGCTAGGATATTCATCCTTGGTTGGATTATCCCAAACCATACTCCAAGATATTCTGCCAGTATTTAGAAAGAATGGTGAGAATCCTGTTGACTCAGAGCGGACGAGATTAATGGCAAATTCAATACCTGATAATCGAGCCATCCAATTCTTCTGGCTGGGTCCAATACACGTATGTAGCACTTGGCCAATGGTGCAATTAGCTCGTTCAGTAGATCCATCAGTCTCGGGATGATAAGCACTTGACATTTTCTGTTTGATACCAATAAGATGGTTCAGGTGAGTCCAGAATAAACTAGTAAATAACACATCATGATCGCTAATAATAGCTTGAGGTAATCCATGGTGTTTGTACACCTCCGAGAATACTAATTCAGCTATGTATCGAGCAGTATAGATAGTTCGACTAGGTATCAAATGTACCATAGTTGTCAGTAGATCTATCACCACTGTTATTGAATCATATTCTCCATCACTGTCCCTTGATTCAGGAAGAGGGCCCATGAAATCAATTCTGATAGCTTCCCAAGGCCTTGCTAGAATAGGAAGTGGCTTTAATAAGCCGTAAGGCTTTTGATTAGGGGGCTTGCTTCGCTGACAAGTTAGACAAGATTTACAAAATGTAGTGACATCTGTGGCCATAGTATTCCATCACATATATTCACGTAGATAGGAGAGTGTCTTGCTAGCCCCTAAATATGCTAGCAAAGAATGTGCTTGATCAATCAAAGCTCCTCTCAATGGTTTATTATCTATCTGGATATCAGGCACACAGATTACAACTCGATCATGGAGTTTTAGTTGGATGAAGTCATCTTGGACCTCAAAATTCTTATATACACTTGGAAATTCAAGAATCTTCTTATAAAAGGGATCAGACTCATATTGTCCCTTTATCTTCAGTAATAATTCCTCCTCATGTGGGTAGGTCACTGGTATTTTTTCAGATTGTAATGGTTGAGTTTTGGAAGATGGTACTAGTGGGATATCCTTCTCCCCCTCTTTTTGCTTGCCTGGTCCAAGCAAAACAAAGTGATCACACATACGATGGGCAAATTCAGCACTAGTTTCAGGACGACCAGTCTCAGCAGGAGCAGAAGCCTTGATAGAACGAGACCTCCGCTGAGGTATAAGAGCAAGAGCTTTAATACTCACAAGGACAGGAGCAGTCAACAAATGGTGCAACTCAATAGCATGACTAGGGTTAGGGTCACCATCATATTTAGTATACTCAGATGGAACACAAACAGTTCCAGGGACATCAGACTCATATAGCCGAGATAGTACATCAGGTAGAATATTGGTCTCGCCAGGCACATACTTAATGTCAAAGTCAAACTTGGTGAGTTTTTCCAATCATCAGGCCTGACGACCAGAAAGACCTTTCTGATTCAAGATATGAATGAGACTCTTATGATCAGTCACTCACATAAAATGGACACCTTGAAGAATATCACGATGTCAAAGTATAGTCTCGACATCTGCAAGAAGTTCCTGCTTGTGCACAGGGTAATTACGCTATGCAGAAGACATTTTGGCGGAGTACAGCGCAGCCACCTTGGCCTTTCGCCAGTCCGAACCTTGGACAATGACACCTCTAACACTGCTGCCACAGCTATCTGTCATCACTCAAATGAAGTCAGCAGGAGGATCATAATTTAGTGGCTGTCAACAATGTGGAGTACAAACAGCAGTAGAACGCTTTACTTCATCAAATGCACACTGTTCCATATATCCTCATATAAAAGGTTTTGACTCGACAGAAGCTTCAGATAGCACGCCAAGTGGAATGCGAACTTTATAGATGTCATCAGCAAGATACTCAACTGAGCTGATGAAACCTCTGCACAAGGTATGAGTAGTAGAGATCTTTCAGTTCACAATACTATCAACTTTGGATGGGTCCATTCAAATGCCCTCATCAGTCACTATACAGCCAAGAATCTTTACAGTCTTGCATAGGAACTGCAACTTTGTCTCACTCAGATAAAGTTTCTCTCGACAGAGGATGTCAAGTACCAGACTAACATGTTTAATATGATCCTCAGAGTATATGATTATGTCGTCAAGATAAACATCCATAAACATGCCAATGTATTCACCAAAGATGTGGTTCATCAGTGCTTGGTATGTCACTGGCATGTTACAGTCTCTCTGTTGTACGGCATGACTAACCATATTTCCATCTGGCATGGTCACAGTGGTTCGGAAGACATGCTCAGGAATTACTCGAATCTGCTCATAGGCATCTTGACCATCTGATACAATCAGCGGCTCACATCGTTTATGAGTGCATACTAAAGCGTAGTCAAACTGAGGTTGCTCTCTTAGCAGAGTGGCTAAAGGAGATAAACCCAAGAGGATTCGATGGAGTCCTCTGATTGCTCTATTGGTCCTTATATACTATACAGGGGTTTGTCCTTATTTACACTAGATCTATCTGATAATATGAAAGGCATGAAGAATAGGCATGCATCAAGCATTGCCATGGAATGGAAAGGAAGTGAAACATGAGAGGAACACATGTAGAATGGAAGAGAATCATAAACAGGAGGTAAACATGTGCTGCCACGATCATACATGAGATCGGTGAGGATTCCATGATGTGTGGCAGCCTATTAAATATGAAATAGGGGAAATGAGAAACATACAGTAAAGGTGAGGCATAAGGCTATGAAAGCCTTAGAGTCTGTGAAGATGTGACATAGGGGTTGTCCATGTCGCGTGCAAGCAAGTTGCACATATCACGTCACATGACCAGTGACATGATTAGAGAAAAGACTTAGACGTTTCTAAGTCGTTGAGCATAAGCGCGCTAGGCGCTAAAGAAAGAAAAATAGAGAAAGATAGAGGAAAAATACATATCGTAACACTACCCCCCTCCTAAGGATCGACTTCCAGGCGATCAAAGGGAGTGTCGCACGGCGTAGGGACAGTTAAATTATCGAAAGGCTGAAATAATGATAGGAAATCCAAGTAAGCCATGCGTAGCTTACGAGGAGCCGAGGGATTTGCCCGATGAAAGGCTGCAACCGCATTGGAAGCATTGGCCAAATTGCCAGCGGGTTCCCACGTTCTATCTTCATCAGTATAGCCCTTCCAGTGGACTAAGTATTCGAGGCGGTTCCCTTTCTTGCGAGATTCAACCACATATTCTACCTCGTATTCTTCATCACGACCCTCAGTAACTTCAATGGATCCAGGGGCAATAACCGGCTGCCCAGGCAAGCGCTCTTTGTAAGGCTTGACCCGTGAAATATTAACCATAGGGTGAATACACATAGATTTTGGTAGCTTAAGCGTCAACGCATTAGAGCCAACCAATTTGGTGATCTCATAGGGACCGATCCATCGTTCGGTTAATTTACGTGAAGCTCTTGGCAGGCGCAGATTACTTGTGCTGAGCCAGACCCTATCCCCAATGACGTATCCAGGGGCAACTGATCTGTGCTTATCAGCTTGCGCTTTCATCCGCTTCTGAGCTTCTAATAAGTTAGCTTCTGCATCTTTCAAAGTCTTGGCCATTTCTTCGGCAAAGTCATCAGCAGCTGGTGCCTTAAACACGTGTTGCTTGAAGCCCATTCGTGGAGCATAAGACCGTGTGACTTCAAAAGGGGTTTTCTTTGTAGAAGCCTGCTTCTTTGTATTGTAAGAGAATTGAGCGATGGCAAGCCAGTCAGCCCATTCTGCTTCTTTCTCTGCAAAGAATAATCGAAGGTACTGTTCCAAGTCCCTGTTCATTCGTTCCGTCTGACCATCTGTCTGCAGATGATATGCAGTGGATAATTTAGGGGTGATACCTAATCGCTTGCACAATGCACGCATTACTTCCGCAGCAAATTGCGGTCCACGATCAGATATGATAGTGTGGGGTAGGCCATGTGCCTTTCATATGTGTTGTAAATATAGACGAGTTGTGTCAAGGGCTGTCGTTGTTTTTAAACATGGAATGAATTCGACTTCTTTGGAGAACCTGTTCATCATTACAAGGATGGAGTCGAATCCATTGGAATCAGGCAGATCTGTAATGAAGTCTGCTGATACGTCTTCCCAAGGGGTTGTAGGGACTTCCAAGGGGTGTAATTTTCCAGCGGGAGGCTGATTGCTCCCTTTCATTCATGCGCATCTATCACAACGGGAAATATAATCTTTGACCTGTTGTGACATCAAAGGCCAAGTATAGCTGCGCTGCAGCAAGTCTATTGTCTTCTCAACTCCTGGATGTCTGGCAACCGGAGTGTCGTGGTGTAGCATAATAATTGATTGCCGTAGACCTTCGTCGTCAGGCACATACATTCTTCTTTTGTCATCATAGAGAATTCCATCACTGTCATCATGAATGTGGAACTTCTCACGTAACATCTGGACTTCTGATTCTTTTAGCTTATGCATAGCATCAAGAACCTGTTGTTTGATCTTATCGCCTTCATCGGAGATCAAGATGGTTGTTACGATATGTATTTTTCCTCTCTTTTTCTCTATTTTTCTTTCTTTAGTGCCTAGCGCGCTTGTACTCAACGACTTAGAAACGTCTAAGTCTTTTTCCAGATCACGTGACGTGATATGTGCAACTAGCTTGCACGCGACACGGACATAACCCCTATGTCACACCTTCACGGACTCACAGGCTTTCATAGCCTTATGCCTCACCATTACCGTATGTTTCCCATTTCACAGTTATTTGATATTTAATAGCTGCCACACATCATGGGATCCTCACCGATCTAATGTGTGATCGTGGCAGCACATGTTATCCTCATCTTATGCTTCTCCTTCCATTCTACATATGTTTCCCTCATGTTATGATTTCTTTCCATTCCATGGCTATGCTTGATGCATGCCTGGTACATATGTCTTTCATAGTATCGGTTAGATCTAGTGTATACATGGACAAACACTAGTAGAGTATATAAGATTCAATGGAGCGACCAGAGGACTCCATCGAATCCTCTTGGGTTTTTCTCATTCAGCCTCTCTGAATCAGTATAACTCCTAAGTCGAATAACCTCAGTACGCACTCCAGCACAATGTGAGCCGCTGAATGTTTCAATGGTCACCCTAATCTTCTCCGGCGTCAATATGGTTACTCCTTTATTGTCATCCTCGATGCCGATCATGTGATCTTCTCGTCTAGATAAGGCATCGGCTTTTCCCATTGAGGTTCCAGCTTTGTGGATGAGTTTAAAGTTGAACCTAGATAAATATTGTGCCCATCGCGCTTGGTGATGGTTAAGATCTTGTGCCTTCATGAAATACTGGAGATTCTTGTGATCCTTCCAGATTTCAAATTCATACTTGGCACCTTCTAAATAATGCCTCCATGCTTCGAGAGCTTGAATCATGCTGAGCATTTCTTTATCAGCGATAGGATAATTCCTCTCTTCAGGAGTCATGGAGCGTGAGGCATAGGCAACTGGATGCCATAAACCATCTCTTTCAATAGACAAGACTCCGCCTGTTGCAAAGTCTGAGGCATCACATTCAAGACAGAAGTGACTTTCTTCATCTGGATAGGAAAGTATAGGAGCGGACGTAAACTTCTTCTTTAGCATATCAAATGCTTCTTGTTGTGCTTCTTTCCACACGAAGGGTATATCCTTCTTTGTCAGGTCATTTAGGGGTCTAGCCACTTGGGCGTAACCTTGGATAAACCTTCTGTAGAAATTGGCGAGTCCGAGGAAACTCCTAACTCCTTTCACATTCTTCGGTGCAGGCCATTCCAGAATAGCCTTAACCTTGGAGTCATCCATCTTAATTCCATTTTGGCTGACTGTCATACCAAGGAATTCTACTTCTGGTACTGTAAAGGTACACTTTTCTGGTTTGATAAATAGATCATTTTCTTCCAATCGACGTAGGACTTCTTTAACGATCTTTTCATGTTCCTTGACGTCATTGGTTTTGGTGAATATTAATAGGTCATCAATGTAAACCACCACTATGTCATCCATATTGGCAAAGATTTCATTCATCATTGCTTGGAACATGGCGGGTGAATTGCATAATCCGAAATACATAACGAGGGGTTCATAGGCACCATGGAAGCATACGAAGGCAGCTTTCCACTCATCGCCTTCCTTGATGCGAATGTTGTTATATCCCCATCGTAGATCCATCTTTGTAAATAGCTTAGCTCCTTTTAGCTTATCCACTAATTGGGAAATCAGCGGGAGCGGATAATTATTCTTGACGGTGTGCTCATTTAGATAACGATAATCTTGAACCATGCGTTTGGTGCCTTGTTTCTTTGGCACAAAGAAAACAGGAGAAGTTTGTGAAGACTTCGAAGGTTGTATGTATCCCTTCCTCAGTTGTTCATCAATGAAGCTAGAAACTTCTTTCTGCTCTTCTACTGAGAGTGGAATCATTCTTCCTTTCTTAGGAACGAATGTGTCCTTCAAGTCAATTGCGTGATCCCACGGTTTTCGGACTGGCATGTGTTCTGATTCTCCTTTTGAGAACCGTCCGTAATATTGATGGTATGCGCTAGGCACCATCTCTTCAATTGTCTTTTCTATTTTCTTAGGTGCTTCAATGCTAGCCCTGATAGCGTAGGCATGATAAGCAGCCTCTTCTTCTTCTTTTTCTAGAACACGAAGGAAAACACTTTTCTCCCTTAATAGATGGCAACTTCGGGGGCATCGTGTCATCTTTACTTCGCCCTTTGCCCAACCTATTTCAGGATTGTGCTTCTTTAACCACGTGTACCCGAGGATGATCTGATTACGTCCTAGATCCGTAACCTCTGTGGTAACGCGTTCCCTGTGTCCTTCATAGTCTATAATTAGCTCGGTGGAGTGTGTGACATTTCCAGCCAAGTTCTTTGATCCGTCAACATTAAATATGGGGATGGAATTGCATAAGAGAGTGAGCGGCAACTTTTGGCTTGTGGCCCACTTTTTGTCAATAAAAATAACGTTAGCGCCACAATCAAGTAGTGCGTCAGCAGCGACATAAGCTTTCTTATCATGGGAGGATGCAACTTTGATCTTCATTAAGATCTCCTTCTCCATGTTGAGCGTTCTCAAGAAAAAGTCATCTGGGATTTCTTCGTCTGACATATTTTTTTGGGTTTTTATTGAAACTGAATTAAGTACCGGTTTGAAGCCCCGGCCGAGCCCCTTCACAGAAGAGGACCCAGTTTGGCATTGTGAAAAAGAAACATCATCCGACTCGTCCATGCTTTCCCTAGGTTCTTCAACCTCAAGGACGGAGAAGCGGTTTGATAAATATTCATTGAATGTAACCGCACGAACACCCAGTTCGTTCATGTGGCACGACCTTTTCCCTTGTCATGGACATCTTTCATGTCCCAAAAGTATGCCCTCATTTCGTCATAGGACATATTGCGGATAGCCGCAAAAGGATCATTGTCACGTGGGGCTTCCCTTTTGGGCTCTTCTCATACCGGTTTGACGACTCGCACTTGGTGGACGCCGCAACATTCTTTCTTGTGTTTGCCCCCTAGCCATTTGCAAGAGGGATATTGAACTCTTGGTTTGGAGCAGTTCTTCACCCCATGTGGTCCACCACAATTGTAACATGTTAATTTTGATGACGACCCTCTTTGGGCGATATCAATCTGCATTGCGTTAGGGTCGCCACGTGCTTGAGACGTTCTTCGGATAGTGGCACCCATTATGAAATCAAGGGACTCTTGAGCGGTCCCGATGCATCTGATCTTGGCAATGTATTCGGCTACCTTTGTCTTACGTTTGCCTTCTTTAAAGATTTGGGCAATGATACCCCTTCTGACGTTGTTTTCCAGCATGAAGATAGCATGCGATTCATCTATCGCAGCTTGCTGGTATAATGCTTCGAATTTGACGATAAAATCATCTGTTGACATTTTACCCTGTAGTAGCCCCTTTAGCTGACTATGGACCCAATCCACTTGATTGGTGGAATGGAATAATCCTTCTATTTCCGCCACCATCAGGGCCCAAGTGTATGTGTCCCCCTTAATGATCCTCGTCTGAGCAAAGGGACCAGCTTTTGGCCTTTTCAGACGGGAGAGGACAGCCAGGACTACCTCATGTGAGCCCAGCGTAATCATGTGTGAGTTGATGTTCAACCAAGCCTGCATCTTGGCCCACCACTCTTCA
Source organism: Phlebopus sp. FC_14 (assembly GCA_021018615.1). Classification (NCBI taxonomy): domain Eukaryota; kingdom Fungi; phylum Basidiomycota; class Agaricomycetes; order Boletales; family Boletinellaceae; genus Phlebopus; species Phlebopus sp. FC_14. The sequence goes on along the minus strand of JAEVFL010000002.1, from coordinate 263,687 downwards.
AACTTTGCTTTTGACTCATCATATTCACCAGGGTCATTGAATACTTCTATCTTCTTTGAGTACGCTCCCCCCATACTCGCAGAAGTGGAACTTCCTACTGCGCCACTTCTTTCAAGAGCAGCAATTCTGTTATTGAGCTGGTTGATAATCCTGCTCTGGTCGAACATGCTCTGTCTAGCAGCGGCAATCTTATCATCCCAGTTTGCATTGGGATCGTCCAAGATATCGAAGACGGCTTACAACATTTTGATTCAAGAAAATTTGTACATAAAGATTTAAATGAAGTATTGTAACTCTTGATCGTAGATCAAGGGGTCACGTGTAAGTATATGGGGGCGGCGCCTTACTTCTTTAAGGACGTGGCGAGGACATAAGTGTGGATGTAAGAAATCGGGGAGGAATTCTTCAAAGTAATCCCGACGGACGTGTGCGGGATCAATAGGAAAATAAGTGCATCTTGCCCGACGTGGGCGTGGTGCGAGGAATGGGGTAGGAGTATGATACCTAGCCCTAACTTCTTCTTCTCTTCTAGGACCCTCTCCTTCTTCAATGAGACCTGCCTCTACCTGACGTATGTACTTGTCTACGAGTATGTGTAGGACAAAGAGCCGATTGATAAAATTCGGCAACTGGGGGTAGGCGGCTAGTCGTTCGGGTCTACCGAAGGTGAGCGAGAACGGATGGAAGATGAGGGAGTTTGGACGAGGGTGGCTACTTCTTCCTCATCAGTGTTAGTGTAAGGTGAGCGCAGCCCTAGTTCTCTTTCGAACCACGCTTCCTGGTCTGCCCGTTGCCTTTGACTGTTGTTGGACAATGTCAACTGCTCTACGGATGAAGTGTGTCATTCTCCGCGCTCCTCTGCATAAGAGGCGGGACGAGATTCGGATGACCTGTTGAAAGAAGACACTAGCCAGTGCCACTAATACGTTAGTCCATAAGCCTTCACTTCAAAGACGTTAAAGGTGTACTTGATGCTTGCGGTGGTCTTGACTGGCAAGCGTCGCAAGCAAAGTCAGTTAGTTCATGATCGAGTCCTAGTGATACAATCAGCGGCTCACATCGTTTATGAGTACGTACTGAAGCGTAGTCAAACTGAGGTTGCTCTCTTAGCAGAGTGGCTGAAGGAGATAAACCCAAGAGGATTCGATGGAGTCCTCTGGTTGCTCTATTGGTCCTTATATACTATACAGGGGTTTGTCCTTATTTACACTAGATCTATCCGATAATATGAAAGGCATGAAGAATAGGCATGCATCAAGCATTGCCATGGAATGGAAAGGAAGTGAAACATGAGGGGAACACATGTAGAATGGAAGAGAATCATAAACAGGAGATAAACATGTGCTGCCACGATCATACATGAGATCGGTGAGGATTCCATGATGTGTGGCAGCCTGTTAAATATGAAATAGGGGAAATGAGAAACATACAGTAAAGGTGAGGCATAAGGCTATGAAAGCCTTAGAGTCTGTGAAGATGTGACATAGGGGTTGTCCATGTCGCGTGCAAGCAAGTTGCACATATCACGTCACGTGACCAGTGACGTGATTAGAGAAAAGACTTAGACGTTTCTAAGTCGTTGAGCATAAGCGCGCTAGGTGCTAAAGAAAGAAAAATAGAGAAAAATAGAGGAAAAATACATATCGTAACACCATCCATAAGGGATTAATACTTTTTTCAAGCAACACGTCGAAGAATGCCTTTGTTATGCGTCGAGCAGAACACAACGGAAAAACAAACCAAACTAAAGGAGATGACTCTTGACGTGGGTCACTCGGAGTCCGCTAGACCCTTTAAGTCCCACCACCCTTATGATAGCAACAATGGCCAAGGGCTTGCTAGGTGGAACCACAAGTATATTGAACTAAGGACTACGACATGGAACTACAGCTACTTATATACCCTAGATAATGCACACAGACCATGATCCGTGCCCCTCTGAGGTGAGCATGCTAAGTACTATATAAGTAAGTCCCCATACTAGTAAGGTAATACTCTAGACCCGTAACTCTAGGTCGTAAGTCTAGAAGCTGTCTTAGACTACCAAGCCACCTGATAAGATGTAATGACAGGATAAGATAAACGCTGACCTGATAAGATAAGCACCATCTAGATAAGATAAGATAACAAAAAGTTAGACGCCATAAGCGCTAACAGAAGCGCCTTGAGCGCTAAGTGATACTTTCGTCTCAGCCTTCCATGTCAGGCATTGGTGATGACATTTTTTTTGTGTTTTTATTTCGTTTGTGCAAATTGACTACAACTTGGAGTTGCAAGCTACTACCAGTCTTCAGAATTAGTAGCATGGGGTAAGTGTTTCTTGCTGTGGTAAGTTCCCACCATTCTGACTTGAGATAAGTGGGATTGAATGGTTGATGGTACGAAATGGCGGCAACTCAGTTGTCCCAGCTGGTGAGCATAGCAGCTGTGCTAGCTCACATAGATATTTCCATGCACACTCAACTTGGTCTTTGTACACCTCATGCATAGGTAAGGGTTCTTTACTACCAACCACTACCCAAGGTGTTACGATATGTATTTTTCCTCTATTTTCCTCTATTTTTCTTTCTTTAGCGCCTAGCGCGCTTATGCTCAACGACTTAGAAACGTCTAAGTCTTTTCCTAATCACGTGACGTGATATGTGCAACTAGCTTGCACGCGACACAGACAAACCCCTATGTCTACTCTTCACGGACTCACAGGCTTTCATAGCCTTATGCCTTGCCTTTACCGTATGTTTCCCATTTCACAGTTATTTGATATTTAATAGCTGTCACACATCATGGGATCCTTACCGATCTAATGTATGATCGTGGCAGCACATGTTATCCTCATTTCATGCTTCTCCTTCCATTCTACATATGTTTCCCTCATGTTATGATTCCTTTCCATTCCATGGCTATGCTTGATGCATGCCTGGTACATATGTCTTTCATAGTATCGGTTAGATCTAGTGTACACATGGACAAACACTAGTAGAGTATTTAAGAGTCAATGAAGCGACCAGAGGACTCCATTGAATCCTCTTGGTTATATCCCTTCAGCCTCTATCCTAAGAGCGACCTTGGTTATAACTCATTTCAGTACGCCCTTCAACATGTAAGCCGCTGATTGTTTCACAAGGTGGGTTCAGGCCAACCAACACTTGGTGCTGGTATATGATATGGTCAGCGGCTCACATTATTCTAGAGTGTGTACTGATGTTAATTGCGACTGAGGTTGCTCTTAGCTAGAGGGCTGAGAGGGAAATGACTCAGGAGGATTCGATGGGATCCCCTGGTCATTGCATACACTCTTTATATACCATACAGGGGTTTGTACATGTTTCTACCAGGTCTACTGATAGAATAAATAACATATGGATCAGGCATACATCAAGCATAGCCATGAAATGGAAAGGAAGTAAAACATAAGGTAAACGCATGTGGGATGGAAGGAGAAGCATGAACAGGAGGCAAACATGTGCTGCCACGATCATTCATGAGATCGGTGAGGATTCCATGATGTGTGGCAGCTATTAAATATCAAATAACTATGAAATGGAAAACATACGTAGGAGATGAGGCATAGGGGCTAGTCCTTGTAGTGTATGATCTAGTCGTACGTGCCAAGTCACGTGACCAGTCATGTGATCAGGAAAGAGACTTAGATGTTTCTAAGTCTTGAAAGCAAGCGTGCTAGGCGCTAAAGACTTAATAAATTAGAATAAAAGGAAATAAATAGGGGAAAAATGCGTATTGTAACAGTATAGAAATGGTGTCCCGAGGATCAAATCATAGTTCTGCAAGTTGATAACATCAAAGTATCATTCGTACTTGGTTCCCTGGTATTCAAGTCATGCATTCACTCCAAAGTTTACCTTTGACCAAGATCCTTGTACAGCGAGCTGGATTGTGAGAGGCTTTTCAAGTGATATCCTGTTTACATGAAGCTGCTCAACAAGTGTAAGTCAGTAAGTGACCCAGAATCAATCAAGGCACAAGCTGGATGTCCATTGATGTGAATGACGACTACCATGGGTTTAGGAATGGTGCGTGTGAAGTCTCTAGTAATTGCTGCATTACGCTGAATCACCAGATATCGACCTAATGGCACTTCCATATTGTTCAACTCGGTGACAAACAGCAAGCATCCATCCTCAACAAATTTCACATTTGGACGTGGCTGACAAATTACACGCGCAATGTCCTCAAGCTGGCAGTCAGCATTCGACAAATGACCACACTCAAGCAATCGCAACTGATTGACCTCTACCTCAGCACTATGCAATCATCAAATAGGACGTGATATGCATGCTGCAAGTGCTTCGAATACCATCCAGCGACATCAAAATGAAATCGATTTAACAGCAAGTTTGGTAGAGTCACTCTGTATCCGAGCACAAAATCTCATACTTCAAACTCACCATCAGTACGTCGACAACAACAAAATTGCGAGGAGTTCATTTGTGGTGAGGTAGTTAGTGTAATGTGGCTGTTTTCATTTAATATTCTGACCACTTTGTCCTCAACAGCGGTTCCCATTGGTAATGGACGCCAACATCGACTACGTTTGAGCATGCACGACTTTCTCTTTGGTATGCCACAAGCTTCACCACACCATCGCCAATACCATCTGTCAATCTCAAAATGGGGGTTTTCTAGCAGTGGAGATTCAAGAGTAAGATGAGTATCCTCATTATAATGTTTCGAATCATAAATAACATGTTTTCCATCCTCAATACAATACACACTGAATCGCTCACAGTTGAACATGTGTGGAGAGCTCGTGCGGTCACCAGGGTACCAACAAACTCTTAATCGTTCAGCAGCACACTCCCCAAGAGGATCACCAATCTGCAGATTGGTTCTATCTATCTTGGTGAGTCCAATATTGCCTAGTTCTACCTCATGTCACTCATGCATCACTTTTGCAAGTTCATGCAGCCTCTCGATATCACCAAAATTGACGCTGAAACTTGACAAGCCTGGTGGCTTATTTTCACTAGACTGCACTTTGCCTCGGTGAGGGTAATTTCGTAACAGATGCCCTGTCTGGTGACAGTTAAAGCACAGGCCTTCAGATTTATGTTGTGCAAGCTTATCTTTAGAAAGGTTTGTCTTAGATTTCATAGTTTTACCTTCTGAGCTCACAGCTGAGTGTCCTTTTACAGACAACTTATTCATGCTCTCAGCATTCGGCACAGGGACAGCTGCAGTCGCTGCTTTTGATTTGGAATCTTGCCGTCGTCATTGTCGTGGGTTTCAGCTTTCTGACATGGTGGCATTAGTTGATGTACTCGCTTCTTTATTGGCACGCTTGTCCTTAGAACTGGTCGCAACAGAATGTGTGATCTCAATTATTTCAGTGGAGGCAAGTACTTCCTTAAACTTAGAGACCTCGAGATTTAATTTTTCCCTCCATAGGTCTTGTTGAATCTCCCACTGGAGTCCAAACCAAAACTTGGTAATCTTACTTCGCTCATCAATATCACCAATTATGTTCCACAGCTCATTAAGTTCATATACGAAATCTCAGACTATCTTGTCATTTGGTAACATTTCCATAGCTTTTCTCGCTGCTTCGACCTAAAGTTCACAGGGAAACAATAGTTGAGAAGCTCAGTGAAGAAACTCAGCAATCGCCAGTGGTAAGGGTCACCTGACACTTCATGCACATAAAACTCGTGTGCCTTTCCTGTCAGGTAATGAGAGAGTATAAATGCTTGTTTCTTTGGTGGCACTCAACCATCCTCAACATATACAGTACCTTCCATGAGAGATACACATGTAGAATGGAAGAGAATTATAAACGGGAGGTAAACATGTGCTGCCACGATCATTCATGAGATCGGTGAGGATTCCATGATGTGTGGCAGCCTATTAAATATCAAATAGGGGAAATGGAAAACATATGATAAAGGTGAGGCATAAGGCTATAGAAGCCTGTGAGTCCGTGAAGATATAGCATAGGGGCTAGGTCCATGTCATGTGCAAGCTAGTTGCACATATCATGTCACATGACCAGTCACATAATTAGGAAAAAGACTTAGATGTTTCTAAGTCATTGTGCATAGGCGCGCTAGACACTAAAGGAAGAAAAATAGAGAAAAATAGAGGAAAAATACATATCATAACATTATGATGCTCAAGCCAGGTGTATCCGAGGATGATCGCAGCAGTGCCGAGATCACTGATTTCAGCTTGAACTACTTCTTTGTGACCTTTATATTCCATATGGATCTCAGCGATATGAGTAATATCTCCTGCTCGGTTTTTGGTTCCATCGACATTAAAAACTGGGATAGGTATTGGCAACTTGTATAGCATGAGGCCTTGTCGCTTAGCCCATTGGCGATCTATAAAAATAGAGTTGACTCCACAGTCTAGCAGAGCCTGGACCTGAATAGGAGACGTGGTGTCAACATCCATGTGTTTGTCCATTACTTTGATCGGGATCTTGAGTTCCTTCTTGAGGGATACCGATCTAGTAAGGATCCGTTCAGGAAAGTTATCTCCTGGGAACAGGGAGTTGATAGAAGAAGTTGTTTTGAATTTTGAGGAATTAAGCACAGGTTGAACTGTCGAGCCTCGTAAGGAGGACCCCCCTTCTACATATGTATCCAAGAAATCAGAAAACAAAGAAACTAAACTGATTTTGTTTTTTCTTCTTTTGTAGATTGTTTTATGTTTTTAGAACTACTTATTGTGCTATCAAGAAAATCAGAACTATCAGACGTATCAAGAACAGAAAATCTATTAGTACAAGGAAAGGAAATGTTGTCCGCATTGCTATTAACACATTTGTGCCCTGTTTGAGTTACAGGCTCGGGCTTCCTAACAGATGCTTTTAGGCGCTGTCTGCCACCTATCAGAGGAGTGACACCTCGTACTGTCCCCATGTTCAAGGACTGAAGGCTTTTCCCTGCGCCTTCATCTCCGCTATGTGCATGTCAAAAAAGAAAGCTTTTGCTTCTTCAAAGTCCATGCCTGATACAATCAGTGGCTCACATGTCGAGAGTGCGTACTGAAATATGGTCAAACTGAGGTTGTTCTTAAGCTAAGGAGCTGAAGGGGAAAACCCAAGAGGATTCGATGGGAATCCCCTGGTCGCTGTATTGGTCCTTATATACTGTACAGGAGTTTGTCCATATTTATACTAGATCTAACCGATAATATGAAAGGCATGAAGAATAGGCATGCATCAAGCATTGCCATGAAATGGAAAGGAAGTAAAACATGAGGGATATACATGTAGAATAGAAGAGAATCATAAACGGGGGGTAAACATGTGCTGCCACGATCATACATGAGATCGGTGAGGATTCCATGATGTGTGGCAGCCTATTAAATATCAAATAGGGGAAATGAGAAACATACGGTAGAGGTGAGGCATAAGTCTGTGAGTCCGTGAAGACGTGACATAGGGGTTATCCATGTCACGTGCAAGCAAGTTGTACATATCATGTCACGTGACCAGTCACATGATTAGAGAAAGGACTTAGACATTTCTAAGTCGTTGAGTACAAGCGCGCTGGGCGCTAAAGGAAGAAAAATAGAGAAAAATAGAGGAAAAATACATATCGTAACAATGCCACACCAATGATCAGTTGGCATGCTTTTGGTTTGTTGCACCTGGTGACCAGAAGTAGCTGACATCTGGTGCTGGTTCGAAGTGTGGCAGTCTAAGCCACAGCGACAGTTAGGAGCCTTGTACTGTCAGACAAAGTGGCCTGACTTGCCACATTTAAAGCAATCCATTTAGAGCCATCTCCACTCCAGTTGCTTGCCCTTTTGTGCGACACCAATGCCCATTGTGTCGCCTCCACTGTTTCTATATGTTTTACCTCCACAGCTGGAGGATGAAACAACTCATAGGCTACACATGTCAAATGTGTGGTCCTGGGGTTGCTGCGTCTTCATAATCCAGTCCTTGGTCAGACCGACTCTATGACGTAGAGCTCTGAGGGAAAGGATACAAGAGTCGACTCAGCATGCTCGAGTATCTGGGAGTAGCTGAGAGGAAAATGACTCAGAAGGATTCGATAAGGAACCCCCTGGTCACTGTATGCACTCTTTATATACCATACAGGGGTTTGTATATGTTTCTACCAGATCTGCCGATAGAATGAATAACATATAGACTAGGCATGCATCAAGTATAGCCATGTAATGGAAAGGAAGTAAAACATAAGGTAAATGCATGTGGAATGGAAGGGGAAGCATGAACAGGAGGTAAACATGTGCTGCCACGATCATACATGAGATCGATGAGGATTCCATGATGTGTGGCAGCTATTAAATATCAAATAACTATGAAATGGAAAACATATGTAGGAGGTGAGGCATGAATCTAGAGTTGTCCGTGCATATGTGAAAGATAAGCATAGGGGCTAGTCCTTGTAGCACACGATCTAGTCGTATATGTCAAGTCACATGACCAGTCATGTGATCAAGAAAGAGACTTAGACGTTTCTAAGTCTTGAAAGCAAGCACGCTAGGCACTAAAGACTTAATAAATTAGAATAAATAGAAAGTAAAAGGAAAATAAATAGAGGAAAAATGCGTATCGTAACAGAGGAAGAGAAGTTTTGCACATTGTTTACCCAGGCACACCCCTGGGATGCTTTGTTACTGAACTGGTACTCAAAGAGATCAGCCCGACTTCCGATCTTTCAGACTTCTTCTAGATACTCTTCGATCGTTTCCTTTTGAGCATCTTGAAGGTAGATTTCTTTGATAATATCGGGCCAAGCTGCCCATTCCAGTAGGTAAATTGAGTGAGAATGGGAGCACTCTGATTGGAGAACTAGCGAGTGGAACCGTATGATGAACTTATCGTTCTCATTTTTCCTTGCTTGAGATTTACAAGCTGGTTCTTGACCCACTCTTTGTCAGCGAGCAGCCAGAAGTATTTTTTTGATTTTTCGGCCTAACTCATGAAGAGTAGGCCATGCGTTTTGGTTGGTGTATTTTCGGATTAGGGCTTCCACGAACCGACCAGCCATGGGCCCTTTCATTCTAGAGAGAACAGCTACACAACTATCAAAGTTGGTTGTGAGAACTGCCTGATTGGTGGTGAGCCATGTTTCGAGCTTCACTCACCATATGGAAAAGTTATTTCAGTTTCCGTCAAAGGAACCAGGATCTGTGAATATCTCAATCTTTCGACTAAGATTAGATGGTTGATTTTGCAGCATTTGAAGTACTGCGGTTACTTGCGCCAACTGCGCTTGCAGGTTGATGACTTCTTGGAGAAGGTTGGCCATTTTTTAAAGATAGCTGGGTTCGTTGTAAAGGTAATAAGGTGCGTGCCTAGGATGATTGGCTAGGGGCACCTGTGGGCGGGGGCAGCGAAGAGACGGAAGATACTCTTCTACGTGTTGGCGTGCAGGGAAACGAAGACGATTTGATGTATGCTGGGGTAGAGCTGGTGGTGGGAGGATTGGGGAGGAAGATCTGGGAGGCGGTATAGGGGTGTGAAAAATTTGGTCTTTGAGATCCACCTCGATCTCTTCTTCTTTCTTTATGTGGTGTAGAAAATCAAGTGGCTCCTGTTTAGGGACAAGCCACTCGGGAACTGGTTCTAGATCCTCAAATTTGATTTGAGGAGCGGGAGTGAAAACACGGTTGAGGTTGTGAAATTCAAGAGCTGCGGCTTGAGCCCGAGTGTCAAGAACACACTGGTGAGTTGTGTGAGTCATGTTGGAAAACTTTCTTCATCAGGCCCTTTGCTTCCTTTTGCCCTTTCGCTGTTTAGTCAATAACTGACCTGGCACAGCCCCAAAATGCTATGTATGGTAAAGCTAAATTTAACCTCTCCTAAGGCAGTACGGGCACAAGACCGCTCTTGCATACTGAGAGGGTTGCTATTCGACTAACTAAAATTAATGCACCTCACGAGAACGTGAGACGATGTCCAAATGAAGATGAAAAGGGGTTTGACAGAGGATTTAACCTCTAGGGACGGTACCCTAGTTCTCGCTCGAGAGAATCCATCGACGGGAGCCTAGACACCACAACGTCCTTTCCAAACCTCAGTGATCGGGGACTCAAGCAAAAGAAAGGGCGCGGTAATGTGCAAAGAAGTATAATGATTATGTAAAACGGCTAACGACATGAGTAGTGTCCAATGCCAGGAGAGTGGGAAAGCTTGGTTCTAGTGAGACGAGCAGCAGCACTAGGCTCTCGCAATGTCAAACATAAGAACTAAACACAAGAAAACAAATCAGTTATAGCCTGACTTGAAGGCTTGGACGATGTTATGAGTAGCATTGACTTAGAGCTTGTCAACGAGAGCACAATAAGAAGGGGAAAGACTTTAAGCTCACTCGTAGACGGATAGTCCCAAGAGAACCAAGCTGGGGTCTCTGGGCGTTGGCATTCGGTCTTATATACTAATACAGTGTTTGTATGCTATAAATAAATGATATCATCGGAATGTTCCACAACATTCCACAATGTTCCATATGACGTCAGGTGATGTCATAGTCCAGACCACTCTAGGTGTGTCTAGGTAAGAATGTTCTAGGCTAGTCTAGGCCTAGTCACATGATATCTAAATATAACAGTCCTCATTGCATGAGAGCAAGTCACATGACCACAAAAAAGAGGGAGAAAAATAGAGAAAAATAAAGGAAAAATTATACCCCATAACACACTGGGCGTTGACGTCAACTTCACTGTCAGATAAGTTCAGTGTGCTCCAATTGGTTGGGTCAACGGTTTTTCCTTTCGATGGTCCTGCCTCTTGCAAAGCATCATTACCATGACACAGCGTCTTGTTGGTGCGTATAACTTGGTTTCTTTTATCTAGAACCTCATGCTCAGATTTACTTAGCCATTTCTCAGCAGCTCGAACAACTCGTTCTTGCTCAGCATTCAGACGGCTTCCAATGTGTGCAGTATCGTTTTTTTTGCCTCGGCGACTTTTGCGCCGCACGGTATTTCATGGACGGTCTATAGCAATAAGTAACGCTCAGTGAACTGTGGAAGTCACTTATATATTGGATATATGTACCTATAGCAATAAGTAACGCTATGGTACATCAGTAAGAGTAAATCGAGTGGGGATAAATGATATCTCACCTCAGTGAACTGTGGAAGTCACTGAGGTATGTCTAGCTCTACGACGAACGGAAAATCATGGGATTACATAATATGTCACAACGTTTGACTCCAACAAAAACAAGCACTTGAATATAAAACTAGACCGTCGTGCATTGGAAATGACAATGTGATGGGGATGGTGAGCGACTAGTAACTGCAGGTGGTGGACGTAAGGAGACAAATTTCACAAGTCCGCTTGGTCATTATTGATCAGTATCATGGGAACTTGGACTTGGTGTACGAACAAGGCCGTTGATCCTCTCGTCCACCTCCAGACCCCGTGCCTACAACTTTTTGCACCTTTGCCACAAGCAACCATCTGGGACCGCTTCCGTTTCGCCATCCACCTCAAAGACTATGCATATGTATTGAGCACCCGAGTCCCTTATCGTATGCTATCATGTCAACAGTACCTGCTTAACTCATCCACCTGCGACTGACTCAACACCCAGGTTGTCCGAATCGCCACAACAGGCACCAAGTTGTATAATCGACCCTCTGAATACACTCATCGGACCTTGCAACGTGACTCCGAGAAGCTCGACTAAGTTAACTACCCGTGCTGCATAGTGTGATCAAATTTCAAGTTTCAAGGCTGTGGATCAATCTTGTGTTATCTTGAATTGTCGAAATCCTATCTTTTTGATATTATACTGTCTTCATGTATCTACTATTCATAAAGTTTTCCCTCTCTCAGGTGTATTCTTAGATTGAAGTGAATGACAAGATTGTACTCTCTCTTGTTCTGCCCTGTACTACTGCATATATTCGGCAATATCAGATTTCTGCAATTTTTGTGATGTACTACCGTATGCACGCGAGATAATTAATTGTACTAGTTCGATATATGTGTCCTTACTGAGAGCCCGCATTGCGTGGAATCGACGATGCTTTCAACATGAACGTCCTTGCGATGCAAGGTTACATGCCCAACCCCTACTAGCTAGAGTGTACGCCTGTCATTGTGGTTCTTTTCTCTGGTCGGTGCATTTTTCTTTTGCATTAGACATCTTGATGCTCAATCTTTTCGATAGGGCCATATATTGGGTGTAGCATCGCGTGATGCTCTGGCAGTGGTCCAGCTGGCACTCTAGACTCACCCGCTACCATCCTATGACGTGGACTGGCAGATCGAGTTGGCTCGACATTTTGGGGTGTTCAGAAAACTTCAATCGTCCTCGAGGAGGAGTTCTATCGAGGCTCGTTTACAACCATGGATTCTGATAGATGCCAACGGTCGACACAAAGACCACCGTTACCCCCTTCACAAGGTAGCCCGGCCACACTGTATATGACGAGACTGACGTCCAACCTCCAGGAGTTAACCATCACTACCGTCAGTCAGTCGAACAAAAGCTACGCCTCGTTTGTGATCTAATTGGATGGTTGCCATAGGGCACTCCACTACCTGGTTTGCTACCTGGTCCATCCCAAGGATATGAAGACCTTGGACCGGGTCTACAGAGGGCACTACAGCAGGCACTTGTTGAGGCGTGATGCCCCGTCGGCTGACATTGTTTTACCTTGCTGTCTCCGATCGTCAGCCGCAAGTGAAACAAGATACATATAATCGTCCCGCTTCACCGAAACCCGTCAAGTAAGTACATATTCATTCATTCATCTCAGTCTCCAAAAAAAAGGAAGAACAACAAGAAGAAAAGAAATGCCCACCACTCCAAAGCCATCCACGCCATCTCACTTTGCGCGATCCTTCTCTGCCATCCTCCGATCCCCCATGGCCGTCATGAGCTCTCACTCCCTCAAACGATCCCGTTCAGTCTCTCTCCCGCCACCCTCATCATCCCATGCCCGGCTTCCATCCGTCATCCTCCAGACGTATTCCATATCCACAGATAGCATCGTCCTCACTGCTCTTCCAGCCGCCCCCTTCTGCTGCCATGAAGATCTACTCACCATGCCTCACAGACAACTCGAAGCCGTTGTCCGGGCTCTGAACGAGCATCTGCCTCGGCGCTTGCGTATTGGCATCAAAGACGATGAGGAAGAGGCTGGCGGTGTCGCGTGGATCAGCGAGCCAGAGCTGAGAAAGCAAATCGAGGAATTGGTCGGTATAAGACCTGTCGGAGGGACGACGACGATGATGATGATGTACAGACCGTCCCATTCGTCTGTGTCTTCGTCTTCGTCGTTCGCGTCCCGCCGCCTCGACGCCCCACCGGCGCCAAAACTGACTCGCATGCGCAGCGCCGTATGGTGGGTGCCCAAAACTGCCCCTTGGGAGACAGATGATACCCACATGGACGACAGCAATATAATCGAGGATGACGAGACAGCGTTCACAGATACGAGTGTACAGTCGAGCCCGCTTGCTGCTGTGCTGTGCGAGAGGACGTATTCGAGTGGTAGTCGTAGACGGAGCAGCAATACGTTATCGAAGCTTGCTATCCTGACGGAGGAGAACGAAGGGGAGGGACAGATGAATGAGGATGTTGGAGACAAAGACAGGGTCAAGGGCAAGGAGGAGGAGGAGGAGGAGGAGGAGGAGGAAGATGCTTCTCCACGTGCGCTGAAACGTCGTCGGGTCTCGTCCGACGACGAGGGTGTAGAGAACAGGAATGTGAATCATCAAGCATTATCCCCTACTCCCGCTGCTGCCGACCCAACCTCGTCTCATATCGTGTCCACGCCCCAGGGCGCGCGTTTTCTGGAAAACATGGATGCCTCCGGATCCCCGTCAATCATCATCGACGACGATATGAATGCATCATTGGTCAGGCCAAATACAACAATGCAAGAAGTGACCAGATCCACCAACCCCGACGTCTTTGTTCCACGAGAGGACGACGACGATCACGTCCTCCCACCGCTGTCTTGCACTGCTCTCCTCCACAGATGAAGTAGTGCTCGTATCCGTCAACAGAGAGTCCAACAGCAGCGGGCCTCGTCCGCTCCACTGACACGAGCCAAGACAGTACTCAGTTCCGCCGACAAACCAAGGGAATTCGTGATTCGACTGCCGTTCACATCTAATATGACACACCCCGTCATAGCTGCACGGGACTCCTTGCCTCGCGTCCTTCGATCGCACTCACGAAAATCCACGGGCGCAACTCCTTTTTTGAATGTGGAAGAAACAGACGAGAAGAAGAAGGGTGTATTGATGCGATCGCGCTCGGAACAGCTGCCATAGGTTGAGACACCGTTCGTGACGATCCAACGACCGAGGTACCACTTCGGGAGACGAAAGTTGAAGAGGGCCAAGTCTGAGGATGAGGTACGGGTGTGAGGCAGGGGTTTTGTCTATTTTCTGTGGTTTGGGCTGAGCAGGGGACTGCATTGTCGTTTTATTTCAGTGCAAGGACCTTTGTCGTCGGTGCTGCTGATGTTATCCATGATGTCGTATTGAGCGAGTGACATCATATTTTCTTTTGTGCATGATCCCTGGCATTCTTCATCATACCCACACTCCACTGTCTGATCCATTGGTTATAACAAGGGACTCTGTGAGTCCTCCAGTCGAGTGGTAAGAGACTCTATTATGTACCTATAATAAAGGACTCTGTGAGTCCTGTAGTCTGTCAGTAAAAGAGTGTGTGTACCATAGTGAGGATATATATATGTGACAAAATCTGATAGTACTCTGAGCTTTTGATAGTCTTCCAGCTCAGAAACATAAACTCTGACATATTCTGCTCACATAATGTAGTACATTGTTGCTGTAGTATACGGCCAGCCAAGGTTGACAAATGCCTGTCTTACATGGGCCAGCTGATGGTGGGCCCACCATAGATTATTGTTGTGGCTGATGGATGGGCCTATTGCCTGATATGGTCAGTGGCTCACATTGATGTGAAGTGTGTACTGAGACTACAAGGACTGAGGTTGCTCTAGTGTAAAGGGGCTGAGAGAAAGACCCAAGAGGATTCAATGGGGAATCTCCTGGTCGCTGTATTCATCCTTATATACCTTACAAGTGTTTGTACATATGTAAACTAAATCTACCAATAAGATGAAAGGCATGAGGACTAGGCATGCATCAAGCATAGCCATGGAATGGAAGAGGAGTATAACATGTGCTGAATGCATGTAGAATGGAAGACAAAGCATGAACATGTGCTGCCACATTAAAACAGTGTGTAGGCCATGAGGTGTGGCAGCCTATTAAATATGAAATAATGGAGATGAAAAACATATGGTAAAGGTGAGGCATAAGGCTATGAAAGCCTGTGAGTCTGTGAAGAGATGACATAGGACCTAGTCCTTGCATCATACGATCTTATTGTATGTACCAAGTCATGTGACCAGTCATGTGAGTAGGAAAGAGACTTTGATGTTTCTAAGTCTTGAAAGTAAGCACGCTAGGCACTAAGGGATTAATAAATAGGGGAAAAATGCGTATTGTAACATTGCCTAGATGTCATTGTGCTCTATAGGTGGGCTGACTGTATATAATACCTGTATGTTATAGATGGGCCTACAGGCCAGGTAGCCATATAATACAGCTCAGCCAAGACATCACTGACCCATGGGTTACAAATGAGCCCATGGATTACCATGATTACTGAAATGGAGAATAGGGAGTACAATTGCATGTGATATGGTGTAGCAACAACACGGTAGCATGTATTATATGGTATGAGTGGGCTGACCAATGGTATGTATGTGGGTGCAGGGCATATGGGTGGGCCCACGCAGAGTAGGTAACACATGCTAATAGAATAGTACTACTGGTATATAATTAATAGTAGCTACTATTTCCTGTATCCTTCATATCATATAGGTGGGCCCACAGATGGTGTGCTCGTGAAATAGGGGTGGACCCATATATGTGGGTGCTTGGCATATGGGTGGGCCCATGAAGAGTAGGCAGCGCATGCTAATAAAATAGTATGACTAGCATTCATTTAATCCTAGCTAATATATTTCAATAGTACTACTGGTATGCAATTAATGGTAGCTACTATTTCCTGTATCCTTCTTACCATACGAGTCGACCCACTAACAGTGTGCCTGTGGTAGCATGGGTCAGCCCAAGTGAGTGGATCCACACACAGATCCGTGATACACGGGTGAAGTCAACCTAATGATATACATTCAAGCCATGTAGATCTGAACCCACTTTATTCTTCAGATATCTCTCATTATTCTTCTTCATATGATGCAAGTATAACATCCAATAAAAATCTCCCAGTAACAGATTTTCAACCTTCATTATATTTCATTGTATTTCATTGCACTTGATTATACTGAGCTACCATATTATGGATATTTCTCAGTCATGGAAATTACGCAGCTCAGATTTAATAGCAGAGTATATAATCGAGCAGTTCAAAGAGCTGATGTCTGCAGATTTACATGCCACCCAGCAGACAGTGCCATCAGTAGTGATTCCAAGTCGCGTGGTGTGTGATGCAAATGTGATTGTCAAGGTGATCACCTACGCATACTTTAATCCTAGTGAGTTGGTCACTCCTCAGACAGACAAGCCTAGTTGGTGCATACTGACATGCATATCAGTGAAGATACTACTTGATGCTGAGGATCTCAAAAGTACCATCAAGTAAAATGACCATTGTTACAATATGTATTTTTCCCTATTTATTTCCTTTTTCTTTCTTTTTATTCTAATTTATTAAGCTGTTAGTGCATTAGTGCGCTTGCTTTCAAGACTTAGAAACGTCTAAGTCTCTTTCCTATGCACGTGACAGGTCACATGACTTGGCACATACGATTAGATCATATGATACAAGGACTAGCCCCTATATCATTTCTTCATGGACTCACAGGCTTTTATAGCCTTATGTCTCACCTTTTCCATATGTTTTTCATCTCCGTTATTTCATATTGTTACGATATGTATTTTTCCTCTATTTTTCTCTATTTTTCTTCCTTTAGCGCCTAGCGTGCTTACACTCAATGACTTAGAAACGTCTAAGTCTTTTTCTCAATCACGTGACTGGTCATGTGATGTGATATGTGCAACTAGCTTGCACGCGACACGGACATAACCCCTATGTCACACCTTCACGGACTCACAGGCTTTCATAGCCTTATGCCTCACCATTACCGTATGTTTCCCATTTCTCCTATTTAATAGGCTGTCACACATCATGGGATCCTCACCGATCTAATGTGTGATCGTGGCAGCACATGTTATCCTCACTTTATGCTTCTCCTTCCATTCTACATATGTTTTCCTCATGTTATGATTCCTTTCCATTCCATGGCTATGCTTGATGCATGCCTGGAACATATGTCTTTCATAGTATCGGTTAGATCTAGTGTACACATGGACAAACACTAGTAGAGTATATAAGATTCAATGGAGCGACCAGAGGACTCCATCGAATCCTCTTGGGTCTTATACCAGTGTCTCAATCCACAGAGCGACCTTGGTTTACTTCTCTTCAGTATGCACTCCACGACAATGTGAGCCGCTGATGTTTCATTAGGATTCGATCATGAACTAACCAACTTTGCTCGTGACGCTTGCTGGTCAAGACCACCGCAAGCACAAAGTAAACGCTTTTGAAGTATTTGAAGTAACGCTCACGGACTGACGCTAGTGACACCGGCCAGTGTCATCATCTCACAGATCTACGCCCACGTACCCCGTCTCTTACGAAGAGGAGCGCAGAGAGTACATCACACCATCCATCGAGCACTCGACGTTGCCAACAGAAGAGCAACGAGCAGAGCAGCAGGAGTGGTTCGAAGAAGAGCTCGGGCTCAACTCACTCGCTACAGACATCGCAGAGGACCAGGCCACCCTCGTCCCCTCTCAATCATCTCACTTCCCTTCGCGCTCACCTTCGGTAGATCCGAACGACGTACCACCCGCCGCCTACCCCCAGTTGCCGACTTTTATCAATCGGCTCTTCGTTCCCGAAGTCTTAGTGGACAAATACGTACGCCAGGTAGAGGCAGGTCTCATTGAAGAAGGAGAGGGACCACGAAGAGCAGAAGAAGCTAGGGCTAGGTACCATACACCTACCCCATTCCCCGCACCACGCCCACGAAGGGCCAGATGTACTTACTTTCCCGTTGATCCCGCACACGTACGCCGGGACTATCACGACGAATTCCTCCCCGACTTTTTACGCCCACGTCTACGTCTTCGTCGCGTCCTTAACGAAGTAAGGCGCCGTCCTCACGTACTTACCACCGACCCCTTGATCTATGATCAAGAGTTACAATACTTCATTTAAACTTTTCTACGTACAAATTTTCTTAAATCAAAATGTCACAAGCCGTCTTTGATATCTTGGACGATGCCCAGGCAAACTGGGAAGATAAGATCGCCGCTGCTAGACAGGGCATGTTCGACCAAAGTCGAATAATAAACCAACTCAACAATAGGATCGCCGCTCTGGAACGAGCAGGTGCAGCAGGAGGCTCAGCCTCAACTTCGACGAGCACGGGGGGAGCGTACTCGAAGAAGATAGAAGTTTTCAACGACCCAGGTGAATATGATGGGTCAAAAGCAAAGTTCGAAGAGTGGTGGGCCAAGATGCGGGCTTGGCTGAACATTAACTCACACGCAATCACGCTGGGCTCACACGAGGCAGTCCTGGCCGTCCTCTCCCGTTTGAAAGGGCCAAAAGCAGGTCCCTTTGCTCAAACGCGGATCATTAAGGGGGACACGTACACATGGGCCCTGATGGTGGCGGAGATTGAAGGTCTCTTCCGTTCCACCAATCAGGTTGATTGGGCACGTAGTCAGCTAAAGGGGCTGCTACAAAACAAGATGTCTACAGACGATTTCATCGTCAAATTTGAAGCGCTTTACTAGCAGGCTGCGATAGACGAATCGCATGCTATCTTCATGCTGGAAAACAACGTCAGAAGGAGCATTATTGCTCAAATCTTTAAAGAAGGCAAACGTAAGGCAAAGGTAGCCGAATACATTGCCGAAATTAGACGCGTCGGGACCGCTCAAGAGTCCCTTGATTTCATAATGGGTGCCACTACCCGGAGAACGTCTCAGGCACGTGGCGACCCTAACGCAATGCAAATCGATGCCGCCCAAAGAGGGTCGTCATCAAAATTATCATGTTACAATTGTGGTGGTCCACATGGGGTAAAGAACTGCCCCAAGCCACGCAACCAATGTCCCTCTTGCAAATGGCTGGGGGGCAAACATAAGAAAGAATGTCGCGGCGGCCGCCAAGTGCGCGTCGTCGAACCGATTAGAGAAGAGCCCAAAAGGGAAGCCCCACGGGGTAACGATCCTTTTGCGACTATCCGCAATATGTCCTATGACGAAATGAGGGCATACTTTTGGGACATGAAGGATGTCCACGACAAGGGAAAAGGACGTGCTGCATGAACGAACTGGGTGTTCGTGCGGTCACATTTGATGAATATTTATCCAACCGCTTCTCCGTCCTTGAGGTCGAAGAACCTAGGGAAAGCACGGATGAGTCGGACGATGTTTTATTTTCTCAATGCCAAACTGGGTCCTCTTCTGTGAAGGGGCTCGGCCGGGGCTTCAAACCGGTACTTAATTCAGTTTCAACAAAATCACAAAAAAATATGTCAGACGAAGAAATCCCAGATGACTTTTTCTTGAGAACGCTCAACATGGAGAAGGAGATCTTAATGAAGATCAAAGTTGCATCCTCCCATGATAAGAAGAATTATGTTGCCGCTGACGCATTACTTGATTGCGGCGCTAATGTTATTTTCATTGACAAGAAGTGGGCTATGAGTCAAAAGCTACCGCTCACTCTCTTACGCAACCCCATTCCCGTATTTAACGTTGACGGATCAAAGAACTCGGCTGGAAATGTCACACACTCCACCGAGCTAATTATAGACTATGAAGGACACAGGGAACACGTTACCGCAGAGGTTACGGATCTCGGACGTAATCAGATCATCCTCGGATACACGTGGTTGAAGAAGCACAATCCTGAAATAGATTGGGCAAAGGGCGAAGTAAAGATGACGCGATGCCCCTGAAGTTGCCATCTATTAAGGGAAAAGAGTGTTTTCCTTCGTGTTCTAGAGAAAGAAGAAGAAGAGGCTGCTTATCATGTCTACGCTATACGGGCTAGCATTGAAGCGCCTAAGAAAACAGAAAAGACTATTGAAGAAATGGTGCCTAGTGCATACCATCAATATTACGGACGGTTCTCAAAAGGAGAATCTGAACGCATGCCAATCAGAAAACCATGGGATCACACTATTGACTTGAAGGATACATTCGTTCCTAAGAAAGGAAGAATGATTCCCCTCTCAGTAGAAGAGCAGAAAGAAGTTTCTGGCTTCATTGATGAACAACTGAGGAAGGGTTACATACGACCTTCAAAGTCCCCTCAAACTTCCCCTGTTTTCTTCGTGCCAAAGAAGGAAGGCACCAAACGCATGGCTCAAGATTATCGTTATCTAAATGAGCACACCGTCAAGAATAATTATCCGCTCCCGCTGATTTCCCAATTAGTGGATAAGCTAAAAGGAGCTAAGTTATTTACGAAGATGGATCTACGATGGGGATACAACAACATTCGCATCAAGGAAGGTGATGAGTGGAAAGCTGCCTTCGTATGCTTTCACGGTGCCTATGAACCCCTCGTTATGTTTTTCGGGTTATGCAATTCACCTGCCACGTTCCAAGCAATGATGAATGAAATCTTTGCCAATATGGATGACATAGTGGTGGTCTATATTGATGACCTATTAATATTTACCAAAACCGATGACGTCAAGGAACACGAAAAGATCGTTAAAGAAGTCCTACATCGATTGGAAGAAAATGATTTATTTATCAAACCAGAAAAGTGTACCTTCACGGTACCAGAAGTAGAATTCCTCGGCATGATAGTCAGCCGGGATGGAATTAAGATGGACAACTCCAAGGTTAAGGCTATTCTAGAATGGCCTGCGCCGAAGAATGTAAAGGGAGTTAGGAGTTTCCTCGGACTCGTCAATTTCTACCGAAGGTTCATCCAAGGCTATGCCCAAGTGGCTAGACCCCTAAATGATCTAACAAAGAAGGATACACCCTTCGTGTGGAAAGAAGCACAACAAGAAGCATTTGATATGCTAAAGAAGAAGTTTACGTCTGCCCCTATACTATCCTTTTCAGATGAAGAAAGTCGCTTCCGTCTTGAATGTGATGCCTCAGACTTTGCAACAGGCGGAGTCTTATCTATTGAAAAAGATGGCTTATGGCATCCAGTTGCCTACGCCTCACGATCCATGACTCCTGAAGAGAGGAATTATCCCATTGCTGATAAAGAGATGCTCAGCATGATTCAGGCTCTCAAAGCATGGAGACATTATTTAGAAGGTGCCAAGTATGAATTTGAAATCTGGAATGATCGCAAGAATCTCCAGTATTTCATGAAGGCACAAAACCTTAACCGTCGCCAAGCGTGATGGGCACAATATCTATCTCGGTTCAACTTTAAACTCATCCATAAAGCTGGAACCTCGATGGGGAAAGCCGATGCCTTATCTAGACGAGAAGATCACATGATCGGCATCGAGGATGATAACAAAGGAGTAACCATATTGACGCCGGAGAAGATTAGGGCGACCATCTTGATCTCCGATGAAGGCGATAAGATTAAACAACAGGTTCTTGACGCAATGCACAAGCTGAAAGAATCAGAAGTCCAGACGTTACGCGAGAAGTTCCACATTCATGATGACAGTGATGGAATTCTCTATGATGAAAAGATGAAGATGTCCCACGGTCCTATGCTCCAAGAATGGGCTTCGAGCAACACGTGTCTAAGGCACCAGCTGCTGACGACTTTGCCGAAGAAATGGCCAAGACTTTGAAAGATGCTGAAGCTAATTTATTAGATGCTCAGAAGCGAATGAAAGCGCAAGCTGATAAGCACAGATCAGTTGCCCCTGAATACATCATTGGGGATAGGGTCTGGCTCAGCACAAGTAATCTGCGCCTGCCAAGAGCTTCACGTAAATTAACCGAACGATGGATCGGTCCCTATGAGGTCACCAAATTGGTTGGCTCTAATGCGTTGACGCTTAAGTTACCAAAATCTATGCGTATTCACCCTACGGTTAACATTTCACGGGTCAAGCCTTACAAAGAGCGCTTGCCTGGGCAACCGGTTATTGCCCCTGGACCCATTGAAGTTACTGAGGGTCGTGATGAAGAATACGAAGTAGATTATATGGTCGAATCTCGGAAAAGGGGTAACCGCCTCGAATACTTAGTCCACTGGAGGGGCTATACTGATGAAGATAGAACGTGAGAACCCGCTGGCAATTTGGCCAATGCTTCCGATGCGGTTGCAGCCTTTCATCGGGCAAATCCCTCGGCTCCTCGTAAGCTGCGAATGGCTTACTTGGATTTCCTATCATTATTCCAACCGTTCGAGAATTTCACGGTTTCTATGCCTCGCGACACTCCCTTTGATCGCCTGGAAGTCGATCCTTAGGAGGGGGGTAGTGTTACGATATGTATTTTTCCTCTATTTTTCTCTATTTTTCTTTTTTTAGCGCCTAGCGCGCTTATACTCAACGACTTAGAAACGTCTAAGTCTTTTTCTAGATCACGTGACTGGTCACGTGACGTGATATGTGCAACTAGCTTGCACGCGACACGGACATAACCCCTATGTCACACCTTCACGGACTCACAGGCTTTCATAGCCTTATGCCTCACCATTACCGTATGTTTCCCATTTCTCCTATTTAATAGGCTGTCACACATCATGGGATCCTCACCGATCTAATGTGTGATCGTGGCAGCACATGTTATCCTCACTTTATGCTTCTCCTTCCATTCTACATATGTTTTCCTCATGTTATGATTCCTTTCCATTCCATGGCTATGCTTGATGCATGCCTGGAACATATGTCTTTCATAGTATCGGTTAGATCTAGTGTACACATGGACAAACACTAGTAGAGTATATAAGATTCAATGGAGCGACCAGAGGACTCCATCGAATCCTCTTGAGTCTTATACCAGTGTCTCAATCCACAGAGCGACCTTGGTTTACTTCTCTTCAGTACACACTCCACAACAATGTGAGCCGCTGATGTTTCACTTTCCTTCAGAGCTCTACGTCATAGAGTTGGTCTGACCATGGACTGGATTATGTGAAGCGCAAGCAACCCCAGGATCAAGCACTTGACGTGTAGTCTCAGAGTTGTTTCACTAGGATTCGATCCCCATTACTGGCTTTGCTTGCATTGGGTTACTAAATTCCTTTTACCTTTTACACGACATACATTTCAGAAGGTCTCTGCTACAATGGTAGTAGAACGTCCACGAACTCCAAGTCAAGAAGAACTCTACAACGGTAGTCAAGAAGGCACGCTGCAAATGGTAGTGTTTGCCAGCCGTACTCTGCCTCTCAAGAAAGTGAGCGCAGAAGGTACAAGAGTATAGTTCGGAGGACAGCCGGTGTCGTTTGCTGGTCTAGAGTGACGAGCAGGTCAGGGGGCATGTTGATCCAAATGTGGACCATGCTACGCCTTTAACGAAACAGAAGAAGATGAAAGGAGTTGGATAAGTCACCCCACCCTTTCTCTGTTCAAACTTACGATCGCGACGATGGTCGCATACTTTCATTTGAAGATTACAGAAGTCCTGATGTGGAAACTCTGGAAGTTATGGCATTAGAAGTTTGGCTTGCTACAATGGTGGCATAGTCAAAAGAAAATAAGAAGTGTGCCGCAATGCACGATAAAAACTATGAACGACGATGAAACGTGTTGCAATGCACAGCAAAACTACGAAGGTTGTGGGAGACCTTAAAACCCTCAATGTGAAGACGACCAATGCCGACGCACTAACTGGCTAGGTCAAAAGACGATGTTGTGGGTCAACTCAAACCCTCAAATCATGGAAACAAGGCAAGGCACTTGCAAGGATGAAGAAATATCAAGCAAGTGAAATGAATTACGAAACTCTCAATGGATATAGACCGCGATGTCTAAAAACTACACGGTAATTTGCACATGGCAAGGAGGCATTGATAAAGTTTCAGTGTCATCATCATTACGGACCTTCGTACCTAAAAGTTAGGTCATGGAGCAGGGATTATTTCCCCTGACGAAGAAGCATGTCGGAATGCATGATAAAAACTACCAAGAAGAAAAGAATGATGACAATGGTCTCATTCATGAAGAAGCGGAAAGTCCATCTCATTGTTGGAAGAAAGAAAACGTTTACAAAAGAAGAAGATGATGAAGATTCAAAAATGTTGAAATCTTTTCGGACGCTACATCTATGAAGAAAAGAAGAAAAAGAACATAACGCTAAAAAGGAGAATGCTCCTAAAGCGGTAAAGCTTCGACGAATCACGGCTGATGCCTCACAGATGTCACAGAGGAATAAAAGCCAAATCGCTTGATCGATCTGGGTGATCAAGTGATTGATGAGAAGTTACTTATGCAGATTGGCCTATGCAGCTGGTCTTTCGTCTTCTGTAGTTGAAGCCTGCAGAGGATGGAAGAGTAGTCATTATATAGATTTCATGTATCTAGCCGATCTGGGTCCTCTTCTGTGAAGGGGCTCGGCCGGAGCTTCAAACCGGTACTTAATTCAGTTTCACCAAAAACACAAAAAAATATGTCAGATGAAGAAATCCCAGATGACTTTTTCTTGAGAACGCTCAACATGGAGAAGGAGATCTTAATGAAGATCAAAGTAGCATCCTCCCATGATAAGAAGAATTACGTCGCTGCTGACGCACTACTCGATTGCGGAGCTAATGTTATTTTCATTGACAAGAAGTGGACTATGAGTCAAAAGCTACCGCTCACTCTCTTACGCAATCCCATTCCCGTATTTAACGTTGACGGATCAAAGAACTCGGCTGGAAATGTCACACACTCCACCGAGCTAATTATAGACTATGAAGGACACAGGGAACACATTACCGCAGAGGTTACGGATCTAGGGCGTAATCAGATCATCCTCAGGTACACGTGGTTAAAGAAGCACAATCCTGAGATAGATTGGGCAAAGGGCGAAGTAAAGATGACGCAATGCCCCAGAAGTTGCCATCTATTAAAGGAGAAAAGTGTTTTTCTTCGTGTTCTAGAGAAAGAAGAAGAAGAGGCTGCTTATCATGCCTACGCTATACGAGCTAGCATTGAAGCGCCTAAGAAAACAGAAAAGACTATTGAAGAGATGGTGCCTAGTGCATACAATCAATATTACGGATGGTTCTCAAAAGGAGAATCTGAACACATGCCAATTAGAAAACCATGGGATCACGCAATTGACTTGAAGGATACATTGGTTCCTAAGAAAGGAAGAATGATTCCCCTCTCAGTAGAAGAACAGAAAGAAGTTTCTAGTTTCATTGATGAACAACTGAGGAAGGGTTATATATGACCTTCAAAGTCTCCACAGACGTCCCCTGTTTTCTTCGTGCCAAAGAAGGAAGGCACCAAATGCATGGTTCAAGATTATCGTTATCTAAATGAGCACACCGTCAAGAATAATTATCTGCTCCCCCTGATTTCCCAATTAGTGGATAAGCTAAAAGGAGCTAAGTTATTTACAAAAATGGATCTACAATGGGGATATAACAACATTCGCATCAAGGAAGGTGATGAGTGGAAAGCTGCCTTCGTATGCTTTCACGGTGCCTATGAACCCCTCGTTATGTTTTTCGGGTTATGCAATTCACCTGCCACGTTCCAAGCAATGATGAATGAAATCTTTGCCGATATGGATGACGTAGTGGTGGTCTATATTGATGACCTATTAATATTCACTAAAATCGATGACGTCAAGGAACACGAAAAGATCGTTAAAGAAGTCCTACGTTGATTGGAAGAAAATGATCTATTTATCAAGCCAGAAAAGTGTACCTTTACGGTACCAGAAGTAGAATTCCTCGGTATGATAGTCAGCCAAGATGGAATTAAGATGGATGACTGCAAGGTTAAGGCTATTCTAGAATGGCCTGCGCCGAAGAATGTAAAGGGAGTTAGGAGTTTCCTCGGACTCGCCAATTTCTACCGAAGGTTCATCCAAGGCTATGCCCAAGTGGCTAGACTCTTAAATGATCTAACAAAGAAGGATACACCCTTCGTATGGAAAGAAGCACAACAAGAAGTATTTGATATGCTAAAGAAGAAGTTTACGTCTGCCCCTATACTATCCTTTTCAGATGAAGAAAGTCGCTTCCGTCTTGAATGTGATGCCTCAGACTTTGCAACAGGCGGAGTCTTATCTATTGAAAAAGATGGCTTATGGCATCCAGTTGCCTACGCCTCACAATCCATGACTCCTGAAGAGAGGAATTATCCCATTGCTGATAAAGAGATGCTCAGCATGATTCAGGCTCTCAAAGCATGGAGACATTATTTAGAAGGTGCCAAGTATGAATTTGAAATCTGGAACGATCACAAGAATCTCCAGTATTTCATGAAGGCACAAGATCTTAACCGTCGCCAAGCGCGATGGGCACAATATCTATCTCGGTTCAACTTTAAACTCATCCATAAAGCTGGAACCTCAATGGGGAAAGCCGATGCCTTATCTAGACGAGAAGATCACATGATCGACATCGAGGATGATAACAAAGGAGTAACTATATTAACACCGGAGAAGATTAGGGCGACTATCTTGATCTCCAATGAAGGCGATAAGATTAAACAACAGGTTCTTGACGCAATGCACAAGCTGAAAGAATCAGAAGTTCAAATGTTACGCGAGAAGTTCCACATTCATGATGACAGTGATGGAATTCTCTATGATGAAAAGATGAGAATGTATGTGCCTGACAACGAAGGTCTATGACAATCTATTATCACACTACACCATGACACTCCGGTTGCTGGACATCCAGGAGTTGAGAAGACGATAGACTTGCTGCAACGCAGCTACACTTGGCCGTTGATGTCACAACAGGTCAAAAATTATGTTTCCCGTTGCGATAGATGCGCACGTATGAAAGGGAGCAATCAGCCTCCCGCTGGAAAGTTACATCCCTTGGAAGTTCCTACTACCCCTTGGGAAGACATATCAGCAGACTTCATTACAGATCTGTCTGATTCAAATGGATTTGACTTCATCCTTGTGATGATGGACAGGTTTTCCAAAGAAGTTGAATTCATTCCATGTTTAAAGACAACGACAGCCCTTGACACGGCTCGTCTATATTTAACCAACGTGTGGAAGGCACATGGCCTACCCTGCACTATCATATCTGATCGTGGACCGCAATTTGCCGCGGAAGTAATGCGTGCATTATGCCAACGATTGGGTATAACCCCTAAATTATCCACTGCATATCATCCGCAGACAGATGGTCAGATGGAACGAATGAACAGGGACTTGGAACAGTACCTTCATTTATTCTGTGCAGAAAAAGAAGCAGAATGGGCTGACTGGCTTGCCATCGCTCAATTCTCTTACAATACGAAGAAGCAGGCTTCTACAAAGAAGACCCCTTTCGAAGTCACACAGTCTTATGCTCCAAGAATGGGCTTTGAGCAACATGTATCTAAGGCACCAGCTGCTGACGACTTTGCCGAAGAAATGGCCAAGACTTTGAAAGATGCAGAAGCTAATTTATTAGATGCTCAGAAGCGAATGAAAGCGCGAGCTGATAAGCACAGATCAGTTGCCCCTGAATATGTCATTGAGGATAGGGTCTGGCTCAGCACAAGTAATCTGCGCCTGCTGAGAGCTTCACGTAAATTAACCGAACGATGGATCGGTCCCTATGAGGTCACCAAATTGGTTGGCTCTAATGCGTTGACGCTTAAGTTACCAAAATCTATGCGTATTCACCCTATGGTTATGGAGAATACGAAGTAGATTATGTGGTTGAATCTCGGAAACGAGGTAGCCGACTCGAATACTTAGTCCACTGGAAGGGCTATACAGATGAAGATAGAACGTGGGAACCCGCTGGCAATTTGGCCAATGCTTCCGATGCGGTTGCAGCCTTTCATCGGGCAAATCCCTCGGCTCCTTGTAAGCTACATATGGCTTACTTGGATTTCTTATCATTATTCCAGCCGTTTGAAAATTTGACAGTCTCTGTGCCATGCGACACTCTCTTTGATCGCCTGGAAGTCGATCCTTAGGAGGGGGGTAGTGTTATGATATGTATTTTTCCTCTATTTTTCTCTATTTTTCTTCCTTTAGCGCCTAGCACGCTTACACTCAATGACTTAGAAATGTCTAAGTCTTTTTCTCAATCACATGACTGGTCACGTGACGTGATATGTGCAACTAGCTTGCACGCGACACGGACAAACCCCTATGTCTACTCTTCACGGACTCACAGGCTTTCATAGCCTTATGCCTTGCCTTTACCGTATGTTTCCCATTTCATAGTTATTTGATATTTAATAGCTGCCACACATCATGGGATCCTCACCGATCTAATGTATGATTGTGGCAGCACATGTTATCCTCATTTCATGCTTCTCCTTCCATTCTACATATGTTTCCCTCATGTTATGATTCCTTTCCATTCCATGGCTATGCTTGATGGATGCCTGGTACATATGTCTTTCATATTATCGGTTAGATCTAGTGTAAATATGGACAAACCCCTGTACAGTATATAAGGACCAATACAGCGACCAGGGGATTCTCATCGAATCCTCTTGGGTTTTACTGTTACGCGTCGAGCGGAACATGATGGAAAAACAAACCAAACCAAAAGAGATGACCCTTGACGTGGGTCACTCGGAGTCTGCTAGACCCGTTAAGTCCTACCACCCTTATCTAGCAGCTAAGGCCAAGGGCTTTCCTGGTAGAACCACGAATATATTGAACTAAGGAAATACAGGCTGGGACATAGCTACTTATATACCCTAGTATGTGTGCACGGACCATGATCCGTGCCCCTCTGAGGTGAGCACCCTAAGTACTATATATGTAAGTCCCTACCTAGTAAGGTATAACTCTAGACCTCCAAGGTCATGGTCGTAAGTCTAGGTCGGTCCTAGACTACTTAGCTACTGATAAGATGAACGCTCACCGATAAGATAAGCGCCACCTGATAAGATAAGATAAAAGAAAATAAAAGAAAGTTAGACGCTAATGAGCGCCAACGAGAAGCGCCTTGAGCGCTAGTGGCACTTTCGTCTCATTTACCTCCTTCAGCCCCTCTGCTAAGAGAGCAACCTCAGTCGATTAACTTCAGTACGCACTCGCGCATCATGTGAGCCACTGATTGTATCAGCAAGCATCGTGAGCAAAGTCAGTAAATAGTAATCGAATCCTAATGATACGGTCAGCAGCTCACATTGGTTATGAGTATGTACTGAGACTATGGTACTGAGGTTGCTCTTAGCTTTAGAGGAGCTGAGAGATAAAGACTCAGGAGGGTTCGATGGGGAATCTCCTGGTCACTGTATTCAGTCCTTATATACTCTATAGGGGTTTGTACATGTATACACTAAATCTAATGATAAGATGAAAGGCATGGGATGTGTGAAACTGAATTAAGTACCAGTTTGAAGCCCTAGCCAAGCCCCTTCACAGAAGAGGACCCAGTTTGGCATTGAGAAAATGAAATAACATCTGACTCATCTGTGCTTTTCCTAGGTTCTTCAACCTCAAGGACGGAGAAGTGGTTGGATAAATACTTGTCAAATGTGACCGCACGAACACCCAGTTTGTTCATGCGACATGCCCTTTTTCCTTGTCATGGACATCTTTCATGTCCCAAAAATATGCCCTTATTTTATCATAGAACATATTGTGTATTGCTACAAAAGGATCATTGCCATGTGGGACTTCCCTTTTGAGCTCTTCTTATACTGGTTTGACGACTCGCATATGTCAGATGAAGAAATTTCAGATGAATTTTTCTTAAGAACGCTCAACATGGAGAAGGAGATCTTAATGCAGATCAAAGTTGCATCCTCTCATGATAAGAAGGCTTAAGTCGCTGCTGATGCATTACTTGATTGTGGCACTAATGTTATTTTCATTGACAAGAAGTGGGCCACAAGCCAAAAGTTACCGCTCACTCTTTTATGCAATTCCATTTCCGTATTTAATGTTGATGGATCAAAGAACTTGGCTGGAAATGTCACACACTCCACCGAGCTAATTATAGACTATGAAGGACACAGGGAATGCGTTACTACAGAGGTTACGGATCTAGGACATAATCAGATCATCCTCGGATACACGTGGTTGAAGAAGCACAATCCTGAAATAGATTGGGCCAAGGACGAAGTAAAGATGACACGATGGCCCAGAAGTTGCCATCTATTAAGGGAAAAGAGTGTATTCCTTCATGTTCTGGAAAAAGAAGAAGAAGAGGCTGCTTAGCATGCCTACGCTATACGAGCTAGCATTGAAGCACCTAAGAAAATAGAAAAGACAGTTGAAGAGATTCTGGAATGGCCTGCACCAAAGAATATGAAGTGAGTTAGGAGTTTTCTCGGACTTGCCAATTTCTACCGAAGGTTCATCCAAGACTATGCCCAAGTGGCTAGACCCTTAAATGATCTGACAAAGAAGGATACGCCCTTCGTGTGAAAAGAAGCACAACAAGAAGCATTTGATATGCTTAAGAAGAAGTTTACGTCTGCTTCTATTCTTTCCTATCCTGATGAAGATAGTCGCTTCCATCTTGAATGTGATGTCTCAGACTTTGCAACAGATGGAGTCTTATCTATTGAAAAGGATGGCTTATGGTACTCAGTTGCCTATGCCTCACGATCCATGACCCTTCAATTGCTGATAAAGAGATGCTCAGCATGATTCAGGCTCTCAAAGCATGGAGACACTATTTAGAAGGTGCCAAGTATGAGTTTGAAATCTGGAATGATCACAAGAATCTCCAGTATTTCATGAAGGCACAGGATCTTAACTGTTGTCAAGCGCAATAGGCACAATATTTATCTCGGTTCAACTTTAAACTCATCCACAAAGCTGGAACCTCAATGGGAAAAGCTGATGCCTTATCTAGACGAGAAGATCACATGATTGGCATTGAGAATGACAATAAAGGAGTAACCGTATTGATGTCAGAGAAGATTAGGGCGACCATCTTGATCTCTGATGAAGGCAATAAGATCAAACAATAGGTTCTTGATGCTATGCATAAGCTAGAAGAATCAGAAGTCCAGAAGATATGTGAGAAGTTCCACATCTGTTACAGGGTATAATTTTTCATCTATTTTTCACTCTTTTTCTTTCTCTTTTTACAGTCACGTGACTTACATCACGTGCTTATTTAATCATGTGACTTTCTCACGTGCAACGAGGACTCTTTATTTAGATATCACGTGACTAGAGCCTAGATTGGCCTAGAACATTCTATTCTAGACTTACCTAGAACCGGTCTGGACCATGACATCACCTGACGTCATAGAACATCGTGGAATGTTGTGGAACATTCCGATGATATCATTTATTTGTTCGTACAAACACTAGCAGTGTATATAGTCTGCAATGCAAATACCCCAGAGTCCCAGCTTGGTTCTCTTGGGGCTACCTGTCCACAAGCGAACATAAGTATTCCCCTCATCATCCTACTCATCGTCGAGGAGTATAACTCGACGCTTTACCTCTTCACTCTATCACGTCTTCAGGTCAGATGCAAACTGATCTGTTTTCTCTGCAAAGTTTTAGTGTTGGCATTGTGAAAGGTTTTTGACCATCGCTCGTCTCATTAGAACCAAGCTACCCACTTTCCCGGCGTCAGCACTACTCGTGCCTTTGCTGTTACATACACCATACTCTTCGCTGTGCATTACCACGCCCTTTCATTTGTTTTAGTCCCCAACCGTTGAGGTTCGGGAAGGACGTTGTGCTGTATAGGGCCCCGTCGACGGATTCTCGAGAGAGAGAACTAGGGTTACTTCCCTAGAGGTTAAATCCCCCGTCAAACCCCTTTTGCTTTCATTTGAGCATTGTCCCATGTCCTCATAAGGCGCATTCTTTGTAGTCGTTACCTTAGCAACCCTCCCTACATGAAAGAGTGGTCTTGTGCCCTTGTAGTCTTAGGAGCAGTTTATATCAAACATTACCAGTAGTACTTTGGGGCTGTGCCAGGTCGGATATTGACTTGACAGCGAAAGGGAAAAAAGGAAGTCAAAGGCCCTGACGAAGAAGCTTTTCAACGTGGCTTGTACTACTCGCCAGCGTGTTCTCGACACTAGGGCTCAAGCAGCAGCCCTCCAATTTCATCACCTCAACCGCACTTTCACCTCCGCCCCACAAATCAAATTCAAAGATCTAGAACCCACTTCTGAGTGGCTGATCCCCAAACAGGAACCAATAGATTTTCTTCACTGCATAAAGAAAGAAGAGGAACTTGAGACAGATCTCAAAAATCAAATCTTTCACACACCTACACCGCCTCCTCGTTCCCCTTCTCCTATTCCAGCCCTACCCCGGCGAACATCAAATCGCCTTCGCTTCCCTGCACGCCGTCACGTGCAAGAATACCTTCCATCTCTTCGCCGCCCCCGCCCACAGGTGCCTCTGGCAAATCGCCCACAACACGCACCTTATTACTTATATAACGAACCCAGTTATTTTTAAATAATGACCGATCTCCAGCAAGAAGTCGCCAACCTACAGGCGCAATTACAACAAGTCACTGAAGCGTTACAAACGCTACAAAATCAACCATCCAACATCAGCCGAAAGGTTGAAATATTCGCAGACCCCGGAACCTTTGATGGGAACCGGAAAAATTTCTCTGTCTGGTGGGTCAAGCTAGAAACTTGGCTTACCGTAAATGCGGCGGTCTTCACAACCAATTTCGATGGTTGTATAGCCGTCCTCTCTCGTATGAAGGGGCTCATAGCCGGTCGGTTCACTGAAGCCCTAATTCGCAAATACACCGACCAAAACTCTTGGCCGACACTTCATGTGTTGGGACAAGAAATAAAGAAATATTTCCACCCCCTAGGTGATAGAGAATGGGCCATGAACCAGCTCGTTCATCTAAAACAAGGAAAAATGAGAACTGACGAATTCGTCGTACGGTTCCATTCACTGGTTCTTCAATCAGATTGCGAAGATTCACACGCAATCTATCTACTGGAACGGGCAACACGGCCCGATATAATCAAAGAGATCTATCTCCAAGGAACCTAGGAGGAAGACATCGAAGCATACCTTGGCAAGGTATGATGGATCGGAAGTCGAGCCGATCTCTTTGAATATCAATTCGGTAGACAAGGAACCCAGGGGCGTGCCTGGGTCAACAACGTGCAAAACAACTCATCCTCCAGCCGTGGAGGTAAAACATACAGTACCAGTGGAGGTGACGCGATGGACATCAGCGTCGCACAGAAGGGCAAGCAACCGGAGCAGAGACGGCTCCAGATGGATTTCTATAAATGTGGCAAGTCAGGTCACTTTGCCTGACAGTGCAAGGCATCAAACTGTCGTTGTGGCTCGGACCGTCACACCACAGACTGGTACAGGCAGCCAGCAAACAACGGTCGCCAAGTGCAGCAAACAGAAAGCATGCCAACTGATCACTGGCATGGCATGGACTTTGAAGAAGCGAAAGCCTTCTTCTTCGACATGCACACCACGGAGATGAAGGCGCAGGGAAAAGCCTCCGGCCCTTGAACATGGGGACAGTTCAGGGTGCCACATCTCTGGCAGGCGGCAGACAGCGCCCAAAAGCATCTGTCAGGAAGCCCGAGCCTGTAGCTCAAACAGGGCAAAATAAATGTGTTAATGACAATGTATCTTTTTCTTGTAAAAATAGGTTTTCCTGTCTTGATGTTTTTGATACTTCTGATTTTCTTGATAGCACAATAAGTAGTTCTAAAAATACAAAAGAATCCACAAAAGTAGAAAATACAAAACAATCACAAAAAAATAGTTTAGTTTCTTTGTTTTCTGATTTCTTGGATACGTACGTAGAAGGGGGGTCCTCATTATGAGGCTCAGCGGCTCAACCCGTGCTTAATTTCCCGAAACCCAAAATAACTTCTTCTATCAACTCCCTGTCCCCTGGAGATGATTTCCCTGAATGGATAGTTACTAGATCGGTCTCTCTTAAAAAGGAACTTAAGATTCCGATCGAAGTACTGGACAAACACGTAGATGTTGACACCGTGTCCCCTATCCAAGTTCAAGCTCTACTTGATAGTGGAGCCAATTCTATCTTTATCGATCGTCAATGGGCTAAGCGACAAGGCATTATGCTACACAAACTGCCAATACCTGTTACGATATGTATTTTTCTTTCCTTTTCTTTTCTTTTCCTCTATTTTTCTTTCTTTAGCGCCTAGCACGCTTATACTCACGACTTAGAAACGTCTAAGTCTTTTCCTACTCACGTGACAGGTCACGTGACATGATATGTGCAACTAGCTTGCACGCAACACGGACAACTCCTATGTCACACCTTCACGGACTCACAGGCTTTAATAGCCTCATGCCTTACCTTTACCGTACGTTTCTCATTTCCGCTATTTCATATTTAATAAGCTGCCACACCTCATGGTGTACATACCGTTTTAATGTGGCAGCGCATGTTATGCTTCTACTTCCATTTTACACATGTTCTCCTCATGCTATGGTTCTTCTTCCATTCCATGGCGATGCTTGATGCATGCCTGTTCCATATGTTTTCCCACCTTATCAGTAGATAAGGACACTACATGTACAAACAGATGTATGGTATATAAGGATCAATGAAGCGACCAGAGGACTCCATCGAATCCTCTTGGGTATTCCTCATTCAGTCCCTCTGAATAACGAACCATCCATAAGTCGAATAACCTCAGTACGCCCTCCACATCATGTGAGCCGCTGAATGTTTCAATACCTATCCCAGTCTTTAATGTCGATGGAACCAAGAACCGAGCAGGAGATATTACTCATATCGCAGAAATCCGTATGGAATACAAAGGTCACAAAGAAGTAGTTCAAGCCGAAATCAGTGATCTCGGCACTGCTGGGATCATCCTCGGATATACCTGGCTCGAATTCCATAATCCTAACATTAACTGGCAAACTGGTGAAATTAAATTAAATCGCTGCCCAAGATCTTGCTATCAACTATCTAATCGCGCTACGCGCCTTGCTTCGATAGAACTAGAAGAAGAAATCGAAGCAATCTCAAAATGGAAAGGTCTTATCAGTGACCTTGAAACTGATAGCGAATGGAAGAAGCTGAGAAGCACAGTCGTGCTCGAAGCACCTGTCAAAGAACTGGTTCCCAGCATCTACCATAAAGACTTTTATGACACTTTCTCGAAGAAAGAATCCGAGCGCATGCCAACACGCAAGCCGTGGGATCATGCAATCGAACTTAAAGACTTCAAACCCAGGAAAGGGCGAATGATTCTTCTTTCAGCTCAGGAGCAGGATGAAGTTAAATCTTTTATTGAAGATCAGCTCTCGAAGGGCTATATTAGACCGTCGAAATCACCTCAGACGTCGCCAGTCTTCTTTGTACCTAAGAAGGAAGGCACTAAGCGGATGGTTCAAGATTACCGCTATCTGAATGAAGGAACGGTTAAAAATAACTATCCTTTGCCCCTGATTTGTCAGCTTGTTGACAAGCTAAAGGGCGCAAGGTATTTTACGAAAATGGACCTTCGATGGGGATACAACAATATACATATCAAAGAAGGCGATGAATGGAAGGCAGCATTTGTCTGTCATCTCGGTTCTTTCGAACCTCTCGTCATGTTCTTTGGTCTCTGTAATTCGCCAGCTACGTTCCAGGCTATGATGAACGAGCTATTGCGGATATGGACGATATTGTTGTCATCTATATGGACGATCTATTAATTTATATCAAATCGATGAGCACCACAAAGCTGTTGCATGTGTGCTCCAGCGGCTCAAAGATAATGATCTATTTGTCAAGCTGGAGAAGTGCTTCTTTGACAAAGCAGAAGTAGAATTCCTCAGTATGACCGTGACTCGCGATGGCGTTCGCATGGACGAATCGAAAGTTAAAGCAATTCAGGAGTGGCTAGTCCCACGAACGGTCAAACAAGTCTGTTCTTTCCTCGGTCTTGCAAACTTTTACCATCGCTTCATACTCGGTTATGCGGGAATTGCAAAACCTCTCACAGACTTAACACGTAAAGATCTCCAGTGGAACTGGGGAGATAAAGAACAACAGGCGTTTGAAATGCTAAAAGAACGCTTTACGACAGCACCTATTTTGGTATACCCAGATATCGATGCGGAATTCCGCCTAGAAACCAATGCCTCAGATTTTGCCACAGGGGCTGTCCTATCTATGAAATGTCCCGATGGAGAATGACAACCATACGCCTTTAGTTCCCACGCCCTATCAGCTCAAGAGCGGAACTATCAAGTAGCAGACAAAGAAATGCTCGCTATTATCCATGCGTTAGAAATGTGGCGACACTATTTAGAAGGTGCTTGGCACAAATTTGAAATTTGGTCTGATCACAAGAACTTGCAATATTTTATGAAATCTCAAGATCTAAATCGCAGACAAGCACGATGGTCCTTATACCTTACACGATTCGACTTTACCTTGGTCCACAAGGCAGGAACGTCTATGACGAAAGCGGACGCTTTATTCCGACGTTGTGATCACTCCAATGGGGTTGAAGATGACAACAAGGGTGTCACTGTAATTCCTCCCGAAAAGATCAGGGCTCAACACATTGTTGTAGAAGCTGAAGAGCAGTCAATCGTTGAACGAATCAAAGGACTATCTAAAGATCTAGATCTAGGATCTAATTATAAGCTCCAGGATGGGCTTTATTATCGAGAAAATCGTATTTATGTTCCTGGTGATGCCAAGCTTCGCCAAGACATTCTCATCCTCCATCACGATAACTCTATCGCAGGACATCCTGGTCAATCAAAGACACAGGAATTAGTGGAACGTAACTATTATTGGCCTGGGTTACATACACAGGTCAAGGACTATGTTTCGCGTTGCGATCGATGCGCACGCATGAAAAGTTCTCGCATTGCCCCAGCTGGCATGCTTCAACCACTGCTGATCCCATCTGGACCATGGATCGATATTTCGGCAGATTTTACAATGGACTTACCGCTTTCGGATGGTTACGACACAATCCTAGTGATTGTTGATCGTTTCTCAAAAGAAGCTATATTTATTCCAACCAATAAAACGATCACGGCTCTCGGAACGACCAAATTATATTTGCAGCATGTCTGGAAGCATCATGGTCTTCCCACGACTATCGTTTCCGACCATGGTCCACAATTCGCGTCTCAGGTCATGCGCGAATTAGGAAAATTCTTAGGGATTGAGCTTAAGCTCTCCACAGCATTTCACTCGCAAACAGACGGGCAAACTGAATGGATGAACCAGGCGTTACAGGAATACATCCATCTTTTCGTTGCCGAGAAGCCATATGATTGGTCTGATTGGCTAGCGCTTGCGCAATTTTCATATAACAACAAGCGCCAGGACTCGCTTGAAAAATCTCCATTTGAGGTCACTCGATCCTATAAACCTAGGATGGGCGTTGAACCACTTCAGTCTAAGGTCCCTGCAGCCGAGGATCTCGCTACCAATATGGAGAAAACCCTTGAGCAGGCTTGCAAAAATCTAGAGAAAGCGCAAGCCGCTATGAAAAAGAAGGCCGATCGTCATAGATCACAGCCACCTCCTTATCAGATCGGTGATGAAGTGTGGTTGAGTACTTCTAATTTAAAGCTTCCTCAACCAAGTCGGAAGTTTACGGAACACTGGCTCGGTCCTTACAACATCACGAAGCTGGTCGGCTCCAATGCCGTTGAACTTCGCTTACCTTCCACAATGTGCATTCACCCGGTTGTGAATATTAGTCGCATTAAGCCTTATAAGGAACGATTGCCCGGTCAGCTGGTGCAACAACCTGGTCCGGTGCTAGTTACCAAAGAGGGTGATTAGGAATACAAGGTTGATTACATTGTTGATTCTCGCTTGCGAGGTCGTCGCCTCAAATTCGTGGTACATTGGGTTGGTTATTCTGACGAGGAGCGTACTTGGGAGCCTGAGGCTAACCTGGATAATGCTGGCGATGCTATTCGCGATTTCTATCATCACCACCCTTCCGCTCCCAGGAAATTGCACATGGTTCAGTCGCAATTTGATTCTTTATTTTGTCCCTATGTTAATTATTGCTCTGTGGCCTCTGCTCCGTTTAATTGCCTGGAAGTCGATTCCTAGAAGGGGGGTAGTGTTACGGGGTATAATTTTTCATCTATTTTTCACTCTTTTTCTTTCTCTTTTTACAGTCACGTAACTTACATCATGTGCTTATTTAATCATGTGACTGGATCATGTGACTCGGTCATGTGACTTGCTCACGTGCAACGAGGACTCTTTATTTAGATATCACGTGACTAGAGCCTAGATTGGCCTAGAACATTCTATTCTAGACTTACCTAGAACCGGTCTGGACCATGACATCACCTGACGTCATAGAACATCGTGGAATGTTGTGGAACATTCCGATGATATCATTTATTTGTTCGTACAAACACTAGCAGCGTATATAGTCTGCAATGCAAACACCCCAGAGTCCCAGCTTGGTTCTCTTGGGGCTACCTGTCCACAAGCGAACATAAGTATTCCCCTCATCATCCTACTCATCGTCGAGGAGTATAACTCGACGCTTTACCTCTTCACTCTATCACGTCTTCAGGTCAGATGCAAACTGATCTGTTTTCTCTGCAAAGTTTTAGTGTTGGCGTTGTGAAAGGTTTTTGACCATCGCTCGTCTCAACATCTGTGAAGAAAAAGATGGAATTCTCTATGATGAAAAGAATCACATGTATGTGCCTGATGACGAAGGTCTATGGCAATCTATTATTATATTGCATCACAATACTCCAGTTGCCAAACATCTGTTACAATATGTATTTTTCCTCTATTTTTCTCTATTTTTCTTCCTTTAGCACCTAGTGCGCTTATGCTCAATGACTTAGAAACGTCTAAGTCTTTTTCCTAACCACGTGACAGGTCACGTGACATGATATGTGCAACTTGCTTGCACGCGACATGGACCTAGCCCCTATGCTATATCTTCATGGACTCACAGGCTTCCATAGCCTTATACCTCACCTTTACCGTATGTTTCCCATTTCCCCTATTTGATATTTAATAGGCTGCCACACATCATGGAATCCTTACCGATCTCATGTATGATCATGGCAGCACATGTTTACCTCCTGTTTATGATTCTCTTCCATTCTACATGTGTATTCCTCATATTTTACTTCCTTTCCATTTCATGGCAATGCTTGATGTATGCCTATTCTTCATGCCTTTCATATTATCGGTTAGATCTAGTGTAAATATGGACAAACCCCTGTACAATATATAAGGACCAATACAGCGACCAGGGGATTCCCATCGAATCCTCCTGAGTCATTTCCTCTCAGCGTCGCTAGCTCAGAGCAACCTCAGTTTGATTAGCTTCAGTACGCACTCCCATAACATGTGAGCCGCTGATTGTATCAACATCCAGGAGTTGAGAAGACGATAGATCTGCTGCAGCGTAGCTATTTTTGACCTCTGATGTCACAACAGGTCAAAGATTATGTTTCCCATTGCAATAGATATGCATGTATGAAAGGGAGCAATCAGCCTCCTGCTGGAAAATTACATCCCTTGGAAAGACGTATCAGCAGATTTCACCACCGATCTGCCTGATTCAAATGGATTCGACTCCATCTTTATAGTGATGGACAGCTTCTCCAAAGAAGTTGAATTCATTCCATGTTTAAAAACCACGACAGCCCTTGACATGGCTCGTCTATATTTACAACATGTGTGGAAGGCACATGATCTACCTCACACTATTATATCTGATCATGGACTGCAATTTGCTGCGGAAGTAATGCGTGTATTATGCGAACGATTAGGTATAACCTCTAAATTATCCACTGCATATCACCTACAGACAGATGGTCAGACGGAAAGGATGAATAGGGACTTAGAACAGTACCTTTGTTTGTTCTGTGCAGAAAAGGAAGCAGAATAGGCTGACTGGCTTGTCATCACTCAATTCTCTTACAATGCAAAGAAGCAGGCTTCTACCAAGAAAACCTCTTTTGAGGTCACAAGGTCATATGCTCCACAAATGAGCTTTGAGCAATATGTGTCTAAAGCACCAGCTGCTGATGACTTTGCTGAAGAAATGGCCACGACTTTGAAAGATACAGAAGCTAATTTATTAGAAGCTCAAAAGCAAATGAAAGCACAAGCTGATAAACACAGATCAGATGCCCCTGAATATGTAATATGAGATAGGGTCTAGCTCAGCACAAGTAACCTGCACCTGCCACGAGCTTCACATAAATTAACCGAATGATGGATCGGGCCCTATGAGATCATCCGATTGGTTAGCTCTAATGTGTTGACGCTTAAGCTACCAAAGTCTATGCATATTCACTCTACAGTTAATATTTCACGGGTCAAGCCTTATAAAGAGCACTTGCCTGGGAAACCTGTTATTGCCCCTAGACCCATTGAAGTAACTGAGGGCAGGGAAGAGGAATACGAAGTTGATTATATGGTCGAATCTCGGAAAAGGGATAACTGCCTCAAATACTTAGTCCACTGGAAGGGCTACACTGATAAAGATAGAATGTGGGAACCCGCTGGCAATCTGGCCAACGCTTCTGATGCAGTTGCAGCCTTTCATCGAGCAAATCCCTTGGCTCCTCGTAAGCTATGAATGGCCTACTTGGATTTCCTATCATTATTCCAGCCTTGTGATAATTTAACTGTCCCTTCGGAACATGACACTCTCTTTGATTGCCTGGAAGTCAATCCTTAGAAGGGAGGTAGTATTACGATATGCATTTTTCCCCTATTTATTTTCTTTTTCTTTCTATTTATTCTAATTTATTAAGCCTTTAGCACCTAGTGTGCTTACTTTCAAGACTTAGAAATGTCTAAGTCTCTTTTCTATGCATATGACTGGTCACGTGGCTTGGCACATATGATTAGATCATATGATACAAGGACTAGGTCCTATGTCATCTCTTCACAGACTCACAGGCTCTCATAGCCTTATGTCTCACCTTTACCATATGTTTTTCATCTCCATTATTTCATATTTAATAGGCTGCCATACCTCATGGCCTACACACCGTTTTAATGTGGCAGCATATGTTCATGCTTCTTCTTCCATTCTACATGTCATACTTCTCTTCCATTCCATAGCTATGTTTGATGCATGCCTGGTCCTCATGTCTTTCATCTCATTGGTAGATTTAGTTTACATATATACAAACACTTGTAAGATTAGGTTAGGGTTAGGTTAGGGTTAGGTTAGGGTTCTGTCTATGCTTCCACTTCCATTTTACATGTGTCTGCCTTATGTTCTATTTCTTTTCCATTCCATGGCTATGCATACCTGGTCCATATGTTGTTCATTCTATCAGTAGATCCGCTAGATATATGTATAAACACATATGTAGTATATGAAGTGTTCAGTGGCTCACACGGTGATAAGTGCATACTGAGATGTCTGCTGAGGTTGCTCTTTAGTGATAAGGGGCTGAGAAGAGACTCAGAAGGATTCAATGAGAAATTCCTGGTTGCTGCATTCACCCTTTATATACTACATATGTGTTTGTACATGTATCTAACGGATCTACCCATAGAATGAATAACATGATACAATCAGCGGCTCACATTGCGGTGGAGTGCGTACTGAAGCGTGGTCAAACTGAGGTTGTTCTCTTAGCAGAGTAGCTGAAGGAGAAATACCCAAGAGGATTTGATGGGAACCCCCTGGTCGCTGTATTGGTCCTTATATACTGTACAGGAGTTTGTCCATATTTACACTAGATCTAACCGATAACATGAAAGACATATGTACCAGGCATGCATCAAGCATAGCCATGGAATGGAAAGGAATCATAACATGAGGGAAACATATGTAGAATGGAAGGAGAAGCATGAAATGAGGATAACATGTGCTGCCACGATCATACATGAGATCGGTGAGGATCCCATGATGTGTGGCAGTTATTAAATATCAAATAACTGTGAAATGAGAAACATACAGTAAAGGTGAAGCATAAGCCTGTGAGTCCGTGAAGATGTGACATAGGGGTTGTCCATGTCGCGTGCAAGCAAGTTGCACATATCATGTCACGTGACCAGTCACGTGATTAGGAAAAGACTTAGACGTTTCTAAGTCGTTGAGCATAAACGCGCTAGGCACTAAAGAAAGAAAAATAGAGAAAAAGAGAGGAAAAATACATATCGTAACACTACCCCCCTCCTAAGGATCGACTTCCAGGCGATCAAAGGGAGTGTCACATGGCGTAGGGACAGTTAAATTATCGAAAGGCTGAAATAATGATAGGAAAGCCAAGTAAGCCATTCGTAGCTTACGAGGAGCTGAGGCATGTGCCCGATGAAAGGCTGCGACCGCATCGGAAGCATTGGCCAAATTGCCAGCGGGTTCCCACGTTCTATCTTCATCAGTATAGCCCTGCCAGTGGACTAAGTATTCAAGTCGGTGACCCCTTTTTCGAGATTCAACCACATAATCTACTTCGTATTCTTCATCACGACCCTCAGTGACTTCAATGGGTTCAGGGGCAATAACCGGTTGCCCAGGCAAGTGCTCTTTGTAAGGCTTGACCTGTGAAATATTAACCGTAGGGTGAATACACATAGATTTTGGTAGCTTAAGCGTCAACGCATTAGAGCCAACCAATTTGGTGACCTCATAGGGACCGATCCATTGTTCGGTTAATTTACATGAAGCTCTCGGCAGGCGCAGATTACTTGTGCTGAGCCAGACCCTATCCCCAATGATGTATTCAGGGGCAACTGATCTGTGCTTATCAGCTTGCGCTTTCATTCGCTTCTGAGCATCTAATAAATTAGCTTCTGCATCTTTCAAAGTCTTGGCCATTTCTTCGGCAAAGTCGTCAGCAGCTGGTGCCTTAGATACATGTTGCTCAAAGCCCATTCTTGGAGCATAAGACTGTGTGACTTCGAAAGGGGTCTTCTTTGTAGAAGCCTGCTTCTTCATATTGTAAGAGAATTGAGCGATGGCAAGCCAGTCAGCCCATTCTGCTTCTTTTTCTGCACAGAATAAACGAAGGTACTGTTCCAAGTCCCTGTTCATTCGTTCCGTCTGATCATCTGTCTGTGGATGATATGCAGTTGATAATTTAGGGGTTATATCTAATCGTTTGCACAATGCACGCATTACCTCCGTGGCAAATTGTGGTCCATGATCAGATATGATAGTGCTGGGTAGACCATGTGCCTTCCATACGTTGGTTAAATATAAACGAGCCGTGTCAAGGGCTGTCATTGTTTTTAAACATAGAATGAATTCGACTTCTTTGGAAAACCTGTCCATCATCACGAGGATGGAGTCAAATCCATTGGAATCAGGCAGATCTGTAATAAAGTCTGCTGATACGTCTTCCCAAGGTGTCGTAGGAACTTCCAAGGGATGTAATTTTCCAGTGGGAGGCTGATTGCTCCCTTTCATGCGTGCACATCTGTTGCAACGGGAAACATAGTCTTTGACCTGTTGTGACATCAACGGCCAAGTGTAGCTGCGTTGCAGCAAATCTATCGTCTTTTCAACTCCTAGATGTCCGGCAACCGGAGTATCGTGGTGTAGCGTAATAATAGATTGCCGTAGACCTTCATCATCAGGCACATACATTCTTCGTTTATCATCATAGAGAATTCCATCACTGTCATCATGGATGTGGAATTTCTCGCATAACGTCTGGACTTCTGATTCTTTCAGCTTGTGCATAGCGTCAAGAACCTGTTGTTTGATCTTATCGCCTTCATCGGAGATCAAGATGGTCGTCCTAATCTTCTCCGGCGTTAATATGATTACTCCTTTGTTATCATCCTCGATGCCGATCATGTGATCTTCTCGTCTAGATAAGGCATTGGCTTTCCCCATCGAGGTTCCAGCCTTGTGGATGAGTTTAAAGTTGAACCTAGATAAATACTGTGCCCATCGCTGTTACAATATGTATTTTTCCTCTATTTTTCTCTATTTTTCTTTCTTTAGCGCCTAGCGCGCTTGTACTCAACGACTTAGAAACGTCTAAGTCTTTTCCAGATCACGTGACTGGTCACGTGACGTGATATGTGCAACTTGCTTGCACGCGACACGGACATAACCCCTATGTCACACCTTCACGGACTCACAGGCTTTCATGGCCTTATGCCTCACCATTACCGTATGATTCCCATTTCTCCTATTTCATATTTAATAGGCTGCCACACATCATGGGATCCTCACCGATCTAATGTATGATCGTGGCAGCACATGTTATCCTCACTTTATGCT
This sequence comes from Phlebopus sp. FC_14, assembly GCA_021018615.1. NCBI lineage: Eukaryota > Fungi > Basidiomycota > Agaricomycetes > Boletales > Boletinellaceae > Phlebopus > Phlebopus sp. FC_14. Next base: position 219,425 of record JAEVFL010000002.1, on the reverse strand, counting down.
TCTTCTTCCATTCTACATATGTTTTCCTCATGTTATGATTCCTTTCCATTCCATGGCTATGCTTGATGCATGCCTGGAACATATGTCTTTCATAGTGTCGGTTAGATCTAGTGTACACATGGACAAACACTAGTAGAGTATATAAGATTCAATGGAGCGACCAGAGGACTCCATCGAATCCTCTTGGGTTTTTCTCATTCAGCCTCTCTGAATCAGTATAACTCCTAGTCGAATAACCTCAGTACGCACTCCAGCGCAATGTGAGCCGCTGAATGTTTCAATCGCGCTTGGCGACGGTTAAGATCTTGTGCCTTCATGAAATACTGAAGATTCTTGTGATCGTTCCAGATTTCAAACTCATACTTGGCACCTTCTAAATAATGTCTCCATGCTTCGAGAGCCTGAATCATGCTGAGCATTTCTTTATCAGCAATGGGATAATTCCTCTCTTCAGGGGTCATGGATCGTGAGGTGTAGGCAACTGGGTGCCATAAGCCATCTTTCTCAATAGATAAGACTCCGCCTGTTGCAAAGTCTGAAGCATCACATTCAAGACGGAAGCGACTTTCTTCATCTGGATAGGATAGAATAGGAGCGGATGTAAACTTCTTTTTTAGCATATCAAATGCTTCTTGTTATGCTTCTTTCCACACGAAGGGTGTATCCTTCTTTGTTAGGTCATTTAAAGGTCTAGCCACTTGGGCATAGTCTTGGATGAACCTTCTGTAGAAATTGGCGAGTCCGAGGAAACTCCTAACTCCTTTCACATTCTTCAGCACAGGCCATTCTAGAATAGCCTTAACCTTGGAGTCGTCCATCTTAATTCCTTCTCAGCTGACTATCATGTTGAGGAATTCAACTTCTGGTACCGTGAAGGTACACTTCTCTGGTTTGATAAATAAATCATTTTCTTCCAATCGACGTAGGACTTCTTTAACGATCTTTTCATGTTCCTTGACGTCATCGGTTTTGGTAAATATTAACAGGTCATCAATATAGACCACCACTACGTCATCCATATCGGCAAAGATTTTGTTCATCATTGCTTGGAACGTGGCGGGTGAATTGCATAACCTGAAATACATAACAAGGGGTTCATAGGTACTGCAGAAGCATATGAAGGCAGCTTTCCACTCATCGCCTTCCTTGATGCGAATGTTGTTGTATCCCCATCGTAGATCCATCTTTGTAAATAGCTTAGCTCCTTTTAGCTTATCCACTAATTGGGAAATCAGTGGGAGCGGATAATTATTTTTGACGGTATGCTCGTTTAGATAACGATAATCTTGAACCATGCGTTTGGTGCCTTCCTTCTTTGGTACAAAGAAAACAGGGGAAGTTTGTGGAGACTTTGAAGGTCATATGTAACCCTTCCTCAGTTGTTTATCAATAAAACCAGAAACTTCTTTCTGTTCTTCTACTAAGAGGGGGATCATTCTTCCTTTCTTTGGAATGAATGTATCCTTCAAGTTGATTGCGTGATCCCATGGTTTTCTGATTGGCATGCGTTCAGATTCTCCCTTTGAGAACCGTCCGTAATATTGATGATATGCACTAGGCACCATCTCTTCAATAGTCTTTTCTATTTTCTTAGGTGCTTCAATGCTAGCCCATATAGCGTAGGCATGATAAGCAGCCTCTTCTTCTTCTTTTTCAACAACACGAAGGAAAACACTCTTTTCCCTTACTAGATGGCAACTTCTGGGGCATCGTGTCATTTTTACTTCGCCCTTAGCCCAATCTATTTCAGGATTGTGCTTCTTCAACCACGTGTATCCGAGGATGATTTAATTACATCCTAGATCCGTAACCTCTGCGGTAACGCGTTCCCTGTGTCCTTCATAGTCTATAATTAGCTCGGTGGAGTGCGTAACATTTCCAGCCGAGTTCTTTGATCCGTCAACGTTAAATACAGGAATGGGGTTGCATACGAGAGTGAACGGTAGCTTTTGGCTTGTAGCCCACTTCTTGTCAATGAAAATAACGTTAGCGCCACAATCAAGTAGTGCGTCAGCGGCGACGTAAGCTTTCTTATCATGGGAGAATGCAACTTTGATCTTCATTAAGATCTCCTTCTCCATGTTGAGCATTCTCAAGAAAAAGTCATCTGGGATTTCTTCGTCTGACATATTTTTTTGGGTTTTTGTTGAAACTGAATTAAGTACCGGTTTGAAGCCCCAGCTGAGCCCCTTCACAGAAGAGGACCCAGTTTGACATTGTGAAAAAGAAACATCATTCGACTCATCCGTGCCTTCCCTAGGTTCTTCAACCTCAAGGACGGAGAAGCGGTTTGATAAATAATCATTGAATGTGACCGCACAAACACCCAGTTCATTCATGCGGCACGGCCTTTTCCCTTGTCATGGACATCTTTCATGTCCCAAAAATATGCCCTCATTTCGTCATAGGACATGTTACGGATAGTCGCAAAAGGATCGTTGCCATGTGGGGCTTCTCTTTTGGGCTCTTCTCTGATTGGTTTGACGATTCGCACTTGGCGGCTGCCGCGACATTCCTTTTTATGTTTTCTCCCTAGCCATTTGCAAGAGGGACATTGATTGCATGGTTTAGGGCAGTTCTTTACCCCATGTGGTCCACCACAATTGTAGCATGTTAATTTTGATGACGACCCTCTTTGGGCGGCATCTATTTGCATAGCGTTAGGGTCGCCACATGCCTGAGACGTTCTTCGGGTAGTGGCACCCATTATGCAGTCAAGGGACTCTTGAGCGGTCCCGACATGTCTAATTTCGGCAATATACTCGGCTACTTTAGCCTTGCGTTTGCCTTCCTTGAATATTTGGGCAATGATACCCCATCTGACATTGTTCTCTAGCATGGAGATGGTGTGCGATTCGTCTATCACAGCCTGCTGGTATAACGCTTCAAATTTGACGATAAAATCGTCTGTTGTCATTTTGTTTTATAGTAGCCCCTTTAGCTGACTACGTGCCCAATCAACTTGATTGGTGGAACAAAAGAGACCTTCAATCTCCACCACCATCAAGGCCCATGTATACGTATCCCCTTTAATGATCCACGTTTGAGCAAAGGGACCTGCTTTTGGCCCTTTCAAACGGAAGAGGACAGCCAGGACTGCTTCATGTGAGCCCAGCATGATTGCGTGTGCGTTTATATTGAGCCAAGCCCGTATCTTGGCCCACCATTCTTCAAATTTTGCTTTCGACCCGTCATATTCTCCAGGGTCATTGAACACTTCGATCTTCTTTGAGTACGCTCCCCTCGTACTCGCAGAAGTTGAGGCTGAGCCTCCTGCTGTGCCACTTCTTTCAAGAGCGGCAATCCTATTATTGAGCTGGTTGATAATCCGGCTCTGATCGAACATGCCCTGCCTAGCAGCGGCGATTTTATCTTCCCAATTTGCTTGAGGATCGTCCAAGATATCAAAGACAGCTTGCGACATATTGATTCAAGAAAAAGTTATACGTAAAGGTGAAGGTTAAAGGTAGTAGCGTAATTCTTGATCGTAGATCAAGGGGTCAGTTGTAAGTACATGAGGGGTGCGCCTTACTTCTTTAAGGATGCGGCGAGGACATAAGCGGGGACATAAAAAGTCGGGGAGGAATTCGTCAAAGTAATCCCAACGGACGTATGCAGGATCGACGGGAAAGTAAGTGCGTCTGGCCCGACATAGGCATGGTGCGGGAAAAGGAGTAGGGGTACGGTACCTAGTCCTAGCTTCTTCTTCTCTGCGTGGACCCTCTCCTTCTTCAATGAGCCCTGTCTCTACCTGACGTATGTACTCGTCGACGAGTACGTTCAGTACGAATAGCCGATTGATAAAATGTGGCAACTGGGGGTAGGTGGCGGGAGGCGCATCGTTGGGATCTACTGAAGTCGAGTGCAAAGGGGGGTGAGATGAGGGAGTATGGACGAGGGTGGCCTGGTCCTCTTCTGGTTCTGTAGCGAGTGAGTTGATTTCGAGTTCTTCTTCGAACCACTCCTCCTGCTCTGCCCGTTGCTCTTCTGTTAACAACGTCGAGTGCTCAACGGACGATGTGGAATACTCTCTGTGCTCCTCTTCATAAGAGGCTGGGTAAGCGTGCGTAGATCTGTGTGCAGACATTGGCCGGTGTCACTGAGCGTCAGTCTGTGAGCGATACTTCAGATACTTCAAAGATGTTTACTTGTTGCTTGTGGTGGTCTTGACTGGCAAGCATCGCGAACAAGGTCAGTTAGATAAAGATCGAATCCTAATGATACAATCAGCGGCTCACATTGCGGTGGAGTGCGTACTGAAGCGTGGTCAAACTGAGGTTGTTCTCTTAGCAGAGTAGCTGAAGGAGAAATACCCAAGAGGATTTGATGGGAACCCCCTGGTCGCTGTATTGGTCCTTATATACTGTACAGGAGTTTGTCCATATTTACACTAGATCTAACCGATAACATGAAAGACATATGTACCAGGCATGCATCAAGCATAGCCATGGAATGGAAAGGAATCATAACATGAGGGAAACATATGTAGAATGGAAGGAGAAGCATGAAATGAGGATAACATGTGCTGCCACGATCATACATGAGATCGGTGAGGATCCCATGATGTGTGGCAGTTATTAAATATCAAATAACTGTGAAATGAGAAACATACAGTAAAGGTGAAGCATAAGCCTGTGATTCCGTGAAGATGTGACATAGGGGTTGTCCATGTCGCGTGCAAGCAAGTTGCACATATCATGTCACGTGACCAGTCACGTGATTAGGAAAAGACTTAGACATTTCTAAGTCGTTGAGCATAAGCGCGCTAGGCGCTAAAGAAAGAAAAATAGAGAAAAAGAGAGGAAAAATACATATCATAACATAACATATGTACCAGGCATGCATCAAGCATAGCCATGGAATGGAAGAGAAGTAGAACATAAGGCAGACACATGTAAAATGGAAGTGGAAGCATAGACAGGAGGTAAACATGTGCTGCCACTATCATATATGAGATCGGTGAGGATACCATGACGTGTGGCAGCTATTAAATATCAAATAGTTAATAAATGAGAAACATACATGGGAGGTGAGGCATAGATCTAGAATTGTCCATGCATATGTGAAAGGCGGGCATAGGGGTTAGTCCTTGTGGCATATGATCTAATCATACGTGCCAAGTCACATGATTAGAAAAGAGACTTAGACATTTCTAAGTCTTGAAAGTAGGTGCGCTAGATGCTAAAGGCTTAATAAATTAGAATAAATAGAAAGAAAAAGAAAATAAATAGGGGGAAAAATGCATATCATAACAGTGATCAGCATGGATACAAAGATGAAGTAGGTCATCAGCTTGAAGAATATCGGCTCACCAGGAGTCTCTGACCAGAGGGTCAGGAAATTCTCAAGAATACTGCATGGAGTTCTTTGTCATCATTCAAGGTGCAAAGAAGCAGTATGAGATTCAAAGTTCACTCTGGTGAGTCATTATGATCATGTGCTTATGAATCTGTGGTTTCACCTTTTATCTTTCACTATTAATTCCGACACCTATGCTTATCCATGCTATTTATGCTCCTCAGTCCAATGCTCCATGAAGCAGCTTGTCTATTTCACTCTGATAACCTCTTTTTGATATCACCTCCTTCAACAGAGAGGGATCGCAAGTTGCTTGTATGATCAGCCACTAGAAGTCATCAAATCATGTTAGATCTCCCTCACAAATGACACTCTATGTTCTACTATGTACATAGATGGGATAGTCACATTTCTTGTAAGCTTTCACCTTTTTAATTACAATGAGATGCTAACTGGAACAATCTGATGCTATACAAGCTATACTCTAGTTACCTCACAATGCAGTCACCAGTATTTGAGGCAATGCTGTTCCTATCTCAGGTTGAAAATGGGCAGACTACAGAAGGGCGATCCGATGACAATCTCATTGTCCTACATGGAATTGTCCAGCGAGATTTTAATCATTTGTTATGCTATCTACTTGGCCAGTGAGTTTCATTCTATGGAATCACAAGAATAGTACCTAATGTGATGATACATGTCAGTTATGGTGGTAGTGACTCAAAGCTGGAATGTCAAGAATTTCTGATTTCTGTCCTCAAACTCTCAGACTTGTTGGGCTTTCAGTATGCTGTTGCTGAGCTCAAATGCCTCTCACCAGTGGCATTTGAGCCTTCTTTGAAGCTGCAACTCGAGTGCCAATTCCAAATCCATGAGTGGGTCAAACCCTCTTTCTGTGTAATGATGGAACGACCAGTGTCATCCATCAGCCATCTTGAGGCCCACCAGGTGGGAATGGAGTACTTTTGGATTCTCACGACAATGAAGGCCCAAATAGAAGAACACTATTGCACCCTTGCTTACACAGAACTAGTGTTAGATCAGTCAGATGACCTCTGTAAAACTCTGCAGGCCTGTACAGCAGTGTGGAAAGACAAGTAGTGGAATGGCATTGCTTGTCACCTCCTCCATCCTGAATCCCCTTGCCAAAGCCAGAGCAGCATTATTGCCCTCCTGATGGCAGCATCTGTGCCAGTTGTAAAGCTGGCATTATACTGAAGTTGATGAACTCACCCGCACTTCAGTACAAGGAGGAACAGGAGGATATTGCGACTATACTTGTCATGAATGCTCAGATGGATGGATAAACAGGCCAGTAGGGTACAATGATTTTTCGTTTGCCTACATGCACCTAATTTCCTTTTAACAATACATTTTATATTGTGCATGCCATGATCTCTCAAATGTGCAGACTATCCCTCTCAAATGTGCACACCTTAAAAGTGCCCTTTGACCACCATAATGTCAGCGATGTCCTGCACATATTGGAAGAGACAGAGATTCCTAGCCTTTGCCATTTTTGCAAAGACACCACACTTCATTGTTTGAAGGACTCGGATGCACTTCGGAATGACACAACATTGGAGGATATCACAATTCTAGAGGTAATGAAATTTCAGGCTGACGAGCACATCCGGGCACCCCTCAGGAACATAGACTCTATTTAGTACATACATCACAAGTATTACTCCTTGTCATCCTTTTTTTAATTCTCCCCATTCGTCTGAGGACAGCGCACCCGACGAGACCGATAGCATACCATCAAGTGCGAAAAGTAGTGCGCCCCTACGAACAAGAATAGCGCCCTGCACTGAGAAAGTAGCGCGCTGATTTTTGGTACAATCGGACCCTCATACGGGACCATTCTCCGTCACACGGCTGACCTTCATCCGCTAGAAACGCTGCGGCAACACTGTGTTCGCAGCGGAGAAACGACATTCAAGTGCGTGGTGTCGAAACCTCGGGCCACAGTCTCCTTTGGGAAGCGAATGTCTTCTCTCGACATATGCCTTGCTTCCTTGTCTCATAGTATCGTCCACGACCTCGACATATTCTTGCTGTCCCCGATCGTCGTGTTGAAGCAACACGATATTTGATGGGTCGAGTTTGCTGGAATGGGTGGAAGTTCCGCATGGCCGTGCTGCAGACGAATACCAACTGCAGCACGGCCATGCGGAACCTGATTACATTAGTACACTTAGCTAGTTCCTCCAATGTTTCTTTTGGTAAAAGAGTCCTGCATAGACACGACTCTTGCGGTGATTGCCGAGATGTGAGTGCGCCCACTCAGACGATGTGCTGTAGATTATAATCGCCAGATAAACCATGCGACTGTTGCTGCCCTTTTACTTTTACCACCAGCATGTCGACGACAAGGAGAGTAAAAGCGATGGGCGTATGGATGGACCCGCTCACGACTCAGAGGTCGCTTGTGCACCCAACATTGACCGTGGAGCAAGTCGTGGGAGCGGTGAAGCAGGATGTCATAAGCAACGTTGAAAAGGCCTACGGGCTCACTCTCGACGACACCGCCAACATGGATACGCAGTACTTTCCACGTGAGTGCAAGTGTCTCGTATAACTGGTGCTCTGACATTGTAGTGCAGACGCCAATCCCAGTGATAGGGTCTCCAGCTTTCCTCAACTCGTCTCCTTGGTCACACCGACTGAGGCGCAGAGCCGCCACATAAAGGAGCGTCTCTCGTCCCTGCAAGCAGCCGAGAAGGAGAACCAGGACCTGAAGATAAGGAATAGGGACTTGGCTAATTCCCTTGTCGATACTCTCAATACTCCTACTGGTTCCAAGAGCAAGCCAAAAAGTGGCAAAGGTGCGTCGATGATTGCGTCTTACCGCCACAGCGCTGTTGACGTGATCATATTGTGGGGTTGTGAACAGGCAAGGGAAAGGGAAAGGGAAAGGAGAAACTACAACAAGAGGAAGATAATGACTCGGATTCTATCGCGGAGCTGCGCAAGATGATTGAACAGCAAAATGCAATCAATCAAGAGTTCCGTGAGGACAACCGGCGGCTCCGTGAGGCACTGGCGAAAGAAAACGCAGACCAGGACCTGAAGATTAGGAATAGGGACTTGGCTAATTCCCTCGTCGATACTCCCAATACCCCTGCTAGTTCTACGAGCAAGCCAAAAAGTGGTAAAGGTGCGTCGATGATTGCGCCTTACCGCCACAGCGCTGTTGACGTGATCATATTATGGGGTTGTGAACAGGCAAGGCAACGGAAAAGGAGAAACCACAACAAGAGGAAGACAATGACTCGGATTCTACCACGGAGCTGCGCAAGATGATTGAACAGCAAAATGCAAGGTTTGAGCAGCAAGATGCAAAGCTGGAGCAGCAAAAAACCATCAATCAGGAGTTCCGTGAGGACAATCGCCAGCTCCGTGAGGCGTTGGCAAAAGAAAGTGCAAAGCTGGAGCAGCAAGAAACCATCAACGACGAGTTCCGTGAGGACAATCGCCAGCTCCGTGAGGCGCTGGCGAAAGAGAGTGCAAAGCTGGAGCAGCAAGAAACCATCAACGACGAGTTCCGTGAGGACAATCGCCAGCTCCGTGAGGCGCTGGCGAAAGAAAAAGCAAACCATGCAGATGACATAGAGGCTCTAAGACAGGTGCGAGTTTGACAACTTTAACCAGCTCTTTCCACCTTATGAAACGCTTGGCACGCAACAGGTCACCGTCTCACTGATCCCACTGCATCTCCGCGTGCTCTTGGATCTCGGCCGTAAAAAAATCTTAGACATCCTCAACGCCGACTCTTGGGAGGACTTACGCGGAGAAAAGAACGTGTACCACCTCACGGATGTCGTCATGAGCGGGCTTGCAAAAGTCCAATCCCGTCCGTCTCGAGGAGCAATTTCGTTTCTCTGCTCGTACAACAACGTACGGAGGCAAGGCAACGCCGCTGCACACACGGCTGCTGAGGACGAGATCAGGGAGGCCGTCATGAGCAAGCCCATTGACTCGCAGGACCGCAAGTTTTTAGAGCAAATTTTTTCTTTCATCTTCCTCCACCCTGTTTAGCACCCTGGAACCCCATTGGTGTTTCGACTGTCCTGTTAATCATACCCGCCCCATTGTATTGGTACCCATCAATTCAGACTTGTGTATATTCTATACGATCGCTCGTCATTCCCCCCCTTGCCGATCAACTGCAAGTGACCCAAACTCGGAGGGTCGGGGAAGGTGAATACACGGTGTACTACCGTATGCACGCGAGATAATTATTAATAATTGTGCTAGTTCGATATATGTGTCCTCGAAGTACTGAGAGCCAGCATCGCGTGGAATCGACGATGCTTTCAACATGAACGTCCTTGTGATGCAAGGTTACATGCCCAACCCCTACTAGCTAGAGTGTACGCCCGTCATCGTGGTTCTTTTCTCTGGTCGGTGCATTTTTCTCTTGCGTTAGGCATTTCGATGCTCAATCTTTTTGATAGGGCCATGGATTGGGTGCAGCATCGCGTGATGCTCTGGCAGTGGTCCAGCTGGCACTCTAGACTCACCCGCTACCATCCTATGACGCGGACTGGCAGATCGAGGTGGCTCGACATTTTGGGGCGTTCAGGAAACTTCAATCGTCCTCGAGGAGGAGTTCTATCGAGGCTCGTTTACAACCATGGATTCCGGTGGATGCAAACGGTCGACCCAAAGACCACCGTTACCCCCTTCACAAGGCAGCCCGGCCACACTGTATATGACGAGACTGACGTCCGGCCCCCAGGAGTTAACCATCACTACCGTCAGTCAGTCGAACAAAAGCTACGCCCCGTTTATGATCTAATTGGATGGTTGCCATAGGGCACTCCGCTACCTGGTTTACTACCTGGTCCATCTCAAGGATATGAAGACCTTGGACCGGGTCTACAGAGGGCACTACAGCAGGCACTTGTTGAAGCGTGATGCCCCGTCGGCTGACATTGTTTTACCTTGCTGTCTCCGATCGTCAGCCGCAAGTGAAACAAGATACATATAATCGTCCCGCTTCACCGAAACCCGTCAAGTAAGTACATATTCATTCATTCATCTCAGTCTCCAAAAAAAAGGAAGAACAACAAGAAGAAAATAAATGCCCACCACTCCAAAGCCATCCACGCCATCCCACTTTGCGCGATCCTTCTCTGCCATCCTCCGATCCCCCATGACCGTCATGAGCTCTCACTCCCTCAAACGATCCCGCTCAGTCTCTCTCCCGCCTTCATCACCCCATGCCCCGCTTCCACCCGTCATCCTCCAGACGTATTCCATATCCACGGACAGCATCGTCCTCACCGCTCTTCCAGCCGCCCCCTTCTGCTGCCACGAAGATCTACTCACCATGCCTCGCAGACAACTCGAAGCCGTCGTCCGGGCTCTGAACGAGCGTTTGCCTCGGCGCCTGCGCATCGGTATCGAAGACGACGAGGAAGAGGCTGACGGTATCGCGTGGATCAGCGAGCCAGAGCTGAGAAAGCAAATCGAGGAGTTGGTCGGTATAAGACCTGCCGGAGGGACGACGACGACGACGATGCACAGACCGTCCCATTTGTCTTCGTCTTCGTCGTTCGCGTCCCGCCGCCTCGACGCCCCGCCGGCGCCAAAACCGACTCGCACGCGCAGCGCCGTATGGCGGGTGCCCGAAACCGCCCCTTGGGAGACAGATGATGCCCACATGGACGACAACAACATGATCGAGGATGACGAGACAGCGTTCACGGATACGAGTGTACAGTCGAGCCCGCTTGCTGCTGTGCTGCGCGAGAGGACGTATTCGAGTGGTAGTCGTAGACGAAGCAGCAATACGTTGTCGAAGCTTGCTATCCTGACGGAGGAGAACGAAGGGGAGGGACAGATGAATGAGGATGTTGGAGGCGACGACGGGGTCGAGGGCGAGGAGGAGGAGGAGGAGGAGGAGGAAGATGCTTCTCCGCGTGCGCTGAAACGTCGTCGGGTCTCGTCCGACGACGGGGGTGTAGAGAACAGGAATGTGAATCATCAAGCATTATCCCCTGCTCCCGCCGCTGCCGACCCAACCTCGTCTCATATCGTGCCCACGCCCCAGGGCTCGCGTTTTCTGGAAAACATGGACGCCTCTGGATCCCCGTCGATCGTCATCGACGACGATACGAATGCGTCGTTGGTCGGGCCGAATACAACAATGCGAGAGGTGACCGGGTCCGCCAATCCCCCCGACGTCTTCGTACCAGGAGAGGAGGACGACGATCACGTCCTCCCGCCGCCGTCTTGCACCGCTCTCCCCCGCAGACGAAGTAGTGCTCGTATCCGTCAACAGAGAGTCCAACACCAGCGGGCCTCGTCCGCTGAACTGACACGAGCCAAGACAGTGCTCAGTTCCGCCGACAAACCGAGGGAATTCGTGATTCGACTGCCGTTCACGTCTAATACGACACACCCCGTCGTAGCTGCACGGGACTCCTCGCCTCGCGTTCTCCGATCGCACTCACGACGATCCACGGGCGCAACTCCTTTTTTGAACATGGAAGAAACAGACGGGAAGAAGAAGAAAAAGGGTGTATTGATGCGATCGCGCTCGGAACGGCTGCCACAGGTCGAGACGCCGTTCGTGACGATCCAACGACCGAGGTACCGCTTCGGGAGACGAAAGTCGAAGAGGGCCAAGTCCGAGGATGAGGTACGGGTGTGAGGCGGGGGTTTTGTCTGTTTTCTGTGGTTTGGGCTGAGCAGGGGACCGCGTCGTCGTTTTATTTCGGTGCAGGGACCTGTGTCGTCGGTGCTGCTTGTGTTATCCGTGATGTCACATTGAGCGAGTGACATCATATTTTCTTTTGTGCATGATCCCTGGCATTCTTCATCATACCCACACTCCACTGTCTGATCCATTGGTTATAACAAGGGACTCTGTGAGTCCTCCAGTTGAGTTGTAAGAGACTCTATTATGTACCTATAATAAGGGACTCTGTGAGTCCTGTAGTCCGTCAGTAAAAGAGTGTGTGTACCATAGTGAGGATATATATATGTGACAAAATCTGATAGTACTCCGAGCTTCTGATAGTGTTCCAGCTCAAAAACACGAACTCTGACGTATTCTGCTCACATAATGTAGTACATTGTTGCCATAGTATACAGCCAGCTGAGATTGACAAATGCCTGTCTTATACAGGCCAGCCGATGGTGGGCCCACCATAGATTATTGTTGTGGCTGATGGATGGGCCTATTGCCTAGATGTCATTGTGCTCTATGGGTGGGCTGACAGTATATGGTGGAATAAAATACTCATATGTTATAGATGGGCCCACAGGCCAGGCAGCCATATAATACAGCTCAGCTGAGACATCACCGACCCATGGGCTAAAATGGGCCCATGGATTACCATGATTACAGAATGGAGAATAGAGAGTACAATTGCATGTGATATGGTGTAGCAATGACAGGGTAGCATGTACTATATGGTATGAGTGGGCTGACTGAAACATTCAGCAGCTCACATTGTGGCGGAGGGCGTACTGAGGTTATTCGACTAGAGATGATTCTTATTCAGAGAGGCTGAAAGAGAAAGACCCAAGAGGATTCGATGGAGTCCTCTGGTCGCTCCATTGAATCTTATATACTCTACTAGTGTTTGTCCATGTATACACTAGATCTAACCGATACTATGAAAGACATATGTTCCAGGCATGCATCAAGCATAGCCATGGAATGGAAAGGAATCATAACATGAGGGAAGCATATGTAGAATGGAAGGAAAAGCATAAAGTGAGGATACCATGTGCTGCCACGATCATACATTAGATCGGTGAGGATCCCATGATGTGTGGCAGCTATTGAATATCAAATAACTGTGAAATGGGAAGCATACGGCAAAGGCAAGGCATAAGGCTATGAAAGCCTGTGAGTCCGTGAAGAGTAGACATAGGGGTTTTGTCCGTGTCGCGTGCAAGCTAGTTGCACATATCACGTCACGTGACCAGTCACGTGATTGGGAAAAAGACTTAGACGTTTCTAAGTCATTGAGTGTAAGCGCGCTAGGCGCTAAAGGAAGAAAAATAGAGAAAAATAGAGGAAAAATACATATCGTAACACTGACCGATGGTATGTCCATGAGACAGGGGTTGGCCCAAGTATGCAGGTGTTACGATATGTATTTTTCCTCTATTTTTCTCTATTTTTCTTCCTTTAGCACCTAGCGCGCTTATGCTCAACGACTTAGAAACGTCTAAGTCTTTTCCCTAATCACGTGACGTGATACATGCAACTAGCTTGCATGTGACATGGACTAGCCCCTATGTCACATCTTCACGGACTCACAGGCTTCCATAGTCTTATGCCTCCCCTTTACTGTATGTTTCCCATTTCCTCTATTTGATATTTAATAGGCTGCCACACATCATGGAATCCTCACCGATCTCATGTATGATCGTGGCAGCACATGTTTACCTCCTGTTTATGATTCTCTTCCATTCTACATGTGTCTCCCTCATGTTTTACTTCCTTTCCATTCCATGGCAATGCTTGATGCATGCCTGTTCTTCATGTCTTTCATACTATCGGTTAGATCTAGTGTAAACATGGACAAACCCCTGTACAGTATATAAGGACCAATGCAGCGACCAGGGGATTCCATCGAATCCTCTTGGGTCTTACTCTCTTCAGCTCCTCAGCTTAAGAACAACTTCAGTTTGACTATATTTCAGTACACACTCCCAACATGTGAGCCGCTGATTGTATCATTAGGATTCGATCATTATCTAACTGACCTTGTTCGTGATGCTTGCTGGTCAAGACCACCGCAAGCAACAAGTAAACGTTTTCGAAGTATCTAAAGTATCGCTCACGGACTGACGCTCAGTGTGTTACGTGTCGAGCGGAACATGACGGAAAAACAAACCAAACCAAAAGAGATGACCCTTGACGTGGGTCACTCGGAGTCCGCTAGACCCGTTAAGTCCTACCACCCTTATCTAGCAGCTAAGGCCAAGGGCTTTCCCGGTAGAACCACGAATATATTGAACTAAGGAAATACAGGCGAAGACTGTAGCTACTTATATACTATAGCATGCGTGCACGGACCATGGTACGTGCCCCTCTAAGGTGAACACTCTAAGTGCTATATAAGTAAGTCGATGCCTAGTAAGGTATAACCCTAATACCCATAGTCTGGTGTGAGTCTAGAACGGCCTAGACCACACAGCCACCAGATAAGATTAACGCTCACCGATTAGATAAGCGCCAACCTGATAAGATAAGATAAAAGAAAATAAAAGAAAGGTAGACGCTAATGAGCGCCAACGAGAAGCGCCTTGAGCGCTAGTGGCATTTTCGTCTCACAGTGACACCGGCCAGTGTCTTCTCACAGATCTACGCCCATATACCCTGCCTCTTACGAAGAGGAGCGCAGAGAGTATCCCATCTTGTCCGTCGAGCACTCAACGTTGTTAACAACAGAGCAACGGGCAGAGCAGGAGCAGTGGTTCGAAGAAGAGCTCGAACCCAACTCGCTCGCTATAGAACCAGAAGAGGATCAGGCCACCCTCATCCATACTCAATCATCTCACCCCCCCTTCGCGCTCACCCTCGGTAGATCCGAACGACGCACTGCCAGCCACCTACCCCCAGTTGCCACATTTTATCAATCGGCTGTTCATACCGAACGTACTCGTCGACGAGTACATACGTCAGGTAGAGGCAGGGCTCATTGAAGAAGGAGAGGGTTGAAACATTCAGCGGCTCACATTGTGTGGAGGGCGTACTGAGGTTATTCGACTAGAGCTTATTCGTATTCAGAGGGACTGAATGATGAATACCCAAGAGGATTCGATGGAGTCCTCTGGTCGCTCCATTGATCCTTATATACCATACATCTGTTTGTACATGTAGTGTCCTTATCTACTGATAAGGTGGGAAAACATATGGAGGAGGCGTGCATCAAGCATCGCCATGGGATGGAAGAAGAACCATAACATGTGGTGAACATACGTAGAATGGAAGTAGAAACATAACATGTGCTGCCACATTAAAACGGTGTGTACGCCATGAGGTGTGGCAGCTTATTAAATATGAAATAACGGAAATGAGAAACATACAGTAAAAGTGAGGTATAAGGCTATGAAAGCCTGTGAGTCCGTGAAGATGTGACATAGGGGTTATGTCTGTGTCGCGTGCAAGCAAGTTGCACATATCACGTCACGTGACCAGTCACGTGAGTAGGAAAAAGACTTAGACGTTTCTAAGTCGTGAGTATAAGCGCGCTAGGCGCTAAAGAAAGAAAAATAGAGGAAAAGAAAAGAAAAGGAAAGAAAAATACATATCGTAACAAGGGTCCCCGCAGAGCAGAAGAAGTCAGGGCTAGGTACCGTACTCCTACCCCATTTCCCGTATCATGCCCACAACGGACAAGATGCACTTACTTTTCCGTTGATCCTGCACACGTCCGCCGGGATTACTTTGATGAATTCCTCCCCAATTTTCTACGTCCACGTTTACGTCCTCGTCATGTCCTTAACGAAGTAAGGCGCCGCCCCCATATACTTACATGTGACCCCTTGATCTACGATCAAGAATTACAATACTTCATTTAAATTTTTACGTATAAATTTTCTTGAATCACAATGTCGCAAGCTGTCTTTGACATCTTGGACGATCCCAATGTGAACTGGGACGATAAGATTGCCGCTGCTAGACAGGGCATGTTCAATCAAAGTCGAATAATCAATCAACTCAATAATAGAATTGCTGCTCTTGAACGAGGAGGTGCAGCAGGAAGTTCAACTTCGACGGATACGGGGGGAGCGTACTCGAAGAAAATTGAAGTATTCAACGACCCAGGTGAATATGACGGGTCGAAAGCAAAGTTTGAAGAGTGGTGGGCGAAGATGCGGGCTTGGTTGAACATCAACTCACATGCAATCACGCCGGGCTCAC
The DNA here is from genome assembly GCA_021018615.1 of Phlebopus sp. FC_14. Taxonomy (NCBI): domain Eukaryota; kingdom Fungi; phylum Basidiomycota; class Agaricomycetes; order Boletales; family Boletinellaceae; genus Phlebopus; species Phlebopus sp. FC_14. The sequence goes on along the minus strand of JAEVFL010000002.1, from coordinate 203,227 downwards.
ATGAGGCAGTCCTGGCAGTCCTCTCCCGTCTGAAAGGGCCAAAAGCAGGTCCCTTTGCTCAGATGAGGATCATTAAAGGGGACATGTACACATGGGCGCTGATGGTGGCGGAAATTGAAGGATTATTCCGCTCCACCAATCAAGTGGATTGGGCCCGCAGTCAGCTAAAGGGGCTACTACAGGGTAAAATGTCAACGGACGATTTCATCGTCAAATTCAAAGCATTATACCAGCAAGCTGCAATAGACGAATCGCATGCTATCTTCATGCTGGAAAACAACGTCAGAAGGGACATCATCGCCCAAATCTTTAAAGAAGGCAAACGTAAGACAAAGGTAGCCGAATACATTGCCGAAATCAGACACGTCGGAACCGCTCAAGAGTCCCTTGACTTCATTATGGGTGCCACTACCCGAAGAACTTCTCAAGCACGTGGCGACCCTAACGCAATGCAAATTGACGCCGCCCAACGTGGGTCGTCATCAAAACTTTCATGTTACAATTGTGGTGGACCACATGAGGTAAAGAACTGCCTCAAGCCAAGAGTACAATGCCCCTTCTGCAAATGGCTAGGGGGCAAACACAAAAAGGAATGCCATGGCAGCCGCCAAGTGTGCGTCGTCGAACCGATCAGAGAAGAGCCCAAAAGGGAAGCCCCACGTGGCAACGATCCTTTTGCGGCTATCCGCAATATGTCCTATGACGAAATGAGGACATACTTTTGGGACATGAAAGATGTCCATGACAAGGGAAAAGGCCGTGCTGCATGAACGAACTGGGTGTTCGTGCGGTCACATTTGATGAATATTTATCAAACCGCTTCTCCGTTCTTGAGATTGAAGAACCTAGGGAAAGCATGGATGAGTCGGATGATGTTTCTTTTTCACAATGCCAAACTGGGTCCTCTTCTGTGAAGGGGCTCGGCCGGGGCTTCAAACCGGTACTTAATTCAGTTTCAACAAAAACCCAAAAAAATATGTCAGACAAAGAAATCCCAGATGACTTTTTCTTGAGAACGCTCAACATGGAGAAGGAGATCTTAATGAAGATCAAAGTAGCATCTTCCCATGATAAGAAGACTTACGTCGCCGCTGACGCACTACTTGATTGTGGCGCTAACGTTATTTTCATTGACAAGAAGTGGGCCACAAGCCAAAAGCTACCGCTCACTCTCTTACACAACCCCATCCCCATATTTAATGTTGACGGATCAAAGAACTCGGCTGGAAACGTCACACACTCCACCAAGCTAATTATAGACTATGAAGGACACAGGGAACGCATTACCACAGAGGTTACAGATCTAGGACATAATCAGATCATCCTCGGGTATACGTGGTTGAAGAAGCACAATCCTGAAATAGATTGGGCAAAGGGCGAAGTAAAGATGACACGATGCCCCAGAAGCTGCCATCTATTAAGAGAGAAAAGTGTTTTCCTTCGTGTTCTAGAAAAAGAAGAAGAAGAGGCTGCTTATCATGCCTACGCTATATGAGCTAGCATTGAAGCACCTAAGAAAACAGAAAAAACTATTGAAGAGATGGTGCCTAGTGCATACCATCAATATTACGGACGGTTCTCAAAAGGAGAATCTGAATGCATGCCAATCAGAAAACCGTGGGATCACGCAATTGACTTGAAGGATACATTTGTTCCTAAGAAAGGAAGAATGATTCCCCTCTCAGTAGAAGAACAGAAAGAAGTTTCTGGCTTCATTGATGAACAACTGAGGAAGGGCTACATACAACCTTCAAAGTCTCCACAAACTTCCCCTGTTTTCTTTGTGCCAAAGAAGGAAGGCACCAAACGCATGGTTCAAGATTACCGTTATCTAAACGAACACACCGTCAAAAATAATTATCCGCTCCCGCTGATTTCCCAATTAGTGGACAAGCTAAAAGGAGCTAAGCTATTTACAAAGATGGATCTACGATGGGGATACAATAACATTCGCATCAAGGAAGGCGATGAGTGGAAAGCTGCCTTCGTATGCTTCTGCGGTGCCTATGAACCCCTCGTTATGTTTTTTGGGTTATGCAATTCACCCACCACGTTCCAAGCAATGATGAATGAAATCTTTGCCGACATGGATGATGTAGTGGTGGTATACATTGACGACCTATTAATATTCACCAAAACCAATGACGTCAAGGAACACGAAAAGATCGTTAAAGAAGTCCTACATTGATTGAAAGAAAATGATTTATTTATCAAACCAGAGAAGTGTACCTTTATGGTACCAGAAGTCGAATTCCTCGGCATGATAGTCACCCGAGATGGAATTAAGATGGACGACTCCAAGGTTAAGGCTATTCTAGAATGGCCTGCATTGAAGAATGTAAAGGGAGTTAGGAGTTTCCTCAGACTTGCCAACTTGTACCGAAGGTTCATCCAAGGCTATGCCCAAGTGGCTAGACCCTTAAATGATCTCACAAAGAAGGATACACCCTTCGTGTGGAAAGAGGCACAGCAAGAAGCATTTGATATGCTAAAGAAGAAGTTTACGTCCGCTCCTATCCTCTCCTATCCAGATGAAGATAGTCGTTTCCATCTTGAATGTGATGTATCAGACTTTGCAACAGGCGGAGTCTTATCTATTGAAAAAGATGGCTTATGGCATCCAGTTGCCTACGCCTCACGATCCATGACACCAGAAGAGAGGAATTATCCAATTGCTGATAAAGAGATGCTCAGCATGATTCAGGCTCTCGAAGCATGGAGACATTATTTAGAAGGTGCCAAGTATGAATTTGAAATCTGGAATGATCACAAGAATCTCCAATATTTCATGAAGGCACAAAATCTCAACCGTCGCCAAGCGCGATGGGCACAATATTTATCTAGGTTCAACTTTAAACTCATCCACAAAGCTGGAACCTCAATGGAAAAAGCTGATGCCTTATCTAGACGAGAAGATCACATGATCGGCATTGAGGATGACAATAAAGGAGTAACTGTATTAACGCCGAAGAAGATTAGGGCGACTATCTTGATCTCCGATGAAGGCGATAAGATCAAACAACAGATTCTTGACGCTATGCATAAGCTGAAAGAATCAGAAGTCCAGACGTTATGTGAGAAGTTCCACATTCATGATGACAGTGATGGAATTCTCTATGATGAAAAGAAGAGAATGTATGTGCCTGACGACGAAGGTCTACGGCAATCAATTATTACATTACACCACAACACTCTGGTTGCCAAACATCCAGGAGTTGAGAAGACAATAGACTTGCTGCAACGCAGCTACACTTGGCCGTTGATGTCCCAACAGGTCAAAGACTATGTTTTCTGTTGCGATAGATGCACACGTATGAAAGGGAGCAATCAGCCTCCCGCTGGAAAGTTACATCCCTTGGAAGTTCCAACTACACCTTGGGAAGACATATCAGCAGACTTTATCACAGATCTGCCTGATTCTAATGGGTTCGACTCCATCCTCGTAATGATGGACAGGTTCTCAAAAGAAGTCGAATTCATTCCATGCTTAAAAACAACGACAGCCCTTGACACGGCTCGTCTATATTTACAACACGTGTGGAAGGCACATGGCCTACCCCGCACTATCATATCTGATCGTGGACCGCAATTTGCCGCGGAAGTAATGCGTGCATTGTGCAAGCGATTAGGTATAACCCCTAAATTATCCACTGCATATCATCCGCAGACAGATGGTCAAACGGAACGAATGAACAGGGACTTGGAACAGTACCTTCATTTATTCTGTGCAGAAAAAGAAGCAGAATGGGCTGACTGGCTTGCCATCGCTCAATTCTCTTACAATACAAAGAAGCAGGCTTCTACCAAGAAAACCCCTTTTGAAGTCACACGGTCTTATGCTCCAAGAATGGGCTTCGAGCAACACGTGTCTAAGGCACCAGCTGCTGATGACTTTGCCGAAGAAATGGCCAAGACTCTAAAGGATACAGAAGCTAATTTATTAGAGGCTCAAAAGCGAATGAAAGCGCAAGCTAATAAGCACAGATCAATTGCCCCTGAATACATCATTGGGGATAGGGTCTGGCTCAGCACCAGTAATCTGTGCCTGCCTCGAGCTTCACATAAATTAACCGAACGATAGATTGGTCCCTATGAGATTACCAAATTGGTTGGCTCTAATGCGTTGACACTTAAGCTACCAATGTCTATGTATATTCATCCCACAGTTAATATTTCATGGGTCAAGCCTTACAAAGAGCGCTTGCCTGGGCAACCGGTTATTGCCCCTGGACCCATTGAAGTTACTGAGGGTCGAGATGAAGAATACGAAGTAGATTATGTGGTTGAATCTCGCAAGAAAGGGAACCGCCTCGAATACTTAGTCCACTGGAGGGGCTATACTGATGAAGATAGAACGTGGGAACCTACTGGCAATTTGGCCAATGCTTCCAATGTGGTCACAGCCTTTCATCGGGCAAATCCCTCGGCTCCTCGTAAGCTCCAAATGGCTTACTTGGATTTCCTATCATTATTTCAGCCTTTCAATAATTTAACTATTCCTTCCAATCGTGACACTCCCTTTGATCGCCTGGAAGTCGATCCTTAGGAGGGGGGTAGTGTTATGATATGTGTTTTTCCTCTATTTTTCTCTATTTTTCTTCCTTTAGCGCCTAGCGCGCTTATGCTCAACGACTTAGAAACATCTAAGTCTTTTCCCTAATCACGTGACAGGTCACGTGATGTGATACATGCAACTAGCTTGCATGTGACATGGACTAGCCCCTATGTCACATCTTCACAGACTCACAGGCTTCCATAGTCTTATGCCTTCCCTTTACTGTATGTTTCCCATTTCCTCTATTTGATATTTAATAGGCTGCCACACATCATGGAATCCTCACCGATCTCATGTATGATCGTGGCAGCACATGTTTACCTCCTGTTTATGATTCTCTTCCATTCTACATGTGTCTCCCTCATGTTTTACTTTCTTTCCATTCCATGGCAATGCTTGATGCATGTCTGTTCTTCATGTCTTTCATACTATCGGTTAGATCTAGTGTAAACATGGACAAACCCCTGTACAGTATATAAGGACCAATGCAGCGACCAGGGGATTCCATCGAATCCTCTTGAGTCTTACTCCCTTCAGCTCCTCAGCTTAAGAACAACTTCAGTTTGACTATATTTCAGTATGCACTCCCAACATGTGAGCCACTGATTGTATCAGCAGGTGCGGGGCATATGGGTGGGCCCACGCAGAGTAGGTAACACATGCTAATAAAATAGTACTACTGGTATGTAATTAATAGTAGCTACTATTTCCTGTATCCTTCATATCATGACCCACAGATGATGTGCTCATGGTATAGGGGTGAGCTCACATACGCGGGTGCTTGGCATATGGGTGGGCCCATGAAGAGTAGGCAGTGCATGCTATTAAAATAGTATGACTGGCATTCATTTAATCCTAGCTAGGATTTCAATAGTACCACTAGTATGTAATTAATGGTAGCTACTATTTCCTGTTCCTTCTTACCCTGTAAGTTGGCCCACTAACAGTGTACCCATGGTAGCATAGGTCGGCCCACAGAAAGTAGGTAGTGCACCCTATTTCACATATTATTTGTATTATATAGGTTAGTGCATGTTGCATGAGTCAGCCTTACACGCAGATCCATGATACACAGGTGAAGCCAACCTAATGATATACATTCAAGCCATGTAGATCTGAATCCACTTTATTCTTCAGACATCTCTCATTATTCTTCTTCATATGATGCAAGTATAACATCCAATAAAAATCACCCAGTAACAGATTTTCAACCTTCATTGTATTTCATTGTATTTCATTGCACTTGATTGTGTTATGATATGCATTTTTCCCCTATTTATTTCCTTTTTCTTTCTAATTTATTCTAATTTATTAAGCCTTTAGCACCTAGTGCACCTGCTTTCAAGACTTAAAAACATCTAAGTCTCTTTTCTAATCATGTGACTGGTCATGTGACTTGGCACATATGATTAGATCATATGATACAAGGACTAATCCTATGCTTGCCTCTCATATGCGCGGACAGTTCTAGATCCATACCTCACCTTCTACATATGTTCTCCATTTCATAGCTATTTGGTATTTAATAGCTGTCATACATCATGGTATCCTCACCGATCTCATGTATGATCATGGCAGCACATGTTTACCTCCTGTCCATGCGTTTACCTTATGTTCTCCTTCTCTTCCATTTCATGGCTATGCTTGATGTATGCCTGGTCCATATGTTTTCCATCTTATCGGTAGATCTGTTAACTACATGTACAAACCCCTGTATGGTATATAAAGGGTGAATGTAGCAACCAGGGAATTCCTTATCGAATGCTCATGAGTCTTCTCACAGCCTCTCACCTCTGTAAAGAAGCAACCTCAATAGAACCCCTCAGTATGCACTCATCATTATGTAAGCTGCTGAATGCTTCACTAGGATTCAATCATTAATACTGACTTTGCTCATGATGCTTGCTGATCAAGACCACTGCAAGTACAAGTATATCCTTTGACGCATTTGAAGTAAAGGCTTACGGACTAATGTTTAAGTGGCACCGGCCAGTGTCATCCAACAGATTTATACACATATACCCTGCCTCTTATGCAGAGGAGCATGGAGAGTTACTGCCATTGTCTGAAGAGCACTTGATATTGTTGAATAAGAACAATGAGCAGAGCAGGAGCATTGGTTTGAAGAAGAACTCAGACTAGAATCACTTGCTACAGAAGAAGCAAAGGACTCAGCTACCCTTGTCCATACTCTATCATTTCCACCCCATTCACACTCACCTTCGATTGATCCGAACAACACACCTCTCGCCCTCTACCTACAATTGCCTAACTTTATCAATCGGCTATTTGTACCAGATGTACTCGTTGACGAGTTTATTAGATAGGTAGAGGTAGCTCAGATCGAAGAAAGAGAGGGTCTGCAAGAGAGATATAACGTGAGGGTTAGGTATCGCATACCTACCCTATTTCCTGTTCCATGCCCAAGAAGGGCTAGACGTACATACTTTTCCATTGATCCTGCTCACGTCCACAGGGATTATCATGATGACTTTCTACCAGATTTCTTATGTTCATGTTTACGTCCACATTGTGTCCTTAAAGAAGTAAAATGCACTCCCCATATACTTATGAAAGACCCCCTAATCTATGATCAGGAATTATGATACTTCCTTTAAACATTTTCTTTATGTATCAGTTTCGATAAATCAATATGTCTCAAGCTGTGCTTGATATCTTGGATGATTCCAATGTAAATTGGAAAGAAAAGATTGTCGCTGCAAGGCAGTGATACGGTCAGCGGCTCACATTATTCTGGAGTGCGTACTGATGTTAATCATTGACTGAGGTTGCTCTTAGCTAGAGGGCTGAGAGGGAGATGACTCAGGAGGATTCGATGGGAAACCTCCTGGTCACTGCATTCAGGTCTTATATACTCTACAAAGATTTGTACATGTAGTGACCGGATCTACCGATAAGATAAAATACATGAGGAACAGGCATGCATCAAGCATAGCCAGGGAATGGAAGAGAATTATAACATGAGGAAAACATGTGTAGAATGGAAGGAGAAGCATAGATGTGAGGAGAATATGTGCTGCCACATTAAAATGGTGTGTAGGCCATGAGGTGTGGCAGCCTATTAAATATGAAATAGCAGAAATGAGAAACATATGGTAAAGGTGAGGCATAAGGCTATGAGAGCCTGTGAGTCCGTGAAGAGATAGCATAGGGGCTAGTCCTTGCATCATATGATCTAGGTCGTATGGGCCAAGTCACGTGACCAGTCACATGCATAGGAGAGAGACTTAGACATTTCTAAGTCTTGAGAATAAGCGCGCTAGGCGCTAAAGACTTAATAAATTAGAATAAATAGAAAGAAAAGGAAAATAAATAGAGGAAAAATACGTATCATAACAGGCAGGGCATATATGACCGGAGCTAGATGATCAACCAGCTCATGAATCACATTGCCACTCTTGAAAGAGGGGGCACAGCAGGAGGTTTCACCTTCACTTCTGCAAGTACAAGGGGAGTATACTCAAAGAAAATTGAAATATTCAATGACTCAGGGGAATATGATGGGTCAAAAGCCAAGTTTGAAGAATGGTGGGCCAAGATGCAGGCTTGGCTCAATATAAACTCACATGCAATTACGCCAGGCTCACACAAGGCAGTCCTGGCAGTCCTCTTATGACTGAAAGGACCAAAGGCTGGTCTCTTTGCTCAGACACAAATTATAAAAGGGGATATATACACATGGGCATTGATGGTGGCAGAGATCAAAGGACTCTTCTGCTCCACCAATCAAGTAGATTGGGCCTGTAGCCAACTAAAGGGGTTACTGCAGGGCAAGATGATGACTGACAATTTTATCGTCAAATTTGAAGCACTTTACCAACAGGCAGCGATAGACGAATCACATGCTATATCAATGTTGGAAAACAATGTCAGATGGGGCATCATTGCCCAAATCTTTAAGGAAGACAAACAAAAGGCTAAAGTAGCCAAGTATATTGCTGAGATCAGATGCATCAAAACTGTGCAAGAGTCCCTAGATTTCATAATGGGTGTCACTACCTGAAGAACATCTCAAGCACGTGGTGACCCTAATGCCATGTAGATAGATGCTGCCCAACAAGGGTTGTCATCTAAACTTTCCTACTACAATTGTGGTGGAGCACACGGGGCAAAGAACTGCCCCAAATCAAGGGTGCAATGCCCCTCTTACAAATGGCTTGGGGGTAAGCACAAAAAGGAATGCTGTGGTGGCCACCAAGTATGAGTTGTCGAACCAGTATGAGAAGAGCTCAAAAGGGAAGCTCCACGTGGCAATGATCCTTTTGCAGCCATACGTAACATATCCTATGACAAGATGAGGGCATATTTTTGGGACATGAAAGATGTCCATTATAAGGGAAAAGGCCATGCCACATGAATGAACTGGGTGTTCGTGCAATCACATTTGATGAATATTTATCAAACTGCTTCTCTGTCCTTGAGGTTGAAGAACCTAGGGAAAGTACAGATAAGTCAAACGTTATTTCATTTTCTCAATGCCAAACTGGGTCCTCTTCTGTGAAGGGGCTTGGCTGAGGCTTCAAACCGGTATTTAATTCAGTTTTACACAAAACGAAAAAAATATGTCAGATGATGAAATCTCAGAAGAATTTTTCTTGAGAACACTCAACATGGAGAAGGAGATGAAGATCAAAGTTACATCCTCCCATGATAAGAAGGCTTATGTTGCCACTGATGCACTACTTGATTGTAGTGCTAATGTTATTTTCATTGACAAGAAGTGGACAACAAGTCAAAAGCTATCGCTCACTCTTCTATGTAATCCCATTCCTGTATTTAATGTTAACGGATCAAAGAACTTGGCTGAAAATGTCACATACTCTACCGAGCTAATTATAGACTATGAAGGACACAGGAAACGTGTTACCGCAGAGGTTACAGATCTAGGACATAATCAGATCATCCTCGGGTACACGTGGTTGAAGAAGTACAATCCTAAAATAGATTGGGCCAAGGGTAAAGTAAAAATGACACGATGCCCCAGAAGTTGCCATCTATTAAGGAAAAAGAGTGTTTTTCTTCATGTTCTGGAGAAAGAAGAAGAAGAGGCCGCTTATCATGCCTATACTATACAAGCTAGCATTGAAGCACCTAAGAAAATAGAAAAGACAATTAAAGAGATAGTGCCTAGCACATACCATCAGTACTACAGACGGTTCTTAAAAGGAGAATCTGAATGCATGCCAGTTAGAAAGCCATGGGATCATGCAATTGACTTGAAGGATACATTCTGTTACGATATGTATTTTTCCTCTATTTTTCTCTATTTTTCTTTCTTTAGCGCCTAGCGCGCTTACACTCAACGACTTAGAAACGTCTAAGTCTTTTTCCTAATCACGTGACTGGTCACGTGACGTGATATGTGCAACTTGCTTGCACGCGACACGGACATAACCCCTATGTCACACCTCCACGGACTCACAGGCTTTCATAGCCTTATGCCTTGCCTTTACCGTATGTTTCCCATTTCACAGTTATTTGATATTTAATAGCTGCCACACATCATGGTGATCGTGGCAGCACATGTTATCCTCACTTTATGCTTCTTCTTTCATTCTACATATGTTTCCCTCATGTTATGATTCCTTTCCATTCCATGGCTATGATTGATGCATGCCTGGAACATATGTCTTTCATAGTATCGGTTAGATCTAGTGTATACATGGACAAACACTAGTAGGGTATATAAGATTCAATGGAGCGACCAGAGAACTCCATCGAATCCTCTTGGGTATTCATCATTCAGTCCCTCTGAATACGAATAGCTCTAGTCGAATAACCTCAGTATGCCCTCCACACAATGTGAGCCGCTGAATGTTTCATTAGGATTCGATCTCTTAACTGACTTTATTCGCGATGCTTGCCGGTCAAGGCCACCGCAAGCAAGAAGTAAACGTTTTCGAAGTATTTGAAGAAACGCTCACGGAACTAACGCTCAGTGACACCGGCCAGTGTCCTTTCACAGATCTACGCTTACATACCCCGCCTCTTACGAAGAGGAGCACGGAGAGTATCCTACACCATCCGTCGAGCACTCGACGTTGCCAACAGAAGAGCAACGGGTAGAGGAGCAGCAGTGGTTCGAAGAAGAGCTCGAACTCGACTTGCTCGCTATAGAAGTCGAAGAGGACCAGGCCACCCTCGTCCCCACTCCATCATCTCACCTTCCTTCGCGCTCACCTTCGGTAGACCCGAACGATGCACCGCCCGCCGCCTACCCCCAGTTGCCGAATTTTATCAATCGGCTTTTCGTCCCAGAAGTCTTAGTGGACGAATACGTACGACAGGTAGAGGCCGGTCTCATTGAAGAAGGAGAGGGTCCCAGAAGAGCAGAAGAAGTTAGGGCTAGGTACCGTACCCCTACCCCATTTCCCGCACCACGCCCACGTCGGGCCAGACGCACTTATTTCCCCGTTGATCCTGCTCACGTACGCAGGGATTACTTTGACGAGTTTCTCTCCGATTTCCTACGTCCACGTTTACGTCCGCGTCGCGTCCTTAACGAAGTAAGGCGCCGCCCCCATATACTTACAACCGACCCCCTGATCTACGATCAAGAGTTACAATATTTCATTTAACTTTTTCTACCTACAAATTTCCTTCCTTGAATCAATATGTCGCAAGCAGTCTTTGATATCCTGGATGATGCCCAGGCGAACTGGGAAGATAAGATCGCCGCTGCTAGGCAGGGCATGTTCGACCAAAGTCGAATAATAAACCAACTCCACAATAGGATCGCCGCTCTGGAACGAGCAGGTGCAGCAGGAGGCTCAGCCTCAACTTCTGCGAGTACGGGAGGAGCGTACTCAAAGAAAATAGAAGTATTCAATGACCCTGGTGAATATGACGGGTCTAAAGCAAAGTTTGAAGAGTGGTGGGCCAAGATGCGGGCTTGGTTAAACATCAACTCACACGCAATCACGCCGGGCTCACACGAAGCAGTCCTGGCCGTCCTCTCCTGTCTGAAAGGGCCAAAAGCAGGTCCCTTTGCTCAGACGAGGATCATTAAGGGGGATACGTACACGTGGACCCTGATGGTGGCGGAGATTGAAGGTCTCTTCCGTTCCACCAATCAGGTAGATTGGGCACGTAGTCAGCTAAAGGGGCTGCTACAAAACAAAATGTCAACGGACGATTTTATCGTCAAATTTGAAGCGCTTTACCAGCAAGCTGCGATAGACGAATCGCATGCTATCTTCATGCTGGAGAACAACGTCAGAAGGAGCATTATTGCTCAAATCTTCAAAGAAGGCAAACGTAAGACAAAGGTAGCCGAATACATTGCCGAGATCAGACGCGTCGGGACCGCTCAAGAATCCCTTGACTTCATAATGGGTGCCACTACCCGAAGAACGTCTCAGACACGTGGCGGCCCTAACGCTATGCAAATAGATGCCGCCCAAAGAGGGTCGTCGTCTAAATTATCATGTTACAACTGTGGAGGACCACACGGGGTAAAGAATTGCCCCAAACCACGCAATCAATGTCCCTCTTGCAAATGGCTAGGGGGCAAACATAAAAAGGAATGCCGCGGCGGCCGCCAAGTGCGTGTCGTCGAGCCAACACGAGAAGAGCCCAAAAGGGAAGCCCCACGGGGTAACGACCCTTTTGCAGCTATCCGCAACATGTCCTATGACGAGATGAGGGCATACTTTTGGGACATGAAGGATGTCCATGATAAGGGAAAAGGCCGTGCCGCATGAACGAACTGGGTGTTCGTGTGGTTACATTTGACGAATATTTATCCAACCGCTTTTCCGTCCTTGAGGTTGAAGAACCTAGGGAAAGCACGGATGAGTCGGACTATGTTTCTTTTTCACAATGCCAAACTAGGTCCTCTTCTGTGAAGGGGCTCGGCCGGAGCTTCAAACCGGTACTTAATTCAGTTTCATCAAAAACACAAAAAAATATGTCAGACGAAGAAATCCCAGATGACTTTTTCTTAAGAACGCTTAACATGGAAAAGGAGATCTTAATGAAGATCAAAGTAGCATCCTCCCATGATAAGAAGAATTACGTCGCCGCTGACGCACTACTCGATTGCGGCGCTAATGTTATTTTCGTTGACAAGAAGTGGGCTATGAGTCAAAAACTACCGCTCACTCTCTTACGCAATCCCATTCCCGTATTTAACGTTGACGGATCAAAGAACTCGGCTGGAAACGTCACCCATTCCACCGAGCTAATTATAGATTATGAAGGACACAGGAAACGCGTTACCACAGAGGTTACGGATCTAGGACGTAATCAGATCATCCTCGGATACACGTGGTTGAAGAAGCACAATCCTGAAATAGATTGGGCCAAGGGCGAAATAAAGATGACGCGATGCCCAAGAAGTTGCCATCTGTTAAGGGAAAAGAGTGTTTTCCTTCGTGTTCTAGAAAAAGAAGAAGAAGAGGCTGCTTATCATGCCTACGCTATACGAGCTAGCATTGAAGCACCTAAGAAAACAGAAAAGACGATAAAAGAGATGGTGCCTAGTGCATACCATCAATATTACGGACGGTTCTCAAAGGGAGAATCTGAACGCATGCCAATCAGAAAACCATGGGACCACGCAATTGACTTGAAGGATACATTTGTTCCTAAGAAAGGAAGAATGATTCCCCTCTCAGTAGAAGAGCAGAAAGAAGTTTCTAGCTTCATTGATGAACAACTGAGGAAGGGTTACATACGACCTTCAAAGTCCCCTCAAACTTCCCCTGTTTTCTTCGTGCCAAAGAAGGAAGGCACTAAACGCATGGTTCAAGATTATCGTTATCTAAACGAGCACACCGTCAAAAATAATTATCCGCTCCCGCTGATTTCCCAATTAGTGGACAAGCTAAAAGGAGCTAAGCTATTTACAAAGATGGATCTACGATGGGGATATAACAACATTCGCATCAAGGAAGGCGATGAGTGGAAAGCTGCCTTCGTATTCTTCCGCGGTGCTTATGAACCCCTCGTTATGTTTTTCGGCTTATGCAATTCACCCGCCACGTTCCAAGCAATGATGAACGAAATCTTTGCCGATATGGATGACGTAGTGGTGGTCTATATTGATGACCTATTAATATTCACGAAAACCGATGACGTCAAGGAACACGAAAAGATTGTCAAAGAAGTCCTACGTCGATTGGAAGAAAATGATCTATTTATCAAGCCAGAAAAATGTACCTTTATGGTACCAGAAGTTGAATTCCTCGGTATGATAGTCAGCCGAGATGGTATTAAGATGGACGACTCCAAGGTGAAGGCTATTCTAGAATGGCCTGCGCCGAAGAATGTAAAGGGAGTTAGGAGTTTCCTCGGACTCGCCAATTTCTACCGAAGGTTCATCCAAGGCTATGCCCAAGTGGCTAGACCCTTGAATGATCTAACAAAGAAGGATACACCCTTCGTGTGGAAAGAAGCACAACAAGAAGCATTTGATATGCTAAAGAAGAAGTTTACGTCCACTCCTATATTATCCTTTCCAGATGAAGAAAGTCACTTCCGTCTTGAATGTGATGCATCAGACTTTGCAACAGGCGGAGTCTTATCTATTGAAAAGGATGGCTTATGGCACCCAGTTGCCTATGCTTCACGATCCATGACTCCTGAAGAGAGGAATTATCCAATTGCTGATAAAGAAATGCTCAGCATGATTCAGGCTCTCGAAGCATGGAGACACTATTTAGAAGGTGCCAAGTATGAATTTGAAATCTGGAACAATCACAAGAATCTCCAGTATTTCATGAAGGCACAAAACCTTAACCGTCGCCAAGCGCGATGGGCACAATATCTATCTCGGTTCAACTTTAAACTCATCCATAAAGCTGGAACCTCGATGGGGAAAGCCGATGCCTTATCTAGACGAGAAGATCATATGATTGGCATTGAGGATGATAATAAAGGAGTAACCATATTAACGCCGGAGAAGATTAGAGCGACCATCTTGATCTCCGATGAAGGCGATAAGATCAAACAACAGATTCTTGACGCTATGCATAAGCTGAAAGAATCAGAAGTCCAGACGTTACGCGAGAAGTTCCACATTCATGATGACAGTGATGGAATTCTCTATGATGAAAAGATGAGAATGTATGTGCCTGACGACGAAGGTCTACGGCAATCTATTATTACGCTACACCACGACACTCCGGTTGCTGGACATCCAGGAGTTGAGAAGACAATAGACTTGCTGCAACGCAGCTACACTTGGCCGTTGATGTCACAACAGGTCAAGGACTATGTTTCCCGTTGCGATAGATGCGCACGTATGAAAGGGAGCAATCAGCCTCCCGCTGGAAAGTTACATCCCTTGGAAGTTCCTACGACACCTTGGGAAGATGTATCAGCGGACTTTATTACAGATCTGCCTGATTCCAATGGATTCGACTCCATCCTTGTGATGATGGACAGGTTCTCCAAAGAAGTCGAATTCATTCCATGTTTAAAAACAACGACAGCCCTTGACACGGCTCGTCTATATTTAACTAACGTGTGGAAGGCACATGGTCTACCCCGCACTATCATATCTGATCGTGGACCGCAATTTGCCGCGGAAGTAATGCGTGCATTATGCAAGCGATTAGGTATCACCCCTAAATTATCCACTGCATATCATCCGCAGACAGATGGTCAGACGGAGCGAATGAACAGGGACTTGGAACAGTACCTTCGTTTATTCTGTGCAGAAAAGGAAACAGAATGGGCTAACTGGCTTGCCGTCGCTCAATTCTCATATAATACAAAGAAGCAGGCTTCTACTAAGAAGACCCCTTTTGAAGTCACATGGTCCTATGCTCCAAGAATGGGCTTCGAGCAACACGTGTCTAAGGCACCAGCTGCTGACGACTTTGTCGAAGAAATGGCCAAGACTTTGAAAGATGCTGAAGCTAATTTATTAAATGCTCAAAAGCGGATGAAAGCGCAAGCTGATAAGCACAGATCAGTTGCCCCTGAATACGTCATTGGGGATAGGGTCTGGCTCAGCACAAGTAATCTGCGCCTGCCAAGAGCTTCACGTAAATTAACCGAACGATGGATCGGTCCCTATGAGGTCACCAAATTGGTTGGCTCTAATGCGTTGACGCTTAAGCTACCAAAGTCTATGCGTATTCATCCCACAGTTAATGTTTCACGGGTCAAGCCTTATAAAGAGCGCTTGCCTGGGCAACCGGTTATTGCCCCTGGACCCATTGAAGTCACTGAAGGACGTGATGAAGAATACGAAGTAGATTATGTGGTCGAATCTCGAAAAAGGGGTAACCGACTTGAATACTTAGTCCACTGGAGGGGCTATACAGACGAAGATAGAACGTGGGAACCCGCTGGCAATTTGGCCAATGCTTCCGATGCGGTTGCAGCCTTTCATCGGGCAAATCCCTCGGCTCCTCGTAAGCTACGAATGGCTTACTTGGATTTCTTATCATTATTCCAGCCGTTTGAAAATTTCACGGTCTCTATGCCTCGCGACACTCCCTTTGATCGCCTGGAAGTCGATCCTTAGGTGGGGGGTAGTGTTACGATATGTATTTTTCCTCTATTTTTCTCTATTTTTCTTTCTTTAGCGCCTAGCGCGCTTACACTCAACGACTTAGAAACGTCTAAGTCTTTTTCCTAATCACGTGACTGGTCACGTGACGTGATATATGCAACTTGCTTGCACGCGACACGGACATAACCCCTATGTCACACCTCCACGGACTCACAGGCTTTCATAGCCTTATGCCTTGCCTTTACCGTATGTTTCCCATTTCACAGTTATTTGATATTTAATAGCTGCCACACATCATGGTGATCGTGGCAGCACATGTTATCCTCACTTTATGCTTCTTCTTCCATTCTACATATGTTTCCCTCATGTTATGATTCCTTTCCATTCCATGGCTATGATTGATGCATGCCTGGAACATATGTCTTTCATAGTATCGGTTAGATCTAGTGTATACATGGACAAACACTAGTAGGGTATATAAGATTCAATGGAGCGACCAGAGGACTCCATCGAATCCTCTTGGGTATTCATCATTCAGTCCCTCTGAATACGAATAGCTCTAGTCGAATAACCTCAGTACGCCCTCCACACAATGTGAGCCGCTGAATGTTTCACATTCGTTCCTAAGAAAGAAAGAATGATTCCCCTCTCAGTAGAAGAGTAGAAAGAAGTTTCTAGCTTTATTGGTGAACAACTGAGGAAGGGCTACATACGACCTTCAAAGTCTCCACAAACTTCTCCTGTTTTCTTTGTGTCAAAGAAGGAAGGCATCAAATGCATGGTTCAAGATTATCGTTATCTAAACGAGCACACTGTCAAGAATAATTATCCGCTCCTGCTCATTTTCCAATTAGTGGATAAGCTGAAAGGAGCTAAGTTATTTATAAAGATGGATCTATGATGGGGATACAACAACATTTGCATCAAGGAAGGCAATGAGTGGAAAGCTGCCTTCATATTCTTCCGTGGTACCTATGAACCCCTCATTATATATTTCGGATTATATAATTCACCTGCTACATTTCAAGCAATGATGAATGAAATCTTTGCCGACATGGATGACATAGTGGTGGTCTAATATTTACCAAAACCGATGACATCAAGGAACATGAAAAGATTGTTAAAAAAGTCCTGCATTAATTGGAAAAAAACAATTTATTTATCAAACCAGAAAAATATACCTTTATGGTACCAGAAGTCAAATTCCTCAGTATGATAGTCAGCTGAGATGGAATTAAGATGGACAACTCCAAGGTTAAGGCTATTCTGGAATGGCCTACACTGAAGAATGTGAAAGGGGTTAGAAGTTTCCTTGGACTTGCCAATTTCTATCAAAGGTTCATCCAAGGCTATGCCCAAGTGACAAGGCCCCTGAATGATTTGACAAAAAAGGATACACCTTTCATGTGGAAAGAAGCACAACAAGAAGCATTTGATATGCTAAAGAAGAAATTTACGTCCGCTCCTATTCTTTCCTTTCCTGATGAAGATAGTCACTTCCGTCTTGAATGTGATGCCTCAGACTTTGCAACAGTTGGGGTCTTATCTATTGAAAAAGATGGCTTATGGCACCCAGTTGCCTATGCCTTATGCTCCATGACCCCTGAAGAGAGGAATTATCCAATTGCTGATAAAGAGATGCTCAGCATGATTCAGGCTCTTGAGACACAGAGACACTATTTAGAAGGTGCCAAGTATGAATTTGAAATCTGGAATGATCACAAGAATCTCCAGTATTTCATGGAGGCACAGGATCTTAACCATTACCAAGTGCGATGAGCACAATATTTATCTAGGTTCAACTTTAAACTCATCCACAAAGCTGGAACCTCGATGGGAAAAGCTGATACCTTATCTAGACAAGAAGATCACATGATCGACATTGAGGATGACAATAAAGGAGTAACTATATTAACGCTGAAGAAGATTAGAGTGACCATCTTGATCTCCAATGAAGGCAATAAGATCAAACAACAGGTTCTTGATACTACGCATAAGCTGAAAGAATCAGAAGTCAAGAAGATATGTGAGAAGTTCCATATCTGTGAAGAAAAGGATGGAATTCTCTATGACGAAAAGAATCGAATGTATGTGCCTGACAATGAAGGTCTACAGCAATCTATTATTACATTGCATCATGACACTCTAGTTGCCAGACATCCAGGAGTTGAGAAGATGATAGATCTGCTGCAACACAGCTATTTTTGACCTTTGATGTTACATCAGGTCAAAGATTATGTTTCCTATTGCAATAGATGCACACATATGAAAGGAAGCAATCAGCCTCCCACTGGAAAATTACATCCCTTGGAAGTTCCAACTACACCTTGGAAAGACGTATCAGCAGATTTTACCACAGATCTGCCTGATTCAAATGGATTTGACTCCATCCTTGTAGTGATGGATAGGTTCTTCAAAGAAGTCGAATTCATTCCATGTTTAAAAACCACGACAGCCCTTGACATGGCTCGTCTATATGTACAGCACGTATGGAAGGCACATGACCTACCCCATACAATCATATCTGATCGAGGACTACAATTTGCTACAGACGTAATGTGTGCATTGTATAAACAATTAGATATCACCCCTAAATTATCTACTGCACATCATCCGCAGACAGATGGTCAGATAGAATGAATGAACAGAGACTTAGAACAGTACCTTTGTTTGTTCTGTGCAGAAAAAGAAGTAGAATGGGCTGACTGGCTTGCCATCGCTCAATTCTCTTACAATACAAAGAAGCAGGCTTCTACAAAGAAAATCCCTTTTGAAGTCACCAGGTTCTATGCTTCAAGAATGGGCTTCAAGCAATATGTGTCTAAAGCACCAGCTGCTGATGACTTTGCTGAAGAAATGACCAAGACTCTAAAGGATACAAAAGCTAATTTATTAGAAGCTCAAAAGTGAATGAAAGCACAAGCTGATAAGCACAGATCAGATGCCCCTGAATACATCATTGGGGATAGGGTCTGGCTCAGCACAAGTAACCTGCACCTGCCACGAGCTTCACATAAATTAACCGAATGATGGATCGGTCCCTATGAGATCATCCAATTGGTTGGCTCTAATGCATTGACGCTTAAGCTACCAAAGTCTATGTGTATTCACTCTACAGTTAATATTTCACAGGTCAAGCCTTATAAAGAACACTTGCCTGGGCAACCTGTTATTGCCCCTGGACCCATTGAAGTAACTGAGGGCAGAGAAGAAGAATACAAAGTAGAATATATGGTTGAATCTTGAAAAAGGGGTAACCAACTCGAATACTTAGTCCACTAGAGGGACTATACAGATAAAGATAGATCATGGGAACCCGCTGGCAATCTGGCCAATGCTTCTGATGCAGTTGCAGCCTTTCATCAGGCAAATCCCTCGGCTTCTCATAAGCTACAAATGGCTTACTTGGATTTCCTATCATTATTCCAGTCTTTTGATAATTTAACTGTTTCTTCAGCATGTGACACTCCCTTTGATTGTCTGGAAGTCAATCCTTAGGAGGGGGGTAGTGTTATGATATGCATTTTCCCCCTATTTATTTCCTTTTTCTTTCTATTTAATTCTAATTTATTAAGCCTTTAGCACCTAGCACACCTGCTTTCAAGACTTAGAAATGTCTAAGTCTCTTTCCTAATCACATGACTGATCACATGACTTGATGCATGCAACTGGCTTGTACAATACAAGGACTAGCTCCTATGTTATCTCTTCATGGACTCACAGGCTTTCATAGTCTTATGTCTTACCTTTACTGTATGTTTCTCATTTCCGTTATTTCATATTTAATAGGCTACCACATCTCATGGCCTATACACTGTATTAATGTGGTAGCATATGTTTATGCTTCTCCTTCCATTCTACATGTGCTCACCACATGTTTTACTTCTCTTCTATTCCATGACTATGCTTGATATATGCCTGGTCCTCATATTCTTTATCTCATCTGTAGATCTAGTTTATACATGGACAAACATATGTATAGTATATAAAGGGTGAATGCAGTGATCAGGAGATTCCTTATTGAATCCTCCTGAGTCATTCCTCAGCCTCTCTGATGCTTGAGTAACCTTAGTAACCTATTCAGTATGTACTCCCTTTAATGTGAGCCACTGAACATATCATCTACCTTGCTAAAAGACAGATGTTCTTATCCTCAGCCGAGATGATGGCTATCCAACACTGCATATGCATCTGCACTTCTTTTTGCTGCAGTAGTGATTCTACATTCTGATCTATATGTAGCAGGGCACAAGGCTCTCATTGCACTGGGTGGATATGTAGTCTCACAAGACCAAGAAATATTGCGTGTCTTGGAGGAATGGCCTACCATATATTCTGCAGCCTTGGTAATCATAAATCAGTGTTCACCTTATCACGGGGACCATAGTAGTCATGCTCAATGGCTGGACCTATTGACCACTGTGGGCAGATATGGATTATTGGACATAGAGTGGCCTTCCCTAGGAGTTATAGTGGAATACTGCCAGAGACCCTAGTGGCATTTTCAGGCAAGTTGGTGTGACATGGGGTGGGACATGCATGTGCATATTGACTATACTGTCATGGACCATACTCAGAGTGTCTGCACATGAACTATATGTGTGTGTGTGAACTATATATGTATATATGGACTATATGTGATACATGTATACATAGTGATATCTCCAAGAAAATGACCTACTTTTATGCTGAGCCTATTCCACTTGCATGTGAGGGTCAATTTTTGTGTTTTGATCATGCAATGACCAAGATGATGTTGATCATACTGCAGCTTTATTTGCATCTGTTCGATATGAAGACTGTGGACCAGCCATGTTGCAGATCCACCATCCTATGCATTTGATCTTTTTGCAGAATTACCATCTCAATGCCTTTCAAGCTGGGGGCTTTGGAGCCATGAAAGACATTGCTCAGTGCACCAGGCAAGCCTTGATGTTAATGCATGACTTGCCTTTTTCCATGGAAATTTCAAAGATGGAGTTGTCCATGTGAGTTCAAAGAGCAGTTTGCTCTTGAGTGCTCCAGCATTCTCTTTGTACAAGAGAGATCTTTGTGTTGATTGCCTCAAATGCTTTCTGTGCATCCTCATATGTCTTTTTCTACTTTGTCCTCTGAATTGCATGCACTGGATCAACAAGGGTTAAACATGTGAGGATCTGATCCTTGTGGTTGCTTACCCATTTTTATCATTTTCAGAAAGTTGGAGTAGTTCATCTGAGAGTCCAAATATTCCTGTTGATGTGGGGATGACATGCCCCTGACTATACCAGAGATGATGTTGATGGTAGACCATAAAGTCTCTATGATCTCTCCATCCACCCATCCTGCTCTAGATATGAAGTTGGGAGTATACCGAGCAAAACATTCCACCTGATGGCCATGTACATGCCAGATGCCAATGCTAGAAATAAAAGACAGCTGAGAGTTGAGCTTGAGATATGTGCTGTCCCTGATTTGTTTATGAAGGTTCTTCATGTATTGGCAGTTAATGTCATAGAAAGTAAGCACCCACTGAATGCCATTCATGTTGTATTGTAGTGCATTCACCAGAGCATAGTCAATGTTCACTTGTCTGTGAGAATCTGTCAGTTGGATGTGCTGGACAGATGCCTTAGGTTCACTTAACTTTCTCCCTTCTAAAAGTCAACCAGGGCATGATATGAAGCATCTATGGCATGCACATGCACATCCCTCTATTTCTGTAGCCTCGAGCTTGTAACAGTTCACATTGACCTGGTTTACTGCTCGATGATTGTGAATTCAAAAGCAAGGGGACCTTAGAAGTCATTGTGTGGATGTCAGATCTGATCCACCTCTATAGAATGATTTGTATTTTTCAGATACTCATAGTACCTGTCCCTCACTACCATATATCCTCTGCCATTCATGAGGAACACCTAATCACTAGGTGTTTAATCATGCATATGCTCTGCTTTGAAATTTCTGTCCATGATCACTGTGTGGGAGTATTTTCAGCTGTCTGCAAATGGTCAGCCTGTGTGTGTAGATGCATGATAACTTGCATGCACTCACTAGGATATATCCACATCTTTTGATGGGTTCAGATTGATACCTAGCTAGGGGCATGCTGGACAGAACAATACCAAGTCCTCTGCCATTGAGCCCTTGGACTGATGTCCAAATCCTCTCTACTTCAGCATCTTTAGCAGCCACCAGAGTCTGGACACTCTCAAAAGGTCATTATAACGATTCTGAATGACCATCTGCATGTGAAAAAAATTCCAACAAGATGCACTTACTGGTACAACATCTGAAAAGACGTTGGAAGTGATGTGATGGAGCTTGTTATAGCAATTCATTGCAGAGGTGCTACATTCCATGTTGTCACGAATGAAGTCATCCAGGGCCTTGAAGGTAAATGCAGTTGCAGGTATGGCAATGGTGGAAGGAAAGGAATTTGCCTCCAAGAGCTGAAGATGGAGTGGAGGTGCAGATGGACAGTTATAATAGTGAAAGTTGACAAAATGAACCCCTAAGATGTCCACTACAGTCACATATCCTATGCTATCCAGAATCTACAGATGTAGTGTTACAATATGTATTTTTCCCCTATTTATTTCCATTTTCTTTTCCATTTTATTCCAATTTATTAAGCCTTTAGCATCTAGTGCACCTGCTTTCAAGACTTAGAAACATCTAAGTCTCTTTCCTAATCACATGACTGGTCACGTGACTTGACACGTACGATTAGATTGTATAATACAAGGACTAGCCCCTATGCTTGCCTCTCACATGCACGGACAGTTCTAGATCCATACCTCACCTTCTACATATGTTTTCCATTTCATAGCTATTTGATATTTAATAGCTGTCACACATCATGGTATCCTCACTGATCTCATGTATGATCGTGGCAGCACATGTTTACCTCCTGTCCATGCGTTTACCTTATGTTCTCCTTCTCTTCCATTTCATGGCTATGCTTGATGCATGCTTGGTCCATATGTTTTCCATCTTATTGGTAGATCTGTTAACTACATGTACAAACCCCTGTATGGTATATAAATGGTGAATGTAGCGACCAGAGGGTTTCTTATTGAATCCTCCTGAGTCATTCTCAGCTCCTTACTGATACTCAAGTACACTGTCCTCAACTCTTGAAGTCCTTTCCTTTAGAGCTCTACGTCATAGAGTTGGTCTGACCATGAACTGGACTAGATGAAGACACAAGCAACCCCAGGACGAAGCATTTGATATGTGGAGTTTCTGAGTTGTTTCATACAGAGGCTTTTCATCCATTTTTATATCCTCCCATTCTTCCTCTGACATGGACTGTGAATCCGTGTGGTTGCCATTTGGACATGGCTGCCCATTATAACCTAGATGAATGACTAGACCAGCCTGACAGAATGGGTTGGAATGTCAGAATAAGCTTGCTCAAGGAGATTAGACAAGACACTGACAAGCCTGAGGCTGGATTCTTCAAAGAAGGTTTCATTTCACTGAATGACCCTGTGCAAGGGAATCCTCATGTGTGCAGCTCCGCAGCATGCACTACAAAACAATGGACTGCAAAGGCAGTCAGAACACCTGTATGTTCTATCCCCTCCATAGGCTGTATAGGTTCTCAGAGTAGGAGGTGCCTCTGCATCAATGAGCACAGACAGATATTCCTGCTGGTATGGGAGCCACTGTCTGAGATAGTTGTTTTATGTCTAAAGAAAGGGAGTCAGAAGTTTAAGCGATGTCATTCATAGTGACTAACCTTGCATGTAAAGAGGGGAGGTGGAATGGATTCTGCATCATCAGTAGCTTGGCAATCATCATATATGACCTGCTCTTCCGATCTATGTGGAGATGACAAAGGGGAGAACACTCTTTGTCTCTTTCACTCAGGAGTGATCTTTACCAGCTTTGTTTTCCTGCCCCTGGATGTTTCCAGTTACTGGAGTGCTAGGAGTGGCCAATTGGATTCTGGATTTGCTCATAGTGATCAGTTCTTGAAGGGATGATGATGTGGTATGCATGAAAATCAGGTAGAATCCATACATATTTCACATCATACATGCAGTTTCATTGTTGTAATAACCTTTGCATCCTATCAGACTGATCCAACATATATCATCAGGAGTGATGAAAAAGAATATCAGCATCTTAGGACTATGTGCTGTGCATGCAGCACATACAAATCAGATAATGTCCATCCACAATCCGTCAGGCACAATGTGATTTGACAATATTTATCAATGACATTGAACCCGAATGATCAGCTTGAGAGCTAAACTTGTCATTTACATGATAGGATTTGATTGATAGGTTGAACATGTATCTATAGTTTTTGATGTCAGAATGAGATCAAGACCTTTGCACCCATAATACCATATAATCTCCCATACCATCCTCCACAAGTATCCATGTCCAGGTCACAATCCACCCAACTCATGGCAGATCCAGAATTTCAACCGCATGCTGTGCTCAGTAGAGAAGAACAGGCTATCCTGACCTCTAAGATTGAGGAATTCAAAACAGCTCACAAGAATGCATGAAGTCACATCCTCAATAGCATTTTCCAGAAGACAAGGAAACTATCTTAGATAATGCCCCTAACATGGGGAGAATGGGAGAGCAGGAAGCAAGCAAGTATACAAGCCTAACCCTCCATCCATTGGAGCTTAGCAAAAAAATGCAAATGTACTGCACATGGATATACAATCATACATGGGTCCATACAGAGAAGGCTCTCATAAAGTATAGAAAGAAATGGACCCTGCAAGAGGTTGTCAAGGTGAAAATGAAGGAAGAGATCACAAAGACCATTGAAAAAGCCCAAGGAGACCAGGCTGGGTAAGCCTCACATAATAGGCAAATACCAGTGAGGAGTCCAGCAGGTCATAGAATGGCTAACTCAGGAGAAGGTGGAACAGGTCAAGAGGAATAAAACAAGTAGAAATCACCTGCAGAGGTACAATCCATATAAGTCAGCATATTTCTGTCCAGGAATGTACTGATGGCAACCTTGGACATACAGGAAGGCAGCTCAAAAGGAGGAGGACTTTGCTAATGAATTTACAAAGCACATATAGCAGCAATGTGGTACAAGGGTCTTTATTCTCAGTGCATGGTAGAAGGTGGAGAAGGAATGGCACAAGTATGCAGTAGAGCAGTTTGGACAGTCAGATGGATCCAACTCCAAGGTGTCAGTTGCATGGCCAAGGAAGTCAAAAATAGAGCCAGTGGAGATGGTGTCGATGAATGGAAAGGCATGGATCTTAGATATCAAGGACATGAAACTAGCATGCATGAAGGATGTGATGCAAGGCTTTATCACATTTCACTATCGCAAGGCTTTTTTTCTCTCAATTGGACCAAAGCTGATTTATAAAACAGGAAGAGTATCCAAAGGGAAGCATCAAGTCCCATGGAACAGCATATCACAGGACCAGAGCAAGTTCATCAGGTTGTACTATCTACCATACAGGTTCAAGCTTCAAGAACCATCAAAGCTACTGAAGGATGAAGTGGTGAAGCTGCTAGAATTTTGGAGGGCAAGGTAGAATGAAGACAAAACAGATGTATTTGCATTCCATCAGTGGAAGAATGCATCAGATAAGATGAAAGGCCCAATGGCCACTGATGATGATGAGAGATCTAGCGTGGCTGAGACTAAAGGCTGTGGTCGACTGAGCCACAGAGAAAAGGGAAAAAAAAAGCAGAGGATTGCACCATCACCATTACCATCAAGCATAGAACCATCCTCAGATGATAAAGAGAAAGAGGATGACAAAGATGGATAGGGCCCCAGGGATGAGTTCAAGGATCCACCAATGGACAACCTGTCCATGGATCAAAGCACCTGCAGAGCCAGATCAAGACTTGACTTTCTGAAGAGGAGGTTGCATCCAGGTAGGATACATTCTGTTTAACAAGCTAAAGATGTTCACCAGCTAGCCACACTGTTCTAATCACATCCATAGATCCTATGCAAGAGAAGCCAAAGACAATTCACGAGAGACTTACCGACCCTAAGGAAGCACAGGTAGAGGGTGGATGGATGGTCATGGATATATTGGATGTCCAAGGAAAAAAATCAGATGGATGTCCTTTTCTTCTTCTTCTTCTCTTTTTCTTTTTCTTTGTCTTTTCTCTCTTTTTCTCTTCCCATCTTCTGACTTCACAAATATATATAAGCAGACCCTCCTCACCCTCAGCTGAGGATCAAGAAAAAGACATCTGTAGTAGACTCTGAAGTCAACCAGGATGTCTCAGATAGATTTTGTTACGGAGTATAATTTTTCCTTTATTTTTCTCTATTTTTCTCTCTACTTTTAAGGTCACGTGACTTACATCACGTGCTTATTTAATCATGTGACTGGATCATGTGACTCAGTCATGTGACTTGGTCCCATGCAACGAGGACATTTATATTTAGATATCACATGACTACACCTAGACACACCTAGAACATTCTAGCTTAGACCTATCTAGACTGGTCTGGACCATGACATCATCTGATGTCATATGGAACGTCGTGAAATGTTGTGGAACATTCCGATGATATCATTTGTTTGTTAGATACAAACACTGTACTAGTATATAAGACTGAATGCCATCGCTCAGAGACCCTAGCTTGGTTCTTTTGGGGCTATCCGTCCATGAGTGATCCATAAGTTTCCCTTCTACTCACTTTTCGTTGACAAGCAATAGTCAATGCTCATCTCTCACTATCGTTCCAAGCCTTCAAGTCAGGCTCTAACTGATTTGCTTTCTCTGTAAAGTTCCAAGTGTTCGACGTTACGAAAGGCATAGTCCATCGCTTGTCTCATTAGAACCAAGCTACCCACTTTCCCGACGTCGGACACTACCCGTGTCGTTAGCCAATTTACATAACCATTTCACTTTGTTGTGTATTACTGTGCCTTTCTTTTGCTTTAGTCCCCAACCGCTGAGGTTCGGGAAGGATACTGTGGTATCTAGACCCCTGTTGACGGATTCTCTCGAGTGAGAACTAGGGTACCGTCCCTAGAGGTTAAATCCTCCATCAAACCCCTTTTATCTTCGTTCGGGCATTGTTCCGTGTCTGTTATGATATGCATTTTTCCTCTATTTATTTTCTTTTTCTTTCTATTTATTCTAATTTATTAAGCCTTTAGCGCCTAGTGCGCTTACTTCCAAGACTTAGAAATGTCCAAGTCTCTTTTCTATGCATGTGACTGGTCATGTGACTTGGTCCATACAACCTAGATCATATGATGCAAGGACTAGCCCCTATGTTATCTCTTCATGGACTCACAGGCTCTCATAGCCTTATGCCTCACCTTTACTGTATGTTTCTCATTTCTGCTATTTCATATTTAATAGGCTGCCACACCTCATGACCTATGCACCGTATTAATGTGGCAGCACATGTTTTCCTTATTCTATGCTTCTTCTTCCATTCCACACATGTTTCCCTCATGTCATGATTCTCTTCTATTCCATGGCTATGCTTGATGCATGCCTGATACACATGTTTTTCATCTTATCGGTAGATTTGGACACTACATGTACAAACCTTTGTATAGTATATAAAGGGTGTATGTAGCGACTAGGGGGTTCTTTATCGAATCCTCCTGAGTCCTTATCCTCTCAGCTACTCCTAGATACTTGAGCACGCTGACTCAACTCTTGCATTCTTTCCCTCAGAGCTCTACATTATAGAGTCAGTCTGACCAAGGACTGGATTAATGAAGACGCAGTGACCCCAGGACCACGCATTTGACATGTGTAGCCTATGAGTTGTTTCAGTGTCCACGTGAGGCGCATTATTCTTTAGTTAGTCAAATAGCAACCCTCCCTGCACGAAAGAGCGATCTTGTGCCCGTACAGCCTTAGGAGAGGTTTACATCAGATTTACTATACGTAGCAGTAAGGGGCTGTACCAGGTCAGTTATTGACTGGACAGCGAAAGGGCAAAAGGAAGCAATAGACCCTGACGAAGAAGAATTTTTCATCATGGCTCGTACTATCAGACAACGAGATCTCGACACTCGGGCTCAAGCCGCAGCCCTTCAATTTCACCACCAAAACTGTGTTTTCACTTCCGCCCCTCAAATCAAATTTGAGGACCTCGAACCAGTCCCTGAGTGGCTTGTCCCCAAACAGGAGCCCTTAGATTTTTTACACAGAATAAGGAAAGAAGAAGAGATTGAGGTAGATCTCGAATTTAATATTTTTCACACTCCCACGCCACTGCTCAGATCTTCCACTCCGATCCCTCCACCAGCTCTACCCCGGCGAACATCAAATTGCCTTCACTTTCCTGCATGCAGACATGTGCAAGAATACTTACCGTCTCTCCGCCACCCCCGTCAGCAGGTGCCATTAGCAAATCGCCCACAAAACGCACCTTACTACCTCTACCACAAGCCTGAATATTGTTAGAAAATGTCCACTCTTCCCCAAGACGTCGCCAACCTGCAGACTCAATTAGCTGCGGTTACAGCAGTGCTACAAACGCTGCAAAATCAACCTTCAAATCTCAGCCGAAAGGTTGAGATCTTTGCCAATCCCAGTTCCTTCGATGGTAACTGGAACAATTTTTCAGTATGGTGGGTCAAGCTCAAAACTTGGCTGGCTGCCAACCAAGGTGTTCTAAACACTAACTTCGATGGCTGCGTGGCCGTACTATCATGCATGAAGGGTCCGGTTGCTGGCCAGTTCGCTGAGGCCCTCATCAGAAAATACACAGAACAGAACGCTTGGCCAACGTTAGCTGTTCTTGGGCAGGAGATTTCCAACCCATAGCTGACAAAGAATGGGCAAAGAACCAGCTCATTCAATTAAAACAAGGAAAGATGTGGACGAACAAGTTCATAGTCAGGTTCCACTCACTGGTCCTACAATCGAACTGTTCACACACGCATTCAATTTTCTTATTGGAACGGGCAGCTCGGCCCGACATCATCAAGGAAATATATCTCCAAGGTACTCAGAAGGAGACAATAGAAGAATATCTTGATGAAGTCTGAAGGATCAGAAGCTGATATAATCTCTTCGAGTTCCAATTCGATAACAAGAATTCCCAGGAGCATGCCTAGGTAAACAACGCGCAAAAGTCTTCCTCCAGCTGTGGAGGTAAAACATATGGAAACAGTGGAGGCGATGCAATGGACATCGGCACCGCACAAAAGGGCAAGCAATCAGAGTGGAGATGGCTCCAGATGGATTGCTTCAAATGTGACAAGTCAGGCCACTTTGCCCAGCAGTGCACCGCTCCAAACTGTTGTTGCAGCTCGGACTGCCACACCATGGACTGGCACAGGGTGTTGGCAAACAATGGTCGCCAAGTGTGACAAACTGAAAGCGCGTCAGCTGATCACTGGCATGGCATGGACTTTGAGGAGGCCAAGGCCTTTTTTTTTGACATGCACAACATGGAGATGAAGGCACAGGGAAAAGCCTTTGGCCCTTGAACACGAGGACAGTTCAAGGTGCCACTCCTCTGGCAGGTGGTAGACAGCGCCTAAAAGCATCTGCCAGGAAGCCCGAGCCTGTAACTCAAACAGGGCACAAATGTGTTAAAAACAATGTGGACAAAGTTTCTTTTTCTTGTACTAATAGGTTTTCTTGTCTTGATGTTTTTGATAGTTCTGATTTTCTTGATAGTGCAGTAAGTAGTCCTAAAAACATAAAACAATCTACAAAAGAAGAAAAAACAAAATCACAAAAAAATAGTTTAGTTTCTTTGTTTTCTGATTTCTTGAATACGTATGTAGAAGGGGGGTCCTCCTTACGAGGCTCGGCAGTTCAACCCATGCTTAATTCCCCAAAATCCAAAACAACTTCTCCTATCAACTTCCTATCCCCCGGAGATGATTTTCCTGAAAGGATAGTTACGAGATCGGTATCTCTCAAGAAAGAACTTAAGATCCTGATCGGAGTGTTGGACAAACATGTGGATATTGACACCACATCCTCTATCCAAGTCCAAGCTCTGCTTGATAGTGGAGCCAATTCTATTTTTATAGATCGTCAATGGGCTAAGTGACAAGGCATCATGCTATGCAAATTGCCAATACCTATTCTAGTCTTTAATGTCGATGGAACCAAGAACCGAGCAGGAGATATCATTCATATCGCAGAAATCCGTATGGAGTACAAAGGTCACAAAGAAGTAGTTCAAGCCGAAATCAGTGATCTCGGCACTGCTGCGATCATCCACGAATATACCTGGCTCAAGTTTCATAACCCTAACATTAACTGGCAAACTGGTGAAGTTAAATTAAATCGTTGCCCAAGATCTTGTTATCAATTATCTAATTGTGCTACGTGCCTTGCTTCGATGGAACTAGAAGAAGAAGTCGAAGCAGTCTCAAAATGGAAAGGTCTTATCAGTGACCTTGAAACTGATGAAACATGGAAGAAGCTACGAAGCACAGTCGTGTTAGAGACACCTGTCAAAGAACTGGTTCCCAGCATCTACTATAAGGACTTTTATGAAACTTTCTCGAAGAAAGAATCCGAGCGCATGCCAACACACAAGCCATGGGATCATGCAATCAAACTAAAAGAAGACTTCAAACCTAAGAAAGGGCAAATGATTCCTCTTTCAGCTCAGAAGCAGGATGAAGTCAAATCATTTATCAAAGATCAGCTCTTGAAGGGCTATTAGACCATCTAAATCACCTGAGACATCGCCAGTCTTCTTCATACCTAAGAAGGAAGGCACTAAGTGGATGGTTCAAGATTACCGCTATCTGAATGAAGGAACAGTTAAAAATAATTATCCCTTGCCCCTGATTAGTCAGCTTGTTGACAAGCTTAAGGGTGCAAGATACTTTATGAAGATGGACCTTCGATGGGGATACAACAATATACGTATCAAAGAAGGCGATGAATGAAAGGCAGCGTTCGTCTGTCATCTCGGTTCTTTTGAGCCTCTCGTCATGTTCTTTGGTCTCTGTAATTCGCCAGCTACGTTCCAGGCAATGATGAATGAGCTATTTGTGGATATGGATGATATTGTTGTTATCTATATGGATGATCTTTTAATTTATACAAAATCAGACAATATCGATGAGCACCACAAAGCTGTTGCACGTATGCTCCAGCAGCTCAAAGATAATGATTTATTTGTCAAGCCAGAGAAATGCTTCTTTGACAAGACAGAAGTAGAATTCCTTGGCATGACTGTGACTCGTGATAGTGTTCGCATGGATGAATTGAAAGTTAAAGCAATCCAGGAGTGGCCAGTCCCACGAACGGTCAAACAAGTCTGTTCTTTCCTCAGTCTTGCAAACTTTTACTGTCGCTTCATACTTGATTATGCTGGAATTGCAAAACCTCTCATGGACTTAACACGTAAAGATCTCCAGTGGAACTGGGGAGATAAAGAACAACAGGCGTTTGAAAGGCTTAAAGAATGCTTTATAACAGCACCTATTTTAGTATATCCAGATATCAATGTGGAATTCTGCCTGGAAACCGATGCTTTGGATTATGCCACAGGGGCTGTCCTATCTATGAAATGTCCCAATGGAGAATGGTGACCATGCGCCTTTAGTTCCCATGCTCTATCGGCTCAAGAGCGGAACTATTAAGTCACAGATAAAGAAATGCTCGCTATTATCTGCATGTTAGAAACGTGGCGACATTATTTAGAAGGTGCTCGGCACAAATTTGAAATTTGGTCCGATCATAAAAATTTGCAATATTTTATGAAATCTCAAGATCTGAATCGAAGACAAGCACGATGGTCCTTGTACCTTACACGATTTGACTTTACCTTGGTCCACAAGATAGGAACCTTTATGACGAAAGCAGATGCTTTATCCCGACGTTGTGATCATTCCAATGGGGTTGAAGATGACAACAAGGGCGTCACTGTTATTCCTCTAGAAAAGATCAGGGCTCAACATATTGTTGTAGAAGCCGAAGAACACTCAATCATTGAACAAATTAAAGGATTATCTAAAGATCTCGATCTAGGATCTAACTATAAGCTCCAGGATGGGCTTTATTATCGAGAGAATTGTATTTATGTTCCTGGTGATGCCAAGCTTCGCCAAGATATTCTCACACTCCATCATGATAACCCTATCGTAGGACATCCTGGTCAATCAAAGACACAGGAATTGGTGGAATATAATTATTATTGGCCTGGGTTACACACACAGGTCAAGAACTATGTTTCGTATTGTGATCGGTGCGCACGCATGAAAAGTTCTCGCATTGCCCCAGCTGGCATGCTCCAACCACTGCCGATCCCATCTGGACCATGGGTTGACATTTTGGCAGATTTTATCATGGGCTTACCGCTTTCGGATGGTTACGATACAATCCTAGTGGTTGTTGATTGTTTCTCCAAAGAGGCAATATTTATTCCCACAAATAAAATGATCATGGCTCTTGGAACTGCCAAATTGTATTTGCAGCATGTCTGGAAGTATCATGGTCTTTCCACGACTATTGTTTCCGATCGTGGTCCACAATTCGCATCTCAGGTCATGCACGAATTGGGAAAATTCTTAGGAATTGAGCTTAAGCTCTCCACTGCATTTCACCCGCAAATGGACGGACAAACCGAACAGATGAACCAGGCATTACAGGAATACATCCGTCTTTTCATTGCCGAAAAGCCATATGATTGGTCTGATTGGCTAGCGCTGGCACAATTTTCATATAACAACAAGTGCCAGGATTCACTTGGAAAATCTCCATTTGAGGTTACTCGATCCTACAAACCAAGGATGGGCGTTGAACCGCTTCAATCTCAGGTTCCTGCAGCCGAGGATCTCACCATCAAAATGGAGAACACACTTGAGCAGGCTTGCAAACACCTAGAGAAAGTGCAAGCCGCTATGAAAAAGAAAGCCGATCGTCATAGATCATAGCCACCTCCTTATTAGATCAGCGATAAAGTGTGGTTGAGCACTTCTAATTTAAAGCTTCCGTGACCTTTACAGAAGTTTACCGAACGATGGCTCGGCCCATATGACATCACGAAGCTGGTCGGCTCCAATGCCATTGAACTTCAATTACCTTCTACGATGCGCATTCACCCGGTCATGAATATTAGCCACATCAAATCTTATAAAGAGCGTTTGCCCGATCAACCAGTGCAACAACCTGGTCCAGTGCTAGTGACTGAAGAGGGTGATCAGGAATATGAGGTTGATTACATTGTTGACTCTCGCTTGCGAGGTCGCTGCCTTGAATTCTTGGTACATTGGATTGGTTATTCTGACGAGGAGCGTACTTGGGAGTCTGAGGCTAACCTGAGTAATGCTTGCGATGCTGTTCGCGATTTCTATTGTCACCACCCTTCCGCTCCCAGGAAATTGCATATGATTCAGTCGCAATTTGACTCTTTATTCGCTCCCTATGTTAATTATTTCTCTGTAACTTCTGCTCCGTTTAATCACCTAGAAGTCGATTCCTAGAAGGGGGGTAGTGTTATGGGGTATAATTTTTCCTTTATTTTTCTCTCTACTTTTAAGGTCACATGACTTACATCACATACTTATTTAGTCATGTGACTAGATCATGTGACTCAGTCATGTGACTAGATCATGTGACTTGCTCCCATGCAACGAGGACATTTATATTTAGATATCACGTGACTAGGCCTAGACACGCCTAGAACATTCTAGCTTAGATCTATCTAGACCGGTCTGGACCATGACATCATCTGATGTCATATGGAATGTTGTGGAATGTTGTGGAACATTCCGATGATATCATTTGTTTGTTAGATACAAACACTGTACTAGTATATAAGACTGAACGCCATCACCCAGAGACCCTAGCTTGGTTCTTTTGGGGCTATCCGTCCACAAGTGATCTATAAGTTTCCCTTCTACTCGCTTTTCATTGACAAGCAATAGTCAATGCTCATCTCTCGCTATCGTCCCAAGCCTTCAAGTCAGGCTCTAACTGATTTGCTTTCTCCGCAAAGTTCTAAGTGTTCGATGTTACGAAAGGCATAGTCCATCACTTGTCTCAGATCTGGCATCAAAGGTATGAGTAAAGGATACTTACATCTTTATTGAGCATTCATGCATTGGCTAGGAATTGATCCACAGCCTGCAACCCCACTCAAAGGGTCTTCTAAAAAGCAGAGTCCATCTCAGACATAGAGAGACTTACAGACAGGAAGTCAGAGTTATATTGATGATCACCAGCATATGAGAGCAAAACCACCAAAGTGAAAGAAGGTCCATGATGAGGATGAGAATGAACTGCCCAGATGGAAAAGCAAGGGCAAGAGAAGGGTTAGAACCCCAAGGTCAAAGGAAGTGCCTAAGACAGGCAAGTATTGTTCTTACTAGTAGACAGTGGATACATCTTGATCTGATGTATTGTATATGCAGATACTAAGGAGAAGGAAGGTGAAGTGATTAGAAGGTCTATGCGACCACAGAAAGCCCCTCGTTTGGTGGATGCCAATGTATCAACACCCACCAAAAAAAGCAGAGGTAAAAGGAACTAAATTCCAGATGTCTGTAGTACATACTGTATCACATTTTCTTCACTACAATTTATGAGCATAAAGCCATGGTGCAAGTGCATGAATATGTACTGAGGTGCTCATACAACCACTGAGCCATGTGGGCTCATGTTATGACTCCATGCCTACCAACATTGCTGCAGATACCTCTATTGCATTGGAAGGTCTGTACAACCATGGAAAGCCTCTCCTCAGATGGATGTATGCCTCGGCTTGGCTCATCCATACATTTTCCTGGCTATCCACATGTTGATATTCTAGTAGAAATCTATCACACACTTTATATAACCTCACTTTAACAAATGTAGACGTTTCTGTCTATACACTATATGTACCTAAGTTGATCAGAACCTCAGTGCTTCATCTATGCTATTAAGTGACTCTAGCAACTGCATCTACTGCTGCAGCAAGATCCGCCTCCTTATGGCCAGCTTCTGGAGTCTTGCATAGTACTAAGACCACACCTTGTGAAGCAAGTGATCGACATCTGAATCCCACAGCTGCTGTCTTCCTTTGATGTCATATTGCACATGGAATGCATATATGACCTGAGCCACTGTTGGAGTGGATAGCTTGTGAACTAGATGGATAAGAAATAAAAAAGCTCACAATATGCTTCTGAGGGATTCTAGTCAACATTGTGGGTAGGGAGTTTTGCTGTTCGTCTTGCAGTGGCATCGTATATAATTTCCACCTCTCATTCATTCACTAGTAAGAGAAGCAAAATGGAAGTTGTGAGCATAGAGAAAACAGAGACAAGGAGCTCACCATTGGTTGGAACTGCAAGCATACTACACAGTCTTTCCAGCTGCTTCTTTTGCATGTCCCAGTCTCTGATGGTATCACTTTGGATGATTGACTGCTCCACTGTTGGCTGTATGATTGGAACTGATGGACCTATCACCAGATTACAGACAGCCCACTTATCAGCTGCTGGAAGATGGGATTGAGGGTGTTACGATATGTATTTTTTCTCTATTTTTCTTTCTTTAGCACCTAGCGCGCTTATGCTCAACGACTTAGAAACATCTAAGTCTTTTCCCTAATCATGTGACTGGTCACATGACATGATATGTGCAACTAGCTTGCACGCGACATGGACCTAGCCCCTATGTCACATCTTCACGAACTCACAGGCTTCCATAGCCTTATGCCTCACCTTTATCGTATGTTTCCCATTTTCTCTATTTGATATTTAATAGGCTGCCACACATCATGGAATCCTCACCGATCTAATGTATGATCGTGGCAGCACATGTTTACCTCCTGTTTATGATTCTCCATGAGTCTCCCTCATGTTTTACTTCCTTTCCATTCCATGGCAATGCTTGATGTATGCCTATTCTTCATGCCTTTCATATTATCGGTTAGATCTAGTGTAAATATGGACAAACCCCTGTATAGTATATAAAGGACAATGCAGCGACCAGAGGACTCCATCGAATCCTCTTGGGTATTATTCCTTCAGTCTCTCATCCTAAGAGCAACCTCGGTTATACCTCATTTCAGTACGCACTCCACTATGTGAGCCGCTGATTGTTTCAGAGGGAATAATTCAACCTAATAACATTGCAATGAAAATACTGAATACTCACTTGGGTGTTGCATGGGATGAATGACTGTGGTGGATGAGCTTGCAGATGATGGACATACAGGTGGCTCATTGAGGATCATACCATTGTTGACCTCACTATTGTCTTCATCACCTTCATCTGTTATGGGGTATAATTTTTCCTTCGTCTTTCCTTCTCTTTTGTGGTCACGTGACTCGATCATGTGACTTTGCTCATGTGCAACGAGGACTTATATTTAGATATCACGTAACTAGGCCTGAACTTGCCTAGAACATTCTAACCTAGACTTACCTAGAACGGTCTGGACAATGATATCACCTGACATTATATGGAACATCGTGGAATGTTGTGAAACATTCCGATGATATCATTTATTTGTAGTGTACAAACAGTGTAATAGTATATATATTGCAATGCCAATGCCCAGAGACCCCAGCTTGGTTCTCTTAGGACTATCCATCTACAAGCATGCCTAAGTATCCCCTCTTCATTGTGCCCTTCGTCGACAAGCCAAAAAGTCAATGCTTACTCATTCTTCGACCCAAGTCTTCAGGTCAGACTTAAACTGATCTGTCTTCTCTGTCTTAGTTCTTTGTGTCTGACGTTGCGAGAGCCTAGTGCGAACGCTCATCTCATCATCACCATTGTGATTGTTGTCTTTCATGTAGTCTTCATCCTATGTAGATGAAAAGCTGGGTGGGGTTGGTAAGCATTTGATGTTCCATTCCTTGGGTTGGATGGATGATGAGCCACCACTCAGTGAAAGTCCGGGTGATGTGGGCATATACTTGATTGGCGATACAGGGATGAGTGAAGAGGACAAGTATGCATCATATGTAGATGGCATGTGGTGCACGCTCACAGTGTCTATGGGGTAAAAAGCAGAAAAAAACACAACAATAGTTAGTATTCTATTTGAAAAATGATATCCACATACTTTGGATATGGACACTATACTGTGAAGACATAATACTCTTGAGGAATATGCAAAAATGTGGCACAGAAAGGTTGATGAGATGTTGTGAATTTGCTAACAGGTATGCATGCATGGAAACATCACTTGGGTATGCACAGAGTACTGCTATGCACTTGTTCTTCTCCTTCTCTTGCAACTGCTAATCTACAACCCAAACGGTATTTCGTATCCACACATTCCAACATTTGCTTTATCACTAAAACCATGTCATCTGTGTTCAACACCATTTCCAAGTCTGCCAAGGTCATCATCAAGCAAGCTGTTGCATATGCCCTTACAAGTGGAAAAGGTGCAATTTACAGGCAAGAGATGCAGATAATATTAGGGCAGCTGATGAGTACTGCATGTTCTTTCCATCCTTCACAATTACAGCTTACTATTATCTTTCTAGGAATGTGTTTGTGCCCTATACACAACAGGTGCTGTTATCCTAAATATTATCATTGCTGCCAACCTCCACATGTGCACCTTGGAAGAAGCAGAAGCCAACCATCAATGGCCCTCATTCAAGCTCATATGCACACCTACAGCTGCCATCTGTGAACACCAGTGGTACCAACCTGCCAATGATGGCCTTTTCCATGCACTGACATCATCGAGTTTCCCCACACCTATACCAAACATTCCTACAATACCATCAAAGAAAGAAAAGAAAAAGGGAAAGGCAACACCTGAAGATATAGATTGAGGGCACAAGGTAAGCTTCAGGGAGGTGCTGCTACACAACACTGAGGATGAAAGGCATGGCCATAGTGAAAAACATGACAGGTGGATGTGCACATGATCAGCAAGCCACAAAGCCAGAGCAGACAAGCTGACTCCACCTGAGGAGGTCATTATTGACAGCAACACCAACAAACATGTAGATGTCCACCACCCTCCTTCCAAGGCAACCCAGTCAGTCCCACCTTGCCCTTCCCCTACTATCACCTCCTTCACAGCTTCCTCTTCACATCCTGCTGTATGCGGATTGTGCATCATCCAAGTGAAAGGTATGTGTGTTGCACAAAAAGGGTGCATGTCTCACCTGTTGCACTGCAAAAATCAAGTGTGATTTTTCACAGCTCAAACCGACCACCCTACTGCACTGAAGACAGCAGCCATCAAATATGCCTGATCCCAATCACATGCATGTAGCAAGGCCCATGCTTTACCCCCTCCATCTTTCACTGAATTCATTATAATTGTTGTGCCTCTGCTGAAGAAGGTGAGGACTGAGAAGAACATGGCCACAGGTCCTTCACAACTGAAGTCCAAACCAAGCAGTAAAGGAAGATAAAGTAAATTTTCTATTTCTTTTTTACACAAGGTCTACTCTGATTAATTCAAGTCATGGACTTTGTAGCTGTCCCCCCACCATCTTGGAAGTTTTCAAGGCAACCTTCCATTCCTCTGCATGCGTGAAGATTCGGGAGGTTGGACTGCAGATAGAGAACATAGAGATGAAGGTTGAGGATGTCAGCTCATTGCATGGGCTTGATCTTACAGGATGTGAAGGGTTGGGTGGGACAGGTACGTCTAGACTGTTACCACTCCCTCTTCCTTTCTCCCTTTCCATGAACTGTAACTATCAGCACGCCTCACTGTCATGCCATCTGTCACTGCCCTTCTCTTGCCCTTTATCAATCATCTTCCGTCCCCCTTTCACACCCTCCTGTCACCTCCCACAACTACAACACCATCCTTAGGTGTGAAGAAAATGGACATAGGTTTGGAGTAGGTCTAATATATATAATTTGTATTTAGATATATGGTGAGACGAGTGGCGGTGCTAGGCTCTCGCAATGTTAAACACAAGAACTAAGACTGAGAAAACAAATCAGTTAATGTCTGACTTGAAGGTGTGAGACAAGGAATGAGTAGAGTCGACTTAGGCTCGTCAACAAAGGGCACGATGAGGAGGAAGAAACTTAGGCATGCTTGTAGATGGGTAGTCCCAAGAGAACCAAGCTGGAGTCTTTGGGTGTTGCATTTGCAGACTATATATGCTGCTAGTATTTGTATGGAACAAATATATATGTAAGCAGAATGTTCCACAACATTCCACAATATTCCATGATGTCATGATGATGTCATGGTCCAGACCGGTCTAGGTAAGTCTAGATATAGAATGTTCTAGACAAGTCCAGGCCTAGTCACGTGATATCTAAATATAAGTCCTCGTTGCACATGAGCAAAGTCATATGATCAAGTCACATGATCAAGTCACGTGACCATAAAAAGAGGGAGAAAAAGAGAGAAAAATAAAGGAAAAATTATATTCCATAACATATGAAAATGTTTTTTGGCTATCAAAAACAATTGGAATGAATGCTTCCAGATACAGATCCATGTGTGGAGGTGGGCTGAATTTTATTAGGATGCACTATGTACTATGTGTAGACCATTTTATTAGCATGCACTGCCTACTCTTCATGGGCCCACCCATACTGTGCACCTATATATGTTGGCCAATTCGTGTTATACAGACACACCATTAGTGGCCTCAGTCATATGATAAGAAGGATACAGGAAATAGTAGCTACTATTAATTGCATACCAGTAGTACTATTTTATTAGCATGTGCTGCCTACTCTTCATAGGCCCACCCATACCACGCACTTGCATATGTGGGCCCAACTCTATTCCACATGTACACCATCAGTCAGCTCACTCGTATCATATAGTACATGCTACTGTGTTGTTGCTACACTATATCACATGCAATTGTACTTGTTATGATATGCATTTTTCCCCTATTTATTTCCTTTTTCTTTCCATTTTATTCTATTTTATTAAGCCTTTAGCACCTAGCATGCCTGCTTTCAAGACTTAGAAACATCTAAGTCTCTTTCCTAATCATGTGACTGGTCATGTGACTTGGCACATATGATTAGATTGTACAATACAAGGACTAGCCCCTATGCTTGCCTCTCACATATGCACAGACAGTTCTAGATCCATGCCTCAGCCTCTACGTATGTTTTCCATTTCATAGCTATTTGATATTTAATAGCTGCCATACATCATGGTATCCTCACCGATCTCATGTATGATCGTGGCAGCACATGTTTACCTCCTGTCCATGTGTTTACCTTATGTTCTCCTTGTCTTCCATTTCATGGCTATGCTTGATGCATGCTTGGTCCATATGTTTTCCATCTTATCGGTAGATCCATTAACTACATGTACAAACCTCTGTATGGTATATAAAGGGTGAATGTAGAGATCAGGGGGTTTCTTATCAAATCCTCCTGAGTCATTCTCAGCCTCTCTAAATGCTCGAGCAACCTCAGTAGCCTCTTTCAGTATGCACTCCTTCAATATGAGCCGCTGAACACTTCAGTACTCTCTATTCTCCATTTCAGTAATTATGGTAATCCATGGGCCCATTTGTAACTCATGGGTTGATGATGTCTCAGCCGAGCTATATTATATGGCTGCCTGGCCTGTGGGCCCATCTATAACATACAAGTATTTTATTCCATTATATACTGTCAGCCCACCCATAGAGCACAATGACATCTAGGCAATAGAATCATCCATCAGCCACAATGATAATCTATGGTAGGTCCACCATCGGCTGGCCTGTGTAAGATGGGCATTTGTCAATCTTGGCTGGCCATATACTACAGGGATAAGCTACTGTGTGGGCTCTTCTGCTCATCTTCAGACTGTGGAAAATTTACTCTGCTCAACTCCACTTTCGAATTTGATGCAACTGACTTCAGATTTGATGGGATTCATTCGAAATATCTCAGACATACTCTGATATGTTTTTCCTTCACATGTCTACTGCTCATTATTGTTTCCTATGCCTTTCAGATCTGAAACTATGGTATGAGCTTGTCTCTACCCATTTCTTTCACCTTCTAAGCACCTCAGTCATTTCTACTCCTTGGACAGTGGCTGATGTGAGTGCCTTTGTATTATTTACAATGTACTATACTGATTGTACTTAGTCTGGACACACACTGTCTGCTTTAGATTTTGTCAATATATACCTCCAGTCGAGTGATATGAAACTAGAGGCAAGCAATGAGAGTGTGTATACCAAGTTGTTCCATGATAATAAAAAATCCCTCTTCTTCTCCTCCTCATCTAGTAGATTTACAATGCCATTAATGATGCTGGTGATATTGTCCAAGTCGTTATCTAGCATGTTTCATACAGTGGAGATCAGATCCCCAGTACTTGTCTTGTTTGTCTTGTAACCATACATCACAGCTTTCACAGCTGCACTTGCATTGGTAGAATTTTACACAAGAGATTGAAGCCAAGCCATGAGCACATTATGCCATCTGTTGAAATCAGTTCTAGTAATAGAAAAGAAAGTACAGGTATTTTCGAAACATACTCAGCCATGATTGAATTGACATCTTTGTTGATTGAAGAGGGTGGAGCGGGGTTGCTCTCTCTTGGTGGTTGCAAGGTTTGCACTAACATCCTCTCAGTAGTGAGATGCCCTCCAAATGCACCTCTATGCTTGAGTCTCAGTGGAATCTACATGGGAAGAGGCTCTTGTTTATGTTCATGGTTACCATGGTCCCTACAATCTCTTTGACCACTACCTCTGCCACCATCAAACTTGAAATTGGCCTGCACTCACTGTGCATTCTTTCTATTCTGTGAGGTCATCTCCATGCCATGAACTTTGACTTGGTGTGCCTTGAGATTGACCTTGTGTATCTCACAACATAGAGCTCTGGTGTTGAGTCTTTAGTGAAGATGTTAACATGTCCTTTCTTTTCAATTGTTCCAAAGAAAGGGACTATCATAGACCTACAAAGAAGACAGTCAGATTTCATGATGTGGATGTGAGTGATTCAACATTTATTCCAATTTCCCCCTTCTCACAAAGAAATTCTCTTCCTTGTATGTGTCCTACTTTCCGAGTGCATCTGCAGATGCTCTAAAGAGGCTCATATGATGTGTGCCCTACAGGAATCCATACAGGCCCTGTCTAGTATTGAAACACATGCTGGAGGATGGCTTACAGTTGTCTGAAACATACTTGAACATATGGCTTCCTTTGTGATAATCACTCTAACAGCTCCACAAAGTAGGCTGTATCCCATGGGCAACATTCATGGTGCTTACCAACATCAGAGTGTACAAGAGTACCTATGACAAGATGAAAATTATATTGCTTGATTTCAACTGGGCTAAAAAGATTGGTGAGATGCGAATATCTGATGAATGTACAGGAAATAGAGGAGTGCCTCTTTGGCACCCTGATGCTATATTATGTTTGAATTGGAAGCTTGTCCTTGTTAAGCATGACGTGGAGATGCTAAATGGCATAGTCAGTCAGTTTGAGGTAGTGACTGAACTGCCACCATCAGTGATGGCTCAATCAATCTCGGTTGATGAAACCATGGTGTCTACATAGGTACAGAGAGGAATGCTATGCAAGATGAGAAAGAGATACAAGTGTGAGCGATTGACTGACCTCAAGGATGACAGCTTTGCAACAAGAAAGTTGACTAACATGCTATGTGTATAGAATAGGCTAAAGAATTGCATGGCCTGACC
Source organism: Phlebopus sp. FC_14 (assembly GCA_021018615.1). Classification (NCBI taxonomy): domain Eukaryota; kingdom Fungi; phylum Basidiomycota; class Agaricomycetes; order Boletales; family Boletinellaceae; genus Phlebopus; species Phlebopus sp. FC_14. Next base: position 160,672 of record JAEVFL010000002.1, on the reverse strand, counting down.
TTCTTTGAAAGTGCCTCCAGATGTCTACAATATGAGTGTCAAAGTGCACCAAAAATCAGCATGCTACTTTGTCATTGTTACTCATATGTGCTGTGTTACTCAAAAGAGATGAAAAACATTAGATCATTGATCATGAGAGGATAGTATGGATCATTGTGAGTCGTGCAGTATGTACATTCTATGTAGATAGAGGTATTTGTATAATGTGAAGTCATTAATAAATATGAGGGTGGATATGATGGTGATGATAAATGAGGTAAATGTGCATGCAAACATAACTAAGTAACAAGTATGAGGAGTGCTTCAATGAATATAATGGGTCAATACATGGCCTACACCCTCCAAGGATTTCAGACAAATTTGTGAAGTGAGCATTAAACAGAGGGCTGGCAATCAGGTGTTATGGGGTATAATTTTTCCTTTATTTTTCTCTCTTTTTCTCTCTCTTTTTGTGGTCACATGACCTACATCATGTGCTTATTCACTCATCTGACTGGATCACATGACTCGGTCATGCGACTTGTTCACATGCAACAAGGACATTATATTTAAAGATATCATGTGACTAGGCCTGAACTTGCCTAGAACATTCTTATCTAGATCTACCTAGACCAGTCTGGACCATGACATCATCACAACATCATATGGAATGTCATGGAATGTTGTGGAACATTCTGCTTACCTATCTATTTGTTCCATATAAACAGTAGTAGTGTATATAGTCTGTGAATGCCAACACCCAAGAGTCCCTAACTTAGTTCTCTTGGGACTACCTGTCCACAAGTGACTCTAAGTTTTTCCCCTTCATTCTACTCATTGTCAATGAGCCTAAGTTAATGCTGCTCATTATTCATCTCTGCCTTCAGATCAGATATTAACTGATCTGTTTTCTCAAAGCTTCATATTTTAGTGTCAGGCATTGCAAGAGCCTAGTGCATTGCTTGTCTCATTAGAACCAAGTTATCCACTCTCCCAGTGTTGGGCACTACTTGTATGATTTACCACACCATTACTCTTTGCTGCACATTACCACACCTTTTCGTTTCTGTTAGTCCCTGGTTGTTGAGATTCAGAAAGGGCGTTGTGCTATCTAGGGCCTTGCCATTGGATTCTCTCAAGCAAAAACTAGAGTACCATTTCTAGAGGTTAAATCCTCCAACACCTCCTTCTTCTTTGTTTAGGATATACTCCCATGTCCATGTGAGGTACCTTTGTTTTAGTCAGTCAAATAGCAACCCTCCCTGCATGTGAGACAAGTGTTCACACTTGGCTCTCGCAACATCTGACACTAAAAACTAAGACTGAAAAAGCAAATCAGTTAGAGTCTGACCTGAAGACTGAGATGAGGGATGATGATAGTGTCGAGTTAAACTCTTCGATGACAAGTGAAACAGTGGGGAAGAACTTATGGCATGCTCTAGACGATTAGTGATACAATCAGTGGCTCACATTGTAGGAGTGCATACTGAAATGTGTCAAACTGAGGTTGCTCTTATGAGGAGCTGAAGGAGGTAAGACCCAAGAGGATTCGATGGAGTCCTCTGGTCGCTGCATTGGTTCTTTATATACCATACAACTGTTTGTACATGTAGTGTTCTTATCTACTGATAAGGTGGGAAAACATGAGGAGCAGGCATGCATCAAGCATCGCCATGGAATGGAAGAAGAACCATAACATGAGGAAAACATGTGTAGAATGGAAGAAGAAGCATGGAATGAGGAGAACATGTGCTGCCACATTAAAATGGTGTGTAGGCCATGAGGTGTGGCAGCCTATTAAATATCAAATAGTGGAAATGAAAGACATACGGTAAAGGTGAGGCATAAGGCTATGAAAGCCTGTGAGTCCGTGAAGATGTGACATAGGGGCTAGGTCCATGTCACATGCAAGCTAGTTGCATGTATCATGTCACATGACCAGTCACATGATTAGGAAAAAGACTTAGACGTTTCTAAGTCGTTGAGAATAAGCGCGCTAGGTGCTAAAGGAAGAAAAGAAAGAAAAGAAAGAAAAAATAGAGGAAGGAAAAACACATATCATAACAATTAGTCCCAAGAGAACCAAGCTAGGGTCTTTGGGTGTTGGCATTCAGTCTTATATACAGATACAGTGTTTGTATCTAACAAACAAATGATATCATTGGAATGTTCCACAACATTCCACGACGTTCCATATGATGTCAGATGATGTCATGGTCCAGACTGTTCTAGGTGAGTCTAGGTGAGAGTGTTCTAGGCTAGTCTAGGCCTTAGTCACGTGATATCTAAATATAGGGTCCTTGTTGCACATGAGCAAGTCACATGATTAAATAAGCACGTGATATAAGTCATGTGACCACAAAAAGTGAGAGGAAAAATAGAGAAAAATAAAGGAAAAAGTATACCTGTAACAGCATGAAAGAGCGGTCTTGTGCCCATGCAGTCTTAGGAGAGATTTATGTACTTTGTACTATACTTAGTTTTGGGGGCTGTGCCAGGTTGGTTATTGACTGGACAGTGAAAGGGGAAAAAGGAAGAAAAGGCACTGTTTGTTACGCATCGAGCGGAACAGAACAAAGAAAACAAACCACTAAAAGATGAGAGACTGGGCACTATCGTAGCCCGACACGGAGTCCGCAAGACCCGTTAAGTCCCACGCCCTTCTATAGCAACGAGGCCAAGGGTTTTACTGTGGAACCACGAATATATTGAACTAAGGAAATACGACAGGGAGGAGTAACTACTTATATACCCTAGGAATCGTGCACGGATCATGGTCAGTGCCCTACTAAGGTGAACGACCTAAGTACTATATAAGGGAACCCTGTACTAATGAGGTATAACCCTAGACCTCCAAGGTCGAGGTCGTAAGTCTAGAGGCTACCTAGACTATCTAGCCACAGATAAGATGAGATTAGATGAGCGCTCACCGATAAGATAAGCGCCATCCGATAAGATAAGATAAAAGAAAAAGAAATAAAAGTAAAGCGCCTTGAGTGCTAGCGACACGAACGTCTCACTGTTGAAGAAGAATTTCCAATGTGGCTCACACTACAAGACAGCGAGTTCTCAATACATGGGTGCAAGCAGTGGCCCTCCAATTTCATCATCTCAACTATGGCTTTACCCCTCCCCCACAGATCAAATTTGAAGATCTAGAACCAGTTCCTGAGTGGCTTGTTCCAAAACAAGAACCACTAGATTTCCTCCAATATAAAGAAAGAAGAAGAGATCGAAGTGGGTCTCAAAGAACAAATTTTTCACACTCCTATATCTACCTCTCTGATATCTATCCTCTCCTCCTTCACCATCAGCCTTACTCTGGCAAATGTCTAATCACCTCCATTTCCCTGCATGCTGACACATGCAAGAATATCTTCCATTTCTTCACTGCCTCTGCCAGCAGGTGCTCTTTGCTAACCATCCTAGACACACATCTTATTATCTATACAATGAACCAGGCTATTTTTAAACAATGGTCAACCTATAACAAGACATCACTAACCTGCAAGCACAGCTTGCACAAGTCACTGCACTGCTCCAAATGTTGCAAAACCAACCCTCCAATCTCAGTTGAAAGGTTGAGATATTCGCAGATCTAGGTTTCTTCGATGGGGACCATAAACAATTTTCAGTGTGGTGGGTCAAGTTGAAGACTTGACTTGCTGCTAATGTAGGCATACTCACAATCAACTTTGATGGTTGTGTAGCCGTACTCTCATGAATTAAGGGTCTGGTTGCTGGCTGGTTTGCTGAGGCCCTCATAAGGAAATATATAGATCAAAATGCCTGGCCAACATTACACATCCTCAGGTAGGATATTTCTGACCCTTGGTCAACAAGGAATGGGTGAAGAACCAACTTGTCCCATTAAAACAAGGGAAAATATGAACAGATGAATTTGTCATCAGATTCCATTCACTGGTCCTTCAATCAGACTGTTCATATTCTCATTCAATTTACCTTTTGGAACGAGCAGCCTGGCCCAAAATCATGAAGGAAGTATATCTTCAAGGTACTCAAAAGAAAACCATTGAAGAGTACCTCAAAAGAGATTTGGCAAATTGGAAGCTGATATGGCCTTTTTAAATTCCAATTTAATCCCAGAGGCATGCCTAGGTCAACAACATGCAAAACAACTCCTCCAGCTATGGTGAGACGAGCACAGCACTAGGCTTCTTGCAGCGTCAAACACAAGAACTAAACCTTCAAGAAGACAAATCAGTTTACGCCTGACTTGAAGGCAGGGATCAAGTAATGAGTTAGAGTCGACTTAGGCTTGTCGACAAAGGGCATAGTAGAGGGAATACTTAGGTGCACTCGTAGATGAGTAGTCACAAGAAGAACTAAGCTGGGGTCTCTGGGCGTTGGTATTTAGTCTTATATACAGGTACAGTGTTTGTATCTAACAAACAAATGATATCATCGGAATGTTCCACAACATTCCACAACGTTCCATATGACGTCAGGTGATGTCATGGTCCAGACTGTTCTAGGTAAATCTACATAAGAGTGTTCTAGGCTAGTCTAGGCCTTAGTCATGTGATATCTAAATATAATGTCCTCGTTGCATGTGAGCAAGTCACATGACCAAGTCACATGATCCAGTCACATGATTAAATAAGCATGTGATGTAAGTCATGTGACTGCGAAAAATAGAGAAAAATAGGAAAAAATATGAGGAAAAAATATGTACCCGTAACACATAGAGGTAAAACATATGGTACCAGCAACAATGCCATGGACATTGATACTACACAAAAGAGCAAGCAGCCAGAGAGAAGACATCTCTAGATGGACTGCTACAAATATGGCAAGGCAGATCACTTTTTCCAGCAGTGCAAAGCACCAAACTGTCAATGCAGTTTGAATGGCCACACCTCAAACTGGCACTAGATGTTGGCAAACTCCAGTTGCCAGGTGCAATAAACCAAAAGCATGCCAACTGATCATTGGCATGGCATGGATTTTGAGGAGGTCAAGGTCTTCTTCTTTGACATGTACAATATGGAGATGAAGGCTCAGGGAAAAGTCTTTGGCCCTTGAACATGGGAACAGTTCAGGGTGCCACATGTCTGACAGGTGGCAGACAGTGAGACGAGCATGGCTTCGAGTCTCTTGCAACATCAAACATCAAAACTTAAGCATGAGAAAACAAATCAGTTAACGCCTGACTTGAAGGTGTGGACGATGTGATGAGCAGCAACAACTATACTCTTATTGATGAGTGCAATGATGAGGGGAAAAACCTAGGTACACTTGTGGATGGGTAGCCCCAAGAGAACCAAGCTGGGGTCTCTGGATGTTAGCATTGCAATATATATACTGTTACAATGTTTGTATACTACAAATAAATGATATCATCGGAACATTCCACAACATTCCATATGATGTCATGGTCCAGACCATTCTAGATGTGTCTAGGTTAGAATGTTCTAGGCCAGTCTAGGCCGTAGTCACATGATAACTAAATATAGAGTCCTCATTGCACATGAGAAAGTCACATGATTGAGTCACATGATCTAGTCATATGATTAAATAAGCATGTGATAGTAAGTCATGTGATCTTAAAAAGAGAGAGAGAAATAAAGAAAAATAAAGGAAAAATTAACCCCCATAACACTACCCCCCTTTTAGGAATTGACTTCCAGGCGATTAAACGGGGCAGAAGCCACAGAGCAATAATTAACATAAGGTGAAAATAAAGAGTCAAATTGTGTTTCAGCCATGTGCAATTTCCTGGGAGCAGAAGGGTGGCGACGATAGAAATTGTGAATTGCATTGTGAGTATTACTCAGGTTAGCCTCAGGCTTCCAAGTACACTCCTCATCAGAATAACCAACCCAGTGAACCAAGAACTCGAGGCAACGACCCTGCAAGCAAGAATCAACAATGTAATCAACCTCGTATTCCTGATCACCCTCTTCAGTAACTAGCACTGGACCAGGTTGTTGTGTCAGTTGATCAGACAATCACTCTTTATAAGGTTTGATGTGGCTAATATTCACAACTGGGTGAAAGCGCATTGTAGAAGGTAAACAAAGTTCAATGGCATTGGAGTTGACCAGCTTCATAATGGTATATTGCCCAAGCCATCGTTCAGTGAATTTTGTTACAATACGCATTTTTCCCTATTTATTTTCTTTTTCTTTCCATTTATTCTAATTTATTTTAGCACCTAGCACGCTTACTTTTAAGACTTAGAAATGTCTAAGTCTCTATCCTATTCACGTGACTTGACACGTGCAACTGGCTCACATGCTAAAAGGACTAGCTTCTATGTTATCTCTTCATGGACTCACAGGCTCTCATAGCCTTATATCTCATCTTTACCGTATGTTTCTCATTTCCGATATTTCATATTTAATAGGCTATCACACCTCATGGCCTACACATTGTATTAATGTGGCAGCACATGTTCTCCTCATATCTATGCTTCATCTTCCATTCCACACATGTTTCCCTCATGTTAACCTTCCCTTCTATTACATGGCTATGCTTGATGCATACCTAGTCCAGATCCAGACGCTACATGTACAAACTCTTGTAAAGTATATAAGAACTGAATACAGTGACCAGGAGATTCCCCATTGAATCCTCCTGAGTCCTTGACCTCTCAGCTACTCCAAGCAAGAGCAACCTCAGTCAACGATAACCATCAGTACGCCCTCTACAAAATGTGAGCCGCTGACCATATCAAACTTCTACAAAGGTTGAGGAAGCTTTAAATTAGAGGTGCTAAGTCACACCTTATTGCCAATCTGATAATTTGGTGACTCAGATCTATGTTGATTGGCTTTTCTTTTCATAGCGGCTTGCACTTTCTCTAGGTTTTTATGAGCCTGCTCGAGTGTGTTACGCGTCGAGCGGAACATGACGGAAAAACAAACCAAACCAAAAGAGATGACCCTTGACGCGGGTCACTCGGAGTCCGCTAGACCCGTTAAGTCCTGTCGCCCTTATCTAGCAGCTAAGGCCAAGGGTTTTACTGGTAGAACCACGAATATATTGAACTAAGGAAATACAGGCTGGGACGTAGCTACTTATATACCCTAGTATGCGTGCACGGACCATGGTCAGTGCTCCTCTGAGGTGAACGCCCTAAGTACTATATATGTAAGTCCCTACCTAGTAAGGTATAACCCTAGACCTCCAAGATCGAGGTCGTAAGTCTAGAGCGATCTAGACTACCTAGCTACCGATAAGATGAACGCTCACCAGATAAGATAAGCGCCACCTGATAAGATAAGATAAAATAAAATAAAAGAAAGAATAGACGCTACAAGCGTCAGACGGAAGCGCCTTGAGCGCTAGTGATACTTTCGTCTCAGAGTGTAGTCTCCATTTTAGAAGTGAGATCCTCAGCTGCTGGGACCTGGGATTGAAGTGGTTGAATGCCCATCCATGGTCAGTAGAATTGAGTAACTTCAAAAGGAGAGACTCCTTGGAGAAACGATCAACAACCACTAGGATTGTGTCGTAACGATCTGAAAGAGGTAAGTCCATAATGAAATCTGCCGAGGTGTCAACCCATGACCCAGATGGGATTGGCAGTGGTTGAAGCATGCCTGCTGGGGCAATGCAAGAGCTTTTCATGCATGCGCATCGATCGCAACACGAAACATAGTCCTTGACCTGTGTGTGTAACCCAGGCCAGTAATAGTTACATTCCACCAACTCCTGTGTCTTTGATTGACCAGAATGTCCTATGACTGGACTGTCGTGATAGAGTGTGATGATGTCTTGGTGAAGCTTGGCATCACCAGGGACATAAATACGATTATCTCGGAAATAAAGCCCATCCTGGAGCTTATAGTTTGACCCTAGATTGAGATCTTTAGATAGTCCTTTGATTTGTTCAATGATTAACTGCTCTTCTGCTTTTACAACAATGTGTTGAGACCTGATCTTTTTGGGAGAAATTACAGTGACACTCTTGTTGCCATCTTCAACCCCACTGGAGTGATCACAATGACGGAATAAAGCATCTGCTCTTGTCATGGAGATTCCTGCCTTATGGATCAAGGTAAAGTGGAATCATGTAAGGTACAAGGATCATCTGGCTTGCCTGCGATTTAGATCTTGGGATTTCATAAAATATTGCAAATTTTTGTGATCGGACCAAATTTCAAATTTGTGCCGAGCACCTTCTAAATAATGTTGTCACATTTCTAACGCATAGATAATAGCAAGCATTTCCTTATCTGCGACTTGATATTTCCGCTTTTGTGCAGATAGAGTGTGAGAACTAAAGGTGCATGGTCACCATTTGTTACGATATGTATTTTTCCTCTATTTTTCTCTATTTTTCTTTCTTTAGCGCCTAGTGCGCTTACACTCAACGACTTAGAAACGTCTAAGTCTTTTCTTAATCACGTGACTGGTCACGTGACGTGATATGTGGAACTTGCTTGCACGCGACACGGACATAACCCCTATGTCACATCTTCACGGACTCACAGGCTTTCATAGCCTTATGCCTCACCATTACCGTATGTTTTCCATTTCTTCTATTTCATATTTAATAGGCTGCCACACATCATGGGATCCTCACCGATCTAATGTGTGATCGTGGCAGCACATGTTATCCTCACTTTATGCTTCTCCTTCCATTTTACATATGTTTTCCTCATGTTATGATTCCTTTCCATTCTATGGCTATGCTTGATGCATGCCTGGAACATATGTCTTTCATAGTATCGGTTAGATCTAGTGTACACATGGACAAACACTAGTAGAGTATATAAGATTCAATGGAGCGACCAGAGGACTCCATCGAATCCTCTTGGGTTTTATCGTTCAGTCTCTCTGAATACAAATAAGCTCTAGTCGAATAACCTCAGTACGCCCTCCACAGAATGTGAGCCGCTGAATGTTTCACCATTCTCCATCGGGACATTTCATAGATAAGACTGCTCCTGTGGCATAATCTGAAGCATTGGTTTTCAGGCAAAACTCCACATCAATGTCTGGATATACCAAAACAGGTGCTGTTGTAAAGCATTCTTTAAGTGTTTCAAATGCTTGTTGTTCTTTATCTGAAACTGGTGATCTTTACGTGTTAAGTCCATGAGAGGTTTTGCAATTCTAGTATAACCGAGTATGAAGCAACAGTAAAAGTTTGTAAGACCAAGAAAAGAATGGACTTGTTTGACTGTTCATGGAACTGGCCAGTCCTGGATTGCTTTTACTTTTGATTCATCTATGTGAATCCCATTGTGAGTAATGGTTATGCCTAAGAATTCTACTTCTGTCTTATCAAAGAGGCACTTTTCTGACTTGACAAACAAATCATTATCTTTGAGCCACTGTAACACACGTGCCACAGCTTTGTGATGCTCACCAATATTGTCCAATTTCATATAAATTAAAAGATTGTCCATGTAGATAACAACAATATTGTCCATATCTGCAAATAGCTCATTCATCATTGTCTGGAATGTAGCTGGTGAATTACAGAGACCAAAGAACATGATAAGGGGTTTGAAAGAACCTAGATGACAGACAAAGGCTGCCTTTCATTTGTCACCTTCCTTGATTCGTATATTGTTACATCTGCACCAAATGTCCATTTTTATGAAATATCTTGTACCCTTAAGCTTGTCAACAAGCTGACTAATCAGGAGCAAGGGATAGTTATTTTTAACCGTTCCTTTGTTCAGATAGCGATAATCTTAAACCATCCACTTAGTGCCTTCTCTTTTAGGAATGAAGAATACAGGTGACGTCTGAGGTGATTTAGATGGTCTAATATAGCCCTTCGAGAGCTGATCTTCAATAGATGACTTGACTTCATCCTGCTCCTGAGACGAAAGAGAAATCATTTGCCCTTTCTTAGGCTTGAAGTCTTCTTTTAGTTCGATTGCATGGTCCCACAGCTTGCATGTTGGCATGCACTCGAATTCTTTCTTTGAGAAAGTTTTGTAAAAGTCCTTGTGATAGATGCGGGAAACTAATTCCTTGACAGGTGTTTCTAACATGACTGTATTACACAGCTTCTTCCATGTTTCATCAGTTTCAAGGTCACTGATATGACCTTTCCATCTTGAGACAACTTCAACTTCTTCATCTAGTTCCATCAAAGGAAGGCACATAGTGCGATTAGATAATTGATAACATGATCATGGGCAACGATTTAATTTAACTTCACTAGTTTGCCAGTTAATGTTAGGATTGTGATACATGAGCCAGATGTATCCCAGGATGATCGCAGCAGTACCGAGATCACTGATTTCAGCTTGAACTACTTCTTTGTGACCTTTGTATTCCATATGGATTTCTGTGATATGAGTAATATCTCCTGCTCGGTTCTTGGTTCCATCAACATTAAAAACTGGGATAGGTATTGACAACTTGTGTAGTATGAGGCTTTGTCGCTTAGCCCATTGATGATCAATAAAGATAGAGTTTGCTTCATAGTCCAGAAGAGCCTGGACTTTGATCAGAGATGCAGTGTCAACATTCACATGCTTATCTAATACTTCGATCGGAATTTTCAACTCCTTTTTGAGGGAGACCGATCTAGTAAGAATCCATTCTGGGAAATCATCTCCAGGGGACAGGGAGTTGATATGAGAAGTATTTTGGGTTTTCGGGAAATTAAGCACTCGTTGAACAGCCGAGCCTCGTAAGGAGGACCCCTCTTCTACATACGTATCCAAGAAATGAGAAAACAAAGAAACTAAACTATTTTTTTGTGATTTTGATTTTTCTTCTTTTGTAGATTGTTTTATATTTTTAGAACTACCTATTGCACTATCAAGAAATCATACGTATCAAGAAGAGAGAACCTATTAGTACAAGAAAAAGAAACATTGTCATTAATACATTTATTTTGCCCTGTTTGAGCTACAGGCTCGAGCTTCCTGACAGACCCCCTATGTTGGTCCATGGTGTGGCAGTCCAAGCTGCAATGGCAGTTTGACACATTGCACTATCAGGCAAAGTGGTCTGACTTGCCACACTTGTAGCAGTCCATTTGGAGCCTCCTTCGCTCTGGCTGCTAACCCTTCTGTGCGGCGCCGATGTCCACCGCCTCGCCACCTAATCCATATGTTTTATCTCCATGGCTGGAGAAAGAGGTGTTTTGTGCATTGTGCGCCCCTGAGATCCCTTACCAAACTGGTATTCAAAGAGATCAGCTTGACTTCCGATTCATCAAACCTTGTCCAGGTACTCTTCAATTGTGCTCTTTTGAGTACCTTGGAGATAAATCTCCTTGATTATATCGGGCCATGTTGCCCATTCCAGAAGGTAAATAGAGTGCATGTGCAAGCACTCAGATTGTAGAATCAATGAATGGAACTATACGACGAACTTGTTGGTTCTCATTTTTCCTTATCTCAAGTTAACGAGCTAGTTCTTAGCCCATTCCTTATTGGCCAGGGGTCAGAAATACTTTTTGATTTCGTCACCCAACACATAGAGTGTTGGCCATGAATTTTGGTCAGTGTATTTTTATATCAGGGCCTTGGCAAACCGGCCTGTCACTGGACCCTTCATGCAAGAGAGAACAGCCACACAACCATCAAAGTTGGTTGTAAGGACTGCCTGATTTGTGGTGAGCTACATTTTGAGTTTGACCCACTAAATGGAGAAATTCTTCCAGTCACCATCAAAGGTACCAGAGTCTACAAATATTTCAACCTTACAGCTGATATTTGATGGTTGGTTTTGCAGCGTTTGAAGCACTGTAGTGACTTGTTGTAATTGCACCTGGAGGTTGGCGACTTCTTATTGGAGATTAGCCATCATTTAAAGATAGCTGGATTGTTTGTAAAGATAATAAGGTATGTACTGAGGATCGTTGACTACAGGCACTTGTTGGTGGGGGCAGCGGAGAGACAGTAGGTATTCTTGCACATGATAGCATGCAGGGAAAGGAAGGCGATTAGACGTTCGCCAGGATAGAGCTAGGATAGGAGAAAGAGATCTAAGAGGTGGTGTGGGAGTGTGAACTTTATTTGGTGTAGAAAATCTAAGAGCTCCTGCTTGGGGACGAGCCACTCAGGTACTAGTGCGAGAGCCTCAAATTTGATCTGAGGGGGAGGGGTGAAAATGTGGTTAAGGTGGTGGAATTGTAGGGCCGCTGCTTGAGCCCAAGTGTCGAGAACGTGGTAGCGAGTAGTGCGAGCCATGTTGAAAAATGTTCTTCGTCAGGGCCTATTTCTTCCTATGCTTTTTTGCTGTCCAGTCAACAACCAATCTGGCATAGTCCTTGAGTACTACTTTAATAAAACTAAAACTAAACCTCTCCTAAGGCAGTATGGGCACAAGACTGCTCTTACATATTAGGAGGATTTCTAACGACGAGTACGTAAAACAAATGCACCTCACGAGGACGCAGGACGTATCTCAAATGAAGAGAAAGGGGTTTGTCAGAGGATTTAACCTTTAGAGAATTAACTCTAGTTCTCACATGAGAGAATCCGATGGTGGAGGCCTAGATACCATAACGCCCTTCCTGAACCTCAACGGCCAGGGACTAATGAAAATAAAAGGCGCAGTAATGCACAGCAAAGAGTATGATTACGTAAAACAGCTAATAACATGAGTAGTGCCTGATGCCGGGAGAGTGGGTAGCTTGATTCTAGTGAGACGAGCGTGGCTTCAAGCCTCTCACAACATCGAACACCAAAACTTAAGCACAAGAAAACAAATCAGTGAACGTCTGACTTGAAGGTGTGGACAATGTGATGAGCAGCAACAACTATACTCTCATTGATGAGTGTGATGATGAGGGGAAAAACTTAGGTACACTTGTGGATGGGTAGCCCCAAGAGAACCAAGCTAGGGTCTCTGTGTGTTGGCATTGCAATATATATACTGTTACAATGTTTGTATACTACAAATAAATGATATAATCGGAATGTTGCACAACATTCCATGACGTTCCATATGATGTCAGGTGATGTCATGGTCTAGACTGTTCTAGATGTGTCTAGGTTAGAATGTTCTAGGCTAGTCTAGGCCGTAGTCCTCATTGCATGTGAGCAAGTCACATGATTGAGTCACATGATCTAGTCACATGATTAAATAAGCACGTGATAGTAAGTCATGTGACCTTAAAAAGAGAGAGAAAAATAAAGGAAAAATTAACCCCTGTAACAGACAGTGCCCAAAAGCATCTGTCAGGAAGTCCAAGCCTGTAACTTAAACAGGGCAGAAATTGATACAATCAGCGGCTCACATATTGGAGGGCGTACTGAAATAATTTGTAACCGAGGTTGCTCTGCAGTCTGAGGGGCTGAAGGAGTAAAAGCCAGGAGGATTCAATGAGATCCTCTGGTCACTGTATTGGCTCTTATATACTGTACAAGTATTTGTCCATGTGTGTTACACGTCAAGTGAAATATAACGAAAAACAAACCAACTAAAAGACAAGAGACTGGGCACTATCGTAGCCCAACACGGAGTCCGCAAGACCCGTTAAGTCCCACACCCTTCTATAGGAACGAGGCCAAGGGTTTTACTGTGGAACCACGAATATATTGAACTAAGGAAATACGACAGGGAGAAACAACTACTTATATACCCTAGGGATCGTGCACGGACCATGGTCAGTGCCCTACTAAGGTGAACGACCTAAGTACTATATAAGGGAACCCTGTACTAATGAGGTATAACCCTAGACCTGTAACTCTAGGTCGTAAGTCTAGATCGGTTCTAGACTACCCAGCCACAGATAAGATGAGATAAGATGAGCACTCACCGATAAGATAAGTGCCATGCGATAAGATAAGATAAAAGAAAATAGAAGTGTCATGAGCGCTAACGACATGAACATCTCATATTTGTCCATGTGTACACTAGATCTACTGATAACATGAAAGACATGGGGAACAGACATGCATCAAGCATCGCCATGGAATGGAAGAAGAACCATAACATGAGAGAAACATGTGTGGAATGGAAGAAGAAGCATGGAACGAGGAGAACATGTGAGTAACAATGAGGCATGAGACTATGAAAGCCTGTGAGTCCGTGAAGAGGTGATATAGGGGCTAGTCCATGTCGCGTGCGAGTCAGTTGCACGTGTCAAGTCACGTGATAGGGTAGAGAGACTTAGACGTTCTAAGTCTTTGAGAGTAAGCGCACTAGGGCTAAAGCCTTAATAAATTAGAAGAAAAAGGAAGAAAAATAGAGGAAAAATTCATATCGTAAAATTCATATCGTAACAGAAATGTGTTAATAACAATGCAGACAATTTCTCTTCTACTTGTACTAATAGGTTTTCTGTTCTTGATGTTTTTGATACTTCTAATAGTTTAGTTTCATCTTGAGTTCTTGATATGTATGCAATAGGTAGTTCTAACAATCTACAAAAGAAGAAAAAACAAACTCACAAAAAAATGGTTTAGTTTCTCTTTTCTCTGAGTTCTTGGATATGTATGTAGAAGGAGGATCCTCCTTATGAGGCTCAGCTGCTCAACTAGTGCTTAATTCCCTGAAAACAAAATTGAATACTTTATCTATCAACTCTCTGTCCCCTGGAGATGATTTTCCTGAATGGATCTCTAACTAGATTGGTATCTCTCAAGAAGAAACTCAAGATCCTGATCAAAGTAATAAACAAACACATAGATGTTGACACCACATCACCCATTCAGGTGCAGACACTTCTAGATTGCAGAGCAAATTCTATTTTTATTGATCATCAATGGGCTAAACAACAAGGCCTCATACTATACAAGTTGCTGATACCAATCCTGGTTTTTAATGTTGATGATACAAAGAACTGAGCAAGAGACATTACTTGTGTCGCAGAAATCTGTGTGGAGTACAAAGGTCACAAAGAAATAGTCCAAGCTGAAATCAGTGATTTCAGTACTGCTGCAATCATCCTTGGATACACCTGGCTCAAGTATCATAATCCTAACATTAACTGGCAAACAGAAGAAGTTAAATTAAATTGTCGCCCACAATTCTATTATCAACTATCTAATCATGCTATGCACCTTGCTTCGATGGAACTAGATAAAGAAGTTAAAGTAGTCTCTAAATGAAAAGGTCTTATCAGTGATCTTGAAACTGATGACTTGTGGAAGAAGCTAAGAAGCACAGTCGTATTAGAAACACCAATCAAGAAACTGGTTTCTAGCATCTACCACAAGGACTTTTATGAAACTTTCTCGAAGAAAAAAAATCTGAGTGCATGCCAACATGTAAGCCATGGGATCATGCAATCGACTTAAAAGATGACTTCAAACGTAAGAAAGGACAAATGATTCCCCTTTCTACTCAGGAGCAGGATGAAGTTAAATCATTTATTGAAGATCAGCTCTCAAAGGGCTATATTAGACTGTCAAAATCATCTCAGATATTGCCTATCTTCTTTGTTCCTAAGAAGGAAGGCACCAAGTGGATGGTACAAGATTACTGCTATCTGAATGAAGGAACAGTTAAAAATAACTATCCCTTGCCCCTGATTAGTCAGCTTGTTGACAAGCTTAAGGGTGCAAGATATTTCATAAAAATGGACATTTGGTGCAGATGTAACAATATACGAATCAATGAAGGTGACAAATGAAAGACAGCCTTTGTCTGTCATTTAGGTTCTTTCCAACCCCTTATCATGTTCTTTGGTCTCTGTAATTCGCCAGCTACATTCCAGGCAATGATGAATGAGCTATTTGCAGATATGGACAATATTGTTGTTATCTACATGGACAATCTTTTAATTTATATGAAATTGGACAATATTGATGAGCATCACAAAGCTGTGGCACGTGTGTTACAGTGGCTCAAAGATAATGATTTGTTTGTCAAGTCAGAAAAGTGCCTCTTTAATAAGACAGAAGTAGAATTCTTAGGCATAACCATTATTCACAATGGGATTCACAGGACTGGCTAGTTCCATGAACAGTCAAACAAGTCCATTCTTTCCTTGGTCTTACAAACTTTTACTGTTACTTCATACTCGGTTATACTAGAATTGCAAAACCTCTCATGGACTTAACACATAAAGATCTCCAGTGGAACTGGGGAGATAAAGAACAACAAGCATTTGAAATGCTTAAAGAATGCTATATAATGGCACCTATTTTGGTCTATCCAGATATTGATGCAGAGTTTCGTCTGGAAACTGATGTCTTGGAGTTTGCCCCAGGGGCTATTCTATCTATGAAATGTTCCAATGGAGAATGTTGTCATGTGCCTTTAGTTTCACTCTCTTGGCTCAAGAGCAGTGTTATGGGTATAATTTTTCTTTATTTTTCTCTATTTTTCTCTCTCTTTTTGTAGTCATGTGACTTGTATCATGTGCTTTATTTAATCATGTGACCAGAGCATATGATTCGATCATGTGACTTTGCTCATGTGCAATGAGGACTTATATTTAGATGTCATGTGACCAGGCCTAGACTCACCTAGAACATTCTACACCTAGACTTATCTAGAATGGTCTGGACCATGACATCATCACGATGGCATATGGAATGTTGTGAAACATTCCTACTTACTAATTATTTCTCTGATACAAACATTATAACAGTATATATATGAGAGTGCCATCGCCCAGAGACCCTAGCTTGGTTCTCTTGGGGCTACTCGTCTACGAGTGACCTAAGTCTTTCCCCTTCATCATCACACTCTTCGTTGATGAGCACTAAGTCAATGCTACCATCTTCATCGTTGACGTCTTCAAGTCAGATGTTAACTGATTTGTGTTCTCCATCTTAGTTTTAGTGTTCAATGTTGTGAGAGTCAAGTGCTGCCGCTCATTTCACTAGAACCAAGCTCTCCACTTTTCTGGCATCGAGCACTATGCGTATCGCTAGCCATTTATCATATCATTCTTCTTCGCTACACATTACCGTGTCTTTTATTTGTCTTAGTCTCTGGTCGTTGAGGTTCAGGAAGGGCATTGTGCTATCTAGGACCCTGCTGTCGGATTCTCTCATGCAAGAACTAGAGTTCATTCTCTAGAGGTTGAATCCTCTGACAAACCTCTTTTCTTTCATTTGGAATACGTTCTGTATCCACGTGAGGCACATTTGTTTTAGTTAATCAAATTAGCAACCCTCCCAGTATGCAAGAGCGGTCCTGTACCCATACTGTCTTAGGAGTAGTTTAAATGTAGTTCATACTATACTTAGCATTTGGGGCTATGCCAGGTCAGTTATTGACTGGACAGTGATTCAATGTGGCTCGCACTACAAGGCAGCACATTTTTGACATACAGGTGCAAGCAGTGGCCCTCAAATTCACCACTTCAACTGAGTTTTCACCCCTCCCCCACAAATCAAGTTTGAAGATCTTGAACCCATCCCTGAGTGGCTCATTCCTAAATAAGAGCCTGTAGATTTTTTACATCATATAAAGAAAGAAGAAGAGATCAAAGCAGATCTCGAAGATCAAATTTTTCATACTCTCATACCGCCTTCTTGATCTCCTTCTCCAATTTCCCTTCCTCTAGCTCTACTCCGGCGAATGTCTAATTGCCTCTGTTTCCCTGTATGTCGACATGTGCAAGAATATCTCCCATTCCTCTGCTATCTCTGTTAACAGGTGCCCATTGCCAACTGTCCTAGGCATGCACCATACTATTTGTATAACGAACCAGGATATTTGTAAAAGATGTCCAACCTTCCCCAAGATGTCACTAACCTGCAAACATAGTTGGTGCAAGTAGCTGCAGTGCTATAAACGTTGCAAAATCAACCCTCCAACCTCAGCCAAAAGGTTGAGATATTTGCAGACCCTGGTTCCTTTGATGGGAACCAAAACAACTTCTCCATATGGTGGGTCAAGTTAAAAACTTGGCTTGTCACAAATCAAGGAGTACTTATCACTAACTTCAATGGTTGCATGGCAGTACTCTCACACATAAAGGGTCTGGTTGCTAGCCAGTTTGTCAAGGCCCTCATTAGAAAATACACTGAACAAAATGCCTGGCCAACATTATATGTCCTCGGAGAGGAAATTGAAAGATATTTTCGACCCTTGACCAACAAGGAATGGGCAAAAAACCAACTTGTCCAATTAAAACAAGGTAAAATGTAGACAGATGAATTCATTGTCAGATTCCACTCATTTGTCCTACAATCAAATTGCTCCCATATGCATTCAATTTACCTTTTGGAACAGGCAGCTCGGCCTGATATAATCAAGGAGATTTATCTCCAAGGTACATAAAAAACAACAATAGAAGAGTATCTTGATGAGGTCTGACAAATCGGAAGTCAGTATGATCTCTTTGAGTTCCAATTTGGTAACAAGGGATCCCAGGGGCATGCCTGGGTCAACAACACACAAAACAACTTATCCTTCAGCCATAGAGGTAAAACATATGGTACCAGTGGCAACACAATGGACATTGGCACCGTACAGAAGGGCAAGCAGCCGGAGTGGAGAAGGCTCCAAATAGACTGCTACAAATATGACAAGGCAGACCACTTTGCCCAACAGTGCAAGGCTCCTAACTGTTGATGTGGCTCAGACCGCCACACCTCAGACCAACACCAGATATTGGCAAACTCCGGTCGTTAGGTGCAACAAACTGAAAGCACGCTGGCTGATCACTGGTGTAATATGGACTTTGAGGAGGCCAAGGCCTTCTTTTTCAACATGTACACCACTGAGATGAAGTCTCAGGGAAAAGCCTTTAGCCCTTGAACACGGAGACAGTTCAGGGTGCCACATCTCTGGCAGACGAGAGACAGTGCCCAAAAGCATCTGTCAGGAAGTTCGAGCCTATAACTCAAACAGGGCACAAATGTGTTAATAACAATGCAGACAAAGTTTCCTTTTCTTGTACTAATAGGTTCTCTCTTCTTGATACGTTTGATAGTGCAATAGGTAGTCCTAAAAACATAAAACAATCTACAAAAGAAGAAAAAACAAAATCACAAAAAAATAGTTTAGTTTCTTTGTTTTCTGATTTCTTGGATACATATGTGGAAGGGGGGTCCTCCTTAAGAGGCTCGGCTGCTTAATCAGTGCTTAATTCCCTGAAAACCCAAAACACTTCTTCTATCAACTCTCTATCCTCTGGAGATGATTTTCCTGAACAAATCCTTACTAGGTCAGTATCCCTCAAGAAGGAACTCAAGATCTCGATCGAAGTAATGGATAAACACGTGGATGTTGTCACCATGTCTCCTATTCAGCTTCTAGATTGCGGAGCAAACTCTATCTTTATCAATCGCCAATGGGCTAAGCAACAAGGCCTCATGCTATGTAAGTTGCCGATATCTATCCCAGTTTTTAATGTCGATGGAACCAAGAACCAAGCAAGAGATATTACTCATATCACAGAAGTCCGTATGAAATACAAAGGTTATAAGGAAGTAGTTCAAGCTGAAATCAGTAATCTCAGTACTGCTGCGATCATCCTCAGATACACCCAGCTTGAGTATCATAATCCTAACATTAACTGGCAAACTGGTGAAGTTAAATTAAATTGTTGCCCAAGATCGTGCTATCAATTATAATTGTGTTATGCACCTTGCTTCAATGGAACTAGATAAAGAAGTTGAAGTAGTCTCTAAATGGAAAGGTCTTATCAGTGACCTTGAAACTGATGACTCATGGAGGAAGCTAAGAAGCACAGTCATGTTAAAAACACTGGTCAAGGAACTGGTTCCTAGCATTTACCACAAGGACTTTTATGAAACTTTCTCAAAGAAAGAATCTGAGCGCATGCCAACACACAAGCCATGGGATCATGCAATTGAACTAAAAGAAGACTTCAAACCTAAGAAAGGGCAGATGATTCCTCTTTTGCCTCAGGAGCAGGATGAAGTCAAATCATTTATTGAAGATCAGCTCTCGAAGGGCTATATTAGACCATTTAAATCACCTCAGATGTCGCCTGTATTCTTCGTTCCTAAGAAGGAAGGCACCAAGTGGATGGTACAAGATTACTGCTATCTGAATGAAGGAACAGTTAAAAATAATTATCCCTTGCCCCTGATTAGTCAGCTTGTTGACAAGCTTAAGAGTGCAAGATACTTTACAAAAATGGACCTTCGATGGGGATACAACAATATATGTATCAAAGAAGGTGACAAATGGAAGGCAGCATTTGTCTGTCATCTAGGTTCTTTCAAACCCCTTATCATGTTCTTTGGTTTCTATAATTCGCCAGCTATATTCCAAGCAATGATGAACAAGCTGTTTGCAGATATGGACAATATTGTTGTTATCTATATGGTCAATCTTCTAATCTATACAAAATTGGACAATATCAATGAGTATCACAAAGCTGTAGCATGAGTGCTCCAGTGGCTCAAAGATAACAATTTATTTGTCAAGCCGGAGAAGTGCTTCTTTGATAAAACAGAAGTAGAATTCCTTGGTATGACTGTTACATGTAATGATGTTCACAAGAACAAATCAAAAGTAAAAGTGATCCAGGAGTGGCCAGTATCATGAACAGTCAAACAAGTCCATTCTTTCCTCGGTTTTGCTAACTTTTAGTGTCACTTCATACTTGGTTATGCTGGAATCGCAAAACCTCTCATGGACTTAACACGTAAAAATCACCAGTGGAACTGGGGAGATAAAGAACAACAGGCGTTTGAAACGCTTAAAGAATGCTTTACAACAGCACCTATTTTGGTATATCCAGATATTGATATGGAGTTCCACCTGGAAACTGATGCCTCAGATTTTGCCACAGGGGCTGTTTTATCTATGAAATGTCCTGATGGAGAATGACGACCATGCATCTTTAGTTCTCACGCTCTATCTGCACAAGAGCAGAACTACTAGGTTGCAAATAAGGAAATGCTCACAATTATCCATGCATTAGAAACATGGAGACATTATTTAGAAGGTGCTTGGCACAAATTTGAAATTTGGTCTGATCACAAGAATTTGCAATATTTTATGAAATCCCAAGATCTAAATCAAAGACAAGCAAGATGGTCCTTGTACCTTACAAGATTCAACTTTACCTTGGTCCATAAGGCAGGAACCTCTATGACAAAAGCTGATACTTTATCCCAACATTGTGATCACTCCAATGATGTTGAAGGTGACAACAAGGGCATCACCGTTATTCCTTCCAAAAAGATCAGGTCTCAACACGTTGTTGTAGAAGCTGAAGAACAATCAATCATTGAACGAATCAAGACACTATCAAAAGATCTAGATCTAGGATCAAATTATAAGCTCCAAGATGGGCTTTATTATCAAGAAGATCATATTTATGTTCCTGGTGATACCAAGCTTCGTCAGGACATTCTCACACTCCATCACAATAATCCAGTTGCAGAACACCCTGGTCAGTCAAAGACACAGGAGTTGGTGAAACGTAATTATTATTGGCCTGGGTTACATACACAGGTCAAGGACTATGTTTCACATTGTGATCAATGTGCACACATGAAAAGTTCTTGCATTGCCCCAGCAGGCATGCTCCAACCACTGCCAATTCCATCTGGGCCATTGGTTGATGTCTCGGTAGAGTTTACCATGGACTTATCTCTTTTGAATGGTTATGACATAATCCTAGTGGTTGTTGATTGTTTCTCCAAAGAGGCAATATTTATTCCCACAAATAAAATGATCATGGCTCTTGAAACAGCCAAATTGTATTTGTAGCATGTCTGGAAGCATCATGGTCTTCCCACAACTGTCATTTCGGATCGTGGTCTACAATTCGCATCTCAAGTCATGCATGAATTGGGAAAATTCTTAGAGATTGAGCTTAAGCTCTCCACTACATTTCACCCACAAACAGACAGGCAAACCAAGTGGATGAATCAGGCATTACAAGAATACATCCATCTTTTTCAAAAAGCCATATGATTGGTCTGATTGGCTAGTGCTGGCATAATTTTCCTATAACAACAAGTGTCAGAATCTACTTGGTAAATCTCCATTTGAGGTCATTTGATCTTACAAACCAAGAATGGGTGTTGAACCACTTCAGTCCAAGGTCCTGCAGCTGAGGATCTTGCTATCAAAATGGGGCAAACACTTGAGCAGGCATGTAAAAACCTAGAGAAAGTGCAAGCCACTATAAAAAGAAAGCCGATCATCATAGATCACAGCCACCTTCTTATCAGATTGGTGATAAAGTGTGGCTTAGTACTTCTAATTTAAAACTTCCTCGATCTTCTCAGAAGTTTATCGAACGTTGGCTTGGCCCATATGAAATTACGAAGCTAGTCAGCTCCAATGCCGTTGAACTTCATCTTCTATCTATAATGTAGATTCACCCGGTTGTGAATATTAATCACATCAAACCTTATAAAGAGCACTTGCCTAGACAACCGGCACAACAACCTGATCCGGTGATCATTACTAAAGATGGTGACCAAGAATATGAGATTGATTATGTTATCGATTCTCACTTGCGAGGTCATCGCCTTGAGTTTTTGGTTCACTGGGTTGGTTATTCTGACAAAAAGCATACTTGGAAGCCTGAGGCTAACCTAAGTAATGCTCACGATGCTATTTGCAATTTCTATCATCACCACCCTTCTGCTCCCAGGAAATTGCACGTTGTTCAGTCACAATTCGACTCTTTGTTTTCTTCCTATGTTAATTATTGCTCTGTGGCTTCTGTTTAATTGCCTAGAAGTCAATTCCTAGAAGGGGGGTAGTGTTACAGGATATAATTTTTCCTTTATTTTTCCTCCACTTTTCTTTCTCTTTTTGTGGTCACGTGACTTACATCACATGCTTATTTATTCATGTGACTTTGCTCACATGCAATGAGGACTTATATTTAGATATCATGTGACTAGGTCTGGACCTGCCTAGAACATTCTATATCTAGACTTACCTAAACCAGTCTGGACCGTCATGACATCATATGGAATATCATGGAATGTTATGGAACATTCTGAGTTACTAATTATTTGTTCCATACAAACATAAGTAGCATATATAGTCTGCAATGCCAATACCCCAGAGTTCCAGCTTAGTTCTCTTGGGGCTATTTGTCCATGAGCATGCTAAGAAATCCTCATCCTCATTGTGCTCTTTGTTGACAAGCTCAAGTCAACCCTACCTCTTCACTCGTCCCATGTCTTCAAGTCAGATATAAACTGATTTGCTTTCTCTTCTTCATTCTTGTGTTTGACACTGCGAGAGCCTAGCATCATCACTCATCTCACCGGGTTGACAATGTAAAATGCCTCTATAGTAGAGAGAATTGTTGCACCAATGGCTCCAAGAAACTGGATGTTAGACTCAGAGTCATTGGCCAACTCCATGTCAATAATATGGATTTTTTCTATGTCTTTTACCTCTGCCTCTTTTTGAGACAATTGCATTACTAGTGCTCAAGGTGCTTCAACTTTTTATTATCTTATCTTATTGATGGCACTTATCTTATCTAACTTAGCACTCATCTTATCATTTGTTTTATCTTATCAGGTGGCTGGATAAGTCTAGACTCAGTCTAGCCTTATAATCTAGAATATGATTTATGATACAATCAGCGGCTCACATCGTTTATGAGTGCATACTGAAGCGTAGTCAAACTGAGGTTGCTTTCTTAGCAGAGTGGCTGAAGGAATAAACCCAAGAGGATTCGATGGAGTCCTCTGGTCGCTGTAGTGGGCCTTATATACTATACAGGTGTGTGTCCATGTTTACACTAGATCTAACCGATAATATGAAAGGCATGAAGGACAAGCATGCATCAAGCATTGCCATGGAATGGAAAGGAAGTAAAACATGAGAGAAACACATGTAGAATGGAAGAGAATCATAAACAGGAGGTAAACATGTGCTGCCACGATCATACATGAGATCGGTGAGGATTCCATGATGTGTGGCAGCCTATTAAATATCAAATAGAGGAAATGGGAAACATACGGTAAAGGGGAGGCATAAGGCTATAGAAGCCTGTGAGTCCGTGAAGATATAGCATAGGGGCTAGGTCCATGTCGCGTGCAAACTAGTTGCATGTATCACGTCACGTGACCTGTCACGTGATTAGGGAAAAGACTTAGATGTTTCTAAGTCATTGAGCATAAGCGCGCTAGGCGCTAAAGGAAGAAAAATAGAGAAAAAAAAAGGAAAAATACATATCGTAACAATTTAAGGATATTACCTTACTAGTACAGGGACTTCCTTATATAGCACTGAATCCATTCACCTCAGAGGGGCACTGACCATGGTCCATGCACAGTACTTAGGGTATATAAGTAGATACTCCTCTCTGTCATAGTTTCCTTAGTTCAATATATTCATAGTTTCACCATTAAAGTCCTGGCTGTTACACGTTGAGCAGAACAGAATGGAAAAACAAACCAAACTAAAAGGAAACCTGGACACTATCATAGTTCAACACAGAGTCCGCAAGATACATTAAATTCCACACCTCTCTATAGGAACAAGTCCAGAGGTTTTACTGTGAAACCATGAATATATTGAACTGGGAAATTATGACAGGGAGATGGTGCTACTTATATACCAAAGATACCATGCACAGACCATGATCTATGCCCTTCTAAGGTGAGCAAGCTAAGTACTATATAAGTAAACCCCTGTACTAGTAAGGTAATGCTCTCAACCCATATTCTAGGTCATAAGGCTAGATCGAGTCTAGAACTTACCCAGCCACAAGATAATATAAATGAATGTGATAAAATAGATACTAATGATAATCAGATTAGCGTCGACCTGATAAGAAAAGATAACAAAAAATGAGAAGTGTCTTGAGCACTAGTGATGTGATCATCTCACTGGCCTTAGCTGCTATAGAGGACTAGTGGGACTTAACGGGTCTAGTGGACTCCATGGTGGCCTATGTCAGTGGTCACTACCTTTTAGTTTGGTTTGTTTTTCTATTCTGTTCCACTCGACACATAACACCTTTTCCTTGTTCCTCATTTGAGTGGACTTGGATGTCAGATAGTAGTCACTATCAGAGGAGGAAGAGAAATCAATGGAGTTGTTATTGATGTTGTACTTGAACTCAGACTCAGAAGTAGTTGTAACATCAATAACATCATCCGTGAATTCAGTATAATTAAGCTCTTTCAGTATGACTATATTCCAGTTAGTATAGATGATGTGAGGAATAGTGATTTGAGGAGCTAGAAGATGGATGTTAGCCATGGCATTGAGTATATATACATATGTACTGATGAAAATGATAAACAAAGTAAACTTGTGATCAGATATACTTTTGACTTCATCAAGCTCCTTGTCAGTGATTGTTGACCATATGAGAACAAAGTAACTCTGTCGTTATGAGTTAGTAGCATCCAGTGGATGTTTGGAAGACCAAGACAAGTCTCAAGCCATTCAAATGGCTTTGAAAACAGATGTCGGAGCCATAGATCAATATCAACCATAGATCATGAAATATTGAATTTGAGGTCTTTATTATCATTAGTGCTAACAAGCAGGCCATATTTCTTTTTTACTTGCAGTTTTCTAGTCTAAAAACTTTAGTATTATAGATAGTAGAGTATATATAACCTCATCAAATCAATTCCATAAGGGATTATCACTAGTGAGCCAATTTTAATTGGCTTCTCTTGATTTGGTGCACAAGAGGCACTTCAACTGGCCCTCTTGCCCTATTTACATTATTAGCATTTATATACATAAAGTTGACATGACATACTCTTGGAAATGACAAAGAGAATGTGGTGGTCTTGCAAAATTCAGTAGATGCTTTATTTTGGGTAGCAACAGACATTGGCCATGGATGGAGTTACATACTATAGTGATCAATGATCACCTGCATGGTATCAGTAGATGTTGTAGACTGCATAGATGATGGTGCTAGTGTCATAGACTGCATAGATGCTTATGAGACATTCATATCTGCTCTTCAAGAAACAAGGTATTATTCCCTTGGATTATGAAGTTGCCAAGGAAGAATGGCCAGGGGACTCACATCCTAAGATTGAACTTATTATCATTGGTCAGAGCAAGCAGAAATATATAGTGGAGCTCCTTTTTGAAGTATAGTGGCCACAAAGTGTATCATGGGTGTAAGGTTTGGACATTATGACATACATTTCCATGATTGAAAGTAGCAACCTATAGCTCATAGTATTCTTGAGGGGTGTAGGCCATGTGTTGACCCCTTATATTCATTGAAGCACTCTTTGACAAAATCTAAAGTGGACAGTGTATGTCTGGACTAAGTACAATCAGTATAATACATTGTAAATAATACAAAGGCACTCACCTCAGCTGCTGCTCAAGGAGTAGAAACAACTAAGATGCTCAGAAGGTGGAAGAAATCCATATATATAGATGAAGACAAGCTCACATCATAGTTTCAGGTCTGAAAGGCATAGGAAACAATAATGAGCAGTAGACATATGAAGGAAAAACATATCAGAGTATGTCTGAGATATTCCGAATGAATTCAATCAAATCTGAAGGCAGAGTTGAGCAAAGTAATTTTCCTACAGTCTGAGTGAGATGAGTGATGCTTCTAGCTCTCACAGCATCAACACTGAAAATCAAAGTTCAAGAAAACAGATTAGTTTTAATGTCTAATCTGAAGACATAATGTGGTGAAGAGATGGAGCATTAAGTGAAGCTTTTCAATGACGAGTGAAGTAGTGAAGAAGGACCTAGGATCACTTGTAGACAATTAACCCCAAGAGAACCAAGTTAAGATCTTTGGGTGTTGATATTCTAGTTATATATACTACTCTACTATTTGTACCAGACAAATAATTAGTAATGAGGAATGTTCCACAATATTTCATGGTGTTCCATATGACATTGTGATGATGTCATGGTCCAGACCAGTCTAGGTGAGTCTATATCTAGAATATTCTAGGTGAGTCCAGGCCTAGTCATATGATATCTAAATATAAAGTCCTCGTTGCACATGAACAAGTCACATGACTGAGTCACATGATCTAGTCACATGAGTAAATAAGCACATGATGTAAGTCATGTGATCATAAAAAGAGAAAGAAAAATTATACCATATAATACTGAGGATGAGCAGAATATATTGGAGTTCATATTTCCAAGCTGGAACACTATTGGAAGTTTGGAGCACTATCAGATTTTGTCACTCCCACTTGAGTGCACTCATAATCCTATAGCTTTGACAAATTTCCAGTGTTGCTCATAAATGAGAGGCTTTGTGAGGATGTTAGCTACCATGTCCAAAGTGGCTACATAGCATACTATAGCTTTGCCCTTGGCAACAAGGTCATCCCAAATGAAGTGAAACTTCCTCTAGATGTACTTGGTTCTTGCTCAAAACTATGGATCCTTGGTGAGGATGATAGCTGCTTGATTATTATAGTTGAGCTTTGTAGGTCTTCATTGAGGATGTCCAATCTCCTCAAATAAAGTCCAAAGTTATGCAAGGTGCTGTTTAGCTATACATAGCACAATATACTCCAATTCAGTACTAGAAAGTGCGACCATGTTTTGCTGCTTGTTGGACTAGGAGATAGCTGAAACATTCAGCGGCTCACATTGTGTGGAGGGCGTACTGAGGTTATTCGACTAGAGCTTATTCGTATTCAGAGGGACTGAATGATGAATACCCAAGAGGATTCGATGGAGTCCTCTGGTCGCTCCATTGATCCTTATATATCATACATCTGTTTGTACATGTAGTGTCCTTATCTACTGATAAGGTGGGAAAACATATGGAGGAGGCGTGCATCAAGCATCGCCATGGGATGGAAGAAGAACCATAACATGTGGTGAACATGCGTAGAATGGAAGTAGAAACATAACATGTGCTGCCACATTAAAACGGTGTGTACGCCATGAGGTATGGCAGCTTATTAAATATGAAATAACGGAAATGAGAAACATACAGTAAAAGTGAGGTATAAGGCTATGAAAGCCTGTGAGTCCGTGAAGATGTGACATAGGGGTTATGTCCGTGTCGCGTGCAAGCAAGTTGCACATATCACGTCACGTGAGTAGGAAAAAGACTTAGACATTTCTAAGTCGTGAGTATAAGCGCGCTAGGCACTAAAGAAAGAAAAATAGAGGAAAAGAAAAGAAAAGGAAAGAAAAATACATATCGTAACACTACCCCCCTCCTAAGGATCGACTTCCAGGCGATCAAAGGGAGTGTCGCGAGGCATAGAGACTGTGAAATTTTCAAACGGCTGGAATAATGACAAGAAATCCAAGTAAGCCATTCGTAGCTTACGAGGAGCCGAGGGATTTGCCCGATGAAAGGCTGCAACTGCATCGGAAGCATTGGCCAAATTGCCAGCGGGCTCCCACGTTCTATCTTCATCTGTATAGCCCCGCCAGTGGACTAAGTATTCGAGCCAGTTACCCCTTTTCCGAGATTCGACCACATAATCTACTTCGTATTCTTCATCACGACCCTCAGTGACTTCAATGGGTCCAGGGGCAATAACCGGTTGCCCAGGCAAGCGCTCTTTGTAAGGCTTGACCTGTGAAATATTAACCGTAGGGTGAATACACATAGATTTTGGTAGCTTAAGCGCCAACGCATTAGAGCCAACCAATTTGGTGACCTCATAGGGACCGATCCATCGTTCGGTTAATTTATGTGAAGCTCTCGGCAGGCGCAGATTACTTGTGCTGAGCCAGACCCTATCTCCGATGACATATTCAGGGGCAACGGATCTGTGCTTGTCAGCTTGCACTTTCATCCGCTTCTGAGCATCTAATAAATTAGCTTCTGTATCTTTCAAAGTCTTGGCCATTTCTTCGGCAAAGTCATCAGCAGCTGGTGCCTTAGACACGTGTTGCTCGAAGCCCATTCTTGGAGCATAAGACCGTGTGACTTCGAAAGGGGTCTTCTTTGTAGAAGCCTGCTTCTTTGTATTATAGGAGAATTGAGCGATGGCAAGCCAGTCAGCCCATTCTGCTTCCTTTTCTGCACAGAATAAACGAAGGTACTGTTCCAAGTCCCTGTTCATTCGCTCCGTCTGACCATCTGTCTGCGGATGATATGCAGTTGATAACTTAGGCATAATACCTAATCGCTTGCATAATGCACGCATTACTTCCGCGGCAAATTGCGGTCCTCGATCAGATATGATAGTGCGGGGTAGGCCATGTGCCTTCCACACGTTGGTTAAATATAGATGAGCCGTGTCAAGGGCTGTCGTGGTTTTTAAGCATGGAATGAATTCGACTTCTTTGGAAAACCTGTCCATCATCACGAGGATGGAGTCAAATCCATTTCAATCAGGCAGATCCGTAATGAAGTCTGCTGATACGTCTTCCCAAGGTATCGTAGGAACTTCCAAGGGATGTAATTTTCCAGCAGGAGGCTGATTGCTCCCTTTCATTCGTGCGCATCTATCGCAATGGGAAACATAATCTTTGACCTGTTGTGACATCAACGGCCAAGTATAGCTGCATTGCAGCAAGTCTATCGTCTTCTCAACTCCTGGATGTCCAGCAACTGGAGTGTCATGGTGTAGCGTAATAATTGATTGCCGTAGACCTTCGTCGTCAGGCACATATATTCTCATCTTGTCATCATAGAGAATTCCATCACTGTCATCATGAATGTGGAACTTCTCGCGTAACGTCTGAACTTCTGATTCTTTCAGCTTGTGCATAGCGTTAAGAACCTGTTGTTTGATCTTATCGCCTTCATCGGAGATCAAGATGGTCGCCCTAATCTTCTCCGGCATTAATATGGTTACTCCTTTATTATCATCCTCGATGCCGATCATATGATCTTCTCGTCTAGATAAGGCATCGGCTTTCCCCATCGAGGTTCCAGCTTTGTGAATGAGTTTAAAGTTGAACCGAGATAAATATTGCGCCCATCGTGCTTGGCGACGATTAAGATCTTGTGCCTTCATGAAATACTGGAGATTCTTGTGATCATTCCAGATCTCAAATTCATACTTGGCACCTTCTAAATAATGTCTCCATGCTTCGAGAGCCTGAATCATGCTGAGCATCTCTTTATCAGCAATAGGATAATTCCTCTCTTCAGGAGTCATGGATCGTGAAGCATAGGCAACTGGGTGCCATAAGCCATCCTTTTCAATAGATAAGACTCCACCTGTTGCAAAGTCTGATGCATCACATTCAAGACGGAAGCGACTTTCTTCATCTGGAAAGGATAATATAGGAGCGGACGTAAACTTCTTCTTTAGCATATCAAATGCCTCTTGTTGTGCTTCTTTCCACACGAAGGGTGTATCCTTCTTTGTTAAATCGTTTAGGGGTCTAGCCACTTGGGCATAGCCTTGGATAAACCTTCTGTAGAAATTGGCAAGTCCGAGGAAACTCCTAACTCCTTTCACATTCTTCGGTGCAGGCCATTCCAGGATAGCCTTAACCTTGGAGTCATCCATCTTAATTCCATCTTGACCAACTATCATGCCAAGGAATTCTACTTCTGGTACCATGAAGGTACACTTCTCTGGTTTGATAAATAAATCATTTTCTTCCAAGCGATGTAGGACTTCTTTAACGATCTTTTCGTGTTCTTTAACGTCGTCGGTTTTCGTGAATATTAATAGGTCATCAATATAGACCACCACTACGTCATCCATGTCGGCAAAGATTTCGTTCATCATTGCTTGGAACGTGGTGGGTGAATTGCATAACCCGAAAAACATAACGAGGGGTTCATAGGCACCGCGGAAGCATACGAAGGCAGCTTTCCACTCATCGCCTTCCTTGATGCGAATGTTGTTATATCCCCATCATAGATCCATCTTTGTAAATAACTTAGCTCCTTTTAGCTTATCCACCAATTGGGAAATCAGCGGGAGCGGATAATTATTCTTGACGGTGTGCTCGTTTAGATAACGATAATCTTGAACCATGCGTTTAGTGCCTTCCTTCTTTGGCACAAAGAAAACAGGGGAAGTTTGGGGAGACTTTGAAGGTCGTATGTAACCCTTCCTCAGTTGTTCATCAATGAAGCTAGAAACTTCTTTCTGCTCTTCTACTGAGAGGGGGATCATTCTTCCTTTCTTAGGAACGAATGTATCCTTCAAGTCAATAGCGTGATCCCATGGTTTCTTGATTGGCATGCGTTCAGATGCTCCTTTTGAGAACCGTCCGTAATATTGATGATATGCGCTAGGCACCATCTCCTCAATAGTCTTTTCTGTTTTCTTAGGCGCTTCAATGCTAGCTCGTATAGCGTAGGCATGATAAGCAGCCTCTTCTTCTTCTTTTTCTAGAACACGAAGGAAAACACTCTTTTCCCTTAACAGATGGCAACTTCTTGGGCATCGCATCATCTTTATTTCACCCTTGGCCCAATCTATTTCAGGATTGTGCTTCTTCAACCACGTGTAACCGAGGATGATCTGATTACGTCCTAGATCCGTAACCTCTGCGGTAACGCGTTCCCTGTGTCCTTCATAATCTATAATTAGCTCGGTGGAATGGGTGACGTTTCCAGCCGAGTTCTTTGATCCGTCAACATTAAATACGGGAATGGGATTGCGTAAGAGAGTGAGCGGTAGTTTTTGACTCATAGCCCACTTCTTGTCAACGAAAATAACATTAGCGCCGCAATCGAGTAGTGCGTCAGCGGCGACGTAATTCTTCTTATCATGGGAGGATGCTACTTTGATCTTCATTAAGATCTCCTTCTCCATGTTAAGCGTTCTTAAGAGAAAGTCATCTGGGATTTCTTCATCTGACATATTTTTTTGCGATTTTGTTGAAACTGAATTAAGTACCGGTTTGAAGCCCCAGCCGAGCCCCTTCACAGAAGAGGACCCAGTTTGGCATTGTGAAAAAGAAACATAGTCCGACTCATCCGTGCTTTCCCTAGGTTCTTCAACCTCAAGGACGGAAAAGCGGTTGGATAAATATTCGTCAAATGTAACCGCACGAACACCCAGTTCGTTCATGCAGCACGGCCTTTTCCCTTATCATGGACATCCTTCATGTCCCAAAAGTATGCCCTCATCTTGTCATAGGACATGTTGCGGATAGCCGCAAAAGGATCGTTACCCCGTGGAGCTTCCCTTTTGGGCTCTTCTCGTGTTGGCTCGACGACACGCACTTGGCGGCCACCGTGGCATTCCTTTTTATGTTTGCCCCCTAGCCATTTGCAAGAGGGACATTGATTGCGTGGTTTGGGGCAATTCTTTACCCCGTGTGGTCCTCCACAGTTGTAACATGATAATTTAGATGACGACCCTCTTTGGGCGGCATCTATTTGCATAGCATTAGGGTCGCCACGTGCCTGAGACGTTCTTCGGGTAGTGGCACCCATTATGAAGTCAAGGGATTCTTGAGCGGTCCCGACGCGTCTAATTTCGGCAATGTATTCGGCTACCTTTGTCTTACGTTTGCCTTCCTTGAATATTTGAGCAATAATGCTCCGTCTGACGTTGTTTTCCAACATAAAAATAGCGTGCAATTCGTCTATCGCAGCTTGTTGGTATAGCGCTTCAAATTTGACGATAAAATCGTCCGTTGACATTTTGTTTTGTAGCAGCCCCTTTAGCTGACTACGTGTCCAATCAACCTGATTGGTGGAATGGAAAAGACCTTCTATCTCCGCCACCATCAAGGCCCATGTGTACATATCCCCTTTAATGATCCGCGTCTGAGCAAAGGGACCTGCTTTTGGCCCTTTCAGACGGGAGAGGACAGTCAGGACTACTTCGTGTGAGCCCGGCGTGATTGCGTGTGAGTTGATGTTTAACCAAGCCCACATCTTGGCCCACCACTCTTCAAACTTTGCTTTAGACCCGTCATATTCACCAGGGTCATTGAATACTTCTATTTTCTTTGAGTACGCTCCCCCCGTACTCGCAGAAGTTGAGGCTGAGCCTCCTGCTGCACCTGCTCGTTCCAGAGCGGCGATCCTATTGTTGAGTTGGTTTATTATTCGACTTTGGTCGAACATGCCCTGTCTGGCAGCGGCGATCTTATCTTCCCAGTTTGCCTGGGCATCGTCCAAAATATCAAAGATGGCTTGCGACATGGTTATTCAAGAAAAGAAACTTGTATGTAGAGAAAGGGTTAAAGGAAATATTGTAAGTCTTGATCATAGATCAAGGGATCACGTGTAAGTATATGAGGGCGGCGCCTTACTTCGTTAAGGACGCGGCGCGGACGTAAACGTCGACGTAGAAAATCGGGGAGGAACT
This sequence comes from Phlebopus sp. FC_14, assembly GCA_021018615.1. NCBI lineage: Eukaryota > Fungi > Basidiomycota > Agaricomycetes > Boletales > Boletinellaceae > Phlebopus > Phlebopus sp. FC_14. The sequence continues at coordinate 127,706 of JAEVFL010000002.1, read as the reverse complement.
CGTCAAAGTAATCCCTGCGTACGTGAGCGGGATCAACGGGGAAATAAGTGCGTCTGGCCTGACGTGGGCATGGTGCGGGAAATGGGGTAGGGGTACGGTACCTAGCCCTAACTTCTTCTGCTCTTCTGGGACCCTCTCCTTCTTCAATGAGACCGGCCTCTACCTATCGTACGTATTCGTCCACTAAGACTTCTGGGACGAAAAGCCGATTGATAAAATTCGGCAACTGGGGGTAGGTGGCGGGCGGTGCGTCGTTCGGGTCTACCAAAGGTGAGCGCGAAGGGAGGTGAGATGATGGAGTGGGGATGAGGGTGGCCTGGTCCTCTTCGACTTCTATAGCGAGCGAGTCGAGCTCGAGCTCTTCTTCGAACCACTGCTGCTCCTCTGCCCGTTGCTCTTCTGTTGGCAACGTCGAGTGCTCGACGGATGGTGTAGGATACTCTCCGTGCTCCTCTTCGTAAGAGGCGGGGTATGTAAGCGTAGATCTGTGAAAGGACACTGGCCGGTGTCACTGAGCGTTAGTTCCATGAGCGTTTCTTCAAATACTTCGAAAACGTTTACTTCTTGCTTGCGGTGGTCTTGACCGGCAAGCATCGCGAATAAAGTCAGTTAAGAGATCGAATCCTAATGAAACATTCAGCGGCTCACATTGTGTGGAGGGCGTACTGAGGTTATTCGACTAGTGTTACGGGGTATAATTTTTCATCTATTTTTCTTTCTTTTTCTTTCTCTTTTTACGGTCACGTGACTTACCTCACGTGCTTATTTAATCATGTGACCAGCGCACGTGACTCGATAGCACATGACTTACCACGTGCGGGCGAGGACTTTATTTTAGATATCACGTGACTAGGCCTAGACTCGCCTAGAACATTCTAGAATAGACTCACCTAGACCAGTCTGGACCATGACATCACCTGACGTCATATGGAACGTCATGGAATGTTGTGGAACATTCCGATGATATCATATGTTTGTTAGATACAAACACTGTATCTGTATATAAGATGCAATGCCAACGCCCAGAGACCCTAGCTTGGTTCTCTTGGGGCTACCCGTCCACGAGCGAACTTAAGACTTCCCCTCATCATCTCACTTGTCGTTGAAGAGTATAACTCAACGCTTTCACTCTTCACCTATCACGTCTTCAGGTCAGACGATAACTGATCTGCTTTCTCCGCTTAAGTTTTAGTGTTGACGTTGCGAAAGGCATTGAGTCCATCGCTCGTCTCAACTAGAGCTTATTTGTATTCAGAGGGACTGAATGATGAATACCCAAGAGGATTCGATGGAGTCCTCTGGTCGCTCCATTGATCCTTATATATCATACATCTGTTTGTACATGTAGTGTCCTTATCTACTGATAAGGTGGGAAAACATATGGAGGAGGCGTGCATCAAGCATCGCCATGGGATGGAAGAAGAACCATAACATGTGGTGAACATACGTAGAATGGAAGTAGAAACATAACATGTGCTGCCACATTAAAACGGTGTGTACGCCATGAGGTGTGGCAGCTTATTAAATATGAAATAACGGAAATGAGAAACATACAGTAAAAGTGAGGTATAAGGCTATGAAAGCCTGTGAGTCCGTGAAGATGTGACATAGGGGTTATGTCTGTGTTGCATGCAAGCAAGTTGCACATATCACGTCATGTGACCAGTCACGTGAGTAGGAAAAAGACTTAGACATTTCTAAGTCGTGAGTATAAGCGCGCTAGGCGCTAAAGAAAGAAAAATAGAGGAAAAGAAAAGAAAAGGAAAGAAAAATACATATCGTAACAATAGCTCCTCTGTTTCCAATGAAAACATATCCAGAGGTAGAATATGAAGTGTCTGGATCTCCACTCCAATTGAAATTGAAGTAGCCATGAAAGTTCAGGTCCATTGAGACATCAGCATTGTCGTATTGTAACTCCATCTCCTATGTTGTCTTTAGATAGCAGAGCATGCGTTTTGCAGCTTTCCTGTATTTTGATGTTGGTGCTGAGCTAAAGTGTGCAAGGACACTAACTGAAAATACAATATCCAGACATGTTCCAAGCATGGCATACATAAGAGATCCTATGACTGTCAGATAAGATACTTTCTTTCTCTCAATAACTATCTCTGAAATGATTAGTTCATTGGATCTCTGATGTATGTACCTATGACTATGGAAACTAATGCCTCTGACTATGCTATTGCTGGCATTCTGTCCATTCCTTCTTACAATGATTACATCCATCCAGTCACTTTCTACTTCCACATGCTCACTATGTCTGAGCTCAATTATGACATTCTATGATAAAGAGCTTCTTGCCATTCATGAAGCTTTCTGCCATTGGCACTACTACCTTGAGGGTTCTGAAATGCCCATTGACGTCATCACTGACCACAAGAATCTTGAATACTTCTCTACCTCCAAGGTCCTGACTTGTTGTCAGGTATGATGATCAAAGTACCTCTTCCAGTTCAATCTGGTTATCTGTTTTTGTCTCAGAAGGCTTGGAGCTAAACTGGATGTATTGACCAGACGATGGGATGTCTACACTAAAAAAGGGGATAGGAACTATACTTGTGCTAACCTGTAGAATCTTCGCTCTATCTTCACTCAGAAACAGCTTGCTTTGTCCCTTAGAGCTACTATACTAGAAACACCTGTTCTGCACACCTCACTTCTTCTTGACACTGAGCAACTCCATACTGACATTCTTTTTGCCCTCTCCTCTAATTTCATCACTTCTCTGCTCCTTTTTAGTTCTCCCAATTCTTGTTGGTCAGTCAATACTCTTGGTTTCCTGCGTTGAAACAACTGAATCTACATCCTAGAAGCAAATGACCTTCATATCTATATTATATTCTTCAAAATCATCATGACCATCCCCTATCTAGACATTTTAGGCAAAATTACATCCTGAAACTTATTCAGCATGACTACACCTGATTAGGCATTAGAACCTTTGTCAAAGACTATGTCAAATTGTATATTACCTGTGCTCGTACCAAAATCCCTCATCATTGCTTCTATGATCTACTTAAGTAGCTTCTAATACTGGAAAAGCCATGGAATTCTATTTTAATGGATTTCATAGAGCAATTACTCTCATCAGAAGGTTTCACTGCTATTCTAGTGATTGTTGATCACCTCTCCAAGCAAGCCATCTTCATCTCTACTCATGATACTATCACATCTCCTGAACTTATCAAGTCGTTTCTTATTCATATCTTCTCCAAGCACTGTGTTCCTTTACATGTCACCTCTGACCATGGTTTTGAATTTGTCTCCTATTTTTTCCACTCACTCAGAAAAGCTCTCAACATATACCTGCACTTTACCTCAGGATATTATCCAGAAGAAGATGGACAGACAGAATACATCAATCAGACTCTGAACAATACCTACACATCTATTGCAACTATCAACAGGACAATTGGGCTGAGTTACTTTCCTTGATGTTATAATATGCATTTTTTCCCTATTTATTTTCTTTTTCTTTCTATTTATTCTAATTTATTAAACCTTTAGCACCTAGTACATCTATCTTCAAGACTTAGAAATGTCTAAGTCTCTTTTCTAATCATGTGACTGGTCATATGACTTGATACAATCGACCTGGATCTGGTTGATACAAGGACTAGCCCTTATGCATATGTTTTACATCTTCACGGACTCACAGACTTTCATAGATCTATGCCTCATCTTTACTATATGTTTCTCATTTCTGCTATTGATCTTTAATAGGCCGCCACACCTCATGGCCTACACATCATTTTAATGTGGCAGCACATGTCTTTCTCATGTTATGCTTCTACTTTCATTCCACACATGTTTTCCTTGCATTGATACATGCCTTCACCTTATGTTCTTCATTCTATCAGTAGATCTAATAGATACATGGACAAACACTTGTATAGTATATAAAGGTGAATCCAGTGACTAGGAGATTTCCATCAAATCCTTCTGAGTCCTCCTCAGAACTTATAGTCCCTTGAGCCCCTGTCATCAATATAGAGCAACCTCAGTATGTCATTTCTTGACAATGTGAGCACTAAGTGTTTTACTTGGCCGAATTCACTTACAACAATGCTCCTGTTACGCGTCAAGTGGAACAACAACGGAAAAACAAACCACTAAAAGAGAGTTGCCACTGATGCAGGCACACTTGGAGTCTGCTAGACCCGTTAAGTCCTACCAACCCTTATGATAGCAACTAAGGCCAAGGGCTTGTGAAGGTAGAACCACGAATATTGAACTAAGGAATACAACAGAGGACTGTAGCTACGTATATACCCTAGATAGTGCGCACGGACCAAGGCCCATGCCCCTCTGAGGTGAGCACACTAAGTACTATATAAGTAAGTCATGTATGAGTAAGGTAATACCCTAGAACCTATACTCTAGATCGTAGGCTAGACCTGGTCTAGACTACCTAGCTACCTGATAAAATGTAAAGACAGGATAAGATAAACGCTGACCTGATAAGATAAGCGCCATCTAGATAAGATAAGATAACAAAAAGTTAGATGCCATAAGCACTAACAAAAGCGCCGTGAGCGCTAAGTGATACTTTCATCTCAGCTCCTAGCATGACTACAGGGGTATCTCTATTCTTTGCAAACAAGAGCTATCATCTGAACCTTTTCATTTTTCCAAAACATGATCTTATCTCTTCCTGTGCTTATGATTGAACAAACTACATTTCTTCCTACATACTGAAATGGCTGCTGCTCAACAATGCTATCAAGGACCCACAGATGCACTATGATCAGTATATCCTATATTTCATGTTTCTCAACTAGACCCATCATTTTTGAACCTTATTCTAAACTGTGTACAACCTCCACTACATCTGGTCAAAGTTGATGGCAAGCCTGAGTATGAGATCTCTGAGATTTTGGACTCTAAAATGGACCACTGGTGAAGACATTGTCAACTACTGTATCTTGTTTGTTGGCTTGATTATAAGGGGACAGATGATGAAACTTCCTGGCTACTGAGATGAGTGTGGCTTCGAGCCTCTCGCAATGTCGAACACTAAAACTTAGCATGAGAAGACAAATCAGTTAACGCCTGACTTGAAGGCATGGACGATGGTATGAGTAGCAATGATTATACTCTCATCGTTGAGTAAGATAACGAGGAGGAAACTTAGGCACACTCGTGGACAGGTAGCCCCAAGAGAACCAAGCTAAGGTCTCTGGGTGATGGCATTCAGGTTTATATACAGGTACAATGTTTGTATCTAACAAATAAATGATATCATCAGAATGTTCTACAACATTCCATGATGTTCCATATGATGTCAGGTGATGTCATGGTCCAGACTGTTCTAGGTACGTCTAGGTTAGAATGTTCTAGGCCAGTCTAGGCCATAGTCACATGATATCTAAATAAAGAGTCCTTGTTGCATGTGAGCAAGTCACATGATCGAGTCACATGGTCTAGTCACATGATTAAATAAGCACATGATAGTAAGTCACATGACCACAAAAAGGGAGAGAAAAATAAAGAAAATAAAGGAAAAATTAACCCCCATAACACTACCCCCCTTCTAGGAATCACATTCTAGGTGATTAAACAGGACACAAGTCACAGAGCAATAATTAACATAAGGTGAAAATAAAGAGTCAAATTGTATTTGGGCCATGCGCAATTTCCTGAGAGCAGAAGGGTGGTGACGATAGAAATCGTGAATAGCATCGTGAGCATTACTAAGGTTAGCCTCAGGCTCTCAAGTATACTCCTTGTCAGAATAACCAACACAGTGAACCAAGAATTTGAGGCAACACCTTGCAATCGAGAATCGACAATGTAGTCAACCTCATATTCTTGATCACCCTCTTCAGTAACTAGTACTGGACCAGGTTGTTGCGCTGGTTGACCAGGCAATCACTCTTTATAAGGTTTGATGTGACTCATATTCACAACCGGGTGAATGTGCATTGTTGAAGACAAACAAAATTTAACGGCATTCAAGCCGACCAGCTTCATAATGACATATGGGCCAAGCCATTGTTCGGTGAACTTCCGCGAAGGTCCAGGAAGTTTTAAATTAGAAGTGCTAAGCCAGACCTTATCACTGACCTGATAAGTTGGTGACTCAGATCTATGTTGATCGGCTTTTCTTTTCATAGCAGCTTGCGCTTTCTCTAGGTTTTTACGAGCCTGCTCAAGTATAGTCTCCATCTTGGAAGCGAGATCCTTGGCTGCTGGAACCCTGGACTGAAACGGTTCAATGCCCATCCATGATTTGTAGGATCGAGTTACTTCAAAAGGAGATTTGCCAAGCGAATCCTGGTGCTTGTTGTTATATGAGAATTGCACTAGTGCTAGCCAATCAGACCAATCATATGGCTTTTCGGCAATGAAAAGACAGATGTATTCTTGTAATGCCTGATTCATCCATTCCGTTTGCCTGTCTGTTTGCAGGTGAAATGCAGTGGAGAGCTTAAGCTCAATCCCTAAGAATTTTACGTATGACCTGGGATGCAAATTGTGGACCACAGTCTGAAACGATAGTCATGGGAAGACCATGATGCTTCCAGACAGGTTGTAAGTACAACTTGGCCATTCTGAGAGTCATGATCATTTTGTTTATTGAAATAAATATAGACTCCTTGGAGAAATGATCAACAACCACTAGGATTGTGTCATAACCATCCAAAAGAGGTAAGTCCATAATGAAATCTGCCGAGGTGTCAACCCATGGCCCAGATGAGATCAGCAGTGGTTGAAGCATGCCTGCTGGGGCAATGCAAGAAGTCTTCATGTGTGTGCATCGATTGCAACGTGAAACATAGTCCTTGACCTGTGTATATAACCCAGGCTAGTAATAATTACATTCCACCAATTCCTGAGTCTTCACTTGACCAGGATGTCCTGCAACTGGACTGTTGTAATGGAGTATGATGATGTCCTGGCGAAGCTTGGCATCACCAGGAACATAAATACGATTGTCTCTGATATAAAACCTATCCTGGAGCTTATAGTTTGACCCTAGATCCAGATCTCTAGATAGCTCTTTAATTCGTTCAACGATTAACTGCTCTTTGGCTTCTATAACAACATGTTGAGCCCTGATCTTTTCAGGAGGAATTACGGTGACGCCCTTGTTGTCATCTTCAACTCTATTGGAGTGATCACAACGTCAGGATAAAGCATCTGCTTTTGTCATAGATGTTCCTGCCTTGTGGATCAAGGTAAAGTCAAATCACATGAGATACAAGGACCATCTTGCTTGTCTGTGATTTAGATCTTGGGATTTCATAAAATATTGCAAATTTTTGTGATCCGACTAAATTTCAAATTTGTGCCGAGTATCTTCTAAATAATATTGCCACATTTCTAATGCGCAGATAATAGTGAGCATTTCTTTATCTGCGATGTGGTAGTTCCGCTCTTGAGCCGATAGAGCATGGGAACTAAAGGTGCATGGTCGCCATTCTTCATCGGGACATTTCATAGATAGAACAGTTCCTGTGGCAAAATCCGAAGCATTAGTTTCCAGGCAGAATTCCGCATCAATGTCTGGATATACCAAAATAGGTGCTGTTGTAAAATATTCTTTAAGCATGTCAAACACTTATTGCTCTTTATCTCCCCAGTTCCACTGGAGATCTTTACATGTCAAGTCCATGAGAGGTTTTGCAATTCCAGTATAACTGAGTATAAAGCAATGGTAAAAGTTAGCAAGACCGAGAAAAGAACAGACATGTTTGACTGTTCATGGGACTAGTCACTCCTGGATCACTTTTACTTTCAATTCGTCCATGCAAATGCCATCACGAGTCACGGTCATACCAAGGAATTCTACTTCTGTCTTGTCAAAGAAGCACTTCTCCGGCTTGATGAATAAATCATTATCTTTGAGCCGCTGAAGCACACGTGAGACAGCTTTGTGGTGCTCATTGATATTGTCCAATTTGATATAAATTAAAAGATTGTCCATATAGATAACAACAATGTTGTCCATATCTATAAATAGTCATTCATCATTGATTGGAATATAGCTGACAAATTACAGAGACCAAAGAACATAATGAGGGGTTTGAAAGAACCTAGATGACAGACAAAGGCTGCCTTCCACTTGTCACCTTCTTTGATATATACATTATTGTATCCCCATTGAAGGTCCATTTTTGTAAAATATCTTGCACCCTTAAGCTTGTCAACAAGCTGACTAATCAGGGGCAAGGGATAATTATTTTTAACTGTTCCTTTGTTCAGATAGTGATAATCTTGAACCATCTGCTTGGTGCCTTCTTTCTTAGGGACAAAGAATACAGGCGACGTCTGAGGTAATTTAGATGGTCTAATATAGCCCTTTAAGAGCTGATCTTCAATAAATGACTTGACTTCATCCTGCTCCTGAGCTGAAAGAGGAATCATGATACAATCAGCGGCTCACATATTGGAGGACGTACTGAAATAATGCGTAACCGAGGTTGCTCTGCAGTCTGAGGGGCTGAAGGAGTAAAACCCAGGAGGATTCGATGGGATCCTCTGGTCGCTGTATTGGCTCTTATATACTGTACAAGTATTTGTCCATGTGTACACTAGATCTACCGATAACATGAAAGACATGGGGAACAGGTGTACATCAAGCATTGCCATGGAATAGAAGAAGAACCATAACATGAGGGAAACATGTGTGGAATGGAAGAAGAAGCATGGAACAAGGAGAACATGTGAGTAACAATGAGGCATGAGGCTATGAAAGCCTGTGAGTCCGTGAAGAGGTGACATAGGGGCTAGTCCATGTCATGTGCGAGTCAGTTGCATGTGTCAAGTCACATGACCAGTCACATGATAGGGTAGAGAGACTTAGACGTTCTAAGTCTTTGAGAGTAAGCGTGCTAGGCGCTAATGCCTTAATAAATTAGAAGAAAAAGGAAGAAAAATAGAGGAAAAATTCATATCGTAACAAATCATTCGCCCTTTCTTAGGCTTGAAGTCTTCTTTTAATTCAATTGCATGATCCCATGGCTTGCATATTGACATGTGCTCGGATTCTTTCTTTGAGAAAGTTTCGTAAAAGTCCTTGTGATAGATGCTAGGAACTAATTCCTTGACAGGTGTTTCCAAAACAACTGTACTATGCAGCTTCTTCCATGTTTCATCAGTTTCAAGGTCACTGATAAGACCCTTCCATCTTGAGACAACTTCAACTTCTTCATCTAGTTCCATTGAAGTAAGGTGCATAGCACAATTAGATAATTGATAGTATAATCGTGGGCAACGATTTAATTTAACTTCACCAGTCTGCCAGTTAATGTTAGGATTGTGATATGCGAGCCAGGTGTATCCAAGGATGATCGCAGCAGTACCGAGATCACTGATTTCGGCTTGAACTATTTCTTTGTGACCCTTGTATTCCACACGGATTTCTGTGATATGAGTAATATCTCCTGCTTGGTTCTTGATTCCATCGACATTAAAAACTAGGATAGGTATAGGCAACTTGCGCAGCATGGGGCCTTGTTGCTTAGCCCATTGTTGATTGATAAAGATAGAATTGGCTCCACAGTCTAGAAGAGCCTGGACTTGGATCGGAGATGTGATGTCAACATTCGCATACTTATCTAATACTTCAATTGAGATCTTGAGTTCCTTCTTGAGGGATACCGATCTAGTAAGAATTCGTTCCAGAAAATCATCTCCAGGGGACAGGGAGTTGATCAAAGAAGTATTTTGGGTTTTTGGGGAATTAAGCACTGGTTGAACAGCTAAGCCCCATAAGGAGGACCCCCCTTCTATGTACATATCAAGAAAATCAGAAAACAAAGAAACTAAACTATTTTTTTGTGATTTTGATTTTTCTTCTTTTGTAGATTGTTTTGTATTTTTAGAACTACCTATTGCACTATCAAGAAAATCAGAACTATCAAAAACATCAAGACAAGAAAACCTATTAGTACAAGAAAAAGAAACTTTGTCATTAACACATTTATTTTGCCCTGTTTGAACTATAGGCTTGGGCTTCCTGACAGATGCTTTTGGGTGCTGTCTGCTGCCTGCCAGAGATGTGGCTGAGACGAAAAGTATCACTAGCGCTCATGGTGCTTCAGCTTAGCGCTTATGGCGTCTAAGTTTCTTTTATCTTATCTTATCTAGATAGCGCTTATCTTATCAGGTCAGCATTTATCTTATCCGGTCTTTACATCTTATCAGGTAGCTAGATAGTCTAGACCAGGTCTAGCCTACGATCTAGAGTATAGGTTCCAGGATATTACCTTACTCATATAGGGATTGCCTTACATAGTATCTAGTGTGCTCACCTTAGAGGAGCACGGGCCTTGGTCCGTGCGCACTATCTAGAGTATATAAGTAGCTACTCCTCCCTGTCGTAGTTCTCTAGTTCAATATATTCATGGTTCTACCTTAACACGCCCTGGCCTTAGCTGTTATATAGGGTTGGTAGGACTTAACAAGTCTAGCGGACTCCAAGTGTGCCTGCGTCAGTGGCAACTCTCTTTTAGTGGTTTGTTTTTCTGTTGTTGTTCCACTTGATACATAACAGTGGCACCCTGAACTGTCTCCATGTTCAAGGGCTGAAGGCTCTTCCCTGCACCTTCATCTCCGAATTATGCATGTCGAAAAAGAAAGCTTTTGCTTCCTCAAAGTCCATGCCACACCAGTGATCAGCTGGTATGCTTTCAGTTTGTTGTACTTGGCAACCATTATTTGCCAACCCCCTGTGTCGGTCCATGGTGTGGCAGTTGGAACCGCAACGACAATTTGACGCCTTGCATTGGCGGAAGAAGTGGCCATGCTTGCCACATTTGAAGCATTCCATTTGGAGCTGTCTCTGCTCTGATTGCTTCCCCTTCTGTGCAGTGTCGATGTCCACCGTTTCTGCATGTTTTACCTTCATGGCTGGAGGAAGAATGGTTTTGCATGTTGTTAACCCAGGCATGCCCCTGGGATCCTTTGTTACTAAACTGGTATTCAAAGAGATTGGCTTGACTTTCGATTCATAGAACCTCATCCAGGTACTCTTCAATTGTACTCTTTTGAGTACCTTAGAGATAAATTGATATCGAGCTGTGCTGCCTGTTCCAGAAGATAAATAGTGTGTGTGTGCGAGCACTCAGATTGCAGAACCAATAAATGGAACCGTATGATGAACTTGTCAGTTCTCATCTTTCCTTGTTTCAAGTTAACAAGTTGGTTCTTAGCTCACAAATGTACACGCTGTCCCTCTTAAATGTACATGCTACCCCCCAAATGTGTACACTGTCCTCTCAAAATTTGACCACCATAATGTCAGCAATGTCCTGCACATATTGGGAGAGATGGAGATTCCTAGTCTTTGCCATTTTTGCAAAGACACCACACTTCATTGTTTGAAGGACTCGGATGCACTTTGGAATGACACAACATTGGAGGATATCACAATTTTAGAGGTAATGAAATTTCAGGCTGACAAGTATATTCAGGCATCCCTCAGGAACATAAACTCTATTTAGTATATACATCACAAGTATTACTCCTTGTTATCCTTTTTTTGATTCTCCCCATTCGTCTGAGGACAGCACACCTGATGAGACCAATAGCACATCATCCAGTGTGAAAAGTACATCACAAAAATTGCAGAGACCAGAGATTATCAGACATGATAATCTCAGGATATATCATAGCTGTTGGAACTGTTGGATGGGTTGCAAAGAGCCAACCCAGAGATGGCCATCCTAATGTTCTGATTTCCAGACAAAAAAGCAGATTCCAGGCAGTTGTCAACAATTGAGATAGTTCCTGACAGCTACGATATGCTAAGATATTGACTTCTCGGGCAGATAAATCAGATACAGCAGACTTTGCATTATTGTCATGACCAATCAATATAATACATGGAATGTTACCAATAATCTCATAATCACATGTAAAGACAGGAAAATGGTAGCAAACCAGATGACAAAGAGAGAAATGTGCAGACCGTGTTCAAATGATGCTTGAAGTGAATTGATAACCCTAATCCTCACGTCAATGGATGCAGGTGGACCAACTTCAAGATCAGTTGCCTGGTAGAGAGACATACATAGCATTTTTAAGGCCATCAAGCGAGAGCAGTATATACTAACCTTGTAACAATCATGTTCAGATGCTTGGTTTCAAAGGGCTGTAGTGAATGAGTGAGTAGCATGTTAGCAACGTCCCACAATCTTGGTTTTCAAAACAAATATAGGCTCACAGGTACTTGAGAGGACTTCTAACATGATGGGAACTATGTTGCCACCATTATTGTGATGATCAGCATAGCTAACACATACTTATATGTACATATATGCACCTTTCGAATCTGCAACTTCACTGACCATTGGCAGCCTGAGTGTGGGGTTAGGATGTGACCTGCAAAAACGAGCACCCAGATATGAAGCTAGACCATCGTGCGTTGGCAATGACAATGTGATGGGGATGGTGAGCGGCTAGTAACTGCAGGTGGTGGACGTAAGAAGACAAGTTTCACAAGTCCACTTGGCCATTATTGATCAGTATTGTGGGAACTTGGACTTGGTGTACGAATGAGGCTGTTGATCTCTCTCATCCACCTCCAGACCCCATGCCTACAACTTTTTGCACCTTTGCCACAAGCAACCATCTGGGACTGCTTTGGTTTCGCCATCTGCCTCAAAGACTATGCATATGTATTGAGCACCCAAGTCCCTTATTGTATGCTATCGTGTCAACGGTACCTACAACCCCCACGGCTCTATCTCTGGCCGTGGTGGTGAGTGATGGGATAATAATGTACGCGCAAACTGTTGTGTCACCTTCCAATCTATCCTAGGTGGAAGTTGTCTGCAGAGAGAGACCGTGCCTGGTATGCCTTTTGCTTAACTCATCCACCTGCAACTGACTCAACACCTAGGTTGTCCAAATCACCACAATAGGTGCCAAGTTGTGCAATCGACCCTCTGAGTACACTCATTGGACCTTGCAACGTGGCTCAGAGAAGCTCGACTAAGTTAACTACCCGTGCTGCATTGTGTGATCAAATTTCAAGTTTCAAGGCTGTGGATCAACCAAGTACGAAATTGAAATCTGGAATGATCACAAGAATCTCCAGTATTTCATGAAGGCACAAGATCTTAACCGTCGCCAAGCGCGATGGGCACAATATTCATCTAGGTTCAACTTTAAACTCATTCACAAAGCTGGAACCTCGATGGGAAAAGCCGATGCCTTATCTAGACGAGAAGATCACATGATCGGCATCGAAGATGACAATAAAGGAGTAACTGTATTGACGCCAGAGAAGATTAGGGCGACTATCTTGATCTCCGATGAAGGCGATAAGATCAAACAACAGGTTCTTGACACTATGCATAAGCTGAAAGAATCAGAAGTCCAGACGTTACGTGAGAAGTTCCACATTCATGATGACAGTGATGGAATTCTCTATGATGAAAAGATGAGAATATATGTGCCTGACGATGAAGGTCTACGGCAATCAATTATTACGTTACACCACGACACTCCAGTTGCCGGACATCCAGGAGTTGAGAAAACAATAGATTTGCTGCAGCACAGCTATACTTGGCCATTGATGTCACAACAGGTCAAAGACTATGTTTCCTGTTGTGATAGATGTGCACGTATGAAAGGGAGCAATCAGCCTCCCGCTGGAAAACTGCATCCCTTGGAAGTTCCAAATACACCTTGGGAAGATGTATCAGCAGATTTCATCATAGATCTGCCTGATTCAAATGGATTCGACTCCGTCCTAGTGATGATGGACAGCTTCTCCAAAGAAGTCGAATTCATTCCATGTTTAAAAACGACGACAGCCCTTGATATGGCTTGTCTATCTTTGCACCACGTGTGGAAGGCACATGACCTACCCTGCACTATCATATCTGATCGTGGACTGCAATTTGCTGTGGAAGTAATGCGTGCATTGTGTAAACGATTGGGTATTACCCCTAAATTATCCACTGCATATCATCCGCAGACAGATGGTCAGACGGAACGAATGAACAGGGACTTGGAACAGTACCTTTGTTTATTCTGTGCAGAAAAAGAAGCAGAATGGGCTGATTGGCTTGTCATTGCTCAATTCTCTTACAATACCAAGAAGCAGGCCTCTACGAAGAAAACCCCTTTCGAAGTCACACGGTCTTATGCTCCATGAATGGGCTTCGAACAACATGTGTCTAAGACACCAGCTGCTGATGACTTTGCCGAAGAAATGGCCAAGACTTTGAAGGATACAGAAGCTAATTTATTAGAGGCTCAAAAGCGAATGAAAGTGCAAGCTGATAAGCACAGATCAGTTGCCCCTGAATACATCATAGGGGATAGGGTCTGGCTCAGCACAAGTAATCTGCACCTGCCGAGAGCTTCACATAAATTAACCGAACGATGGATCGGTCCCTATGAGGTCACCAAATTGATTGGCTCTAATGCGTTGACGCTTAAGCTACCAAAATCTATGTGTATTCACCCTACGGTTAATATTTCACAGGTCAAGCCTTACAAAGAGCGCTTGCCTGGGCAACCGGTTATTGCCCCTGGACCCATTGAAGTTACTGAGGGTCGTGATGAAGAATACGAAGTAGATTATGTGGTCAAATCTTGAAAAAGGAGTAACTGGCTCGAATACTTAGTCCACTGGTGGGACTATACTGATGAAGATAGAACGTGAGAACCCGCTGGCAATCTGGCCAATGCTTCCGATGTGGTCGCAGCCTTTCATCGGGCAAATCCCTCGGCTCCTCGTAAGCTACGTATGGCTTACTTGGATTTCCTATCATTATTCAAGCCTTTCGATAATTTAACTGTCCCTTCTACTTGTGACACTCCCTTTGATCGCCTGGAAGTCGATCCTTAGGAGGGGGGTAGTGTTACGATATGTATTTTTCCTCTATTTTTCTCTATTTTTCTTTCTTTAGTGCCTAGCACGCTTATGCTCAACAACTTAGAAACGTCTAAGTCTTTTTCCTAACCATGTGACAGGTCACATGACATGATATGTGCAACTTGCTTGCATGCGACATGGACCTAGCCCCTATGCTATATCTTCATGGACTCACAGGCTTCCATAGCCTTATGCCTCACCTTTACCGTATGTTTCCCATTTCCCCTATTTGATATTCAATAGGCTGCCACACATCATGGAATCCTTACCGATCTCATGTATGATCGTGGCAGCATATGTTTACCTCCTGTTTATGATTCTTTTCCATTCTACATGTGTATTCCTCATGTTTTACTTCCTTTCCATTTCATGGCAATGCTTGATGCATGCCTATTCTTCATGCCTTTCATATTATTGGTTAGATCTAGTGTAAATATGGACAAACCCCTGTACAGTATATAAGGACCAATACAGCAACCAGGGGATTCCCATCGAATCCTCCTGAGTCATTTCCTCTCAGCGTTGCTAGCTCAGAGCAACCTCAGTTTGATTAGCTTCAGTATACACTCCCATAACATGTGAGCCACTGATTGTATCAACATCCAGGAGTTGAGAAGACGATAGATCTGCTGCAGCGTAGCTATTTTTGACCTCTGATGTCACAATAGGTCAAAGATTATGTTTCCCATTGCAATAGATATGCATGTATGAAAGGGAGCAATCAGCCTCCTGCTGGAAAATTACATCCCTTTGGAAGACGTATCAGCAGATTTCACCACCGATCTGCCTGATTCAAATGGATTCGACTCCATCTTTATAGTGATGGACAGCTTCTCCAAAGAAGTCGAATTCATTCCATGTTTAAAAATCACGACAGCCCTTGACATGGCTCGTCTATATTTACAACATGTGTGGAAGGCACATGATCTACCCCACACTATTATATCTGATCATGGACTGCAATTTGCTGCGGAAGTAATGCGTGTATTATGCGAACAATTAGGTATAACCTCTAAATTATCCACTGCATATCACCTACAGACAGATGGTCAGATGGAAAGGATGAATAGGGACTTAGAACAGTACCTTTGTTTGTTCTGTGTAGAAAAGGAAGCAGAATAGGCTGACTGGCTTGCCATCACTCAATTCTCTTACAATGCAAAGAAGCAGGCTTCTACCAAGAAAACCTCTTTTGAGGTCACAAGGTCATATGCTCCACAAATGAGCTTTGAGCAATATGTGTCTAAAGCACCAGCTGCTGATGACTTTGCTGAAGAAATGGCCACGACTTTGAAAGATACAGAAGCTAATTTATTAGAAGCTCAAAAGCGAATGAAAGCACAAGCTGATAAGCACAGATCAGATGCCCCTGAATATGTAATATGGGATAGGGTCTAGCTCAGCACAAGTAACCTGCACCTGCCACGAGCTTCACATAAATTAACCGAATGATGGATCGGGCCCTATGAGATCATCCAATTGGTTAGCTCTAATGTGTTGACACTTAAGCTACCAAAGTCTATGCATATTCACTCTACAGTTAATATTTCACGGGTCAAGCCTTATAAAGAGCACTTGCCTGGGCAACCCGTTATTGCCCCTAGACCCATTGAAGTAACTGAGGGCAGGG
This sequence comes from Phlebopus sp. FC_14, assembly GCA_021018615.1. Classification (NCBI taxonomy): domain Eukaryota; kingdom Fungi; phylum Basidiomycota; class Agaricomycetes; order Boletales; family Boletinellaceae; genus Phlebopus; species Phlebopus sp. FC_14. The sequence goes on along the minus strand of JAEVFL010000002.1, from coordinate 111,234 downwards.
AAGAGGAATACGAAGTTGATTATATGGTCAAATCTCGAAAAAGGGATAACTGCCTCAAATACTTAGTCCACTGGAAGGGCTACACTGATAAAGATAGAATGTGGGAACCCGTTGGCAATCTGGCCAATGCTTCCAATGCAGTTGCAGCCTTTCATCGAGCAAATCCCTTGGCTCCTCGTAAGCTATGAATGGCCTACTTGGATTTCCTATCATTATTCCAGCCTTTTGATAATTTAACTGTCCCTTCAGAACATGACACTCTCTTTGATCACCTGGAAGTCGATCCTTAGAAGGGAGGTAGTGTTACGATATGCATTTTTCCCCTATTTATTTTCTTTTTCTTTTTATTTATTCTAATTTATTAAGCCTTTAGCACCTAGTGTGCTTACTTTCAAGACTTAGAAATGTCTAAGTCTCTTTTCTATGCATATGACTGGTCACGTGACTTGGCACATATGATTAGATCATATGATACAAGGACTAGGCCCTATGTCATCTCTTCATGGACTCACAGGCTCTCATAGCCTTATGCCTCACCTTTACCATATGTTTTTCATCTCCATTATTTCATATTTAATAGGCTGCCACACCTCATGGCCTACACACCGTTTTAATGTGGCAGCATATGTTCATGCTTCTTCTTCCATTCTACATGTCATACTTCTCTTCCATTCCATAGCTATGTTTGATGCATGCTTGGTCCTCATGTCTTTCATCTCATCGGTAGATTTAGTTTACATATATACAAACACTTGTAAGATTAGGTTAGGGTTAGGTTAGGATTAGGTTAGGGTTCTGTCTATGCTTCCACTTCCATTTTACATGTGTCTGCCTTATGTTCTATTTCTTTTCCATTCCATGGCTATGCATGCCTGGTTCATATGTTGTTCATTCTATCAGTAGATCTGCTAGATATATGTACAAACACATATGTAGTATATGAAGTGTTCAGTGACTCACATGATGATAAGTGCATACTGAGATGTCTGCTGAGGTTGCTCTTTAGTGATAAGGGGCTGAGAAGAGACTCAGAAGGATTCGATGAGGAATCTCTGGTTGCTGCATTCACCCTTTATATACTACATATGTGTTTGTACATGTATCTAACAGATCTACCGATAGAATGAGTAACATATGTACCAGGCATGCATCAAGCATAGCCATGGAATGGAAGAGAAGTAGAACATAAGGCAGACACATGTAAAATGGAAGTGGAAGCATAGACAGGGGGTAAACATGTGCTGCCACAATCATATATGAGATCGGTGAGGATATCATGATGTGTGGCAGCTATTAAATATCAAATAGTTAATAAATGAGAAACATACATGGGAGGTGAGGCATAGATCTAGAATTGTCCATGCATATGTGAAAGGCAGGCATAGGGGTTAGTCCTTGTGGCATATGATCTAATCGTACGTGCCAAGTCACATGATTAGAAAAGAGACTTAGACATTTCTAAGTCTTGAAAGTAGGTGCGCTAGATGCTAAAGGCTTAATAAATTAGAATAAATAGAAAGAAAAAGAAAATAAATAGGGGGAAAATGCATATCATAACAGTGATCAGCATGGATAAAAAGATGAAGTAGGTCATCAGCTTGAAGAATATCAGCTCACCAGGAGTCTCTGACCAGAAGGTCAGGAAATTCTCAAGAATACTGCATGGAGTTCTTTGTCATCATTCAAGGTGCAAAGAAGCAGTATGAGATTCAAAGTTCACTCTGGTGGGTCATCATGATCATGTGCTTATGAATCTGTGGTTTCACCTTTTATCTTTCACTATCAATTCTGACACCTATGCTTATCCATGCCATTTATGCTTCTCAGTCCAGTGCTCCATGAAGCAGCTTGTCTATTCAGTATTTCACTCTGATAACCTCTTTTTGATATCACCTCCTTCAACAGAGAGGGATCACAAGTTGCTTGTATGATCAGCCACTAGAAGTCATCAAATCATGTTAGATCTCCCTCACAAATGACACTCTATGTTCTACTATGTACATAGATGGGATAGTCACATTTCTTGTAAGCTTTCACCTTTTTAATTACAATGAGATGCTAACTGGAACAATCTGATGCTATACAAGCTATACTCTGGTCACCTCACAATGCAGTCACCAGTATTTGAGGCAATGCTGTCCCTATCTCAGGTTGAAAATGAGCAGACTATAGAAGGGCGATCCGATGACAATCTCATTGTCCTACATGGGATTGTCCAGCGAGATTTTAATTATTTGTTATGCTATCTACTTGGCCAGTGAGTTTCATTCTATGGAATCACAAGAATAGTACCTAATGTGATGATACATGTCAGTTATGGTGGTAGTGACTCAAAGCTGGAATATCAAGAATTTCTGATTTCTGTCCTCAAACTCTCAGACTTATACCAAATCAACTTGGGCTTTCAGTATGCTGTTGCTGAGCTCAAATGCCTCTCACCAGTGGCGTTTGAGCCTTCTTTGAAGCTGCAACTCGAGTACCAATTCCAAATCCATGAGTGGGTCAAACCCTCTTTCTGTGTAATGATGGAATGACCAGTGTGATCCATCAGCCATCTTGAGGCCCACCAGGTGGGAATGGAGTACTTTTGGATTCTCACGACAATGAAGGCCCAAATAGAAGAACACTATTGCACCCTTGCTTACACAGAACTAGTGTTAGATCAGTCAGATGACCTCTGTAAAACTCTGCAGGCCTGTACAGCAGTGTGGAAAGACAAGTAGTGGAATGGCATTGCTTGTCACCTCCTCCACCCTGAATCCCCTTGCCAAAGCCAGAGTAGCATTATTGCCCTCTTGCAAGGGACCAACTTTGATGGCAGCATCTGTGCCAGTTGCAAAGCTGACATTATACTGAAGTTGATGAACTCACCCGCACTTCAGTACAAGGAGGAACAGGAGGATATTGCGACTATACTTGTCATGAATGCTCAGATAGATGGATAAACAGGCCAGTAGAGTACAATGATTTTTCATTTGCCTACATACACCTAATTTCCTTTTAACAATACATTTTATATTGTGCATGCCGTGATCTCTCAAATGTGCACACTATCCCTCTCAAATGTGCATGCTGTCCCTCTTAAATGTGCATGCTACCCCCCAAATGTGTGCACTGTCCTCTCAAATGTGCACACCTTAAAAGTGCCCTTTGACCACCATAATGTCAGTGATGTCCTGCACATATTGGGAGAGACAGAGATTCCTAGCCTTTGCCATTTTTGCAAAGACACCACACTTCATTGTTTGAAGGACTCAGATGTGCTCCGGAATGACACAACATTGGAGGATATCACAATTCTAGAGGTAATGAAATTTCAGGCTGACAGCACATCCGGGCACCCCTCAGGAACATAGACTCTATTTAGTACATACATCACAAGTATTACTCCTTGTCATCCTTTTTTTAATTCTCCCCATTCGTCTGAGGACAGCGCACCCGACGAGACCGATAGCATACCATCAAGTGCGAAAAGTAGTGCGCCCCTACGAACAAGAATAGCGCCCTGCACTGAGAAAGTAGCGCGCTGATTTTTGGTACAATCGGACCCTCATACGGGACCATTCTCCGTCACACGGCTGACCTTCATCCGCTAGAAACGCTGCGGCAACACTGTGTTCGCAGCGGAGAAACGACATTCAAGTGCGTGGTGTCGAAACCTCGGGCCACAGTCTCCTTTGGGAAGCGAATGTCTTCTCTCGACATATGCATTGCTTCCTTGTCTCATAGTATCGTCCACGACCTCGACATATTCTTGCTGTCCCCGATCGTCGTGTTGAAGCAACACGATATTTGATGGGTCGAGTTTGCTGGAATGGGTGGAAGTTCCGCATGGCCGTGCTGCAGACGAATACCAACTGCAGCACGGCCATGCGGAACCTGATTACATTAGTACACTTAGCTAGTTCCTCCAATGTTTCTTTTGGTAAAAGAGTCCTGCATAGACACGACTCTTGCGGTGATTGCCGAGATGTGAGTGCGCCCACTCAGACGATGTGCTGTAGATTATAATCGCCAGATAAACCATGCGACTGTTGCTGCCCTTTTACTTTTACCACCAGCATGTCGACGACAAGGAGAGTAAAAGCGATGGGCGTATGGATGGACCCGCTCACGACTCAGAGGTCGCTTGTGCACCCAACATTGACCGTGGAGCAAGTCGTGGGAGCGGTGAAGCAGGATGTCATAAGCAACGTTGAAAAGGCCTACGGGCTCACTCTCGACGACACCGCCAACATGGATACGCAGTACTTTCCACGTGAGTGCAAGTGTCTCGTATAACTGGTGCTCTGACATTGTAGTGCAGACGCCAATCCCAGTGATAGCGTCTCCAGCTTTCCTCAACTCGTCTCCTTGGTCACACCGACTGAGGCGCAGAGCCGCCACATAAAGGAGCGTCTCTCGTCCCTGCAAGCAGCCGAGAAGGAGAACCAGGACCTGAAGATAAGGAATAGGGACTTGGCTAATTCCCTTGTCGATACTCTCAATACTCCTACTGGTTCCAAGAGCAAGCCAAAAAGTGGCAAAGGTGCGTCGATGATTGCGTCTTACCGCCACAGCGCTGTTGACGTGATCATATTGTGGGGTTGTGAACAGGCAAGGGAAAGGGAAAGGGAAAGGAGAAACTACAACAAGAGGAAGATAATGACTCGGATTCTATCGCGGAGCTGCGCAAGATGATTGAACAGCAAAATGCAATCAATCAGGAGTTCCGTGAGGACAACCGGCGGCTCCGTGGGGCACTGGCGAAAGAAAACGCAGACCAGGACCTGAAGATTAGCAATAGGGACTTGGCTAATTCCCTCGTCGATACTCCCAATACCCCTGCTAGTTCTACGAGCAAGCCAAAAAGTGGTAAAAGTGCGTCGATGATTGCGCCTTACCGCCACAGCGCTGTTGACGTGATCATATTATGGGGTTGTGAACAGGCAAGGCAACGGAAAAGGAGAAACCACAACAAGAGGAAGACAATGACTCGGATTCTACCACGGAGCTGCGCAAGATGATTGAACAGCAAAATGCAAGGTTTGAGCAGCAAGATGCAAAGCTGGAGCAGCAAATAACCATCAATCACGAGTTTCGTGAGGACAATCGCCAGCTCCGTGAGGCGTTGGAGCAGCAAAAAACCATCAATCACGAGTTCCGTGAGGCGTTGGCAAAAGAAAGTGCAAAGCTAGAGCAGCAAAAAACCATCAATCACGAGTTCCGTGAGGCGTTGGCAAAAGAGAGTGCAAAGCTGGAGCAGCAAGAAACCATCAACGACGAGTTCCGTGAGGACAATCGCCAGCTCCGTGAGGCGCTGGCGAAAGAAAAAGCAAACCATGCAGATGACATAGAGGCTCTAAGACAGGTGCGAGTTTGACAACTTTAACCAGCTCTTTCCACCTTATGAAACGCTTGGCACGCAACAGGTCACCGTCTCACTGATCCCACTGCATCTCCGCGTGCTCTTGGATCTCGGCCGTAAAAAAATCTTAGACATCCTCAACGCCGACTCTTGGGAGGACTTACGCGGAGAAAAGAACGTGTACCACCTCACGGATGTCGTCATGAGCGGGCTTGCAAAAGTCCAATCCCGTCCGTCTCGAGGAGCAATTTCGTTTCTCTGCTCGTACAACAACGTACGGAGGCAAGGCAACGCCGCTGCACACACGGCTGCTGAGGACGAGATCAGGGAGGCCGTCATGAGCAAGCCCATTGACTCGCAGGACCGCAAGTTTTTAGAGCAAATTTTTTCTTTCATCTTCCTCCACCCTGTTTAGCACCCTGGAACCCCATTGGTGTTTCGACTGTCCTGTTAATCATACCCGCCCCATTGTATTGGTACCCATCAATTCAGACTTGTGTATATTTTATACGATTGCGCGTCATTTCCCCCCTTGCCGATCAACTGCAAGTGACCCAAACTCGGAGGGTCGGGGAAGGTGAATACACGGTGTACTACCGTATGCACGCGAGATAATTATTAATAATTGTACTAGTTCGATATATATGTCCTCGAAGTACTGAGAGCCAGCATCGCGTGGAATCGACGATGCTTTCAACATGAACGTCCTTGCGATGCAAGGTTACATGCCCAACCCCTACTAGCTAGAGTGTACGCCCGTCATCGTGGTTCTTTTCTCTGGTCGGTGCATTTTTCTCTTGCGTTAGGCATCTCGATGCTCAATCTTTTCGATAGGGCCATATATTGGGTGCAGCATCGCGTGATGCTCTGGCAGTGGTCCAGCTGGCACTCTACACTCACCCGCTATCATCCTATGACACGGACTGACAGATCGAGGTAGCTCGTCACTTTGGGGCATTCAGGAACCTTCAATCGTCCTCGAGGAGGAGCACTATCGAGGTTCGTTTACAACCACGGAGTCCGACAGATGCAAACGGTCGACCCAAAGACCACCCACCGTTAACTCCTTCACAAGGCGACCCGCTCACACCGTATATGACGAGACTGACGTCCAACCCCCAGGAGTTAACCATCACTACTGTCCTCGTCAGTCAGTCGAACAAAAGCTACGCCCCGTCTGGGATCTAGTTGGATAGTTGCCATAGGGCACTCCGCGACCTGCCTTACTACCTGGTCCATCTCAGAGGATATGGAGACCTTGGGCCGGATTTACAGAGGGCACTACAGCAGGTAGTTGTTGAGGCGTGATGCCCCGTCGGCTGACATTGTTTTACCTTGCTGTCTCCGATGGTCAGCCGCAAGTGAAACAAGATACATATAATCGTCCCGCTTCACCGAAATCCGTCAAGTGAGTACATATTCATTCATTCATTCATCTCAGTCTTTCTCCAAACAAAAAAGAGAAGAAGAAGAAGAAAAGAAATGCCCACCACTCCAAAGCCATCCACGCCATCTCACTTTGCGCGATCCTTCTCTGCCATCCTCCGATCCCCCATGGCCGTCATGAGCTCTCACTCCCTCAAACGATCCCGCTCAGTCTCTCTCCCGCCTTCATCATCCCATGCCCCGCTTCCATCCGTCATCCTCCAGACGTATTCCATATCCACAGATAGCATCGTCCTCACTGCTCTTCCAGCCGCCCCCTTCTGCTGCCATGAAGATCTACTCACCATGCCTCACAGACAACTCGAAGCCGTTGTCCGGGCTCTGAACGAGCATCTGCCTCGGCGCTTGCGTATTGGCATCAAAGACGATGAGGAAGAGGCTGGCGGTGTCGCGTGGATCAGCGAGCCAGAGCTGAGAAAGCAAATCGAGGAATTGGTCGGTATAAGACCTGTCGGAGGGACGACGACGACGATGATGATGCACAGACCGTCCCATTCGTCTGTGTCTTCGTCTTCGTCGTTCGCGTCCCGCCGCCTCGACGCCCCACCGGCGCCAAAACTGACTCGCATGCGCAGCGCCGTATGGTGGGTGCCCGAAACTGCCCCTTGGGAGACAGATGATACCCACATGGACGACAGCAATATAATCGAGGATGACGAGACAGCGTTCACAGATACGAGTGTATAGTCGAGCCCGCTTGCTGCTGTGCTGTGCGAGAGGACGTATTCGAGTGGTAGTCGTAGACGGAGCAGCAATACGTTATCGAAGCTTGCTATCCTGACGGAGGAGAACGAAGGGGAGGGACAGATGAATGAGGATGTTGGAGACAAAGACAGGGTCAAGGGCGAGGAGGAGGAGGAGGAGGAGGAGGAAGATGCTTCTCCACGTGCGCTGAAACGTCGTCGGGTCTCGTCCGACGACGAGGGTGTAGAGAACAGGAATGTGAATCATCAAGCATTATCCCCTACTCCCGCTGCTGCCGACCCAACCTCGTCTCATATCGTGTCCACGCCCCAGGGCTCGCGTTTTCTGGAAAACATGGATGCCTCCGGATCCCCGTCAATCATCATCGACGACGATATGAATGCATCATTGGTCAGGCCAAATACAACAATGCAAGAAGTGACCAGATCCACCAACCCCGACGTCTTTGTTCCACGAGAGGACGACGACGATCACGTCCTCCCACCGCTGTCTTGCACTGCTCTCCTCCACAGATGAAGTAGTGCTCGTATCCGTCAACAGAGAGTCCAACAGCAGCGGGCCTCGTCCGCTCCACTGACACGAGCCAAGACAGTACTCAGTTCCACCGACAAACCGAGGGAATTCGTGATTCAACTGCCGTTCACATCTAATATGACACACCCCGTCATAGCTGCACGGGACTCCTTGCCTCGCGTCCTTCGATCGCACTCACGACAATCCACGGGCGCAACTCCTTTTTTGAATGTGGAAGAAACAGACGAGAAGAAGAAGAAGAAGAAGGGTGTATTGATGCGATCGCGCTCGGAACAGCTGCCATAGGTCGAGACACCGTTCGTGACGATCCAACGACCGAGGTACCACTTCGGGAGACGAAAGTTGAAGAGGGCCAAGTCTGAGGATGAGGTACGGGTGTGAGGCAGGGGTTTTGTCTGTTTTCTGTGGTTTGGGCTGAGCAGGGGACTGCATTGTCGTTTTATTTCGGTGCAAGGACCTTTGTCGTCGGTGCTGCTGATGTTATCCATGATGTCGTATTGAGCGAGTGACATCATATTTTCTTTTGTGCATGATCCCTGGCATTCTTCATCATATCCACACTCCACTGTCTGATCCATTGGTTATAACAAGGGACTCTGTGAGTCCTCCAGTCGAGTGGTAAGAGACTCTATTATGTACCTATAATAAAGGACTCTGTGAGTCCTGTAGTCTGTCAGTAAAAGAGTGTGTGTACCATAGTGAGGATATATATATGTGACAAAATCTGATAGTACTCCGAGCTTTTGATAGTCTTCCAGCTCAGAAACATGAACTCTGACGTATTCTGCTCACATAATGTAGTACATTGTTGCCGTAGTATACGGCCAGCCAAGGTTGACAAATGCCTGTCTTACATGGGCCAGCTGATGGTGGGCCCACCATAGATTATTGTTGTGGCTGATGGATGGGCCTATTGCCTGATATGGTCAGTGGCTCACATTGATGTGAAGTGCGTACTGAGACTACAAGAACTGAGGTTGCTCTAGTGTAAAGGGGCTGAGAGAAAGACTCAGGAGGATTCAATGGGGAATCTCCTGGTCACTGTATTCATCCTTATATACCTTACAAGTGTTTGTACATATGTAAACTAAATCTACTGATAAGATGAAAGGCATGAGGACTAGGCATGCATCAAGCATAGCCATGGAATGGAAGAGGAGTATAACATGTGCTGAATGCATGTAGAATGGAAGACAAAGCATGAACATGTGCTGCCACATTAAAACGGTGTGTAGGCCATGAGGTGTGGCAGCCTATTAAATATGAAATAACGGAGATGAAAAACATACGGTAAAGGTGAGGCATAAGGCTATGAAAGCCTGTGAGTCCGTGAAGAGATGACATAGGGCCTAGTCCTTGCATCATACGATCTTATTGTATGTACCAAGTCATGTGACCAGTCACGTGAGTAGGAAAGAGACTTCGATGTTTCTAAGTCTTGAAAGTAAGCACGCTAGGCACTAAGGGCTTAATAAATTAGAATAAAAAGAAAGAAAAGGAAAATAAATAGGGGAAAAATGCGTATTGTAACATTGCCTAGATGTCATTGTGCTCTATAGGTGGGCTGACTGTATATAATACCTGAATGTTATAGATGGGCCTACAGGTCAGGTAGCCATATAATACAGCTCAGCCAAGACATCACCGACCCATGGGTTACAAATGAGCCCATGGATTACCATGATTACTGAAATGGAGAATAGAGAGTACAATTGCATGTGATATGGTGTAGCAACAACACGGTAGCATGTATTATATGGTATGAGTGGGCTGACCAATGGTATGTATGTGGGTGCAGGGCATATGGGTGGGCCCATGCAGAGTAGGTAACGCATGCTAATAAAATAGTACTACTGGTATATAATTAATAGTAGCTACTATTTCCTGTATCCTTCATATCATATAGGTGGGCCCACAGATGGTATGCTCATGAAATAGGGGTGGGCCCACATATGTGGATGCTTGGCATACGGGTGGGCCCACGAAGAGTAGGCAGCGCATGCTAATAAAATAGTATGACTAGCATTCATTTAATCCTAGCTAATATTTCAATAGTACTACTGGTATGCAATTAATGGTAGCTACTATTTCCTGTATCCTTCTTACCATACGAGTCGACCCACTAACAGTGTGCCTGTGGTAGCATGGGTCAGCCCAAGTGAGTGGATCCACATACAGATCCGTGATACACGGGTGAAGTCAACCTAATGATATACATTCAAGCCATGTAGATCTGAACCCACTTTATTCTTTAGATATCTCTCATTATTCTTCTTCATATGATGCAAGTATAACATCCAATAAAAATCTCCCAGTAACAGATTTTCAACCTTCATTATATTTCATTGTATTTTATTGCACTTGATTATACTGAGCTACCATATTATGGATATTCCTCAGTCATGGAAATTACGCAGCTCAGATTTAATAGCAGAGTACATAATCAAGCAGTTCAAAGAGCTGATGTCTGCAGATTTACATGCCACCCAGCAGACAGTGCCATCAGTAGTGATTCCAAGTCGAGTGGTGTGTGATGCAAATGTGATTGTCAAGGTGATCGCCTACACATACTTTAATCCTAGTGAGTTGGTCACTTCTCAGACAGATAAGCCTAGTTGGTGCATACTGACATGCATATCAGTGAAGATACTACTTGATGCTGAGGATCTCAAAAGTACCATCAAGTAAAATGACCATTGTTACAATACACATTTTTCCCTATTTATTTCCTTTTTCTTTCTTTTTATTCTAATTTATTAAGCCGTTAGCGCCTAGTACGCTTGCTTTCAAGACTTAGAAACGTCTAAGTCTCTTTCCTATGCATGTGACAGGTCACATGACTTGGCACATATGATTAGATCATATGATACAAGGACTAGCCCCTATATCATCTCTTCACGGACTCACAGGCTTTTATAGCCTTATGCCTCATCTTTTCCATATGTTTTTCATCTCCGTTATTTCATATTTAATAGGCTGTCACACCTCATGGCCTACACACCATGTTAATGTGGCAGCACATGTTCCTCTCATGTTATTCTTCTCTTCCATTCCATGGCAATGCAGAACCTCCTGCTGTGCCTCCTCTTTCAAGAGCAGCAATTCTGTTCATGAGCTGGTTTAACATCCGGCTCTGATCATACATGCCCTGCCTTGCAGCGACAATCTTTTCTTCCCAGTTTATGTTGGGGTCATCAAGGATATCAAGCATGGCTTGAGACATATTGATTTAGTAAGACTTGATATGTAAAGAAAACATTAAAGGAAATATTGTAACTCCCGATCATAGATCAGGAGGTCTTTAGTAAGTATGTGGGGAATGCGCCTTACTTCTTTAAGGACGCGGCGTGGACGTAAGAAATCGGAGAGAAATTCGTTGTAGTAATGTCTGTAAACGTGAGCGGGATCAACAGGGAAGTAAGTATGTCTGACCCTTCTTAGGCATGGAGTGGGGAATGGGATAGGGGTGTGGTACCTAGCCCTAGTCTCTTCTTCTCTTCGTGGTCCTCTCTTTCTTTAATAAGCCCGACCTCTATCCGTCATATATACTTGTCCACTAGAACTTCAGGAATGAATAGCTGATTGATAAAATTGAGCAACTGGGGGAAGGTAGCTGGTGGTGCATCGTTCAGATCTACTAAAGCTGAGCGAGAATGGGGGTGAGATGAGGAAGTGGGAACAAGAGTGGCTAAGTCTTCGTCAACGTTCATATAAGGTGAGCATAGCCCGAGTTCTCTTTCGAACCATGCTTCCTGGTCTGCCCGTTGCTCTTAACTATTGTCTGACAATGTCGACTGCTCTCCAGACAATGTAGGTAACTCTTCGTACTCTTCTATGTAAGAGGCAGAGTATGCATGTGTGAATCTGTCGAAAGACAGTAGCCAGTGCCACTTAAGCATTAGTCCGTAAGCCTTTACTTCAAATGTGTCAAAGGGTTTACTTGTGCTTGCGGTGGTCTTGACTAGCAAGCATCGTGAGCAAAGTCAGTAAATAGTGATCGAATCCTAATGATATGGTCAGCAGCTCACATTGGTTATAAGTATGTACTGAGACTATGGTACTGAGGTTGCTCTTAGCTTTAGAGGAGCTGAGAGGTAAAGACTTAGGAGGGTTCGATGGGGAATCTCCTGGTCGCTGTATTCAGTCCTTATATACTCTATAGGGGTTTGTACATGTATACACTAAATCTAATGATAAGATGAAAGGCATGGGGTGTGTGAAACTGAATTAAGTACCGGTTTGAAGCCCCGGCCAAGCCCCTTCACAGAAGAGGACCCAGTTTGGCATTGAGAAAATGAAATAACATCCGACTCATCCATGCTTTTCCTAGGTTCTTCAACCTCAAGGACGGAGAAGTGATTGGATAAATACTTGTCAAATGTGACCGCATGAACACCCAGTTTGTTCATGCGACATGCCCTTTTTCCTTGTCATGGACATCTTTCATGTCCCAAAAATATGCCCTTATTTTATCATAGGACATATTGTGTATTGCTGCAAAAGGATCATTGCCACGTGGGGCTTCCCTTTTGAGCTCTTCTCATACTGGTTTGACGACTCGCATATGTCAGATGAAGAAATTTCAGATGAATTTTTCTTAAGAACACTCAACATGGAGAAGGAGATCTTAATGCAGATCAAAGTTGCATCCTCTCATGATAAGAAGGCTTAAGTCGCCGCTGATGCATTACTTGATTGTGGCACTAATGTTATTTTCATTGACAAGAAGTGGGCCACAAGCCAAAAGCTACCGCTCACTCTTTTATGCAATTTCATTTCCGTATTTAATGTTGATGGATCAAAGAACTTGGCTGGAAATGTCACACACTCCACCGAGCTAATTATAGACTATGAAGGACACAGGAAATGCATTACTACAGAGGTTACGGATCTAGGACATAATCAGATCATCCTCAGATACACGTGGTTGAAGAAGCACAATCCTGAAATAGATTGGGCCAAGGACGAAGTAAAGATGACACGATGGCCCAGAAGTTGCCATCTATTAAGGGAAAAGAGTGTATTCCTTCATGTTCTGGAAAAAGAAGAAGAAGAGGCTGCTTATCATGCCTACACTATACGAGCTAGCATTGAAGCACCTAAGAAAATAGAAAAGACAGTTGAAGAGATGGTGCCTAGTACATACCATCAGTATTACAGACGGTTCTCAAAAGGAGAATCTGAATGCATGCCAGTGAGAAAGCCATGGGATCACGCAATTGACTTGAAGGATACATTGGTTCCTAAGAAAGGAAGAATGATTCTCCTCTCAGTAGAAGAGCAGAAAGAAGTTTCTAGCTTTATTGATGAACAACTGAGGAAGGGCTACATATGACCTTCAAAGTCTCCACAAACTTCCCCTGTTTTCTTTGTGCCAAAGAAGGAAGGCATCAAATGCATGGTTCAAGATTATCATTATCTAAATGAGCATACCATCAAAAATAATTATCCGCTTCCACTGATTTTCCAATTAGTGGATAAGCTCAAAGGAGCTAAGTTATTTACAAAGATGGATTTATGATGGGGATATAACAATATTCACATCAAGAAAGGTGATGAGTGAAAAGCTGCCTTTGTATGCTTCTGCGGTATCTATGAACCTCTCATTATATATTTCAGGTTATGCAATTCACCCACCATGTTCCAAGTAATGATGAATGAAATCTTTGCCAATATGGATGACATAGTGGTGGTCTATATTGATGACCTACTCATATCTACCAAAACCGATGATGTCAAGGAGCATGAAAAGATCATTAAAGAAATCCTACGTTGATTGAAAGAAAATGACTTATTTATAAAACCAGAAAAATATATCTTCATGGTACCAGAAGTAGAGTTCCTTGGCATGATAGTCAGCCGAGATGGAATTAAGATGGACAACTCCAAGGTTAAGGCTATTCTGGAATGGCCTGCACCAAAGAATATGAAGTGAGTTAGGAGTTTTCTTGGACTTTCCAATTTCTACTGAAGGTTCATCCAAGACTATGCCCAAGTGGCTAGACCCTTAAATGATCTGACAAAGAAGGATATGCCCTTCGTGTGGAAAGAAGCACAACAAGAAGCATTTGATATGCTTAAGAAGAAGTTTACGTCTGCTTCTATTCTTTTCTATCCTGATGAAGATAGTCGCTTCCATCTTGAATGTGATGTCTCAGACTTTGCAACAGGCGGAGTCTTATCTATTGAAAAGGATGGCTTATGGTACCCAGTTGCCTATGCCTCACGATCCATGACCCTTCAATTGCTGATAAAGAGATGCTCAGCATGATTCAGGCTCTCAAAGCATGGAGACACTATTTAGAAGGTGCCAAGTATGAGTTTGAAATCTGGAATGATCACAAGAATCTCCAGTATTTCATGAAGGCATAGGATCTTAACTGTCGTCAAGTGCAATAGGCACAATATTTATCTCAGTTCAACTTTAAACTCATCCACAAAGCTGGAACCTCAATGGGAAAAGCTGATGCCTTATCTAGACGAGAAGATCACATGATTGGCATCGAGAATGACAATAAAGGAGTAACCGTATTGACGCCAGAGAAGATTAGGACGACCATCTTGATCTCTGATGAAGGCGATAAGATCAAACAATAGGTTCTTGATGCTATGCATAAGCTAAAAGAATCAGAAGTCCAGAAGATATGTGAGAAGTTCCACATCTGTGAAGAAAAAGATGGAATTCTCTATGATGAAAAGAATCGCATGTATGTGCCTGATGACGAAGGTCTATGGCAATCTATTATTATATTGCATCACAATACTCCAGTTGCCAAACATCTGTTACAATATGTATTTCTCCTCTATTTTTCTCTATTTTTCTTCCTTTAGCGCCTAGTGTGCTTATGCTCAACGACTTAGAAATGTCTAAGTCTTTTTCCTAACCACGTGACAGGTCACGTGACATGATATGTGCAACTTGCTTGCATGCGACATGGACCTAGTCCCTATGCTATATCTTCACGGACTCACAGGCTTCCATAGCCTTATGTCTCACCTTTACCGTATGTTTCCCATTTCCCCTATTTGATATTTAATAGGCTGCCATACATCATGGAATCCTTACCGATCTCGTGTATGATCGTGGCAGCATATGTTTACCTCCTGTTTATGATTCTCTTCCATTCTACATGTGTATTCCTCATGTTTTACTTCCTTTCCATTTCATGGCAATGCTTGATGCATGCCTATTCTTCATGCCTTTCATATTATCGGTTAGATCTAGTGTAAATATGGACAAACCCCTGTACAGTATATAAGGACCAATACAGTGACCAGGGGATTCCCATCGAATCCTCCTGAGTCATTTCCTCTCAGCGTTGCTAGCTCAGAGCAACCTCAGTTTGATTAGCTTCAGTATATACTCCCATAACATGTGAGCCGCTGATTGTATCAACATCCAGGAGTTGAGAAGACGATAGATCTGCTGCAGCGTAGCTATTTTTGACCTCTGATGTCACAATAGGTCAAAGATTATGTTTCCCATTGCAATAGATATGCATGTATGAAAGGGAGCAATCAGCCTCCTGCTGGAAAATTACATCCCTTGGAAAGACGTATCAGCAGATTTCACCACCGATCTGCCTGATTCAAATGGATTCGACTCCATCTTTATAGTGATGGACAGCTTCTCCAAAGAAGTCGAATTCATTCCATGTTTAAAAACCACGACAGCCCTTGACATGGCTCGTCTATATTTACAACATGTGTGGAAGGCACATGATCTACCTCACACTATTATATCTGATCATGGACTGCAATTTGCTGCGGAAGTAATGCGTGTATTATGCGAACAATTAGGTATAACCTCTAAATTATCCACTGCATATCACCTACAGACAGATGGTCAGACGGAAAGGATGAATAGGGACTTAGAACAGTACCTTTGTTTGTTCTGTGCAGAAAAGGAAGCAGAATAGGCTGACTGGCTTGTCATCACTCAATTCTCTTACAATGCAAAGAAGCAGGCTTCTACCAAGAAAACCTCTTTTGAGGTCACAAGGTCATATGCTCCACAAATGAGCTTTGAGCAATATGTGTCTAAAGCACCAGCTGCTGATGACTTTGCTGAAGAAATGGCCACGACTTTGAAAGATACAGAAGCTAATTTATTAGAAGCTCAAAAGCGAATGAAAGCACAAGCTGATAAACACAGATCAGATGCCCCTGAATATGTAATATGGGATAGGGTCTAGCTCAGCACAAGTAACCTGCACCTGCCACGAGCTTCACATAAATTAACCGAATGATGGATCGGGCCCTATGAGATCATCCAATTGGTTAGCTCTAATGTGTTGACGCTTAAGCTACCAAAGTCTATGCATATTCACTCTACAGTTAATATTTCACGGGTCAAGCCTTATAAAGAGCACTTGCCTGGGCAACCTGTTATTGCCCCTAGACCCATTGAAGTAACTGAGGGCAGGGAAGAGGAATACGAAGTTGATTATATGGTCGAATCTCGGAAAAGGGATAACTGCCTCAAATACTTAGTCCACTGGAAGGGCTACACTGATAAAGATAGAATGTGGGAACCCGCTGGCAATCTGGCCAACGCTTCTGATGCAGTTGCAGCCTTTCATTGAGCAAATCCCTTGGCTCCTCGTAAGCTATGAATGGCCTACTTGGATTTCCTATCATTATTCCAGCCTTTTGATAATTTAACTGTCCCTTCGGAACATGACACTCTCTTTGATTGCCTGGAAGTCGATCCTTAGAAGGGAGGTAGTGTTACGATATGCATTTTTCCCCTATTTATTTTCTTTTTCTTTCTATTTATTCTAATTTATTAAGCCTTTAGCATCTAGTGTGCTTACTTTCAAGACTTAGAAATGTCTAAGTCTCTTTTCTATGCATATGACTGGTCACATGGCTTGACACATATGATTAGATCATATGATACAAGGACTAGGCCCTATGTCATCTCTTCATGGACTCACAGGCTCTCATAGCCTTATGCCTCACCTTTACCATATGTTTTTCATCTCCATTATTTCATATTTAATAGGCTGCCATACCTCATGGCCTACACACCATTTTAATGTGGCAGCATATGTTCATGCTTCTTCTTCCATTCTACATGTCATACTTCTCTTCCATTCCATAGCTATGTTTGATGCATGCCTGGTCCTCATGTCTTTCATCTCATCGGTAGATTTAGTTTACATATATACAAACACTTGTAAGATTAGGTTAGGGTTAGGTTAGGGTTAGGTTAGGGTTCTGTCTATGCTTCCACTTCCATTTTACATGTGTCTACCTTATGTTCTATTTCTTTTCCATTCCATGGCTATGCATGCCTGGTTCATATGTTGTTCATTCTATCAGTAGATCTGCTAGATATATGTACAAACACATATGTAGTATATGATGACAATTGTAGCACGCGCAGCTAAACAATAGCACGACGTTTACGGAGTCTCAGCGAAATAGGAAAAGAGCTATAACATTGAGTGTATACCTAAACAATAGCACGACGTTTACGGAGTCTGCGGTACACATCAGCACGTAGGTAAAATAGTCTACGAAATGGTATCTCACCTCAGCAAAATAGGAAAAGAGCTGAGGTGAATCTACGTGGGTATGAAATCTTAAGTATCATTCTACGTAGTCGGAATATGTCGGAAAACGAGTGACAAGGGAATGCAAAAGAATCTCAAAGAACATAACCGTGTCAGCACATGAGAATGAAACTCTAAGGTACGCAACGAGAGAACGCAGCATCGCTGCAGCGGATTGACTACTTCTCACACTCTCCCTTCAAGCCGGATGCAGCCCGAGCGCAGCTGCGAAGTGCTTGGCCTTAGGACTAGGTAACGCCTTCGTAAGAGTGTCGGCAGTCATTTCTTCAGTAGGGCAGTAGACGAGACGGATCGATCCATTGGCAACGATGTAGCGGATAAAATGGAAACAGATGTCGATGTGTTTGGTGCGCGCATGATACTGACCATCCTTGGTGAGCGCGATTGCAGACTGGTTGTCGCAATAGAGTGTTGTAGCGTCAGTAACAGGACCAAAGACTTCACCCGTAAAGGTGCACAGCCACAACGCCTCTTTCGCCGCGTGCATTGCCGCAACGTACTCGACCTCCGTTGTTGATAGCGCAATGATCTCTTGAGTCTTGACAGACCAAGAAACTGCACCACCATCAACCAGAAAAACGTAGCCGGAAATAGCGTGGCGATCCTCGTTGAAGTTTCCATCTGCATCTGCATAGCCAACCATTTCAGTCTGCGTCATGCCAAATACCAATGACCAATTTACGGTGCCCTTAAGGTACCGTAACACTCGTTTTACGGCTTCCCAATGAGACCGTCCTGGATTTTCGTTGAAACGGGACAAGGTCGTCGTGGCATAGGCAATGTCGGGTCGAGTACCAATGGCCGCGTACGTGATGGAGCCAACTGCTTCACGGTAAGGCACATTTCACATTTCGGCATACTGCTGGGCCGTCGATGGACATTGAGACTTGGAGAGATTTACGGCGGGATCCATGGGCATGGAAAGGGGCTTGGCATCATCCAGACCAAAGCGATTGACGATCGAGTTGACGTAGGACCTTTGCGAGACGGAAAGAGTCCGAGCATCACGATCGTGCTTGATTTCAAAGCTGAGAAGCCAATGGATGTCGCCCAAATCACTAATCTCAAGTTCGGACTTGAGTTTCTCCTTCATCTTGACCATCAGCTCCATGGTACTGGTAACGAGCATGATGTCGTCGACATGAACTGTGGCAATGACCATCCCATTGGCATCACCTCACACGAAAACTGAGTGATCTGACTCGCAGCGCTTGAGCTCGAGTTTGTCGAAGATTTCGCACAGCTTCTCATACCAGCGACGTCCGCTTTGCTTCAGTCCATAGATAGTTTTGACGAGACGGAGAACTCGGTCGGCTTGACCAGGGATTGCGAAATCAGGTGGTTGACGCATGAAAATGATTTCGTCGTCATCTAACTCGCCATTGAGGTAAGCGCTCTTTACGTTGACCTGGTGGATCTCCCAATCATGACGGGCGGCCATGGCAAGGATAGTTCGAATGGACGCTAGCTTGGCAACGGGGGCGAACGTGTCGAAGTAATCAACGCCGGGTACTTGCATGAAGCCTTGAGCCACGAGTCTGGCTTTGTAGCGCTCTATTTGGCCGGAGGCATCCTTCTTGACTTTGAAGACCCACTTGCTGCCTACGATGTTGACGCCCTCTGGTTTCTCGACAACCTGCCAAGTTCCTGCAGCCTCCAATCGACCCAGCTCCTCCTCGATCGCCTCCTTCCACCTTGGCCAGTCCGGTCGCCTTCTCGCCTCCTCGACAGATCTCGGCTCAAAACCCTCAGCCTCAGCCACAGCCGCAGTCATTCCAGCTTCATCGACCGCCTTTTCATCGCGCTCCGGCTCGATTTCGGACGTGGTGGTCAATTCGGGAGTCTGGATGCCGGCGGGAAGCGCCGACTTGGCTCGAGGGCCAGTAGCTGAACCAGTGCCAGCAAGCACATCGCGCACGTAACGCGTGGGTTGACGGACGCGAGAGGATCGACGGAGGGGTTCAGGAGTAGTGAAATAGGTGGGGATTTGGACACGATCGCCATCGGGAGAGCTCATTTGAGCATCAGGCGAGTTTTCGTTGAGATCGCGACTATCTGGCTGATGCAGGACGTTCGAGGGCGATGCGCTATCATTCGCGGGTGTGGTGACGTCGTATTGGCCACTGCTATCACCCTCCCCCTCAAACTCGTCGTCACCCATAATGCCAGGTAAGTCCACTTCTCCGTACGCGAAACGGACGTTGCGCTCAACGGTAACGCTTCATTTCATAGGCCAGTAAACGCGATGGCCTTTGCTCTGGGAGTCACAGCCGACCCAGCGCCCCTCACGAGCTTGACTCGCGAGCTTCGACGCACCTGCATCATGGACCCAGATTTGGCTCCCCCAGATGGGCAGCCTAGCGAGATTCGGCGCACATCCATGCACAGCCTCGTATGGCGTCCTGCCATCGAGCGCTTTCGTTGACGTGCGGTTTTTCAACCATACAGCGTGGTTCATTGCTTCGGCCCACAAGAATTTCGGGAGGCCAGCGTCATGAAGCATTGCACGAACCTTCGTGACGAGAATGCCGTTCAGGCGTTCGGCGACTCCGTTCTGCTGTGGAGTGTCATGAACGGTAAGTTTTCGTGCTGTGCCATTCACACCAAGATATTTGGTGAACTCTTCACTCATGAATTCTCCCCCTCGATCCGTATGCAGGCATTTCACCGGTGCGTCACGGTGATTTTTCGCCCAGGCGACGAATTTCTGATAAGCTGCAAAGGTCTCGGATTTTTCTTTCAAGAGGTAGAGAGATGTCTCGCGCGTCTTGTAGTCTGTAAAGGACACATAGTAACGATGACCGCCGAGAGAGTTCACAGGTGCAGGTCCTCATAGGTCCGAATGGACCTCCTCGCCATATTCGGATGCGCGTTTCCCTTCGCACTCCTTCGGGACGGGATGACGCCTCAACTTCGCGGCCACACAAGACTTGTAAAAGGTCTTTGTGTCGTCGTGCGAGTGGTCGAGCTCAAGCCCAGCAACATAGCCTTTCGCTACAAGGCGTTTCACGGCTTCTGAGGAGATATGACCCATTCGGCGGTGCAATTCCATGACGGTAAGTCGGTCAGTGGCAGCATTAGCTGAACCGTGACCAGCAGCGTGTTCAACTTTATACAGACCCTTAGTCGACTTGGGGATCTGTCCAATGACTGTGCCGTCGTGATTGATAATCGTGCAGACACCTCTGCCGAAGGTCGCGGTGCACCCAGCATCGTCAATTCGGCCAATCGATATCAAGGTATAGCCGATTTCAGGTGAATAGAGAACTTCGTTGAGCCTGATGGTAGACGTATCAGCTCCATTTGGAACCTCAACAAGCATGTCTCCTGTGCCTATAGCACTGAAAGACTGTTGGTTCGCAGCGTCAAAGCCTCGCGGGGTAATTTGACGGAAGGTTACGAAGTGTTCTCGATATGGGGATAGGTGATGTGTCGTGCCTGAGTCGTAAAGTTCAACAACTCTGTCAGGCTCACAGGGAGCGGTGTCGATGGACGCAGCCACATTCGCCTCTTCGCTAAGCAGGCTATCGCTTGCCACATCACATAGGTCTTCTTCAATCTCAGAAAACCAGGTACTCTCATCGTCAGACTCGTACTCCAGAAGGCCTGGTAAGTCATCTGAGTCAGTCTCGAAGAGTTCCTCATCGATAATGCACGCAGCCCAGGCACCGTCAATGTCGTCCTGTTCGGTGGCTGCGTTGACGGAGTTGCCTTTTTCGGGGGACTTCCCTTTCGGGTTGGCTCGTGCGTCCTTCTTTCCAGAATTCGACTTCGATGATGATGACGAACCGGCATCGTCTGGACTAGGACACTGGTCCTGTCTGTGACCTTTGCCACCACATTTCCAGCACACCCCCTTTGGTTTACCCTTCCACTTTCTGTTACCACCTTTTGACTCAGCTGACATAGCCACACCTTTGTCCTTCGACTCTGACTTTGGACTACTCACCAAGCGGTCATACTCCTCGGTGAGGTAATGCATGATGTCGTTGGGCTTTAGAGTCTGCTTCAGAAGATGGGCTGAAGCTGCGAGATACGAGACAAAAGAGGCGTAGTGCTTGGGTAAGGATCGGATGATGGTCGAAGAGTATTCAGCGTCGGTTAAGGTAACTCCTACGGCCGCAAGCTCCTCCTGCATGGCTCAGAGCTTATCTAAGTGAGCTCGGACGTCTCCCTTTTCCGGACAAGAAAGAGTCTGGAATTTCGTGCGAAGTTCCGCTTGTATAAGCATGGTCTTGGACTCGTATTCGGCCGCCACATCTCGGCTATAGTCTCGGAATGAAGAATCTTCCACAGAGTCGAGTCGGGGAGAGCACGAGCAAGTTGCTGGCGACAGACGAACTCTAGCTTCTGCCATTCAGCTAGGTCCTTCAGGTATTGGGCTTGCTGGGTAGCATCAGCTTTTTCTTCAAGTTTCGGCTTCGAGGCCTTGCCGAGCAAGTGATCAACAACGCCACGAGCTGCGAGGGCCCACTCAAGGCGATTTTTGAAGATGATCCAATTACGGCCGTCGGCCTCGAGTTTCGGAACAGTGTAAAGGTCGTCGCGGGAAGTTACGGGGCTCATAACCTGACAATTATAGCACACACAGCTAAACAATAGCACGACGTTTATGGAGTCTCAGCGAAATAGGAAAAGAGCTATAACATTGAGTGTATACCTAAACAATAGCACGATGTTTATGGAGTCTGCGGTACACATCAGCACGTAGGTAAAATAGTCTACGAAATGGTATCTCACCTCAGCAAAATAGGAAAAGAGCTGAGGTGAATCTACGTGGGTATGAAATCTTAAGTATCATTCTACATAGTCGGAATATGTTGGAAAACGAGTGACAAGGGAATGCAAAAGAATCTCAAAGAACATAACCGTGTCAGCACATGAGAATGAAACTCTAAGGTACGCAACGAGAGAACGCAGCATCGCTGCAGCGGATTGACTACTTCTCACATATGAAGTGTTCAGTGACTCACATGGTGATAAGTGCATACTGAGATGTCTGCTGAGGTTGCTCTTTAGGGTTAGGAGAAGAGACTCAGAAGGATTTGATGAGGAATCTCTGGTTGTTGCATTCACCCTTTATATACTACATATGTGTTTGTACATGTATCTAACAGATCTACCGATAGAATGAATAACATATGTACCAGGTGTACATCAAGCATAGCCATGGAATGGAAGAGAAGTAGAACATAAGGCAGACACATGTAAAATGGAAGTGGAAGCATAGACAGGAGGTAAACATGTGCTGCCACGATCATATATGAGATCGGTGAGGATACCATGACGTGTGGCAGCTATTAAATATCAAATAGTTAATAAATGAGAAACATACATGGGAGGTGAGGCATAGATCTAGAATTGTCCATGCATATGTGAAAGGCAGGCATAGGGGTTAGTCCTTGTGGCATATGATCTAATCGTACGTGCCAAGTCACATGATTAGAAAAGAGACTTAGACATTTCTAAGTCTTGAAAGTAGGTGCACTAGATGCTAAAGGCTTAATAAATTAGAATAAATAGAAAGAAAAAGAAAATAAATAGGGGGAAAATGCATATCATAACAGTGATCAGCATGGATAAAAAGATGAAGTAGGTCATCAGCTTGAAGAATATCAGCTCACCAGGAGTCTCTGACCAGAAGGTCAGGAAATTCTCAAGAATACTGCATGGAGTTCTTTGTCATCATTCAAGGTGCAAAGAAGCAGTATGAGATTCAAAGTTCACTCTGGTGGGTCATCATGATCATGTGCTTATGAATCTGTGGTTTCACCTTTTATCTTTCACTATCAATTCCGACACCTATGCTTATCCATGCCATTTATGCTCCTTAGTCCAGTGCTCCATGAAGCAGCTTGTCTATTCAGTATTTCACTCTGATAACCTCTTTTTGATATCACCTCCTTCAACAGAGAGGGATCGCAAGTTGCTTGTATGATCAGCCACTAGAAGTCATCAAATCATGTTAGATCTCCCTCACAAATGACACTCTATGTTCTACTATGTACATAGATGGGATAGTCACATTTCTTGTAAGCTTTCACCTTTTTAATTACAATGAGATGCTAACTGGAACAATCTGATGCTATACAAGCTATACTCTGGTCATCTCACAATGCAGTCACCAGTATTTGAGGCAATGCTGTCCCTATCTCAGGTTGAAAATGGGCAGACTATAGAAGGGCGATCCGATGACAATCTCATTGTCCTACATGGGATTGTCCAGCGATATTTTAATTATTTGTTATGCTATCTACTTGGCCAGTGAGTTTCATTCTATGGAATCACAAGAATAGTACCTAATGTGATGATACATGTCAGTTATGGTGGTAGTGACTCAAAGCTGGAATATCAAGAATTTCTGATTTCTGTCCTCAAACTCTCAGACTTATACCAAATCAACTTGGGCTTTTAGTATGCTGTTGCTGAGCTCAAATGCCTCTCACCAGTGGCGTTTGAGCCTTCTTTGAAGCTGCAACTCGAGTACCAATTCCAAATCCATGAGTGGGTCAAACCCTCTTTCTGTGTAATGATGGAACAACCAGTGTCATCCATCAGCCATCTTGAGGCCCACCAGGTGGGAATGGAGTACTTTTGGATTCTCACGACAATGAAGGCCTAAATAGAAGAACACTATTGCACCCTTGCTTACACAGAACTAGTGTTAGATCAGTCAGATGACCTCTGTAAAACTCTGCAGGCCTGTATAGCAGTGTGGAAAGACAAGTAGTGGAATGGCATTGCTTGTCACCTCCTCCACCCTGAATCCTCTTGCCAAAGCCAGAGCAGCATTATTGCCCTCTTGCAAGGGACCAACTTTGATGGCAGCATCTGTGCCAGTTGCAAAGCTGACATTATACTGAAGTTGATGAACTCACCCGCACTTCAGTACAAGGAGGAACAGGAGGATATTGCGACTATACTTGTCATGAATGCTCAGATAGATGGATAAACAGGCCAGTAGAGTACAATGATTTTTCATTTGCCTACATACACCTAATTTCCTTTTAACAATACATTTTATATTGTGCATGCCGTGATCTCTCAAATGTGCACACTATCCCTCTCAAATGTGCATGCTGTCCCTCTTAAATGTGCATGCTACCCCCCAAATGTGTGCACTGTCCTCTCAAATGTGCACACCTTAAAAGTGCCCTTTGACCACCATAATGTCAGTGATGTCCTGCACATATTGGGAGAGACAGAGATTCCTAGCCTTTGCCATTTTTGCAAAGACACCACACTTCATTGTTTGAAGGACTCAGATGTGCTCCGGAATGACACAACATTGGAGGATATCACAATTCTAGAGGTAATGAAATTTCAGGCTGACAGCACATCCGGGCACCCCTCAGGAACATAGACTCTATTTAGTACATACATCACAAGTATTACTCCTTGTCATCCTTTTTTTAATTCTCCCCATTCGTCTGAGGACAGCGCACCCGACGAGACCGATAGCATACCATCAAGTGCGAAAAGTAGTGCGCCCCTACGAAAAAGAATAGCGCCTTGCACTGAGAAAGTAGCGCGCTGATTTTTGGTACAATCGGACCCTCATACGGGACCATTCTCCGTCACACGGCTGACCTTCATCCGCTAGAAACGCTGCGGCAACACTGTGTTCGCAGCGGAGAAACGACATTCAAGTGCGTGGCGTCGAAACCTCGGGCCACAGTCTCCTTTGGGAAGCGAATGTCTTCTCTCGACATATGCATTGCTTCCTTGTCTCATAGTATCGTCCACGACCTCGACATATTCTTGCTGTCCCCGATCGTCGTGTTGAAGCAACACGATATTTGATGGGTCGAGTTTGCTGGAATGGGTGGAAGTTCCGCATGGCCGTGCTGCAGACGAATACCAACTGCAGCACGGCCATGCGGAACCTGATTACATTAGTACACTTAGCTAGTTCCTCCAATGTTTCTTTTGGTAAAAGAGTCCTGCATAGACACGACTCTTGCGGTGATTGCCGAGATGTGAGTGCGCCCACTCAGACGATGTGCTGTAGATTATAATCGCCAGATAAACCATGCGACTGTTGCTGCCCTTTTACTTTTACCACCAGCATGTCGACGACAAGGAGAGTAAAAGCGATGGGCGTATGGATGGACCCGCTCACGACTCAGAGGTCGCTTGTGCACCCAACATTGACCGTGGAGCAAGTCGTGGGAGCGGTGAAGCAGGATGTCATAAGCAACGTTGAAAAGGCCTACGGGCTCACTCTCGACGACACCGCCAACATGGATACGCAGTACTTTCCACGTGAGTGCAAGTGTCTCGTATAACTGGTGCTCTGACATTGTAGTGCAGACGCCAATCCCAGTGATAGCGTCTCCAGCTTTCCTCAACTCGTCTCCTTGGTCACACCGACTGAGGCGCAGAGCCGCCACATAAAGGAGCGTCTCTCGTCCCTGCAAGCAGCCGAGAAGGAGAACCAGGACCTGAAGATAAGGAATAGGGACTTGGCTAATTCCCTTGTCGATACTCTCAATACTCCTACTGGTTCCAAGAGCAAGCCAAAAAGTGGCAAAGGTGCGTCGATGATTGCGTCTTACCGCCACAGCGCTGTTGACGTGATCATATTGTGGGGTTGTGAACAGGCAAGGGAAAGGGAAAGGGAAAGGAGAAACTACAACAAGAGGAAGATAATGACTCGGATTCTATCGCGGAGCTGCGCAAGATGATTGAACAGCAAAATGCAATCAATCAAGAGTTCCGTGAGGACAACCGGCGGCTCCGTGAGGCACTGGCGAAAGAAAACGCAGACCAGGACCTGAAGATTAGGAATAGGGACTTGGCTAATTCCCTCGTCGATACTCCCAATACCCCTGCTAGTTCTACGAGCAAGCCAAAAAGTGGTAAAGGTGCGTCGATGATTGCGCCTTACCGCCACAGCGCTGTTGACGTGATCATATTATGGGGTTGTGAACAGGCAAGGCAACGGAAAAGGAGAAACCACAACAAGAGGAAGACAATGACTCGGATTCTATCACGGAGCTGCGCAAGATGATTGAACAGCAAAGTGCAATGCTTGAGCAGCAAAATGCAAGGTTTGAGCAGCAAGATGCAAAGCTGGAGCAGCAAATAACCATCAATCACGAGTTTCGTGAGGACAATCGCCAGCTCCATGAGGACAATCGCCAGCTCCGTGAGGCGTTGGAGCAGCAAAAAACCGTCAATCACGAGTTCCGTGAGGCGTTGGCAAAAGAGAGTGCAAAGCTGGAGCAGCAAGAAACCATCAACGACGAGTTCCGTGAGGACAATCGCCAGCTCCGTGAGGCGCTGGCGAAAGAAAAAGCAAACCATGCAGATGACATAGAGGCTCTAAGACAGGTGCGAGTTTGACAACTTTAACCAGCTCTTTCCACCTTATGAAACGCTTGGCACGCAACAGGTCACCGTCTCACTGATCCCACTGCATCTCCGCGTGCTCTTGGATCTCGGCCGTAAAAAAATCTTAGACATCCTCAACGCCGACTCTTGGGAGGACTTACGCGGAGAAAAGAACGTGTACCACCTCACGGATGTCGTCATGAGCGGGCTTGCAAAAGTCCAATCCCGTCCGTCTCGAGGAGCAATTTCGTTTCTCTGCTCGTACAACAACGTACGGAGGCAAGGCAACGCCGCTGCACACACGGCTGCTGAGGACGAGATCAGGGAGGCCGTCATGAGCAAGCCCATTGACTCGCAGGACCGCAAGTTTTTAGAGCAAATTTTTTCTTTCATCTTCCTCCACCCTGTTTAGCACCCTGGAACCCCATTGGTGTTTCGACTGTCCTGTTAATCATACCCGCCCCATTGTATTGGTACCCATCAATTCAGACTTGTGTATATTCTATACGATCGCTCGTCATTCCCCCCCTTGCCGATCAACTGCAAGTGACCCAAACTCGGAGGGTCGGGGAAGGTGAATACACGGTGTACTACCGTATGCACGCGAGATAATTATTAATAATTGTACTAGTTCGATATATGTGTCCTCGAAGTACTGAGAGCCAGCATCGCGTGGAATCGACGATGCTTTCAACATGAACGTCCTTGTGATGCAAGGTTACATGCCCAACCCCTACTAGCTAGAGTGTACGCCCGTCATCGTGGTTCTTTTCTCTGGTCGGTGCATTTTTCTCTTGCGTTAGGCATTTCGATGCTCAATCTTTTTGATAGGGCCATGGATTGGGTGCAGCATCGCGTGATGCTCTGGCAGTGGTCCAGCTGGCACTCTAGACTCACCCGCTACCATCCTATGACGCGGACTGGCAGATCGAGGTGGCTCGACATTTTGGGGCGTTCAGGAAACTTCAATCGTCCTCGAGGAGGAGTTCTATCGAGGCTCGTTTACAACCATGGATTCCGGTGGATGCAAACGGTCGACCCAAAGACCACCGTTACCCCCTTCACAAGGCAGCCCGGCCACACTGTATATGACGAGACTGACGTCCGACCCCCAGGAGTTAACCATCACTACCGTCAGTCAGTCGAACAAAAGCTACGCCCCGTTTATGATCTAATTGGATGGTTGCCATAGGGCACTCCGCTACCTGGTTTACTACCTGGTCCATCTCAAGGATATGAAGACCTTGGACCGGGTCTACAGAGGGCACTACAGCAGGCACTTGTTGAAGCGTGATGCCCCGTCGGCTGACATTGTTTTACCTTGCTGTCTCCGATCGTCAGCCGCAAGTGAAACAAGATACATATAATCGTCCCGCTTCACCGAAACCCGTCAAGTAAGTACATATTCATTCATTCATCTCAGTCTCCAAAAAAAAGGAAGAACAACAAGAAGAAAATAAATGCCCACCACTCCAAAGCCATCCACGCCATCCCACTTTGCGCGATCCTTCTCTGCCATCCTCCGATCCCCCATGACCGTCATGAGCTCTCACTCCCTCAAACGATCCCGCTCAGTCTCTCTCCCGCCTTCATCACCCCATGCCCCGCTTCCACCCGTCATCCTCCAGACGTATTCCATATCCACGGACAGCATCGTCCTCACCGCTCTTCCAGCCGCCCCCTTCTGCTGCCACGAAGATCTACTCACCATGCCTCGCAGACAACTCGAAGCCGTCGTCCGGGCTCTGAACGAGCGTTTGCCTCGGCGCCTGCGCATCGGTATCGAAGACGACGAGGAAGAGGCTGACGGTATCGCGTGGATCAGCGAGCCAGAGCTGAGAAAGCAAATCGAGGAGTTGGTCGGTATAAGACCTGCCGGAGGGACGACGACGACGACGATGCACAGACCGTCCCATTTGTCTTCGTCTTCGTCGTTCGCGTCCCGCCGCCTCGACGCCCCGCCGGCGCCAAAACCGACTCGCACGCGCAGCGCCGTATGGCGGGTGCCCGAAACCGCCCCTTGGGAGACAGATGATGCCCACATGGACGACAACAACATGATCGAGGATGACGAGACAGCGTTCACGGATACGAGTGTACAGTCGAGCCCGCTTGCTGCTGTGCTGCGCGAGAGGACGTATTCGAGTGGTAGTCGTAGACGAAGCAGCAATACGTTGTCGAAGCTTGCTATCCTGACGGAGGAGAACGAAGGGGAGGGACAGATGAATGAGGATGTTGGAGGCGAAGATGGGGTCGAGGGCGAGGAGGAGGAGGAGGAGGAGGAAGATGCTTCTCTGCGTGCGCTGAAACGTCGTCGGGTCTCGTCCGACGACGGGGGTGTAGAGAACAGGAACGAGAATCATCAAGCATTATCCCCTGCTCCCGCCGCTGCCGACCCAACCTCGTCTCATATCGTGCCCACGCCCCAGGGCTCGCGTTTTCTGGAAAACATGGACGCCTCTGGATCCCCGTCGATCGTCATCGACGACGATACGAATGCGTCGTTGGTCGGGCCGAATACAACAATGCGAGAGGTGACCGGGTCCGCCAATCCCCCCGACGTCTTCGTACCAGGAGAGGAGGACGACGATCACGTCCTCCCGCCGCCGTCTTGCACCGCTCTCCCCCGCAGACGAAGTAGTGCTCGTATCCGTCAACAGAGAGTCCAACACCAGCGGGCCTCGTCCGCTGAACTGACACGAGCCAAGACAGTGCTCAGTTCCGCCGACAAACCAAGGGAATTCGTGATTCGACTGCCGTTCACGTCTAATACGACACCCCCCGTCGCCGCCACCAACCCCGTCGTAGCTGCACGGGACTCCTCGCCTCGCGTTCTCCGATCGCACTCACGACGATCCACGGGCGCAACTCCTTTTTTGAACATGGAAGAAACAGACGGGAAGAAGAAGAAGAAGGGTGTATTGATGCGATCGCGCTCGGAACGGCTGCCACAGGTCGAGACGCCGTTCGTGACGATCCACCGACCGAGGTACCGCTTCGGGAGACGAAAGTCGAAGAGGGCCAAGTCCGAGGATGAGGTACGGGTGTGAGGTGGGTGGGGTTTTGTTTGTTTTCTGTGGTTTGGGAGGAGCAGGGTACCGCGTCGTCGTTTTATTTCGGTGCAGGGACCTGTGTCGTCGGCGCTACTGGTGTTATCCGTGATGTCGCGTTGAGCGAGAGTCATCATATTTTCTTTTGTGCGCGATCCCTGGAATTTTTTTTTTGCTAGTGTGTTCTTCATCATGCCCACACTCCACTGCCTGATCCAATTGGTACCAATGTATACTATGTGTACCATTTCCATGTTCATATAGCATCAATCTACGTAGGCATAAC
Organism: Phlebopus sp. FC_14; assembly: GCA_021018615.1. Classification (NCBI taxonomy): domain Eukaryota; kingdom Fungi; phylum Basidiomycota; class Agaricomycetes; order Boletales; family Boletinellaceae; genus Phlebopus; species Phlebopus sp. FC_14. Next base: position 80,949 of record JAEVFL010000002.1, on the reverse strand, counting down.
CGGACGAAAGCGTCCTCCTAGCATCCAATCATCCGTCAACCTCCCTGTTCCTAAGTCGGGAAAGAGCCAAGCGTAAACAACGTTTGCTTTTGCTTCCCCTTCCCCTTCTTCCCCCTCGTGCCCTCCGTATTAGACCCAGCTTCCGCGCCAATAGCAGTTGTCGCAACACCATCCGCCGCCCCACCCTGTCCCCCATTCGCGCCCCACGCCGAACTCGCAGGCGTCGAATCGCCAAGAATCCTGCGCAAAGACGGATTCCCGCCTACGAGGGGCTTGACGCGCGCGCTCGTCGATGCAGGAAGCTCAGGGAACGACGCGGCCGATAACGGAGGTGGTTTGGATCGACGTGGTTCTGCCGTCGGCTTCAGGGCAGGCACGGGAACAAAAGATAGCGCCGGGCGCGCACTCGGTGCGATCGTGGACGAACTGGACGCCCACGGGGTATTTCTCTGGGGTTGTCGGAAAGCCGGCGTTGACGGTCCTGCGAGCGGCGGGAACCTCTCTGTAGACCTAGATGGAGCAGCAGGCAAAGCAGCGCCGGGGACTGCAGAACGCGAGGGGGAGGAGGAGGAGGCAGACGAGCTGGCCGCTTGTGCTACGCGGTCCCATACTTGTCGTGAGGATTGTTGGGAGGAGTGCGTGGCCGTAGCATGCTTCGCGTTGAGAACTCTGCCACTCGCGACACCTGCGTAGCCCGAGCCGACTGCGGTAGGGATCAAATCCGGGAATTGCTGTCGTTGCTATTTATTTGCAACGGCGAGAAATGATCAGATCGGAGCAAGATAGGCGGGGGATATCAGGATGCCTGACCTCGATTTTAAAGTCGTTCCATGATGATAAAAGATCCCTCTTCTTCTCTTCCTCATCTAGCAGATCGACAACGCCGTTGACGATGCTGGCGGTATTGTCCAAGTCGTTATCCAGCACGTTCCATACAGTGGAGATCAGATCTCTAGCGCTTGTCTCGTTTGCCTTGTAACCGCGGATCGCAGCTTTCACAGCTGCACTCGCATTGGCAGAATTCTGCGCGAGAGATTGAAGTCGAGCCATGAGCGCATTATGCCGTCTGTTGAAATCAGCTCCAGTAACAGAAAAGAAAGTACAGGCATTTTCGAAACATACTCGGCCACGATCGAATCGACGTCTTCGTTGGGTGGGGAGGGCGGAGCAAGGTCGCCCTCTCCCGGTGGTTGCGAGGTTTGGGCTGACGTGCTCTCGGTAGTGAGATGCCCTCCAAACGCATCTCTACGCCTCGGTCTCGGCGGAATCTGCGCGGGCGGGGGCTCTCGTTCACGTTCACGGTCACCGTGGTCCCTGCGACCTCTTCGCCCACCACCTCCGCCACCATCAAACTCGAAATCGGCCTGCACTCGCCGCGCGTCCTTTCTATCCCGCGAAGTCATCTCCGCGCCGTGGACTTCGACTTGGTGCGCCTTGAGATCGAGTGCAGAACCAAAGACGACAAACTTTTGGGCCTGACATGTGGGGTAGGGGCAGGCAAAGTGGGCTTGGGTAAAATGTTGCTCCTAGCAGGCGCGTGTTCAACACGAAATAAAAATACGGACCCACAGCTGTCTACCAAAAAAAAAGAAAAGAAAAGAAAAAGAAGAAGACTCACTAGACTCTCGTAGTTTTGGAAGCTACGAGACAGGATATGAGTGCATTGAGGGAACGCGCAGCAGAGACCACTAACTATTGATCGCGAACGTCATTGCGTTTGCAAATGAAGCACTCTTCATGGCGTTCGCGCATATGAACAAACAGTTCGTCGTCACTGAAGAAACACTCCCTGCAGAACGCACATAGGGGATGTACCCCGCCTTCGATCGGTTCCTTGTGCGTTTGCTTGTGGGTGCGATACGGCATAGAAGGGAGGTGGAGAGGCAACACGTTTGGGGGGTACAGAGCATGTTCGTGGACGAAGACCTTCTTGAATCTGATGCATAGATCACTGGGAGAAGAAAATTCAAGACGCAAGGAAAGAGAGGGGGGGAGATATTGGAACGGGCCGCACCAAAGCATTTTGCCGTGCACGGCACGGACATGGAGTTTTAAATCGCCCCATCCAGAAGCAATATAGTCACACTCGGGATCGGGACAGTTGAACCGAAGAAGTATGAGCGTCTCTTCCATCATATCCATCGTCTCAAAGTATATCGACAGTTTTGAGTCCTTGTGAGGGATGACATCAGGGGTATAAGAAGAGAATTGAGCATCGGGAGAAGAGGTGAATATCACTGTCGGCTGAGGTTCCTGTCCTCGCGCCAATAAACTTACGTATCAGAGTGCCGAAACGTTCCAAGTAAGCAACACAACACCGCACCTTGCAAAAAGTACACTCGAGTTTCTTGTAAAGCGCTCTAAGACGCAATGCGCACACGTGGCAAGTACGATGGTTGCAAGCGGATACGGAGTAATACTTGACGGGTTCTGCACATATCCAGCAGATGGCAGCGTCTTGTAGTTCTGTTGGAGTTTCGGCGGTGGTGGTGGCGATGGCGACCGTGACGTTGTCTTCAGCTGTTTCCTGGTTGGCTTGCTCCTCGACGACGGTGTTGGATGGCGTCGGTTTATCGCCCTTCCCTCGCTCAATCCTCGAGGTTCCGCCACGACGACCTCTGTAGCCTCGTTTACCGCGCTGGCCCGATGGGCGGGTTTGGGTCTGGGTGGCCGTTGATGACATACTTGCTAGTGTCGATAATGCGTATTCCTGCAAGTCGTACTACACTCCAGAGTCATACAACTTCGGGATTCCTTTACACGTGACCCGCGATCAACAATTGGTAGTTGAAGGTAAATGTGAAAGATAAATGGTATACAAAAAAAAAGTTCCATGAGAGAGTCCCAAGGGTGTACAATGTGCATCTACTCTACATCACTAGCATCGCGTACGTCGTCGGACGCTGTGTCCTTCCCTGTCACAGCTGGATCACCTGCGAGAGGTCCCGACGGAAACCTCGACAACGGAGGCCTGGAGGACACCACCTGATTCCTGGAGGGTGAACCACCTAAACCAATACCTAACGCAAGCGACGACGATCGCCCGCCAAGTCCCACAGAGTATATCGTCGAAATCGTTCGTGCACGACTTTCGGGGGCGCGCCCTATGCCAAGGCTTGCATAACTGGTATTATTCGCCGGGGACGGCGACGGCAGCATAGGAATCCGCAGACCGAGGTCCGCGCCAAGTGGCCCATAGCCCGCTCGAGGGTCTTCGCGTACCTCGGGACCAGGCGAATGCAATGACCTGAACGAGCTCTCCCGTCGAAGTCTCGGCGACGTCATGACAGAGCCGAACGTCAACACCGGCGTTGTTGACCGGGAAGGACTCGATCCAGTTCCCAACAGGCCCGTTGTCCATGATGACCACCCACCGCTCTGCGGATGGTCATCTGCTGGTTGAAGGGGCAGCTCGTGCACGACGCGCTTGATGGCCGCGACGTCGTGCTGCACGTCGTCGAGCTTCTTCTCAAACTTCTCCACTGCCCTTGAAACGCCCTCGTCCGTCCCGTCTACGAATTTTCTGGCGTTTTCTTCCACCTCGGCCTGCTGCTCAGGGCTGTCTAGAGCGCCGGGAACAGACAGGAGGGTCTCGAAGCCACGAGCAGTGAGCTCCTCATCCGCGATACGGATCTCGAGCTCTACACGGGCATCTTCAACATAATCGTCGATGCGAAGGAGTGCGGCCTGAAGATGTTGATACATCTGTTTCGAAGGTGCTGAAGGTGCCGCAAGAGTACGCTTGAGTTCTTTAAGTGCGAGAGAGCAATCACGCAATCCACGCTGCACAGTATCGTAGCGATCTTTCATCGCACCGAGAGAAGAGGGTAACGTGGTGACGTCCTCATTGCGCTCTCGAAAATCAGTAGACGACAATGTTAATGATGATGCTGTCCGAGGAGACACTGGTCCTGGTATAGAGTTCGATGTGAAATTGTGGGTGACTTGCGGCTCCATAGAACCTTGCATTGTGGCAGGTGTGGCATTGGCCACAGCACTGTCTTGCACATCAACTCCGTGTTTCGACGTGGTATATATCGTCGGCTCTTCGGGGAGGGCTGTCGAGGGCGTTTCGACACCCAGCCTGTCTGTCACCGGCAAATGCTCCTGTGCAGATATCAATCCCTCAACGGTGGCGAGTTGTGGTGGCGAGTCGAGTCGATCATTCTGGCGGGCCGGAGGATTATGATTGATTTCTTTGACCTGATCAAGAGGCCCGATCTGTGTGCTACTTGTCGGACTGGAGAGGGTGATGGGGTCGATTGGTCGACTTGAAAGTTCGCTTGGAACTTTGAACGGGTCCTCGTCTGTGACCTCCTGGGGAATGTGTACAGGCGAGAAGAGAGTGTGCTCGTCTTCGATCGCAGCATGGCCGTCAGGGGAACGTTCTTCGAGTCCTTCGCCGGGGTCTTCTAGCGCCTCGCTTTGTCTCTCAACAGCCCGGCTTATTTCTGGTGCAAGTCCATCAACCTTTTCAGACCTTAATTCCTCGTATCGTCGTATAGCTTCAACCCGCTTTCCAAGCGCATCTTGCAGCTCGTCCCGCAGCGCCTCTACCGTTTCCCGAGCAATCAGAATTCTGGCGAGTGATCCGGACACTTCTATTCCGTCTGAAGAGACCACATCGGCGTGTAGGGAATGTAAGATGGACTCTGTATCATAAACCACACGACGGAAGGCTGTGCGTACGTCAGCACTGGTGGAAGAACTCGGAGTGCATGGCTGCTGTCCCACATCGTCGGAGGATTCATCTGCATCAGGGTAGCACCGCTCGTATAGTTCTCTTGCTCGCCTTGCCAGACGTCTGATACCCTCGGCAAGACTCTCCTCCCTCGACAGGAGGGCCAATCTGAGCGCGACTTCTCTGCGCCTACCGTAAGCTTCACGTACGACATCTTCGCATAGCGCGTCGAGGGCACCTTGGAGGCGAGCGGACTGCGCACGCTCAGACGCCGGAAGGGATTCCGAGTGAGAAAGTTGGAGCTGGAATGTAGAGATCGTGGCGGCATGGCGAGCCTTGATGGTGTCGATTTGCTGTTGAAGGGAATTTATAGAAGACTGAGAGAATTTCCTATTGATTAATTGGATGATCAGCTCGGGTTAGGAAATAAATTAGTAGCTGGGAATGACAGACATGTAGCGGGACACCATCTTGGCTGCCGTTTGGTCTTCAAGATTCAGTTTGGAAAGCTCCGTCTGGGCTTGTGACAGCAGACCACGATCGTGTAAGGATGCCTTTCGTTCAGCTTCAAGTGTCACTTGAAGCATGGCGACTTGTCCGCGTAATTCCGTGATCGTTGCTTCACGCGTCTTCGTTTCCTCTGAGAAGTCGGCAAAAAGTTTCCGTAGCTGCAATTTCCCGTCATGCAAGTTCTCCGAGAGGGACATCGTTGATGACGATGCATGAGAACCCTGTGATGGTATCTCGTGGTTGACACTCCGCCTGCGTTCCAGAGTGCGTACAAGGTCTGCATACTCGTGTACGACGAGATCGACCATTTTGCGCTGTTCTTCTGAAGCGCGCGCCTTGATCTCAAGTTCGCGTTCGCGCTCTTTGCACTCCTCTTCTCTGGCGCGCATTCGAGATGCGAGTTCGTATGCACCGTCGGCGTCACGCCTAGCTTTGACGAGTTCACTTCGAGCACTGACAAGCTCATGTGTACGCTCGAGCAGGGCACTCTCAGTCAGCTCTATCTTCTCCGAGACGCGTCGAAGGGCAAGGGTAAGCTCCTGGACCTGAACGACTGATGAATGAGGAGCAACGTCTGGATTAGATCTAAGGAAACGAAGCTCCTCGTGTAAGCGTGCATTCTCGTTGTCTAGGGCGACGGCGTGCTCGTGTACGCGTGACGTCTTGAGTACGTGTTGCTGCAGCTTAACGGCAGACTCGTGTGCTTCATGCTGCAAGAGGTGCGGATGAGCTCAAGGACGACCGGGGCGAGTGTTGCGCACCTGAAAGCGGGCTGCGGTGTGACGAAGATGGGCGAGCTCGAGTACCAGCGGGTGCTCGTCGTCGTCCATCGCTACCCTGCCCGGTGCTGGCAGGAGTCCTCGAGTCTTAACGGGCGGTCAGCGGGGGGGTCACATACCGGAGGGGGGTTGGTGCCAAACAAGGACATACACTGGTCGAGCAAGAATTTGCTTTGCCAGGCTGAGCGGCAACAAAGTTCGTGGATCCCCCCCTTCCAGCCCTCCAAAGTCCGAAAATTTGCTTCTAGTCTGTGCAAATTCCAGGCTGAGCAACCAATGTGAGTATCTGGGCTTGTTTCTGCGCTTCTTGCTGAGATTTCAAGTAAGCTGTACAAGCTGATTAGTGTGGCTCACGCTCATTCCATCGCTGTGATCGGCTCAATCACTCTTCTGCACTTCTTGTAAGCTCATCTATCTCTCTTTCTTCGAATTCACCGAGTGCTACTTTCCAGGACGTCCTTTCGCAACTTACAACTCGCACGAGTATGGCGGCTCAGCCCCCGTATCCTCATCCCGGGCCGTCAAATTACTTCCAGCACCATCCAGCACCACCTCACTTTGCTTATGGTAGCCATAGTCCCGCACCCCCGCCAGGTCCTGCGCAATATCAGTACCAATACCCAATCCCACCCATGAATGGTCATCCTCACCCAATCCATTCGCCTTCCTCTCCTCAAATCAATTCCCAGGGACGTGCTTTCCCCCCTTCTCGTGGAGGTCCGAGCTACCAGAACTACCATCCGCACCCTCAGTCTTCACACCACCACCATTATTCGTATTCTCAACATTCTTCCCACTCTCCCGGCCCTTACCCCCCTCCACCCGCACAGCCCCCCCACCCACATGGCAAGTATCCCCATCCGCACGCACAACCCGTCCCCTACTCGCCGAATTACCCAGTCCATCCATCCACTTCCTATGCCCCCGCATGGCAATCTCAGCAGCCATTATCACCCTTACCGAAACAATTGTCCATGCCCCCACCTGTCTCCGCCCCTCCGTTCCAACCCTCCTCTCAACTTTTGCAACGAGAAGAATCGATACCTTCTTTCCCTACCGATTCGACACCGACACCAGATACCGAGCACATTACTAGCGACAGCAGCTCAAGCCAGCCCACCGAAAATCCCGAACATACACCCGAGATGCCGTCTCCGTCACTTCCTCATGTCAGCCGCACTTCCACTTCACCCACTACGACCTCTCTAAACACTTCCCCACCAAGGAGGCTGCCGAGCAGATCCTCCGAGTATGTTATTTGGTCCAGGAGGCCAACCAACCCCTCGAGTGCACCTGGCATCATTATTTCGCCGCGTGCCAGACCACCACACGACGTCGTGCAAAAGGCTCTCGATCTCCCTTCACCTCCAGCATCTCCAGTGCCAAGTCAGGATGCAATTCGTGAGCAGGTGACGCCGACCCCACCCGATCATGTAGACGCCCCTTCATCCGCTGCAACGGTGACTACACCCCCAACTTCTTCCGAACCCAACACTTCCATTCCAACCTCTCCGGTGTCCACGAACACGTCGGTCTCAGTCGCTGGTTCCCCTTCAAGAGACAAGCCATCGCAACCGACGGAACAGGAACGCGTTGCGACCCCTAACGCGGAAGAAAAGCCTCTCCCGTCGAGTCAGCCAACCGAGCCCATCGCAGCGAGCGAGCCACCAGTCTCCCCTCCGATTTCTTCTGTTCCGAAGCCGTCCTTTGCCTCCCTTTTCCGAGCGGGCGGTGCGACACCTTCAAAGCCAAATGCCCTTCCAACGTCTTCCATAGTCGGTTTCTCCATCCCAGCATCCGTTTTGTCATCTACGTCCCAAGCGCCACCCGTTCCTGTTGGCAAGAAGCCTCAGCTGCAGGCACTGCTCAGCTCTGCACCGTCGGGCCCGCCATTGATGAAGATTCGTCCACGCGGTCTCGTCAACACGGGGAACATGTGCTTCGCCAATGCCGTCATGCAAGCCCTCATCTATTGTCCGCCGTTCTGGCGTCTGTTCCACGAACTCGGAAAGTTTGTCGGAGAGTCCTCGGAGGAAGACGTGAACGAGGGCAAGGCGCCGCTCGTGGATGCGACCGTGAGATTTCTGAGAGAATTCCTTCCCAAGCAAGCGAATCCTACCACTCCCGCTGAAGGCAAAGGCAAAGGCAAAGGTATTGAGCGGTACAGTACGTATTCCCTGGACGAGGATGAAGAAATGATGAGTTCTTTCATCCCCACGTATGTATACGACGTGCTCAAGGGGAAGAAGCGATTCGACCATATGCGGGTGAGCAACCCCACCTCCTTACTTTTTGCATGACCGTATATCATTGAGCTGTGCATCTCTTAGGGAGGACACCAGGAGGATGCGGAGGAGTTTTTAGGGTTCTATCTGGATACACTTGAAGAAGAGCTGCTTTCCATGTCGTCGGCACTAACTACAGCGCCTGCCAACGGTCCCGTCAGCTCCACGGCGCCAAACAGCAACGCAGCGCAAGATGACGGCCAATGGCTCGAGGTTGGAAAACGGAATAGAACGGCCTTTACACGCACGGTAAGTCATTGTAGACCGCTTTTCGCTTTTTTCCATTTTCCAACTCGAGGGCATACAACGGCCTTTTTCCTTTGAACAGACCAAAACGACCGAGTCACCGATCACGCGCATGTTTGGTGGCAAGTTCCGCTCCACGTTGCGCGTACCGCACCAAAAGGACTCTGTCATCGTCGAAGACTGGCGCTCACTGCGATTGGACATTCAGGTGAGGAGGTGTTTTTTCTCTCGTCTTGCCCGTCACCTTTTTGACATGTGATGGACCCTGTGCAGCGAGAACAAATACGCACGATCAAAGACGCGCTCGCGTACATCTCCTCGCCTCAATCCGTTCAAGTGACCTCGGTCACGCGCCCGGGTGCCACGCTCGACGCGACGCAGCTCGTCCAAATCGATGCGCTCCCACCGATCTTGATTCTTCATCTCAAGCGCTTCCTATACGACGCCAATGCCGGTGGCGTCGCCAAGGTTGGCAAGCAGGTATCGTTCACGCCAGAGCTGGAGATCGGCAGTGGTGAGTTTGTCCCTTGGAATACGATACGATATATACGTGTTCTCCCAATTTTTGACATGCTTTGCTAACCTGCCGTAGACGTGATGGCACCGGGTAAAAAGATGCATTCGACGCGGTACAAGTTGTTTGGTGGTACGTCCGTCTCCCGAGACTTTACGACCTCCACAATATACTCAACCCCCGTTCTCGTCACTTACTAATACTACTACAACTACTACCTAACAACAACCGATCGTACCATGCGCAGTCGTCTACCACCACGGTCTCTCCGCATCAGGGGGCCACTACACCATCGACGTGCTCCACCCCAACATCGACTCGAGCCCCACGAAACCGCGCGAAGGCTGGATACGGATAGACGACGAGCTGATCTCGGACGTCCGTCCAGAGGACGTGTTTGGTATCCCGGAACGAGACGATCGCTGTGCTTATCTGTTGTTTTATCGTAGAGTGGGTAGTAGTAGTGCACGGACTCCTTAGCAGACTTTTCCCCTCCTTTTATTACGAGTTGTGCGATGTCGAGGCTCGTGTTGGGGAGTGTCGTCGAGAGTATTACTACTACTAAAGAGTTTTCAAAAGCGTTTTCGAACTTTTGCTCCCATGACTTGCTTGCTCTACGGTCATGGTTTAGGGGCGTACGCACCACCGCTTCTACTCTCAGTGTCGTCGACATTCTGGTGGTAAAAAGTCAAAGAGCGGGTCGTGGTGAAGCACCTCTCTTTATACACACAAAAAAAACAACAAAACATTGCGTCGCTGAGGGCACGCGTCCTGGAGGAACCAGAGTATACATATATAAACGACGAACTTTTGTTACCTCGCAGCTGGCATTCGTCTGCGGCACTTCCGCCGATTCCGCACTATCCCGACACTGGATCATGAAGTATCATGTCACTGGAATACGATGATCAGGGTCGTGGATGATACGAGACAAGCGAGGAATATGTCGAGAAAGGACGTTCGCTCACCGGACGAGACTGAGGTTTCGACACGAGGCACTTGAATGTCGTCTCTCCGCTGCCGAACGCGGTGTTGCCACAGCGGGTGAGTTCAAGCCAATCGAGGGGTGCTACTTATGTGAAGGAGAATCGTCCCGGTGATATCCACACGTACGGGAACGCAGAAAGCCGTTGGAACGACCGACTAACGCACCAGGGAAGTCAAATACGACAAATCTCCGTTTCTGCGAGACTTTTTTGGCACTTGGACGTGGCGGTAATGACGCCCAAAAATGCCAGTGACCTGGATACGTGATATTAAACCCCACTCACCGACGGTGAATATGAGTGGTTGACCCCGCCATGGGCAGATTTTGAACGTCCGCCTTGACTAGAACTCTCTGCCTTGGCTTTCTGAACGTATGTCGTGTTAGTGCCTATGGCTTTTCTTTTCGCGTGATCGTTGCCCAAAGTCTAGCCCAACGTCAGGAATTAGTTGAAACGACCGTTAGGATCAATGTTCAAAAGAGCTCACCGAATCATCTAACTGCAGACAATATTTCACGATCGGCCGAATTCATAGTGGAATTCGATTGGCTCACCGAGATACGATAGATGATCAGGATGTTTCTTCCACACCCGCTTGAATCCAGTCAAGTAGTTCTGCGATGAGGAGCATGAGTTGGAGATATTATTTCCTGCTCGCACGTGTTCATGAGAAACGGCGAACCGTTGGTAGAGCTGATTCCCGTCGTCCTGACATCTGTCACTCACCAAGCCAATAAATACGCCTCGATCGACATCCCCGGTTATCGTCGACGACAACCGTCTCAAACCGCCCACCAGCTTCCCTGAACCATGTCACTCACGGTACATACGTCCTCGCATCGCACATCCCAAACCAACTGACGTGCAGCCAGGCCGAAGCTGTCAAAGCCCACGAAGAGGAATGCATCTTCCCATCGTTCGATAGCGACGTCGCATGGGAGCTCGGCGACATCATGCGTGCCAACGCCCGACGAAAGTTCACCCGTCCCGTCGTCATCTACATCGCGCACGCCAACTCGAGTCAGCTCTTGTTCTTTGCCACTTCCAGACCGGGAACTCTCCCGGATAACATGCACTGGGTCAAGCGCAAGGAGCAGACCGTGCTGCGCTGGGGAAAGTCTTCGTTGGGTATGCGATTGGGCTTGCAGGTGGCGGGGAAGTCGATGCAACAGGCGTTGAAAGATAAGTTTGAGATGAGCGACCCGAGTATTTATGGGTGTCATGGGGGTGGGTTCCCTATCAAAGTCAAGGGTGTAGAAGGGCTTGTGGGAGTTATCGTCGTCAGTGGGCTGGCCCAGGAAGACGACCACATGCTGATCGTGGATGCAATCAAGGAATACCTTGCGGTTCAGGCATAGATGGAGATCGGGGCTTGCAAATACTCAGCAGGTTGGTTGCGCAGAATGTCTTACGCAGTGTAGACAATGTTTCACGTTGCGGTCTACTTGTCGGTGGTGCAACGAGCGGGTCGACATCCCGTGCAAGCACTTACCTCTAGTTACAGAGGTCGAATGACACTCCGAAATTAATGCTGCTACTTGGCTTGTACAGTCACTCGTCGTCGTCGAAGTACTTGTCCGATAGGTCATAAGTTAGTACGGTTAAGATTAGCTTAAGTCGCATATTATAAGTTAGCCAAACAAATGACAACACAACGCGCGTCGGTCATCCAGTTGGCAGACGCGCCGAGAGACTGAAGCAGCCCGTATACACCTCCGTCGACAACTCCTTCCTCATCGTTAAGCATGGTCGCATCGACGACTGAACAGGTGAGTCGACGCCAACATCGACCAGACACTAATCTCACCTTTCCTTGCCACAGCTCACAGCTCTCGCGAATACCACCGTCGGCGAGTCGACATTTCCCCAGTGCAAACCTATGGACATCTGACACTCCCTTTAGTCGTCCACCCCCTCGTCCTACTCTCAGTCACAGACCACCATGCCCGTTCGCTCTCTCGCAACTCCTCAAAACGTGTCGTTGGCGTGCTTTTGGGACAAGACAATGGCAAGACCATAAACGTTGCCAACTCGTTTGGTATTCCATTCGAGGAAGATGAAAAGGACAGCAAGACGTGGTTCCTCGACCACAACTACATCGAGCGAATGTATGATATGTTCAAGAAGGTTAATGGTGCGTTTCCGGCTCTCCCTCTCAAAGGTAGTCATCGGTTTACTGAACACTAACAGCCCGGGAACGGATGATCGGATGGTACCATACAGGACCAAAGCTACGAGCATCAGATCAAGAAATAAACGATCTCTTCAAGCGCTACATTGCAAAACCCGTCATGGTCATCATCGACGTCCGACCAGACACTGTCGGCATACCCACGGACGCATATTATGCTGTCGAAGAAATAAAAGACGTACGTCTTCCACAACTCAACGGCGTGGCGTCAACCTATTCACCACTTTCGTACGACAGGACGGTACCGAGACTCGCAAAACCTTTCTTCATGTCCCCTCAGCCATCGAAGCCGAGGAAGCAGAAGAAATAGGAGTCGAGCATCTCCTCCGGGATATCAAAGACTCCACGACCACGACCCTCGCTACACGCGTGTCCGAGCAGCTCGCATCGCTTCAGGGTCTCCAGTCACGATTACGCGATGTTCACAGATATCTTCTCGATGTTGCCGCGGGCACACTACCCGTCAATCATCAAATTATTTATCACTTGCAGGATACGCTGAATTTGCTGCCCGATCTCGCCGACCCTATGACGATGCAGAGTTTCACGTCGAGCACGAACGACCAGTTATTAATCGTTTACCTGAGCAGCCTTATTCGCGCTGTCATTGCCCTCCATGCATTGGTGGACTAACAAGGCTTCAATTGGCCGAGCTGAGCTCGAGGAAGGAGATGAAAAGGAAAAGGATAAGAAGCCAGCGAATGGAGATGCAAAGAAGGTGGAGGATGGGAAGACGGAAGGAGAGAAGGATTTGAATAAAGCTAATGCCGACAAGGGACTATAGGCTACATCACTTGTCCTCCTGCAATGGACTATTCCTAGAGACACGTGATCGGCACGTGCACGATGTGTGCCGCGTGATTATGAAATCAATGTCTCTTTTTTTCTCTTTTCTCCACTCCAAGCGCGTGTGCAACGTTGCTCTCCTTTTCTACCTCTCCACTACGATTGGGTATAAAAGTACGTAGGTCGCCATGTCGTTCATCGCGAGACTCCTTCGTGCGGGAGAACTTTGTCCTACCAGCGGCTCCAACACTCCTGGCGTACTTGCATCCCCTAACTTTTTTTTTTCTTCTGAACAGGTCAACAAATTTTGTGAACAGAAAAATGTCTGGAGCTCGTGGATGTTTCAACTGTGGAGGCTGTGCGTGGTGTTTTCGTGTTGTCCATTTCGCCTTCCCTCGCATCTCCTTCGTGCACATCAAGTATGAAGGATTTGCTCGCAGTAGTGATGGCTATCATCCATCTATTTTATCTACATCTTTTTCATCATCTTCAATGAAGGTTGTGCGGTGCTGACGTTGGACCGCTGTGTTCATTTTTGCTTTTCATATACTTATCGATGACCACTTGCAACGACTCGTCACACAAAAAAAAAAAAACGCAATACATTGTTTATTGCTCGTGCCTTCTTGTGACCGTTTTCGCGTCCGATTTATGAAAAACACAATCGATCCGAAACTCTCTCAGTCGGCCATCAAGCTGCAAACTGTCCTAAAGCTGGCACTCCTACCTGGTAAAGTGGTCGCAAATGATGCTTGTTGGGGGCCGTGCCGCTTATGTTTCCCGTTCCCACATGTCTTAGCTACAACTGTGAGCTGTTTTTTTTTGTCTCGGTTCGATATTGGATGCAGTGTACTGACTGTGCCACGCCTTTTCTTTTTCTTTTTTCTTTTTCAGGCGGAATGGAGGGCCATGTTTCCCGTGACTGTAGTATGGAGGCCAAGGCCAAGTCGTGCTACAAGTGTGGTCAGGAGGGCCATATCGTGAGCGTCTAGCTATAGCGTCTTCTCTGTCCATCGACACTGATTGTAATTACAGTCCCGTGACTGCCCTCAGACCTCTGGTGGAGGAGGCTACGGCAACTACTCCAGTTCATCCGGCCAGGAATGTTACCGTTGCGGTAAGGTAGGCCATATCGCCCGTTCTTGCCCCGAAGCTGCCGGAGGAAACTCTGGCTATGGCAGCGGCGGAGGATACGGTGCATTTGGCGGTAGTGGTGGTGGAGGAAAGACTTGGTATGTTCTTGTGTTGTCGCTTGGTCCGTTGGTCTGCTGACGCAGAGAAATATAAATCTCTAGCTACACGTGCGGTGGTGTCGGCCACTTGTCGCGCGATTGCGTTCAAGGATCGAAATGCTACAACTGCTCTGGAGTAGTAAGTTTTTGCACCCCAGGTAGGAGACGTTGGTAAACTGACGCATGTCTTTTCTAGGGCCACATTAGTAGGGATTGCCCTCAGCCTCAGAGACGTGCTTGCTACACATGTGGTTCCGAGGGGTGAGGACATAGATGTCTCGTCCATGCATCGTAGACTAATGGCGTCTGTTTATTTCTTTCTGCAGACACATCTCCCGCGATTGCCCTGGAACGATGACCGCTGCAGAGGGTGCTTGAGCAATCTGATACGATATCCTTGTATTGCTAAACTGCTCGATTTCTCTTCTCTTCTCTTGTTGAACGCCCCCGCCTGATGTCCTGAATGTGTTTGTCTTGTCGGTACAGAGTGCACGTAGTGGCAGAAATAATAGCACTGTTTTTGTTCGACTCGATGCGATTGAACGTTCTTGGACCCGGTTGAAGCCGAATGTTGGTACTGGTTTTTTTTTTTCCACGCCCTTGGTTTCTGTCGTCGTCCGCTCACTTCCACTTCGCATCCTCAACGACACCAGTTCGGATTCTCCTGTTTTCGCCGTCCTCAATGCAAGCCATTCGTCTGGCGCGTCCCAGAATCTCTCTGCGACGTTTTACTACGGCTGCACACGCATCTGCATCGACGTCTGCTCCAGCAACGGCGGCGGCGGCGGCATCCGTCATTCCTCTTTCCAATGTCGAGGCTCAATGGGAAAAGATGACCAAGACCGAACAAGCTACCGTGCATCGACAACTTGAAGAGATTCAGAAAAAGGATTGGAAGTTGTTGTCTGTGGACGAGAAGAAAGCAGGTGGGTGTCCCGCGGGATAGCTGTTGTTAGGTTGATCTTTGCTCACGAACCTTTTTTTTTTTCTTTTCCTTTCTTTGGTTTGCTCGCGATGTTGCGTCGTACCATCGTCATACGCCCCTCGTTCATTCGCGCGTCGTGGTATATGGCTGGTGGCATACTATTTGGACTCGGACGAACGAACAGCTTACTACGTCGCTTTCGGTCCTCATGGTCCACGAGCACCCGTCAGTCCTCCAGGCCAAGGTGTCAAAGTATTCTTGGCCGTATGCGGTCTTGTCGGCCTCACCGGTGTGTTATCCATGACCATCCGATCGTTTGGTACGTGTACCCATTCGCTCGTTTATCTCCCGCGCTCTCTCCAAGCATGTTCCTCGACGTTTTAAACGTATCGTTTATTTTTTGCTTAGCTCCACCACCACCAAAGACGATCACTCGCGAATGGGAAGAAGCCTCGAACGAGCGTGCACTCGGGCAAAAGTTGAATCCTATCACGGGTACGTTGGCATGCCGTTTCTTTCTTGTATCGGTTGGCTTTTTTGGATTCTGATGTATATCTCCCCCCCCTCTCTCCTTCTCCTTCCGCCGCTGTTTGAAACTCGCAGGTATCGCATCGGAAGGCTACGCCGGAAAGGGTTTTGTCACACAGAAATAAACTATGTTTCTTCCTTCCCTTTTTTTTTCTCCCCATCTTTTCTTTCTTTCTTTCTTTCTACCTCTTTCCGCCGTACACATCCCGCTCCCCCCTACTCCTCCGCTCCCCCTCCCCTCCTCGCTTCGCTTACCGGGCTTCGCTCCCAAAAACGCTCGTACGCTCTACGCTCCAATCTCGCCACTCCTAAAACGAACCAATTTCCCGCAAAAAAATTGAAGGTGTGAGTCGCTGAGTTTTCGACGTGGACGTTGGGGTTAGTTTGGTGACGGAAGGCCAGTCATGCGGTGTTGGTGTGTTCCGGAATAATGGTGGTGGTGGTGGTGGTGGTGGTGGTGGTGGTGGTGGTGGTGTTTGACCGGTGGTTGGTCGATGGATGCTAGTTATGGCAGGCCTTTTTATCGTCATCGTTCGTTGTTGCATGCTGCACTGGTCGTTGCGAAGACAAACAAGACTTATTATATTATATACCGTAGAGTGTCAGACTGCTGTTGCTGGTCCTTTTTTTTTTCTTGCCTGATTGCGAAAATGCATTCGAGAACAGAGAACATATAGTAGTGGGTGTGGGGAAAAGAGGATTGCCGGTGAGGAGGGAAATCCTCCCAAAGTATCGAAAAGTTTCCTCACTGCGGGATTCGGGGCAGGTCAGCTTAAAGCATACCGTAATAAAATGTAGATATCGGTTATATATATTAACGATGAGCACAGGGTAAAATTCTCGACATGCAAAAGAGTCAGCGAGGCACAATAAACAATCCCAAGTCACATTCGAAGACACCAAGCCAAAAAAAAAAAAGAAAAGAAAAGAAAAGAAAAAGGGGTCTTGATCCAACCAACCAACCATCACACCATCATCCTAGACTCCTTCTCCCCCCGGGCGGCCCATCCCCAACCGCGCGAGCAACAGCGTATCTCCACACGCAGCGCAACCTTTCTCGTCCCTGCAGCGCACTTTCGACACCTTGGACGTAAAGCCGACCGGAGCAGCAGCAGAGTGCCGGAGACGCGACATGTTGAATTCTCCCCAGGGCGACCCGGCGGCCCGGTCTCGATAGACGTCGAACGACATGTGGCCGTCAAAGTGGTCGCGCGAGAGGAAGAGGGCGTAGTCCAGTGCGTTGACCGTACCGGTGACTTTTACGAAAGCGAGGGGGGGAGAGGAAAAGGGGGGGAGGAGAGGGGCCGACAGGGAAATGAAAGATGGAGGTTTTTAAGAAAAAGAACAACCTTTTGAGCGCGCGCGCGTGTGTGTCTCACTCACCGATAGAAAGGTCTTCTCTCGTAATGTGAAAGTCGGACCCGCACTCTTGGATGATGACGTCGGCGTGGTGTTTGAGCCACTCGGCTGCGACGACGAGGTTATCGATGTGGGTGTATACGGATGATTTGGCGAATGCGTAGGCTGCCGTTTCTCCTGCGGCAAGTGGGACTGCGAATTGGTTGGTCTTGTTGCGGCTGTGGATTTTTTTTTTTTTGGGGGGGGGGAGGGGGAAGCGGGGAAAAAGGGGCGTAAGCGTTATACTCGTAGTGAAATGCAAAGTACGCACTGTGGCAAATACTTTAACCTGAACTGGCCATACGCGTCCAAGGACGGCACTGACAAGCCGCTCGGGAGTTTAAACAACGACAGAGCATTGAAGAGCGTGATAAACTTTCCCGAGGCCTTGGAGTAGTACCCGACCGCGCCCAGACTGACGTGCGAGGGCGAGAATAGTGCCAACGTCACTGAAAAAAAAACAAAACGAGGTCAGTCAGTCAGCACAGACCGAGGGAATAACGAACAAGGAATGACGAGAGACGCACTAGACCGGTGACTATGGTTGCATTTCGCAAGAGCGGCGTACGTCGCAGCTTCTGTGCTTGGTGCTGCTGGAGCTGAATGCTTCGGGTCCAATTCAAGCACAGAGATGTTGTCCATCGGGATGAGCGAAGAGGACAAGACGGGCGTTTCTGAAACGGCGTCGGAAGGGAGTACTGCTTGCGTCGCATTGGTATGAGGATCCCGAGAGGGCGAGGAAGGAGGAGGGGGGGGAGGGACCGACGGCGTCAACAGATTGTACGATTGTTCGAAGCGCGCCATGTGGTCAGCTTGAGCGGGCAAGATTAGCATTGTGATTGTGTCTAAGTTGTGAACGAGGGTATTGCTGGGTGCGGTGGTGTTCGATAGGGAGGATGACGTAGAGTTAGCTTTTCCCGCCCCATAAGCACCGAGCGGTTTTTAAGCTGTTTAAGAAAGGAGCCATTTTCCATCGTGTACCAATGGATGTCTCGGAAAGTCGGGGGGTTGGTGTTGAATGTCGGATGAAGGGGCCTCTCGGAAGTCTCAGTGATCGGCATGGCCAGTTCGTCATTGCTCCGCGTACTTGGAGTCATTCGAGGTAAACAACGGCGCCATCGCACGGATTATAGGCTCTGCAAGAGTCAATGCTTCAACGTAGGAGAGAAGGACGCGAGCACCTACGACTAAAACGCGATCCCGTGTTACTGCACGTGATTTAAGCGTCCAGTCCAAATCATAATCGACACCCGACCAAGTTCGAGTTACAAGTGGTCAAGTACAGTGGGGAGAAGGGAGCCCTTGTCCAGCCCAATAGATGGCCCTGCGGGTAAAACGAAACCCGCAGAGGTGTGTTACCTCCGATTTCAGTTACTGCTCTGTAAACATATGGCGTGTGCATCAATCAACCAGTTCCTGACCTGAGATCGCAATGCACTCTACGGATCACAAGATGGACGGTCAAAGAGGATATGAGTCAAGTGACGACGCCTGTTTGATCGTATTACTCATGTGTCATCGAGGAATTGTGAACCTTGAAAAATATCATGCGATCAATCTCCCCGATCTCAGAGAAATATCAGTAACCTGGGGAATCACCATGTACGTCCGCCGGATCACGTATGTAGCAGAGTCACGGTGTGAATGTGTTGTTTTGGAGACAAGCCGGCGGGCGGCTACGGAGTGGGGGGAAAGGAAAAATGATTGAGGATACCCGACATTATCACGGTCCACGGACGACCGGTGTCGATGGTTTCCGACATGAGATGTGGACGCAGTCCAACCGTCCGAACCGTCCCTAATTACTTAGATCAGACAGAGGCCGTGCTGAAGCCATGCCGAGAGAAGATACGTACCAAGTAAACTCCGAAAATACAATAAATGTGCAACGGTGGTGGTTCTCGGTGGTTCCGCCGCTGATTTGGCTGATGAAATTAAGTGCGTTGTGTTGTCCCTCGAGATTCGAAATATGGGGATAAAAGACAAACAATCTAGGGGAAATCGGGGCCGTGCCATGTTCAGTATCGTTATCGTCCCTTGGCGTTCCTGTTCCAAGCCAGAAACAGAGTGCGACGGTCAATCCAAAAGATGAAGAAAGGTATTGTTTCCGGTGCGGTGTAGGTCCAAGTATATGCAGAAGTTGCTCCCATCCGGTTAGATGTGATGGCGGACGTCAAGGTGCACCAGCAACAACACCGCCATGGAAAGCGGGTACCAAGCGGTACCATCAATGATAATGTCGCCGTGCACGCAATGGCAGCTAATGGCAGTTGGGAACTGTACTCTGTGTTATTCCAGGGAACCTTGAGAACCGTCCTGTTAGCATACAATCTCGTCAACTTGATCTCGCCCCAAGTAGTAAAAGGCAAGATCCCGTCCAAGGTGTTCATTCAATAACAATGGCCAGTACGGAGGACAACCCGCTCGGCGCGGGTGGTCGTGTGCTTGACCTTGGAGATCTCATCTGTTAACACACCAAAGTAGCACGCACCACATTGCTTCACCCCCTGAACGTGACCTGCCCGGGCTGATTGAACCTGATCACTGACAGCACTGGTCAATAACAGATCGCGAGACAAAGTGGCAGTTCCCCATGTACGCGAGGCCACGCTTGGGTCACGGTCGCTGACGGATATTCATGCCAACCAGCTCCCCACGATCTCGCTTACCCTAGTACACTTGCTCATCTTCTCACGACTGACTGGCTGTTCGGTGGCCCTTTGCGCTACTTCATTACGCTGGCAAAACTTTGGCGTGTTCTATTCTGCACCAACTGCGACAAAGAAAAAAAGCAAGTCAAAACGCCATTCACGACTCTAGACAGTGATGCATCGACTAGGCGGCTGTTGGCGTCTTTTCCTGCCCCGGGTTGAGATATACCTTGAATGACAGACGCGTGTCCGTTAGCGACGAGGGCACGCGCAGCCGTCAGTACTGGATGGATGCTCACCTGCTTGCCACCAACGCCATTCTCCCACTTCTGGTATCGCAGCGCAGTCGTTCCGCGCTTCTCAGCCGCCACCCGCTCCGTCTCCTTCAACGACTGACGAACAGCTTGTGCGGTGATTTGAGCGTACTTGTTGTACCTGTAAGGCGGTTCGTGTCATTTGCGCCACTAGGATCACATCGACGGATACGCTTGAGGAGACATACGTGAAGACATTTCGCCAGGTTGCACTGCTCATTGTGAACGGATAGTGAAGGCGGAGAACTTGCTTTTTTGTGGTGGTGGTGGTGGTGGTGGGTTTTGCTGGCGAGAGGTGTTTTCCGGAAATATCCGCTGCGACCCCTCTGGAGAGGGTTGACTCTGCAGTGTCTTGGACTCACACATGTTACCAGCTACGCTATAGACCAGCCGCGTTACTCGTTACTCGCTGCGATGGCGGGCATAACTTGGCACTATGTCCTCAAGTTCATCATCACCGGTGAGTGAACAAGTGCCACTGCCACGCCTCACAAACACATTATACGACCTTTCTGAACTCCTGTGCATTCCCAGGCGATGCAGCAGTCGGCAAATCCTCCCTCCTCGTCCGACTGACAGACCAACGCTTTCTCACCAACCCAGACCCAACTGTGCGTGGCTCCACCATGTCCGCATCTTTCCACTTCCCACATCTTCCCTTCGTCCGGGAGAACGCGCGCGCTGACACCGCCTCCCAGCTAGGAGTAGAATTCGGTTCTAAGCTTATCGAGATACCCGAACAAGGCAAGATCATCAAACTACAATGTTCGTACGCGTTTCGTCTTCTCTCTTTGCGCCCTTTCCAGAACACCGCATTGAACATCATGCCTTTTTTTTTCCCCCTTTTCCCTCGTGCATGTGCAACAACCTATACGGCCCCCGTCAACACTTGTACATAGGTTGGGACACGGCCGGAACTGAGTCCTTTCGGTCCATCACGCGTTCATACTACCGTGGTGCCGCGGGCTGCTTGCTCGTATATGACGTGACCTCCCGTGCAAGTGCGTTTCATGCCGTTATTAAAACCCCGTTCTTCTATCTACGGAGATGCGTGTCCATCAACAGTTGTGGGTTCAAATTTGACGCGTACAAAAAAAAAAATACACAGGTTTTACGAACGCGAGGTCGTGGCTTGCAGACGTGCGCGAACACGCTGACCCGCATCTAACGTGCATCCTCGTCGGTAACAAGGTGGATTTATGCGAGGAGGGGACGGAGGGGGCGTCGAGTCATCATCATAAACGCCGGGAGGTGTCCGTCGAGGAGGCAGAGCAGTGGGCAAAGGAAGAAGGGCTCCTATTTGTTGAGGCGAGTGCCAAGTCTGGACAAAACGTGGATTTTGCGTTCGAGGAAGCCTCGCGCGATATCTTGGACAAGATCAAACGTGGCGTGTTTGATGACGACAGGGTGCGTGTTTTGTATCCCACCTTTAGCACTAAATACCGCTCATGCGCCACACTGCCTACTTATAGTCACCTGGAGTGAAGCTCTCCAAACCCTCGAACGGCAACGTGGTGATAGATCAAGGGGCGAGCAAATCGGGATGTTGTTCATGAGGGAATATTATGTGCATCATTATAAGTATAGTGTCTCTGTACAGTATAAAGTATCATGGGGCTGGAACTAGGATATAATTATTACTCTCTATTGCGCAAGGTGACGAGAAATGGGTGTCTTTTGCGTGCTTGGGGTGAAAGAGTACAGATCGTATAAAACTTTTGAAAATGGCGTTATGGGTATATGAGACCTCCGTGCGACTCAAGGACAATATTGGCCCTCTATTACGGCCTCTGGTTCTGCATTGTGGGCCCGTGTTTCCAATTCACATGGGTGACGAATCCATAAAAAGAAAGAAAGAGTCTGTCCTGCCCCTCTCCATGTGTTTCTGCGTCATGATGGTGGTGGTGGTGGTGGTGGTGGTGGTGCGCGCCGTAACGAATCTGCATACTCGTGCAATTGCTGTACAAAACCGAAATTAGGTTCTGCAGATCGTCTCCTCGACTTGACGTATTGAATAGCCTGCGTGGGTGACCAGCCAAATTCAGCAATGAGGTATGCACACACGACGGACGTGCTGCGGCTGACGCCTTCCATGCAGTGAACGAGCACCCGAGCGTTTGGATCGTGCATCGCACTGCGCAGAAAGGCGGTGGTGGCAGGCAGATGGGCGGCGAGCTCGGAGAAGGGGAGGTCTTCGAGGGGAAATTGGGTGCGATGGAGGTGGGGGTTGGATGGGAGGGAGACGTAGCCGCGCATGGCGGAGAGGACGTGTGTGATGCCTAGTGAGGCGAGGGCGGCAGGGTTCTCGGCGAAGGCGAGATCGGAGACGTATAGTCTGGGCATGATTTCGGACGCTCCAGGAGCACGTAACGGGTAGGGCGTCTGTGAGACTGGCGACGTGGGCCAGTTGGACATGGATGGGTTGTGACCGGCCGGTGTGTGTGTGGACAGGTTGAGTCTTCGGAGCTGCTGGAACATTTATATGAGCCCCCACGTCGCCCACAAGAGATGAGACGAAGGGGGCCTAAACGCGACTCACCATGACAACTTTTGACAAGGGCAACAATTGATGTGGACGGATAATTGGGAGCAAGATCAGGAGCAGAAGAGGTTGGTGGAAAAGATAATTGAATAAGTACGACAGGGCGGGGGGACGCCCTAACTACTGTCTGCCGAGATGAAGAGACATGGACCTCCTTATAAACGAAAAATTTCCAGTTGCAAGTCCGCCGCTTCACGATCGAGGTGAGGCTGGACAATCTCTGGCTATTGGACTGCGAGAAAGCCGGGCGTCGGGAGGCGCAGCAGTGATGGGCTCGAAGGTCGGCAGCGACGCTATGCAAAAGTAATTTATAAGTCTGCAAAACACCCGGTGGAGCCCTCATGGCCTTGCGATGGCAGGCTGTACAGCCCTGCAAGCCAGCGTCGCACCCACACGCGAGCAGGTGAGCCTCCATCAGAGAAATGCCACAAGTCTCAGGCTCAACCAAGACATATCAAAAATCACATAACTATCATTATCCAGAGGGATCACAAGTAATGCATTTCAGTCGCGACAGCCAGCCTGAACGGAGGCACGCAAGGGCGCATCGGGGCTATGCAGGACAGCCAGGGTTCACACAGTCATAGCGGGTGCAACGAGCACTTCGATATCCTCCACAGAGGCAGTGAGCCATACATACAACGTGTCGAAAGGAGGGACTAGGAATGGAACATGTGCAGCCTGCCTCGCCAAGACTTTTTACTATACCACAGAGAAAAATTCGTGCGATCAAATGAGAGACGTGACAATTCGAAGCGGCATCATGTTGGGTCGGCAACCCGGACGTGTCTAGATGAGATCACTAATCGCACATTGTCAGCTCCTGATCGGAACAGGCAACATATGGGGAGAGATACTTACGCGACGTTCAGTGGCATCTCGTCGATCTGGGTGTTATAGAATTCTATCATGAATGGAAATTATCAGCCGCAGCCCCACGCACAGGCCAGACCCACTCTATACTCACGTTCAATGTCTCTCAGCATCCGAACATCCTCGGTGGTGACAAAGTTGATGGCAACTCCCTTGCGTCCAAACCGGCCCCCACGGCCAATACGGTGAATGTAATTCTCCCGGTTTGTCGGAAGATCGTAGTTGATGACAAGGGACACCTGCTGGACATCAATTCCGCGAGCCAGTAGATCCGTCGTGATCAGGACACGGGATGACCCAGATCGGAACTCTTTCATCAAAACCTCCCGCTGCTTCTGCTCCATATCTCCGTGCTAAACGTCACAATGAGCTGCGCACAACCACAGCACCGCACCTTCACTTACCATAGCAGACACCGTGAACTCACGCGAGTGCATCTTGTCCGTCAACCAGTCCACCTTCCGTCTTGTGTTGCAGAAAATAACAGCCTGCGTAATCGTGACAGTCTCGTAGAGATCGCAGAGCGTGTCCAGTTTCCAATCTTCTTTCTCCACCGCAATGTAGAATTGCTTGATACCTTCAAGCGTCAACTCATCTCTCTTCACCAGGATGCGGATAGGGTCGCGCATAAACTTCTTCGTCACCTCCAAAACTTCCGCGGGCATCGTAGCCGAAAGAAGGACGACCTGGGTGTCTTGAGGCAGGAGCTGGAAGAGCTCGTAGATCTGATCCTTGAAACCACGGGACAACATCTCGTCCGCCTCGTCCAGACAAAAGATCTTGATGCGATCCGGGCGCAAAGCCCTTCGGTTAATCATGTCGTAGACACGCCCCGGAGTACCGACGACAACATGGACACCCTCCTGTAGCTTGGCCATGTCTTCGCGAACGTTGGTGCCGCCAACGCAAGCGTGGCACTCGATACTCATGTAGTCTCCCAAGGCGATCACGACTTTTTGGATCTGCTGGGCCAGCTCGCGAGTAGGAGCGAGGATAAGAGCTTGGCACTCTTTAACGGACGTATCGAGTTGTTGGAGGATAGAAATGGAGAATGTGGCGGTCTTTCCAGTACCCGACTGCGCCTGGGCAATGACGTCGTGCCCTTTGATGACGGGAACGATCGCACGCTGCTGGATAGCGGATGGCCGCTCGAAACTATACGACGCTCAGACACCAGATTTGACATTTGGGGGAGGAAGGGTGCCTTACCCGTAAGCATAGATACCGCGGAGAAGCTCCGGCTTCAAGTCCATGTTGTCGAAGCTGAACAAGACCTCATCAGCACTCGCAACGCAAAGATCGGTGAACCGCCATAAACGTACTTATCTACGACTTGGTCCCAGTTGGACTCGATCTCGGTGTCGGCGACATCCTGAAGTGCCTCTTCTCTGCAAAAGCGCACATGGAATCAAAAATTCAATGACCGGCGTGTTTGGAATGACGAGGGTCATAAGACTTAGGAGACTTACGCTGACATGTGTAAGTTCTACTTTTGCTATATCCAAGGTCGACTTTTTACTTAGTCGACGATGCTTGGATGTAAGGGTTGGTGTTGCTCGATGGGCGTATCGATTAGACCGTGACGGTTCTGACTTGTGCTGAACAATTTTCATTCATCGGAGGCGGGTGGCTGATTCGGAAGATGCCGTCACTATTTCGGACTCAGATCATGGGTCGGGCCACCGACACCGACCAACGTAGCGTCTTCGTTCATCGCCAGAAGCGCCAGTACCGACACACATTATTACAGTGACCACAGGTCGGAAGTCCTCTGCCTCGCCGTCCACCATGTCGATGTCGAGCACCGGCCGCCTCTCGATTGCGTCTCTTCTGTGCCAGCTTTTCTGTTGCCGATCTCCTTCTATTCAGCCAGACCGTCGACTCTACCCGCGTGAACGTATCTTAGGCGATAGCCACCTCATGGCGCGCTGGGCAGAGATGTGACTTTATGGACGCGTTTGCCTGACAGGCGCTAGCAAACTCAAAGATATCCTGTGATTGTCAAATTCTACGCCAGGGTATACTGGCAAGGAAAACCCGTGCATTCGACATTCGAATTTTCGAATTTTGAATTATGGATCGGTTTCAAGAAGAAAATAATAATATTTCATGCTGCAGATGCTGTGCTTAGAGCCGTTCGTCAAAGCTCAGTTGATACAAAGCTCCGGCAATACAATACCAAGGTATGTATGTCAGATTCACACCAGAAGACTCTTGTCCAACCACTGTGCATGTACCATGTTGGGAAACAACAATTTTGTAACAGTGATTGATTCACCGACTATGGTTCCTACGTTCCTCGGCGACATCCCATGATAATGCAGCTTGTTTTTGTGCTCATACTATTCAAGATTGTGATCTTCAATGCATTTAAAGACTTTATTCAGGTGAGTTCATGAATGGCAATGTCATCCTGCCAAACATCCTGCAGAAACCAGATGGACAGGTTATGTGATTATCTCGAAGCATAAAAGGAAGTTCCCCACTCCTGTCCTCATCAATAGCTGTGGTTCGCAGCAACACGATGTGGTTGGTCCACAGGCTGGCTTTGTGTTATCGTCACGGGTGACAATCTTGATGAGTACCAGTCCTAGCACTTGAATCCGACATCACCTTGTACTTGAAGCTCTCTTATTGATACCAGCTACATTTCAAGCGCAGCCTATGTAGATTCTCGGATTCTAACCGGAATGCAGAGGCCGGTGCGATCACGAAGTTTCAAATGATATTAATTTAGGTGCAAGAGTCTTCCCAAAAAGCCGCAAAGTGTTGCAACAAAATCTGATTGCTAGCTATATAGGGAGACACAGTTTTCAAGCGATTTTCACCGTCTGTAGAGAAAGAAGCCGAATCAAGATCAATCAGCTTGAACGAATGAATTCCAAGCGAAACCGCACCTTTGCGTATAACGAATCCACTACTTTGGAAACTTGCTCCAACGTCTGAATGGCGGCGCCATACGTATTCTGGTAAAGCGTTGGGAATCATTGTGCCAGCGCACGAGATATTTCTGGGACTCACATCGACCTCGGGTTCGTCAAATACCAATAGACACCCTCTACCCTGGTCAAGGACACCATGTAATACATTGTCCAAGATCATCTGCGAAAGCCTGGAACGACGATTTCAAAAAAATGATCAAGAATAGACGAAGGGGATGCTTTACTTTGCCTCGACGTCCTGGCGGCCCTGCCCAACCTGCTTCGCGACATACTCGATTTCGACAACCGAATATGGCTCCACTATGCGAAGGAGGTTCTGCTCCAGTAAGGTATCGTACAATGCAGCCAGATGTGAACGGATCGTCTGGTCGGACGATAGTTCTGCAGAGTTCGTCAGATCCCTTGACTGGGTATCTCGAGCACCCAACGAGACGAGCACCGACCATCTTTGTAGTCTCGTAATACTTTCTCGAACTCGGCGAGGTCACGGTTCTGGTGTGCAAGCGCGATCGCGCGCATACATTCGATTTCTCGTAGTTGGGCGTATTTGAGTGCGAGCTTGATCGACAAGAGCGAAGTGACGTCCTCGGGCTACCAAGGGTATCGAGGTCAACGAGGCAACCTGGCTTCACATCTCATGACAAATGCACGAACCAGGTTGAGCATGACTTTGCACAACAGCATGTATTTGAGCGCGGTTAGAGCACCAGGATCATCTTGGGAAGACATATTCTCAAACGTTTCGAAGAAGTAGGAATAAGCAGTGTTATAATCTTTATCTTCCGCGTGGAGCACGCCGGATTGAAGATCGAGGCCAGCTTGCAAGTGTGGTGGGCAATATATCGAGTTGGCAGCCGTTCGTGCTGAAGTGAGAGCAGCCTACGAGAGATCGCGCGCTCGAGTTGGTGTCACTGACCGTACGTACGCCACAAGGAACGCACCTTTGCCTTTGCCATGTTTCCGATACCACGGTAAACGCGACTTTCGAGAAGGTGTACTTCGGTAAGGATCATCTTGTCATCGAGCTTCTTCAACTCCGTCAAGAGCGTGTCGATTCGTGCCAAAGCCGCCTTGAATTGCAAGGCTTCCAATTGTCTGTGAACGAACGTCGTTCAGTAACTTTAAGGTCGCGAATTGAACAAGAGAGTGCGCACAGAGCAACTAGACGTATTTCTAGACTGTGCTTCAGGAAGATGCGCTTTTCGCGATTCGACCAATCAATGTTGTCCATGAGGACGTCAATCTGTGTCTGACGGCTGTTGGGGATGTCGTTAAAGTAATTCAGGAGGGTCCGAACTATTCGGTTGCAGTCAATTACTGAATGGATCGTCGAGGGCACAGACGCCGCAATCGCACGTACTTAGCTTTGCTGTCTTGGCTTTTGCGGTTGATGACATGAATGACCGGGAGAGCGTTATGACCTCTGCTAAGCCCTTTGCATTTCTGCGCGAGTTCGGATACGTCCCAGTAGAACAAACTAGATATACTCACTTCTGATCCCGGTATAGTTCTGCGAGTTTGATCATGGCACCTTCCTGGTCGCGCAGCGACTGGTCTCCGCTAACACTTGAAGAGATGCCAGTGGAAGTCGATGCTGCGAGGGATGGTTAACTTCTCTTACAATACAGGCTCCCTCTGTGCTTACCGGAAGAACCGAGGATTTTCTTGTAGATATCCTCGGCACGCTTTGGGTTAGTAGAGGCGACAGATTCGGCCTCTTTCAGCAATTCATCGGTGGTAGGCATTGTTTCCCCTGCGATTTGGTCACCCTAGTGAGAGAATATCAGAAACCTTGAAGAACGAGCTCAAGTTGGTGCTCGTGCTTGGAATGACGCGTCTGCCGTGGGAATGTTCTCTTGATCATACTGACGCGTCCAACTTGCTACTGTTACTCGACTGCAGCCATGTCCGACGAGACTATTCTTCCAATCCCAAATCTCAGTCTAGCTCAACATTTCTACACCCTATCAAGTCCTTCATTAACAAATCTGCACGACAATGCGCGGATCGCGCTTCTGGAAGGGATCAAGGCTGACAGTAAGGTGCTACCTTGCGCTCGGGAAATATCATTCACCAGATCCTGTTTTCAAACTAGAAATGGCTCCATACTATCGGCTAGTAACATCCGCAGGAGCTCTCCCTTCTGATCCTGAACTCCTTGAGTCGATGGAGAAGGCAAACGAAGAGGAAATCAAGAAGCTGGACGAACGTCTCGCCGAGGCAGAAAAGACGGAGGGAGAGTCCGAAATATCTGATGCTCTCAAAGCAAGAGCAAATCACCTCACACGCATAGGTGACAAGGTAGACGATCGTACCACAAACGGTAGAGAGTGTGCTCACTCTAGGCGCAGGCGGGCGCAGTGGCGGCGCAGAAACTAGCACTGGAGAAAACACCCGGCCTCGGCTCGAGGATAGATATCTCGCTCACTCTTGTGCGACTTGGTTTCTTCTTTGGAGACAACCCTCTTATAACCGAGAACCTTACGAAAGCAGAAAAGTGCGTCGACTACATTCTCTGAGACACATTCTACCTCATGCGGCCTCACAGGCTGATCGAGGAGGGCGGTGACTGGGACAGGCGGAATCGCCTTAAGGTTTACCGTGGTCTTCATGCAGCTTCCATCCGACAATTTAAGACCGGTGGTGAACTATTGCTTGATGCGCTGTCCACGTTCACGGCTACGGAGCTCATCTCCTATAACGACTTCGTTGCCCTAACCATCATCATTAACACTCTGACCCTTAAAAGAGTGGACCTCAAGAAAAAGGTGTGTTACCCTCCTTACCAGCACGTGCAATTTTATTGGGATGGCTCATACTCGCCCCAGCTCATCACTGTGCCGGAAGTCATTTCGGTCCTGCCCGAGCTTCCCATCCTTGGTGACCTCGTGAAGAACTTGTACGATTGTCATTATGCCAAGTTCTTTGTTGCACTAGGTACGCGTTTCTCGCGCCCACAAGCAGCTGGTAATTTGATTGATGTGATCGAATTTCATCCTCAACGTAACCTCCACGCCATGACCACACCCACAGCAACCCTCGAGCAGACGTATCTCTTGCCCTCGCGACTGCTATCGCCGCATACCCGTTACTATGTCCGGGAGATGCGTATTCTGGCGTACGCACAACTCCTGGAATCATACCGAAGCGTCACGTTGGAGAGCCTTAGCGGTGCATTCGGTGTCAGCGTTGATTTTGTCGACAGGCAAGTCCACCCTGCGTCTTCCATGCTGTTTCCTGCAGACGCGCTAAATATGATGCCAGCGAGCTCTCACGATTTATTGCCAACGGGCGTCTGCATTGCACCATCGACAAGGTGCACGGCATCGTGGAGACGACACGACCATCACTCAAGAATGCTCAGTACGAGAAAGTGGTGAAGCAGGGTGATATCCTGCTCAACTCGGTACAGCGATTAAGTAAAGTATTATACTGATATCTTACGTTCTGTCGCATTGCCAATGCTAGTTTTTGTGTGACGGGTGGTTGTCTCAAACGTGTGTGCACCAGGTTTGGGTTTCACTCAGACGCATGGTGCAATACTATCAGTATGACGAGAACCCGAGGTGCCCCAGTCCACCGCTTATGATATGCTGGCGAGAATGAATCGTAATTCTGATGTCGCTGATGATCTTGAAACTTCCTCGCACACAACCTGGGAATTCCGCCGCCGACAGCAGCCAACGACAGCTGAATTAAATTACATCGTGAGCGCGCAATAATATGACACAAGGACCAACCAAAACTTTTGCTTTTACTCGCCGGTCACTCTTAACCCTTGTCCCTCTGTCGATTGCTGCTGTAGGTGCCGGCTGGAGACTTTGGTCATCCAGGAATTCGAACCGAAGTGCAAGCATGGATCAAGTCCGCCAACATCCCATGTACTGGTTTATCGATGGTTCGCTCGTCGTTCGTGCGTCCAACAATTTGCAAAATAGACAGGATGGAGAAGTTGTCCTGTTCAAAATACACGATGGCCTCCTTCGTCGACACTCCAATTTTGTCCAGCGCGCGGTCGTCAAGCAGGGAAGCGGCGGCGGCGATCACGATGTTCCCGTCATGACCATCCCTCCTGAGTTGGGGGTGCGCGTTCAAGACTTTACAGCTTTATTGGAGCATCTATACCACGATACGTGAGCCCGTCGAATTGATGGTTTCCGAGATGTTGCGAGATAGTCAATCAACCACTCGTCCAGCCCACTATCTCCAGAGGCGTCCTTCCAACATGTCGCCGCAGTTCTTCGAGTGTCCTCCCCGACTCAATTAGATCTCCCCCTCGTTCACAATCTGGCACGATCTTATCTCGTGGCTATGTTCCCTAGTGGACCCTTGCCATTTGTTCACCCGAATCATCTCGAAGAAGCTCTGACGCTTGCGGCGACGTTTGGGATCATATCTGTGAGTTTCTGATAGAGCTGCTATTTTTGACAAGAGTCCGAAGAGCGATGACTGGATAATTTGTAGATCCAGAAGGGCCTTTATTACAGCCTTGTCACAACAACCGACTTCGAACCAGACCTGGGTGGCTCCCAGCCAGAAATTTCGGCGGCTACACAAATTGGGCCAGAATGTGATTTCGCTGTGGATGCACCTAACTGCCACACTCTCTCACCCACTGACATCGAAAGGTGCAGAAATTTGATGAACGCTGTGGTGGAACACTTCACACCTATTTTATTCACACCAGTACGTCCGTTCCTCCCATTTTAAGTTCCTGCGATCAGCGGCGCAATTTTCTTGAACTGGATGACGAGTCAGAGCGTCGAGTGGTTGAGGCGTTGCAGGAATGCATTGCCTTTCCGGCGTTTTGGCGTGATCTCTAGTGATAAAACGTGGTGTTACTTTTTGTTTTGCTCCCCGCTTTAATAAATTTGAATTAACCTGCCTCCTTCTATATTATGCAGTTCCGCTGATTGCCAAACAATTATTTTAGCCTGCGACGCCACACATGGCGTGCACAGATGTGTTTGCGGACAAATGGATGTCACTGGTCATCCTGTCTGCCATCGCTGAGAATGCCGTGTATAAACCTCTTGAGACACTGGAAAACATCAAGCGAATAGACTGGGCCGCCGAAGGACTGTGTCCTGCCTGTGTGAGGGAAAAGAGACAAGAATGGACAAAGGAACAGGAAGACGTATGGGAGAAGATGGATGCCTGGCTTGAACTAGAAACAAAGCAGTAGATCCGACAGTTACCTTCGGCGTTGCGATCGGGTGAGTGTCTAAATCTTCCGTGCGTTGAACGTGCTATTCGCCCACCGTGCCCCGATCGTATTATAGTGAGTTGTTTGTACTTGCCCGGAAAGTGGATATAATTGCATCTCCAGCCGACAACCATTATGCTCCCATAGCTACTTCTGACGTGATATTATAATGGCTCGTGGGGCGTCTGGGTAGGCTGTCGTGGAAGGATGGTAGCATGGAATAGCAACGCTTGTTTTGTTGTAATTCTGGGGTTGAGAATGTAGATCCATTCCACAACAGCTTCCCAATTTGGCGTCACTTGTTGTCCATACGTATACCAGGCGAAAGACAAAAAAAAAGAAGAAGAAAAAAATCGCAGGTATTGAGTTTGTTCATTTTATCACCTTCTGCTTTGTACGCAATGCCGACGTCCGTCTTACGAGTTGCGCATCTAGGGTCCAGTGTGTGGGGATTTCCGGCATAGAGCCTACGTTTCGACGTTGTTTTGTCCAGCGGACACCGTCGTGTTTGTATGGCAGAAACATAAGGCAGCCCCGTGAACACGCTCGTTGATCCTCACCAACATGTCCGGAATTCCACTTTCTCGTTCCAGCGGTCCTCTGCCATATTTCCAGCCTTGTGCACGCCAGTTTAATGGTAAACTCGACACAGCTTTGTTGTGGGTGCTCCAGTGGGCGCATCGCCCCGAAGTGCACTACTAGCATAAGACGGTCGCCACCACACGCGCCACGAGCCATACAGGATTCTGCCATAATTCCTGTCTCTGGATGGCTGGGATGGCTTTCGGTTCGTCTTGTACCTTGATTATAATGCGCAGAGCTTTTTTCTCACTGCTGGGGTGCCCAGAATCGCCGTGTTACGTTCCCCGTGCCCATCTACTCAACCACAGCGCCATCTTGTGTGATGCTTTTCGGAGCTCGTCTTCGGGTCTTTCCAATTTGCTTTTCTGGCTCGCAACAACATCGCACCCATTCGCCGACGGCTAATATTGGACAGGGCGTCCTGCATACGCACTAGGACCTTGGCAAGCCGTAGGCTACTCCGGACGCAGTCAGCCACTACACATTGCGCACAGCTCTACCTGGCTTGTCACCCGGAAGTCATGTACATTCTCCTTTTGGTCTTCTGACTTTCCGCTTTCGTTGAGGCGCACTGATGTAGATCTGTGTATACTTTCTAGATTCCTAGGACAGCATGGATGGTGCCTACAGAGATGACGAAGCTTGTATTGTCATTTGGTCCGGTGGATTCTCCTAGAAACACTGTTCACAAGGCATGACAAGTGGCGGTGGCCAACCACACCCTGAACCAGGGTGTTGTAGGCCAGCGTATATAAGTGTGGTCGGTCATCCTTAGGTTCTTTATCACCCCTCATTCTACCCTGCTAATATTTCTGGTGGCCGTCATGTCCACAGATAAATCTTCACCTTCGCCTCCCGACGTGAAACGAAAAGGCATCGCATCTAACCCCGCCACCAAATTTCGGCGCCGCCGCCATGGCATATACGAGATAGCATATGAAGACCTTACTTCCGTCCACCGATCCATAGTCCAACCCGCGCTGTTGGGCGACTTGCTTGACATCTACCGGACCGTGCCATATGCGCGGACTCTGTTCGCCGAAATGCTGGCGCTAGCTCCCGCACCGTTCATCGCATACATGCTGAGCGTTTTCTGGATCAGCATCTCTTCCGCTATTAACCTTTACTTCCTGAGTTTCCTCTTTGCCCTTGTAAGCCGATTCCCTCCGCCGTCCACGTGCTCGATCTTACTTCTAGAAGCTCGAAGACAGCTTTATCAGTGGGGCGCTGAGTCCAGAGACGTACCGCTTTGTCGCCGTCGCGTGGGTTTCGTGCGCCATTGCCAGCGTCTTTTTTGATCGAATGCAGTAAGTGTTTCATTGAGCCACTATACACTAGCCGACCACTTCCTTCTCACCAGCGTTTGGTCAAAAGATGCATTGCGCACTCGCATGAGAGCACATTTCATACCCAAGCTAATCCGAGGTAAGCCCTCCGGTCACATCACAATGCCCATTTTTCTTTACCAAGGCCATCAACTATAGCAAGCTTGAATGCGGATTTATTCTCCATGCAAGGTGCGCCTCACGCGCCACACCCTGGTCTCTGTTCCGCTAAACATATCCCGCTAGACCTATTCTCGTTGTTCCCCGTCATGTCGCGGTTCGAGTCCGAGTTTCCAGGTGGCTCTTTCCTCCAGCAACTGACGCAGCTTTTGCGTACTGCCTTGACTATTTTTTCTCAAGTGGCAGTTTTGATCAATGCGATCTCCTACAAGCGAAGTCCGGAACGGGAAATTTTGATGTTCTTCTGTGTCGCCCACCCACTGGTGCGATCGCTTGCCCCCTCCAACGGCGTCGGGAGTTCCGGTATGTGGACACCTTTGTACGTGTGAGTTGCTAGTGACCCACATATACAAGCATACATCTACTGGACTGAGAATGAGCAGTTCAAAAGGATGAAGGCCCTTTTTGGGTTGACGTTCTCGCCACAGTACCGAGCAGATCTGATGTTGGATGGTATAGCGAGTTCCATCGAATCAGGTAAGTACACGGATCACCATCTCGCTTTTTTGCACCTAACCCTATTCCAGAATACCAGAAGTCGGCCGACCAGCTGGGTAAAGTTATGGACTCGGAACCTTATCCATGGTCTGACGGCCTCTTGCGGAGCTGGTACTGGGACTTTCTGATGAACATTACGCTGGACCTCCCTCTGGTCACTCTCTTCCTACTGACGTATGCTCTTACCATCTCACAGCCCGCTTTTCAGGCTGTATATGCGCTGACATTACCATCTCGTCTTTCACCTTCGTCCATCACCTCGATGGCGCTGTTGCAGCAGGCGACCAATTCTCTTTCGCTCAGCATTGGCGAATATAGCACCGATACTTCGTCTCTCAAGGGGCTTTGCTCGCAGGCGAAATGGCTCTACGACGCCATCAATCACAAGAGCAGCATGCCACAGGGTACTGACCCTTTCCCCCGTCCCAACAAGGAGTCCTCCACTGCAGGAATGAAAATATCATTTCGGTGCGTCCGAGTGGCACATATTTTTGCGCGAGATATTTAGAGTTTGATGTCGGCCGATCAGAAATGTGTCTCTCCGGTACCCTGGAAGCAGCCACGATGCAGTTCAGGATGTATCATTTGAAATCGAGCCAGGCCAGCTCGTTCTTGTCGTGGGCGTCAACGGAAGTGGCAAATCTTCCATGCTCAAGCTTCTGGCACGATTGTTCGACCCTACTGCGGGTGAAATACTTGTGGACGATCATCCCCTTACCAGTTACGACCCTGTCCAGTTACGTTCGTGCATGTCAATCCTGTCTCAATCACCGGTCATCTACCCTGTCTCCGTTCGCGAAAATATATGTTTGGGCCTACCCCATGAGCTCAAAGTCACGGACGAACAGGTTGTGGAAGCGGCACGAATGGGAGGCTGTTCACATTGGGTATCAAAGTTGGCTCACCGTTACGAAACCCAGCTACAGCCCTCTTTCGATGTTAACAATGGGTGGTTGGATGGCATCTACGGCATCGTGTCCGAAGGTCTCAAACAGGAGCTCGCAAGACATAATGGTCAAAAGACATCCATTTCAGGTATGTGGGATGGCCTCTAACGGATAACACGATCGCGCTGAAATGAATCATCCCTTAGGTGGCGAGAAACAACGTTTAGCAGCGTCAGTTCTTAACTACCTTGTGGCAGCAAACCATACTAACACGTGCCCATAGTTCGCGGACCTTTTTGCGACTGAATAACACCGACACGCGGCTCGTCGTAGTGGACGAAGCGAGTTCCTCGCTGGACCCTGTCGCCGAACGAGATATCTTGTCCGATTTCCGCAAGCTGCGCAAAGGCAAGACCATGATCTTTGTCACACACCGTTTCCACCACCTAGCCAAAGACGCCGATCACATTCTGTACGTTATTTTTCGAGTGGTTTGTGAAATGGGGAGTGAACTGATGACAAAATTTTTGACCAGCTGTATGAAAGAAGGTTCGGTTATAGAGCATGGCACGCACGTGCAACTCCTCGAGGTCGATGGGGAGTACGCCAAGCTATACAATGCCCATGCGTTTTGTTCGTGAGAGGCACTCCTGGCCCACGTAGCTTGACCTTCTTTTTTTCTTTTTGCTTATTATATACTATATGCACTTGACTATTGTTATCCTTGCTATTTCCATTCTGCCTCGCTTAATCCTAATGGGTTCCCCTGACCACTTTTGACACACGAACATAGTCACTACCACATGTCCCGTTTATTCAATCGAATCTTGCCATACTTGTTCTGCCAGATATACGCACCTGCTTCCACACATGTTGGGCTTTTGATCACGACGCGCATCACGATGAGCTTGTCGTGTAGCAACACATCTACAACAAAAGACACCTGACCAATAAGTTGAGAAAACAAAACCACCCTTGAATTCATATTCGTATAGGATAACTAGAACACACCACTTGTGATAATGATGACGATTAGACCTAGTGTGTGTCATCACCAAGTTAGTCGAGCGGGAAGGGAAAAGAGGGGGGAAGGAAGGGGGGCGGGGGGGAGAACAAACGAAAAAAGAAACAGAAAAAGAGAAAAAAACGGTTCATCACCGTCATCATCATCATCAAATACGTGCATGCGGGGCGTGTATACATCGTGAAACGAAATGATAACAGCGTACAATGGAATGAATGGGACGGATAGACGTATGTGTTGCGCGCAAAAGAAATGAAACGCGAAAAAAAAGGGGAATTGGAAACGAAAAACATGAGGAGAACAGAAAGAATGGGGAAAGACGTCAATGCACACGTACACCCACGCTCGAAAACCCAAAAAAAAATCAACAAGCAGAAAAAATAAGCGGGAAAAAAAGAGTGAGTGCGGAGGCAGGAAGCCGCATGCAGCACGGGGCTATAGGCACCTCAATCCAACATCTCAAACCTCGCCCTCTTACCCTCCCTCATCCCATCTCCATCTCCATCAACGTCATCCAGCACCCGTTTCTCACCCACCCCCACGCCCGTACCCGTGCCCGTGTCCGCGCCCGCGCCCAAGCCTACGACCCCCATATCCACACCATCGCCGCCGGCTCCAACACCATCACCAGCGCCACCACCAGCAGCCATCATCGCTCCAAACGCAAATCCATCCGGAACGCCCACACCCATCAAATTCTCTCCATTCACCAAATCTCTCAGGATGGCGTGGTAGCGTTCGTCCGAGAGACCCATGCCGGCTAATGGATTGATACGTCCGTCGTCGTCGTAACTTGGTATGAGGGTATCCGATGCGGGTGCGGACGTGGACGCGGAGGCATTGGCGTTGGGAGCAGAGAGAGCCGATGATGCCGAATTGGCGGCACCGACCATGAGCGCTTCTGTAAATGCGCTGTCGGACAAGGGAGGGACGCCTATCGAACGGGGGATTTTGGACATTTGCTGAATGACTTTGAGGTGCATGAGGTGCTTCTGTGTATCCCCACCAAAATAAATCGTTTAGGCACTCCACTCGACGCGCAACACTCGAAAACGCACCTCGAGCATATCCAACAACCCCTCCTTCGTGAACGGTTTCGGAAGGATATCGTTCATCCCAGACGAATAATACGTCATGATCTCGCTCGGTTTTGAATTGCTCGTCATGGAAATGATGGGCGTCATATGGTCGAACTGGCGAATGAGCGACGTCGCGGATATGCCGTCCATCTTGGGCATCACGATATCCTAATACAGCACCAACGGCATGGATAATGAGAAAACGAGCAATGAAATGAGGCCGCACGTACCATCAGCACCAAATCATACTTTTCCAAATTCATCTTGTTCACCGCCCCGACCCCATCGACGGCAACATCGATCGCACACCCAAACACCTGCAAAAACTTGCTGCTCAACCGTCGACTCAC
Organism: Phlebopus sp. FC_14; assembly: GCA_021018615.1. Lineage (NCBI taxonomy): Eukaryota > Fungi > Basidiomycota > Agaricomycetes > Boletales > Boletinellaceae > Phlebopus > Phlebopus sp. FC_14. The sequence continues at coordinate 43,435 of JAEVFL010000002.1, read as the reverse complement.
CGCATCGTCATCCACCAACAGCACGCGTGGCGGTACGGCCCACGCTGGGACGAATGTCGATCTTCGTACGCGCAGTTTTCGACCGCCTGCGCTCGAGGATGAAGACGAGGAGGCAGACGAGGACGAGGACGCAGCCCCTGTTGTCGTCGTCGGTGCAGAGCTAGATGCGCCTGCAGTAGAACCAGACGAGGTCGGGTCCGCACCGGGATTCGTAGGCGTCGGTCGAACGACTTCTTCAGGTCCCAAACTCTCCTCTTTCTCATACCCCTCCACAACCTCGCCCGATCCAACACCAACGCCACCCACGCCCATACCCACACCAACATCCAGACTCTCACCGTTTGTGCCCGCCGTCGTCACCGTCGTCGTCGCACCACTCCCATTCTCATCCCCCATCTCCCCACCAGTATCACCATCACCATACGTCCAATTCCCATTCCCATCCTCCACACTACTCCTCGGCAACAAATGTCCCAAAGTAAACACCTGCAACCCTTCATGAGCCGCCCCCGTCGTCGTCTGCGGAGGTGCATTATCCCACGACATCGGATGATCAGGGGGAATAATAAACGGCGCATCCTCGCCGCCGCCACCTTCCATGCCCGTACCCTGCATTTGCATCTGCATCTGCATCTGCATCTGGGATATCCGAGCAAGCGCGTCGACACCCCCGTTCACAGCCCGTCTCGAGAGCTCGTTCATCTGTACGAGACTCGCATGGGCAATCGCTTCTGCGTCCGAGACGTCGTGTTGTTGGTCCCCATCACCGCCACCACCGCCGCCCATGAGAGCGAGAACGCGCTGGGCTTCTTGTACAGGGAGGAATTGGAGTTGGTTTTGGGGTTGGCCTTGACTTTGGCTTGCTCCCGATCTTGATCCTGGTCGTCCCAGAGCCTGCAACAAAGACGACGACGACGAAGCCTGTAACACCTGTAACGGGTGCGCATGCGCATGCGAATGTGGCGGAACAGACGAAGGGGGTGGCGGAGGCGGGGGAGGAGGAGGTACAGCCGCCGTCGACAACGGTTGTAAAAACGGACTCGGTTGCGGTTGCATATTGGTAAACAGCGGACCGCCGTTCATCTTGATGAGCGGTGGATGCGTGCTTGGCGTCATGCTATTACCATTACCATTAGTATTATTATTATTGATGGTGTTGCTGCTGTTGTTGTTGTGCGCGAGTGTGGGTATGGGCGTTTGAGGCTGGGTTTGAGTTTGGGCTTGGGAGTGTGTTTGGACTTGGGAGGCTATGGAAGGTCCACTAGGTCCAATGTCCTTGTGTTTTCCTGAGGGATAGGATGGAGTGAGTATGCACGTATATGCATATATGCGCTCGACAGACAAAGAAACAAGGAATGTAACCCCAAGAAAGAAGGAAAACCACCTCGGTCGTCGTCCGTCATTCGGCCGCCCATCGATCACCAGTCAACCAAACCTTTCAGCATACATCAACACAGACACACCAAACAAAACACATCCTCCAATAAACGAGAAGGCGCCCACAACGCCAGCGAAGCCGCTCATCATCCTACAAAACCCAAAACACCACGTCAACAGTCACGCCACCCCCCAAAAAACGACTTTTCTTGCCCCCCAAATCGGACGCGGATAGCACCCCGATAAACGATTCATCCATCCCCTCCGTGCACCGAACGCAAAGACCAACGATAAGACTCACCTCCTTCCACACCCAAAAAATATTGAATCAACTTCTGCATCAACACGTCCTGCTGCGCCAAATTCCTCTGAAAATTAACCACTTCGCCCAACACATCCCTATAGCTCCTTTCCAACCCCCTCGCCCTCTCCTGCGAGCGTCCCATTTGGTTTCTGAGCGCGTCGTTCTGGGACCGCAAGGCGGCCACTTCTTGTTGGAGGGCGGAGACGGTGGATTGGAGGGTGGACGTTTGTGCGTGGACGGCTGTCATTTGGGATTGGAAGGACGAGGATTGGGTTTGGAGGATGGACAAGTGAGATGCGAGGGCGTTTGTTTGGGCTTGGAGGGCGTCGATTTCGCCGACGCCGACGCCACCACCGCTGCTACCCAGTGGACCCGGAGAACCGGATGACCCTGAACGGCCGAGGGAGGAGGAGGATAAAGAGGCGTTATTGGGGAGCGACTTTCGGGCTGCGGGGACTTTGCGCTTGATGTTTTCCAGTGCGTCGCGTCTGTCTGCGTGGAAGTCGGGGTGACGGAATGTCCAGGAGTGTTCGCCGAATTGGGCATCGTCCGTGTTTTTGACCTAGAGGGGAATTCATGAGCGATATGGACGAGATTGTTGGAGGAAGAAAGGATGTCAAGAATATGTATGGGTGAATGTAAATGTGGTGTAGTTCCCCGTTCGGACGAGTATAAGCCTGCTCGAAAAAGGAAGGTGGAGAGCCGAAAGAAGGAAGGAGCACCTGTTTGCCACGTTGTGGAAGGAACCCCCTCGAGGTGTTCCCAGAAAAAGAACGTGGCCGTGCCGCATAGAATGCGCTAAACGGATTTAATCAAAAGGGCCCGAGGAGATGGCCCACTTTCCAAATCGAGCAAGACAGACAAGCCTCCAAAGTCTCTGATGCAGACAAGTAGTGAATGCAAACTTGAACTTGCCTTGTGAAAGTCATACTTGTTCAGTTGGCGAACAAACGAGGCAAAGTTGGAGTGCTTGAACATGCGGGGGAGGATGGATTTCGTGAATTCGTTCATGTCCTGCGGGGATAAGGATGATGTCAGATGATGATAAAAAGAGAAGATGTGGAGTGTGTGGCACGTACTTTTACGACGAAGCAATCGCCATGAGGACCCCATGAGACGACTTGTGCAAAGGACTGATCCTCGAGCATTCTATAGAGTCGCCCGATCATAAGCCACCTGCGAAGAGCAAGGCGAGATAGAGAGACGCACTTGTACAATTTCTTTACGAAATCGCTTGTTGCGGGCATGTTGTCGTCGCCGTCCTTTGAGGACGAGTGTGGAGGCGCAGGGAGAGGAGGCGGAGGCGGCGGTTGAGGCGGCGGCAGTTGTTCGCGATGCATCTGTCTTGTGTCTGTCGTCCTTGAACTGGTCTGGTGATGAGAGGGGTGGTGGGACATGTGCTGCGGGTGCTGATGGAGTGAACTGGAGGAGGTGGGGAGGATGTCGTCGCGGGAGTTTGATGTGCGATGGAGGGATGCAGACCAGGGGAGAGATGCGGAGGAGGAGGGGGGCGGGGAAGGATGGCGGTGGTTGTATGGGGACATGCGTGCGGAAGGGGAGTTGAGTGGGGGGAGGGTGTTTATGTTCGAGCGGGCTGCGTTGACGGGGGGCAGATGGAGCTGGGACGGCGGCGGGAGATGAGACGAGTGGAAGAGCTGCTGGCGCACATTCGAGTACGGCGGGCCCTGCGAGTGCGGCTCCATGTGCGGCAGCGGGGGAAAGGGCTAGACTTTAGACTGGGTCTGGCAAAGTCGTTGCAGCACGTCGTCGGCGAGGCAGAAGACAAAACCTCGAGCGCAAAACTCAAAACCCAGCTGAGACCCAAATAGCCGCAAACTCACGATCACCCCGACGATAGTAGCCCAATGCCGCACACCCGGCACGTTCACGGCTCGATCCGGTCCAAAGCACACGCCCAGCGCTGCGGCTGGTGACCTCGGCGTCGAGCTGCACGACGACCGACGCTTTCTCGTTCCGGGCTGGATCGTAGGACGAGTGGTGGTGGTGATCGACGACGACGTTATCAGCGGAATCATTTCACCGACGGTCTAGACTCCCGTCCCCTACGCTAAACGACTACGACAACATGGCGCCGTCCAGACCAACCATCTCGTTCTAGACCAATTTCGACACACTTACCGCTCATAATGTTCCCCGAGGCTGTACTCGGTTCCTTTCTCACTCAGATGAGAAATATCTCGTACTCATGTACTGTGACCCTGAGCTTCGCATGAGTTGCCTCGAATATCCCACATCTTCGCTGATGATTGCTGTTCCATTTGTAAGGTCATGAAAATATACCACAAACGTCGCAACGAAAAAAAAAAAAAAAAAAAGCCGTCATGTGTGCGTCTGTCTAAACGTAGAAAAAAAAGGTTGCTCTCCCAACGACGACGCATCAATAGTAATGAACCTGCAATTCAAAGATATCAGCAACAAGCCAAATCACCATCAGCCATCAACGCACCTCCTCGCGCTCCCGACCACGCATGACAGACGGCTCAGTGCCCTTGTAGTAAATATCCGTCCAGAGGTCTTTCTCATCCGGCTCAGGAGACAACTTGGCTTCCTCGACAGCTTGGTCGACAACGGCCTTGGCCTCCTTGTCCAGTTGCTATGGAGAAAGCGTAATAAGCTGCGTGACATAACACAAGGGGAACAACGACGAACCTTGAGCTCTTGCTCCGTCGCAAGGCCCCAGTCCTCAATGTACCGCTGCAATCCACGGATAGGATCTTGCGTACTACGCATCCTTTGCACTTCTTCACGAGTACGGTACGTCGTACCAGGGTCTGACATCCTGATGCACCGGCGTTACATCAGCACAAAGGGTGAGCCAGAGAACGGCGTACGAGTGACCACCGTAGCGGTAAGTAACAAATTCCATCAGGAGAGGACCGTTGCCCTCGAGTACCCAGTTGCGGGCGTATTGGACTGCATGACGGGATGCGATAATGTCCATTCCGTTGACCTAGGACAAAAAACATCGAGTATATGCGCGCGTTCTGGTGCGTCAGAGACAAACCTGAATACCGGGAATCTTGTCGCCACGAGTAAAGTACTCCGTGTTGGACGAGCTGCGCTCGGCCGAAGTCCCCATTCCATACTTGTTGTTCTCACAGACGAAGACGCAAGGCAGATCCCATAGCTTCGCCTACAAAAGAAAACAATCAGTACCACAAATCTACATCTCTCGTCTTCTACTTACCATATTGAACGCCTCAAACACCTGACCCTGGTTACTCGCCCCATCACCATACAGCGCAAACGTGGCGGTCTTGTGACCCATGTACTTTTGAGCGAACGCGATACCCGCGCCGACGGGGACTTGGGCACCGACGATGCCGTTACCACCGAAGAAAGAGGGCGTGAAGATGTGCATGGATCCACCCTTGCCTTGGGACATGCCGTCCCTGCGACCGAGCAGCTCAGCAATGACACCTTTTATCGTACCTCCACGCAAGACGGCGAACGGATGACACCGGTAGGCTGTGATGACACGGTCTTCAGGTGTGATACCATACTCCAAACCAACCGAAACAGCTTCCTAATCACACAAAACGCGAACATGTAAAAAGTATGTTGGGGGGGAAAAAAGACACTGGGCAGGACAAACCTGACCGATAGCCAAATGACAAAACCCGCGGATGAGTTTGGCCTTGTAGAGTGCATCAGCTGCCATTTCCATGCGACGCATGGTTTGCATGTCCTTGTACATCTTGAGCAGCTCGTCTTTTTTGACGTTGACTTCGAGGGATGGGGGCTCGCATTGGTATGCGCGGAAAGAGTCTTCGTGTAGTTTGACGGGGAAGGGGAGGGAGTGGTCGACGGAGCCCTGCAGCTGGGTGGTGTCCGCCGACGTTTGGATGGCGCGCGCCAACGTGGGCTAAATGAAAACATTTTTGTTTTGAGAACGACGAGGAGAAGAAAAGGAGATACGTACGATGCGGCGTGCGATGGAGGGGCGTAACCGTGCGAGAGAGGCCATAGCTGCAGGAGGTGAAAGAAGACTGCAGACAACGCGATGCCGCAAAAACTTGGACCAGTTGTCATTTTCGGGTTCGAGCGGAAGGTGTCCATTCCGTGCACAGCCACATGGCCCACCTTTGCAGGTAACTTACAAGTTGTGGTTACTACAAGAACAGGGTCAGTGCTGGCCGCTCAGGATTTGGACACGCATACGCGCAAACTTGGACATCGCTCAAACCTGACTACGACCCTAACCCTCGATCCTACATCAATAGCAGTCTTGTTCCAAGCTCCAACGCCCACATCCCACACTTTAGTACGAACATATGGTCACTGTATGGCCGTCGACTGAAGCTAGGAGTGCCTTGAGCTCGCCTAAATTTCTCGCTATTCGTCCTCCTTATACACCATTCGATTCCTCGTTTGTTATTAGATTTTAGGTGGCTTGTTCGAGTTACCGCCCCGCTAATTCTAGGTTAACTTGTGATGGAGGTAAGACCCGGCAACTAAAAACATAACCGCTATTTGTCCCTATTTGTTCCGCATCGACCTTGTGCAAAATTTTGGGTGAGTGTGTGCGCGATCGTCAGACGTCAACGAGGAACTTTTCACGATCGTCTTGAAGGTGGAGGATTAACATGGCGTTCGGTATGTCTCACGGACTTGCATGAACATTCAACTCAACCCTCATCCTTACGCGGATCTTCTTGCACAGGAGAATCAGGTAACCGTGGTGGATTCGGGAGAGGTGGTGGTGGTGGGCGCGGTGGAGGACGGGGGGGACGCGGTGGTGCAGGTCCAAGAGGTGGCGGAAGGGGTGGCGGACGCGGTTCGTCCGTTTATCTTAACTTTTCGTTTTTTTGTCCTCAATTATCTACCCAGGCGGCGTCCAAAGTCGCGGTGGTCGTGGTGGAGGCGGCGGCCGTGGGGGCCCCAGAGGCGGGGGTGGCGGTCGCGGTCGTGGTGGTGGCCGTGGTGGTGCAAAGGGCGCGAAAGGCGGAGCCAAAGTCATCCTCGAACCCCACAGACACCCCGGTATTTTCATCGCAAAAGGAAAGGACCATCTCCTCGTCACGAAGAATCTCGTTCCAGGGGAGAGCGTATATGGAGAGAAGCGGATAACGGTCGAGGGCGGCGTGGAGGATACCAAGGTCGAGTATCGCGTGTGGAATCCATTCAGGAGTAAGTTGGCTGCGGGGGTGTTGGGCGGAATGGACGATATATATATCGCGCCCGGGAAGAAGGTCCTGTACCTCGGTGCGGCCAGTGGGACGAGTGTCTCTCATGTGGCGGATATCGTGGGTCCGGTTAGTATTTGTATCTTCGTCATTCACCATTTTTTTAAATTTGTGTGCTGCAGGAGGGTGTTGTGTATGCTGTCGAGTTCTCGCCACGGTCAGGTCGTGACCTGATCAATATGGCCAAAAAGCGGACAAACGTCATCCGTAAGTCCGTCTCGCAGCGTTTCGAAACGACGTGTGTTGATAAAACACTTGTTCAAAAAAGCCATCGTCGAGGACGCCCGCCTTCCAAACAAATATCGCATGCTCGTATCGACCGTCGACGTCATCTTCGCAGACGTCGCCCAGCCAGACCAAGCTCGTATCGTCATCCACAACGCCCAACATTTCCTCAAAAACGGTGGTCATGTCGTCATCTCCATCAAGGCCAGCTGCATTGATTCGACGATGGCCCCCTCGGCTGTTTTCACGCAAGAAGTACAAACGCTGCGCGCTCAGAAGTTGAAACCCATTGCTCAAATAACGCTTGAGCCGTACGAACGTGATCATGCGATGGTGACGGGTGAGTGTGCTGTGTGGCTTTTGTCCGTTGAATAGCATTTGATTTTTATCATGCCTCCAGCGCAATATCAACGGCACCAATAGAAATGGAAGGAAACTTACTGAGCGTTTGCGCGTTTCGGTTGGGTGTTTTCAAGGTCTTGGGGAACTTCTGCGCCCCTTTGTTGTCGCAAAAAGAATATCCGCAGATGTTCCGATACTGTCTAATATTGTACTGCATGCTTTTCTTTCTTTTGTGTTTTATGGCCTTTGCTTGAAGCCTGCACCATCCTTATCCTGGTACCCACGTGGGTTCACTACAGTGACAACGGAGTTGACAGGCGCCAACGCTTGATGAAAAGTACTTAGCCAGCTGAAGTTGGCAACAAACATCCACCCAAGCCTACCCGCACAAAAAGAGTTCGAGGAGCCACTTGTTCCAGGCGGAGAACATATCACGCCGATGAGACCACCCCAAGTCGAAATTGATTTCGGTACTCCACCCGGCACGCCTCCGCGTAGTTCGTCCGACTTTGAGGAGATTTCATATCCTACCACACAACATACAACTTCACCATCACACTCGCATTCTCCGTGGACAGCTACTACGACCATCGTCGACAGACACGAAGAATCTTTACCGTTGCACTATATGACGGAAGACACGTTGTCTACAAGGCGTAGGGTCGCTCGAGGCCCGGGGAGTAGCGGCGGTTTTATGAGCAGCGGCGATGAACGTGAACGCGACTGGCAATATGACAACGAGGGCAAGGACGTGTATTCAAAGCTCAGACCTGGTAAGCCTCGGGTCTCGAGTGGGCGAGTACATAAACCCTATCCTCCCCCTCCAACCTCCATCGTACGTGTCTTGTTACCTGCTGCGCACCCTCCATTAACGCCGAATACCCATTGCTCAGACCGAATTCATATCACAAAACCTCGAGCACCTCCCACCCGCCGTCTACACCCTTCTCTCATGTTGGACCCGCTTCCACAGAATCGGACTCGCCGACATCGTCGTCTGGGACGAAGCCCACTTTGGCAAGTTCGGGTCACATTACCTCAAGCGCGAATTTTACTTTGACGTGCACCCGCCGTTGGGTAAGATGCTTGTCGGTCTTGCCGGTCTCTTGTCGGGCTACAATGGAGGCTTTGAGTTCAAGAGTGGGGAAAAGTATCCGGATAACGTACCCTATGTGGCCATGCGCGTCATGATGGCGACGTTTGGTGTTGCGCTTGTGCCTTTGGGATGGTACACGGCGGTGGAGCTGGGCATGAGCTCGTGGGCTTGTCACTTAGTTGCGCTCATGGTGTTGTGCGGTGAGTCCGCCTTTTTCATCCTTGACGGTCTGACGGACTGACTGTTTAACCAGACGTGGCGTGGTTATGCATATCGCGATTTATTCTCTTGGATTCAATGTTACTTTTCTTTACTTTCACGACCGTCTTTTTCCTCAGCAAATTTCACAATCAGCAGTATCAGTATGTCGAGCGCTGGGGCTGTCAACAGGATAGAGCTGACCGGATGGACAGATCATTTTCTTTCGACTGGTGGACGTGGCTTACACTCACGGGTATCTCCATTGGCTGCGTTACGAGGCATGTCACCTGCGGGGCCTTTGAGGCTTTTTGGCTAACTTCCCCTAACAGCGTCAAATGGGTTGGGCTCTTCGTCACCGCTGTCGTCGGTCTATACACGATCGAGGACCTGTGGGACAAGTTTGGTGACCTGCGGATGTCAACGGTAAGGCGGTAGCATAGGTGTTGCATGACCTATCTCTAGCATGATCTTTCTGCAGCGTGACCAGATACGCCATTGGGCAGCGCGAGTACTATGCCTGATCGTCGTTCCTATCCTGGTGTACATGATGTCCTTCAAGCTCCACTTTTTGATCCTCAACCACACGGGACCGGGCGATGCGCAAATGAGTTCGCTCTTTCAGGCCCATCTGGTCGGGAACGATTTTGCAAAGAATCCATTAGGTTCGTTTTGTTTGATAGTGATTGAGATCGTAACGGATACTTACTGGGAAAAATCTCCAGAGGTGGCGTTTGGCTCTAAAGTGACGTTGAAAAACATGGGTTGGGGTGGGGGTCTCTTGCACTCGCATATCCAGACCTATCCCGTCGGCTCCTCGCAACAACAGGTCACTTGTTATCACTACAAGGACGAAAACAACGACTGGGTCATTCTTCCTACCTGGGAGGAACCAGAGTATAATCCCAACGACGAACTTCGATATCTCGCAGATGGAGACGTCATTCGCCTGCAACACGGCCCGACCACGCGGAACCTCCACTCCCATCCCATTCCAGCCCCTATCTCGAAACTCAACCATGAAGTATCTTGCTACGGCAACGCGACTATCGGGGACGTTCAGGATTACTGGGTCGTCGAGGTCGTCGACGATATACGACAAGGAAGCAAGGAAAAGGTCGAGAGAATACATTCGCTCACGACAAGATTGAGGTTCCGGCACCAGTCGCTTGGATGTTATCTCTCCGCTGCGAACGCGGTGTTGCCGCAGTGGGGGTTCAAGCAGATCGAGGTGAGCTGTGTGAAGGAGAACGACCCCGGTGATATTCACACGTATTGGAACGTGGAGAGCCATTGGAACGATCGACGTGCGTTATCTCTTTCGACATTTCGTCTATATATGTTCTCAACTAGTAGATTTAGTTCCTCCTGGAGACGTCAAGTACTACAAGTCGCCGTTTTTACGAGACTTTTGGCACTTGAATGTGGCTATGATGACGTCCAACAATGCGCTCGTACCTGACCCGGATAAAGAAGACATCCTCGCGTCAAGTCCTACCGACTGGCCGTGGATGAGACTCGGTCTGCGGATGTGCGGATGGGGCGATCATCAACCCAAGTATTACCTTCTCGGAACGCCTTTCATCTGGTGGAGCGGTACGACCAGTATCATTCTCTCCGTCCTTGTACTCGGTATCTATCTTTTCCGTCAACAACGCAAGTACGTGGACATGGATGCGCGTAAGTACACAATGTGCTTTCTACTATTGCATGGATCAAAGGCTAACGATGGTCGGCTATGTAGACGAGTGGGGTCACTTTTTGTACGTTGGCAAGATTGCTTTCTACGGCTGGTTCCTGCACTATGGTACGTACACCCATGCTACCAAACTAGACTCGCTCTGAAAGGAGATTGCAGCCCCGTTCTTCATCATGGGCCGCGTCACCTATGTTCATCACTACGTGAGTGTCGCTCGCACACTCGTCCCATCCCGCGCTCATAATCTCCGTTTGACAGCTCCCAACGCTCTATTTCTCGCTCCTCATGTTCGCTCACCTTCTCGACCATTGCATCTTTTCGGCGCGTTGGAAGGAAACCACTAAACGCGGCGCGTTCGGTATCGTTGCGTTCCTCATCGTTGCCAACTTTTGGTGGTTCAGAGGCGTTGCGTGGGGGATTGAGGGACCGATCAATGATCATTGGGGTCTGCTCTGGCGTAAGGTGAGTCGAACATTACCTTTTTCACTCTTGCGAAAACGGATGCTGAAAGCGTGGGTAGACTTGGAATATTTATAACGCGTAGACATATGATTAGCTTCAACAAAGACTTGTTTTGTACACCAAGACGAGAATGGTATGGTTCGAGGTAAGAATGGGATGTGGAGGTTAAGGACGGGCACTGACTCCATGTAGCTTCATCTTTAATCGTGTTTCGAGTTATTCTCCGATGTATGTTTCGCTTCGCTTGCACTCGTTAGTTTACTTGGTCACATGTCTCCTCGAGTGCCTTTGCAACCTCGACCCCTTATTCGTGTTTGGCACTGGCAGCGCTACAAGCTCGGTGCTGATCCCCAGTGAAAAACGGAAGCACCCTACAATACAACATTGAAAATACATACTCCCAGGGACATCTATGCAAAACCTCTTGCTCTTGCTTCACTGAACAGTGAGTGGGCGGCTCATCAAACCCAAAAGCGCATGAGCCAGGATATCTGCGGACTCCCCACCAGCTGCCAGCACCTTGAGAGCATCCTTGTCCCGATCAAGTTCGTCAATGTATTCGCTTGCACCCGAGAAACGGGCGACCTTGGCACAAGTCGCATGCAAGGCTAGAAGTTCTGGGGAAGGGAGGGGAAGTTGAGGGTTTGTCGACGTCAATGTTACTGTTTTCGTCAGGTTCCTCGACCAAAACACTGTGACGTCATAGCAATCCTTCTCTTTCTATGGATCAAGGTTGCTAATTAGAGAAAACCAGTTAGGATGAATCAGCGTCATCCTCACCGTCGCCTCAAAATACATCTCCAAGCGGTCGAAATAATCGTGCTGATCCTTCTGCAATGTCATGACGTTGTAGAGAGAATGTACTTTCTCCCCATTCAGTTTGCTTATATCATAACCAAAACGGCTCAAAACTGCCAGCACCGAGGAAGAGTAATCTTTCTGGAAAGGGATGACTTTGGCGACGGTAACGGATACGCATAAGAACGTACCTTGTGGGAAGAGGTTGTATCTGTATCGGACGGATTCACATTGGAATAAGTGGACGATGGCACGATATGGGCGCATTCCGTGGAAATTGGAATCATCCCCGTGGAGTCTATCTCTTCTGTGCCGAGAACTTGGGCGGCAACTGCAGCTCTGTCATACAGGCCCGTCACCACACACCTGAAGCCATCTCGAACGAGGGCCTATAGTCACGGCGAGCACACAAGAAATAAATGAACTTTGTTTCTATGGTCGTCGGCAGCGACAGCAAGGTACTCACCTGCGCCTTCGCCTCCTCATGATTCTTTGGTGCCTCCTTTATTTCAACCATAATCTTCTCTTTGGTGTAATCGAATGAAGGGCGACTGGGGTGTTCCGAGGGGACTGGCGTACGCCCTTTGAATTTCTTGACTGGATGTTCAAGTCAGCTCGTCGTCCGATGTGTGGCGCTGCACAGCAACAACTTACATGCACGAATGTAGTAATCCACAAACAGCTGTCCAAGTCGGAAAAGCCGGTCGCGCCAGTCGTCGTGTCTGTGGCACGAGAAGATCTCGTTACAGAGTGTAGCGCGGGCCTTGTCAGAAGGAGCGTGGATAATCATGTAGCCAAGGACTCTTGCGTACATCAGTTTCTGCTCGTCCTTCAAGGCCGAAGACTCGAGAACGCGACAAAGGTTGTATGCACTCTTTTCGTGTGAGCCTGGGAAAGAGTTTTCTACTTTACTGGTTTCGGGAAGAGGGCGAGCGTACATTGCGGTGGAGATGGAAGATGTAGACGAAGTGCGGGGTTGTGGACTGAACTGGATAGATTGACTGACTACGCTAGTACATAGCTCAGGTACAAACAAATGTAAATATCTCGTCAGCGCATAGTAAAGAAATGTAAGATCATGGCAGAAAAATAGAAGTGAGTGTTCCTGAGAGGAAAAAAGAACTGACAGGCGACAGTGGGGATTTCTCCCCAGACCGTTTCGTCTTTTATAGACTCTTCAGGCCTGCTTAGTCAGTAGGGTTAGGGACTGACCCTCCCCCTTCGGGGGAGGGGAGTAGATGTGGCGATGGACTTACGAAGAAAAAGTCTTGAGTGTCGCTGGTGATGAGGCAGGAGCAGGGCTCAAACTGCAGGTAAAGAAGTCGGGAGGCGAGGTTGGAGTTTTCACTCCGGGGACCTTTCGTCTTTATAGGGTATATTTCTCAATAGTGATATTAGGTCAACTTTTTTTTTGATATGAATTATATATGATTAGAATCCTCTCATAAAGGGAATTCTAACGATGTAATATTTACAAAAATCGGCAGTGCCATTGTTGAGATATGAGCTGAACAATATTCTTCCTCTTGCCTTTGAAAATTACCTAATATAGATATGAATGCTAGGGTTAGGTGTTAAAACTTACCTGATATAGCAAGCATGCACAATCAAAATTACTTGATATGGTCATCTCATAGGGTTAGGGTTTCATTAAATTATCCAATAAGGCTAATGCTCTCCGTCTTCTCTATACTTCTAGAAATGCCATTCTAGTACATCATTCTGATGAACTTATTCAGAAATTCTTTCAATTCACGTTCAACTTTCAACTTTCAACTTTCACCTCTGCCATTTTAATTCATCTCATCCAGTCTGTTTTCTGTTCTGTTTCTGTTTTTTTTTTTAATTCTTACCATCATGGATTCTTCATTCAAAAATCAAAGACCTAATTATAAGGCCTTTCTGGCTACAAATCCACTGCTTCCAAAAACACTCCATCAGGGCCAAGTAAAGCAGTCTTTGGGTCTCACACAACAAGTTTGTTTTATCCTATTCATGATTGATAGTTACTCAGAAGAGGCTCTCCTTCTGTTTAGACAGGACAGGACATTCAGAAAGATGAACAAGGAACGTCATCTTCAAGTCTGATGCAATCCAAGTCCAAGACTACTGTAAGAAAAACATATAAAGAGGCAAGAGAGATCAAAAGGAAAGATGTTAAAAGTTGTTGCTGAATTTCAAGGTAGTTTCTAGCTCAGAACCCTAGGCTTCCTGTTACGGGGTATAATTTTTCCTATATTTTTCTCTGTTTTTCTCTTTCTTTTTGTGGTCACGTGACTTCATCACGTGCTTATTTAATCATGTGACCAGCGCACGTGACTCGATAGCACATGACTTACCACGTGCGGGCGAGGACTTATATTTAGATATCACGTGACTAGGCCTAGACATGCCTAGAACATTCTAGAATAGACCTACCTAGACCGGTCTGGACTATGACATCACCTGACGTCATGGAACGTCGTGGAATGTTGTAGAACATTCCGATGATATCATATGTTTGTTAGATACAAACACTGTAACTGTATATATACTGCAATGCCATCGCCCAGAGACCCTAGCTTGGTTCTCTTGGGGCTACTCGTCCACGAGCGACCTAAGTTTTCTTCCCTCTAACTCGCTTTTCGTCGACAAGCCATCGTCGACGCTGCTCATAACATCGACCAAGTCTTCAAGTGGGACTTAAACTCATTTGTTTTCTCGTGCGAAGTTTTAGTGTTGGCGTTGCGAGAGGTTCCGACCATCGCTCGTCTCATTAGAACCAAGCTTTCCCACTCTCCCGGCGTCCGCACTACTCGTGCCCTTGCCGTTTACGTACATCATTTTCACTTCGTTGCGCATTACCGCGCCTTTCACTTGCTTTAGTCCCCGACCGTTGAGGTTCGGGAAGGACGTTGCGCTATCTAGGGCCCCGTCGACGGCTTCTCTCGAGAGAGAACTAGAGATATTTCTCTAGCGGTTAAATCCCCCGTCAACCCACTTTTACTTCGTTTGGGCATCGTCCCGCGTCCCCGTGAGGCGCATTCGTTTTAGTCGTTACCTTAGCAACCCTCCCAGTGCGAAAGAGCGGTCTTGTGCCCGCACTGTCTTAGGAGTGGTTTATATCAAACCTTATCTCAGTAGTATTTTGGGGCTGTGCCAGATCGGTTGTTGACTGGACAGCGAAAGGGTATAGGAAGAAAAAGACCCTGACGAAGAAACAATTTCAACGTGGCTCGCACTACACGCCAGCGCGTTCTCGACACTCGGGCGCAAGCAGCGGCCCTCAATTTTCATCATCTCAATCGTGTTTTCACCCCCGCTCCCCAAATCAAATTAGAAGATCTCGAACCAGCTCCTGAGTGGTTGATCCCCAAACAAGAGCCGTTAGATTTCTTACATCGCATAAAGAAAGAAGAGGAACTCGAGGCAGATCTCGAAGAACAAATCTTCCATACACCCACACCCCCTCCTCGTTCCCCTTCCCCTCCTCCAGCTCTACCCAGGCGTACATCTAATCGCCTTCGTTTCCCCGCACGTCGACACGTGCAAGAATTCTTACCGTCTCTCCGCCGCCCCCGTCAACAGGTGCCTCTGGCAAACCGCCCACGTCACGCACCCTACTACTTGTACAACGAACCAGGATATTTTTAGAAAATGTCCACCCTTCCCCAAGACGTCGCTAACTTGCAGGCCCAATTGGCCGCAGTTACAGCAGCGCTTCAAACGCTGCAAAATCAACCTTCAAATCTCAGCCGAAAAGTTGAGATCTTCGCAGATCCCGGTTCCTTCGATGGCAACCGAAATAACTTCTCAGTGTGGTGGGTCAAATTAAAAACTTGGCTCGCCGCTAACCAAGGTGTTTTGAACACCAACTTCGACGGTTGCGTAGCCGTACTATCACGCATGAAGGGTCCGGTAGCCGGCCGATTCGCCGAGGCCCTCATAAGGAAATACACGGAACAGAATGCCTGGCCAACATTGGCTGTTCTTGGCGGAGAAATCGAAAGATATTTCCGCCCACTCGCAGACAAAGAATGGGCGAAGAACCAGCTCATTCAATTAAAACAAGGCAAAATGAGAACTGACGAATTTGTAGTCAGATTTCATTCACTAGTTCTCCAATCGAATTGCTCGCATACGCATTCGATTTTCTTATTGGAACGGGCAACACGGCCCGACATTATCAAAGAGATATATCTTCAAGGAACACAAAAGACAACCATAGAAGAATATCTCGATGAAGTCCGAAGGATCGGTAGTCGATACGATCTCTTCGAGTTCCAATTCGGGAACAGGTCTTCCCAGGGGCGTGCCTGGGTAAACAACGCGCAAAACAACTCTTCCTCCAGCCGTGGAGGTAAAACATACGGAACTAGTGGAGGCGACGCGATGGACATCGGCGCCGCACAAAAGGGCAAGCAACCGGAGGGCAGACGGCTCCAAATGGATTGCTTCAAGTGTGGCAAGTCAGGCCACTTTGCCCGACAGTGCAAGGCTCCAAACTGTCGTTGCGGTTCGGACCGCCACACTACGGACCGGCACAGGCAGCCGGCTAACAATGGGCGCCAAGTGCGTCAAACAGAAAGCGCGCCAGCTGATCACTGGCGTGGCATGGACTTTGAAGAGGCGAAAGCTTTCTTCTTCGACATGCACACAACAGAGATGAAGGCGCAGGGAAAAGCCTTCGGCCCTTGAACACGGGGACAGTTCAGGGTGCCACATCTCTGGCAGGCGGCAGACAGCGCCTAAAAGCATCTGTCAGGAAGCCCGAGCCTGTAGCTCAAACAGGGCAAAGTAAATGTGTTAATGACAATGTTTCTTCTTCTTGTAGTAATAGGTTTTCTTGTCTCGATGTTTTTGAAAGTTCTGATTCTTTTCCTTTTGTCTCTTCTCGAATTCTTGATACGTGCGCTTTAGGTAGTTCTAAAAATACAAAAGAATCTACTTCTTTGTTCTCTGATTTTCTTGATACGTACGTAGAAGGGGGGTCCTCCTTACGAGGCTCGGCGGTTCAACCCGTGCTTAATTCCCCAAAACCCAAAATAACTTCTTCTATCAACTCCTTGTCCCCTGGAGATGATTTCCCTGAACGGATAGTTACTAGATCGGTTTCCCTTAAAAAGGAATTGAAACTCCCGATCGAAGTACTGGACAAACACGTGGATGTTGACACCACGACCCCTATCCAAGTTCAAGCTCTACTTGATAGTGGAGCAAACTCTATCTTTATTGATCGCCAATGGGCTAAGCGACAAGGCATTATGTTACGCAAATTGCCAATACCTATCCCAGTCTTTAATGTCGATGGTACCAAGAATAGAGCAGGAGACATTACTCATGTCGCAGAAATCCGTATGGAGTATAAGGGTCACAAAGAAGTAGTTCAAGCCGAAATCAGTGATCTCGGCACTGCTGCCATAATCCTCGGATATACCTGGCTCGAATTCCACAATCCCAACATTAACTGGCAAACTGGAGAAGTTAAATTAAATCGTTGCCCAAGATCTTGCTATCAATTATCTAATCGCGCTACGCGCCTCGCTTCGATGGAACTAGAAGAAGAAGTCGAAGCAGTCTCTAAATGGAAAGGTCTGATCAGTGACCTTGAAACTGATAACACGTGGAAAAAGCTGCAAAGCACGGTTGTTCTAGAGACACCTGTTAAGGAACTAGTTCCCAGCGTTTACCACAAAGACTTTTACGAAACTTTCTCGAAGAAAGAATCCGAACGCATGCCAACACGCAAGCCGTGGGATCATGCAATCGAACTTAAGGAAGACTTCAAACCTAGGAAAGGACGAATGATTCCCCTTTCAGCTCAGGAGCAGGATGAAGTTAAATCCTTTATTGAAGATCAGCTCTCGAAGGGCTATATTAGACCGTCTAAATCACCTCAGACATCGCCTGTATTCTTCGTTCCTAAGAAGGAAGGCACCAAGCGGATGGTTCAAGATTACCGCTATCTGAATGAAGGCACGGTTAAAAATAATTATCCCTTGCCCCTGATTAGTCAGCTTGTTGACAAGCTAAAGGGTGCAAGGTACTTCACAAAAATGGATCTCCGATGGGGATACAATAATGTACGAATCAAAGAAGGCGATGAATGGAAGGCAGCGTTTGTCTGTCATCTCGGTTCTTTCGAACCTCTCGTCATGTTCTTTGGTCTCTGTAATTCGCCAGCTACGTTCCAAGCCATGATGAACGAGCTATTTGCGGATATGGACGACATTGTTGTTATCTATATGGATGATCTATTAATTTATACCAAATCGGACAATATCGATGAGCATCACAAAGCTGTTGCAAGAGTGCTCCAGCGGCTCAAAGATAATGACTTATTTGTAAAGCCGGAGAAGTGCTTCTTTGATAAAACAGAAGTAGAATTCCTTGGCATGACTGTGACTCGCGATGGCGTTCGCATGGACGAATCGAAAGTTAAAGCAATTCAGGAGTGGCCAGTCCCACGAACGGTCAAACAAGTCCGTTCTTTCCTCGGTCTTGCAAACTTTTACCGTCGTTTCATACTCGGTTATGCTGGAATTGCAAAACCTCTTACGGACTTAACACGTAAAGATCTCCAGTGGAACTGGGGAGATAAAGAACAACAGGCGTTTGAGACGCTTAAAGAACGCTTTACGACAGCACCTATCTTGGTATATCCAGATATCGATGCGGAATTCCGCCTAGAAACCGATGCCTCGGATTTTGCCACAGGAGCTGTCCTATCTATGAAATGTCCCGATGGAGAATGGCGACCATGCGCCTTTAGTTCCCACGCTTTATCTGCACAAGAGCGGAATTATCAAGTCGCAGACAAGGAAATGCTCGCTATTATCCGCGCGTTAGAAACGTGGCGACATTATTTAGAAGGTGCTCGACACAAATTTGAAATTTGGTCCGATCACAAGAATCTACAATATTTTATGAAATCTCAAGATCTGAATCGAAGACAAGCACGATGGTCCTTGTACCTTACTCGATTCGACTTTACCTTGGTCCACAAGGCAGGAACCTCTATGACGAAAGCCGACGCTTTATCCCGACGTTGTGATCACTCCCATGGAGTTGAAGATGACAACAAGGGCGTTACAGTAATTCCTCCCGAGAAGATCAGAGCCCAACACATTGTTGTGGAAGCCGAAGAGAGTTCAATCGTTGAACGAATAAAAGGACTATCTAAAGATTTGGATCTAGGATCTAACTATAAGCTCCAGGATGGGCTTTACTTCCGAGAAGGTCGTATTTATGTTCCTGGTGATGCCAAGCTTCGCCAAGACATTCTCACACTCCACCACGATAACCCTATCGCTGGACATCCTGGTCAGTCTAAGACACAGGAATTGGTGGAACGTAACTATTATTGGCCTGGGTTACACACTCAAGTCAAGGACTATGTTTCGCGTTGCGATCGATGCGCACGCATGAAAAGTTCTCGCATTGCCCCAGCAGGCATGCTCCAACCTCTGCCGATCCCATCAGGACCATGGATAGATATCTCGGCAGACTTTACAACGGACTTACCGCTTTCGGATGGCTACGACACGATTCTAGTAATCATTGATCGTTTCTCCAAAGAAGCTATATTTATTCCAACCAATAAAACGATCACGGCTCTCGGAACGGCCAAGTTGTACTTGCAACATGTCTGGAAGCATCATGGTCTTCCCACAACTATCGTTTCGGATCGTGGTCCACAATTCGCGTCTCAGGTCATGCGCGAATTAGGAAAATTCTTAGGGATTGAGCTTAAGCTCTCCACTGCTTTTCACCCGCAAACAGACGGGCAAACGGAACGGATGAACCAAGCGTTACAGGAATATATCCGTCTTTTCGTAGCCGAAAAGCCATATGATTGGTCTGATTGGCTAGCGCTGGCGCAATTCTCTTACAACAACAAGCGCCAGGATTCGCTTGGTAAATCTCCATTTGAGGTTACTCGGTCCTACAAACCAAGGATGGGTGTTGAACCGCTTCAGTCCAGGGTCCCTGCAGCCGAGGATCTCGCTACCAACATGGAGAAAACCCTAGAGCAGGCTCGCAAAAACCTAGAGAAAGCGCAAGCCGCTATGAAAAAGAAAGCCGATCGTCATAGATCACAGCCACCTCCTTATCAGATCGGCGATAAAGTGTGGTTGAGTACATCTAATTTAAAGCTTCCTCGACCAAGTAGGAAGTTTACGGAACGCTGGCTCGGTCCTTATGAAATCACAAAGCTGGTCGGCTCCAATGCCGTTGAACTTCGATTGCCTTCTACAATGCGCATTCACCCGGTTGTGAATATTAGTCGCATTAAGCCTTATAAGGATAGATTGCCCGGTCAACCGGCGCAACAACCTGGTCCGGTACTAGTTACCGAGGAGGGTGATCAAGAATACGAGGTTGAATACCTTGTTGACTCTCGCTTGCGAGGTCGTCGCCTCGAGTTCTTGGTGCATTGGGTTGGTTATTCTGACGAGGAGCGTACTTGGGAGCCTGAGGCTAACCTGGGTAATGCTCGCGATGCTATTCGCGATTTCTATCGTCGCCACCCTTCCGCTCCCAGGAAATTGCACATGGTTCAGTCGCAATTCGATTCTTTATTTTCTCCCTATGTTAATTATTGCTCTGTGGCTTCTGCCCCGTTTAATCGCCTGGAAGTCGATTCCTAGAAGGGGGGTAGTGTTACGGGGTATAATTTTTCCTATATTTTTCTCTGTTTTTCTCTTTCTTTTTGTGGTCACGTGACTTC
Organism: Phlebopus sp. FC_14; assembly: GCA_021018615.1. Taxonomy (NCBI): domain Eukaryota; kingdom Fungi; phylum Basidiomycota; class Agaricomycetes; order Boletales; family Boletinellaceae; genus Phlebopus; species Phlebopus sp. FC_14. The sequence goes on along the minus strand of JAEVFL010000002.1, from coordinate 23,017 downwards.
ATCACGTGCTTATTTAATCATGTGACCAGCGCACGTGACTCGATAGCACATGACTTACCACGTGCGGGCGAGGACTTATATTTAGATATCACGTGACTAGGCCTAGACATGCCTAGAACATTCTAGAATAGACCTACCTAGACCGGTCTGGACTATGACATCACCTGACGTCATGGAACGTCGTGGAATGTTGTAGAACATTCCGATGATATCATATGTTTGTTAGATACAAACACTGTAACTGTATATATACTGCAATGCCATCGCCCAGAGACCCTAGCTTGGTTCTCTTGGGGCTACTCGTCCACGAGCGACCTAAGTTTTCTTCCCTCTAACTCGCTTTTCGTCGACAAGCCATCGTCGACGCTGCTCATAACATCGACCAAGTCTTCAAGTGGGACTTAAACTCATTTGTTTTCTCGTGCGAAGTTTTAGTGTTGGCGTTGCGAGAGGTTCCGACCATCGCTCGTCTCACTTCCACAAACCTTTCGACCTGTCTCACAACCTCCTCTGCTCAAAAATTCCTTGCAAGAGAAAGTGAGAGAATTCTCTGATGTACCAAACTCTGTGAGTTTCTTTCGACTATTTTTGAGTTTTCTAAAGTCACATTACTAGCAGGAGAGTAGAGTGCAACTACAGTCTGGATCAGCTATGAGCAACAAAGAGACTTTGCCATCCAGAAATGATTCTCCTCCAAAAGAAGTTTCCCAAAGACTAGCAATAGAGAAAGAGTCAGAAATGGAACAAGTCTTGGGAATGCTGGAGGTCTTGCATGTGGAGGCAGCACAAATAGAATTAAATCAAATTCCAGCCCTTTCCACAGTGGAATCTCAAGTATGGGAACGACCGGAAGTATCGGAATCATCGGAAGCACCAAACACATGGAAATCAAAAGCACTAGAAGCAGCGGATATAGAAGTGGACTTGGAATTTCTAAATGCATCAGATAGATGGAAAGGGTCATCAGTACCTGCAGTACGAGTATCAGGCCATGATTCTCTCTCTGAAGCTTGTTGACTTTGTTTTATAGGATCCACTTGAAGAGTTACAAGAAAAATTTAGACAATTGAGGCTAGAAAGAAAAGAGAAAAAGAAGAAAGAGAGACAGATAAAGTTGAACAAAATACAAGGGCACATATTCAATATGGAAGAAGAAGAGGAGGAAGAGGAGGAAGAGGAAGAGGAGGAGAAGGAGGAAGAGGAAGAGGAGGAAGAGGAGGAAGAGGAGGAAGAGGAGGAAGAGGAGGAAGAGGAGGAAGAGGAGGAAGAGGAGGAAGAGGAGGAAGAGGAGGAAGAGGAGGAAGAGGAGGAAGAGGAAGAGGAAGAGGAAGAGGAAGAGGAAGAGGAAGAGGAGGAGGAGGAGGAGGAAGAGGAGAAAGAAGGGTTACAATATCATTTTTCTAATGACAACGGTAAGTCTTTCTTTCCTATATTTTTCTATTACTCAGTGACATATCCTAGATGACATGGATATAAATGTTGAATACAAATGTGCATATTTTATTTTGTCTATGTGTATCACAATTGATCAAATCTATTTTCTCAGACTTGGAAGAAGAACAACCAGTGCATACAAGAGCAGAGTATGAATCCATCAGTGCATACCTGACACTGAGGCATAAAAAGAAGAGGCGATCATACTCTCCAACAACCTTGCAGGAACTATCCTCCAATGACTTTTCTATACCTAAAGGTTAGCTTTTTTTTCATTCCATGCATTACTTTGTGGCATATTCATACATCTATAGAACCCCAGGATATGCTCAAGACTTTGAAAAGACAGCAAGTGACCAACATCTCCCTTCTTTCGGTTGTTCCTAGTAAGTTTTTTTTTTTTTTTTTTTTTTTTGAGGGTCCATGTAATGGCTGGGTGTTTTTAGACCCTTCACCGGAATCACCGGAATCGCGCATTCCGGAATCGTCGGAATTATACCAGTCGAAATCATCGGAAATGCACTTCTCACGATCATCATCGGAACTAGCATCTAGTAAACAAGGTCGACCTCAAGATCATCTATCTCCAACACATTCCCTTTTTCTCAAACGGCAAAATGTGACTGCAGTTTCACTTTTATCAGATGTTTATAACAAAGGTGTGTATCCACTTTCATAAGTAAAACCTTGACAAACCACATCTTTCATTCCATACAGATGATCAGGCCACTGACAGTCATGAAGATCCTCCATCTCCAACATATTCTGTCATGCTCAAACGACAAAACATTACTACAGCATCACTTCTCTCAGATGTGTCCAATGCTGGTGTGTATTCACTTTCATAAGTAAGACCTTGGCAAACCATGTTTTTCATTCCTTATAGATGATCAGGCCACTCACAGTCATGAAGGTCCTACATCTCCAACATATTCTGTCATGCTCAAACGACAAAACATTACTGCAGCATCACTTCTCTCAGATGTGTCTGATGCTGGTGTGTATTCACTTTTGTACATAACCCTTGATAAACTGTGTCCTTGGTTTCAGATAAGGAGCTTTCCAATAGTCATGACAAGGCAAAAGTACAGTTCCATGTCCCTTGTGGAGAAAGTGAGAATGAGGTAGAAGATGCACTTGTTCAGCAAATATCTCATGGACAAGATCTTGAAGACTCCACCGTTGACTCCATGGAGAGTCAAAATGAAAGTTTGGACAGCAATGAGTACCAGCCCTCTGACAACCAACAGTCCTGCTCATACAAGATATCTATGGATGATGTAGGAAATGAATACCGCAACCTAGGCTCTACATGCGATGACCCCCCAGAGCTCACGAACGATGCCATGAATCATCGTAGAGCCCAGTATAGTAAGCAATCTCTTAGCCTTCTTTCCAGCAATATCGACGATTAACTCTTTGCACCACATAGAACGAATGGTCGCTAACCCTTCTATTTGGGCTGCTGCTGTCCAAGAGATCAGCAGTCTTGAGCCAAAGAGTTATGTGGCAGGAAGTATCATGAACCTGTTCCTTTTGACTGAATGGTATAGGTCCATCGATGGCGCCTACACATATTTTGTAGATCTTTTCATGATGTCGACTTCCTTGCCTCCTGAACCCCAAGAAATTGTCCAGTTCCGATCTCATTCCGGCTGAGACGAGCGATGGTCGGGACCTCTCGCAACGTCAACACTAAAACTTCGCACGAGAAAACAAATGAGTTAAAGTCCCACTTGAAGACTTGGTCGATGTTATGAGTAGCGTCGACGATGGCTTGTCGACGAAAAGCAAAGTAGAGGAGGAAAGAAACTTAGGTCGCTCGTGGACGGGTAGCCCCAAGAGAACCAAGCTGGGACTCTGGGGTGTTTGCATTGCAGACTATATACGCTGCTAGAGTTTGTACAGAACAAATAAATGATATCATCGGAATGTTCCACAACATTCCACGACGTTCCATATGACGTCAGGTGATGTCATGGTCCAGACCGGTCTAGGTAGGTCTATTCTAGAATGTTCTAGGCACGTCTAGGCCTAGTCACGTGATATCTAAATATAAGTCCTCGCCCGCACGTGGTAAGTCATGTGCTATCGAGTCACGTGCACTGGTCACATGATTAAATAAGCACGTGATGTAAGTCACGTGACCACAAAAAGAAAGAGAAAAACAGAGAAAAATATAGGAAAAATTATACCCCGTAACACTACCCCCCTTCTAGGAATCGACTTCCAGGCGATTAAACGGGGCAGAAGCCACAGAGCAATAATTAACATAGGGAGAGAATAAAGAATCGAATCGCGACTGGACCATACGCAATTTCCTGGGAGCGGAAGGGTGGCGACGATAGAAATCGCGAATAGCATCGCGAGCATTACCCAGGTTAGCCTCAGGCTCCCAAGTACGCTCCTCGTCGGAATAACCAACCCAATGTACCAAGAATTCAAGGCGACGACCTCGCAAGCGAGAGTCAACAATATAATCCACCTCGTATTCCTGATCACCCTCTTCGGTGACTAGCACCGGACCAGGTTGTTGTGCCGGTTGACCGGGCAATCGATCCTTATAAGGTTTGATGCGACTAATATTCACAACCGGGTGAATGCGCATCGTTGAAGGTAACCAAAGTTCAACGGCATTGGAGCCGACCAGCTTCGTGATTTCGTAAGGACCGAGCCAGCGTTCCGTAAACTTCCGACTTGGTCTAGGAAGCTTTAAGTTAGATGTGCTCAACCACACTTTATCGCCGATCTGATAAGGAGGTGGCTGTGATCTATGACGATCGGCCTTCTTTTTCATAGCGGCTTGCGCTTTTTCTAGATTCTTGCGAGCCTGCTCAAGGGTTTTCTCCATATTGAAAGCGAGATCCTCGGCTGTAGGGACCCTGGACTGAAGCGGTTCAACACCCATCCGTGGTTTGTAGGATCGAGTGACCTCAAATGGAGATTTACCAAGCGAATCCTGGCGCTTGTTGTTATAAGAAAATTGCGCCAGCGCTAGCCAAACAGACCAATCATATGGCTTTTCGGCTACGAAAAGACGGATATATTCCTGTAACGCTTGGTTCATCCGTTCTGTTTGCCCGTCTGTTTGCGGGTGAAATGCGGTGGAGAGCTTAAGCTCAATCCCTAAGAATTTTCCTAATTCGCGCATGACCTGAGACGCGAATTGTGGACCACGATCCGAAACGATAGTCGTGGGAAGACCATGGTGCTTCCAGACATGCTGCAAGTACAACTTGGCTGTTCCGAGAGCCGTGATCGTTTTATTTGTTGGAATAAATATAGCTTCTTTTGAGAAACGATCAACAACCACTAGGATCGTGTCGTAACCATCCGAAAGCGGTAAGTCCGTTGTAAAATCTGCCGAGATATCGACCCATGGTCCAGATGGGATCGGCAGTGGTTGGAGCATGCCTGCTGGGGCAATGCAAGAACTCTTCATGCGTGCGCATCGATCGCAACGCGAGACATAGTCCTTGACTTGAGTATGTAACCCAGGCCAATAATAATTACGTTCCACCAATTCCTGTGTCTTTGACTGACCAGGATGTCCAGCGATAGGATTATCATGATGGAGTGTGAGAATATCTTGGCGAAGCTTGGCATCACCAGGAACATAAATACGGTTCTCACGGTAATAAAGCCCATCCTTGAGCTTATAGTTAGATCCTAGATCCAAATCTTTAGATAGCCCTTTAATTCGTTCAACGATTGAACTTTCTTCGGCTTCCACAACAATGTGTTGGGCCCTGATCTTTTCGGGAGGAATCACAGTGACGCCCTTGTTGTCATCTTCAACTCCATGGGAGTGGTCACAACGTCGGGATAAAGCATCTGCTTTCGTCATAGAAGTTCCTGCCTTATGGACCAAGGTAAAGTCGAATCGAGTAAGGTACAAGGACCATCGTGCTTGTCGTCGATTCAGATCTTGAGATTTCATAAAATATTGAAGGTTCTTGTGATCGGACCAAATTTCAAATTTGTGCCGAGCACCTTCTAAATAATGTCGCCACGTTTCTAACGCACGGATTATAGCGAGCATTTCTTTGTCTGTGACCTGATAGTTCCGCTCTTGTGCAGATAAAGCGTGGGAACTAAAGGCGCATGGTCGCCATTCTCCGTCGGGACATTTCATAGATAGGACAGCCCCTGTGGCGAAATCCGAGGCATCGGTTTCTAGGCGGAATTCCACATCGATATCTGGATAAACCAAAATAGGTGCTGTCGTAAAGCGTTCTTTAAGCGTTTCAAACGCCTGTTGTTCTTTATCTCCCCAGTTCCACTGGAGATCTTTACGTGTTAAGTCCGTGAGAGGTTTTGCAATTCCCGCATAACCGAGTATGAAGCGACGGTAAAAGTTTGCAAGACCGAGGAAAGAACGGACATGTTTGACCGTTCGTGGGACTGGCCACTCCTGGATTGCTTTAACTTTCGATTCGTCCATGCGAACGCCATCGCGAGTCACGGTCATACCGAGGAATTCTACTTCTGTCTTGTCAAAGAAGCACTTCTCCGGCTTTACAAATAAGTCATTATCTTTGAGCCGCTGGAGCACACGTGCAACAGCTTTATGATGCTCATCGATATTGTCCGATTTGGTATAAATTAATAGATCATCCATATAGATAACAATAATATCGTCCATATCCGCAAATAGCTCGTTCATCATGGCTTGGAACGTAGCTGGCGAATTACAGAGACCAAAGAACATGACGAGAGGTTCGAAAGAACCGAGGTGACAGACAAACGCTGCCTTCCATTCATCGCCTTCTTTGATTCGTACATTATTGTATCCCCATCGGAGATCCATTTTCGTGAAATATCTTGCACCCTTTAGCTTGTCAACAAGCTGACTAATCAGGGGCAAGGGATAATTATTTTTAACCGTTCCTTCATTCAGATAGCGGTAATCTTGAACCATCCGCTTGGTGCCTTCCTTTTTAGGAACAAAGAAGACAGGTGACGTCTGAGGTGATTTTGACGGTCTAATATAGCCCTTTGAGAGCTGATCTTCGATAAAGGATTTTACTTCATCCTGCTCCTGAGCTGAAAGGGGAATCATTCGTCCTTTCCTAGGTTTGAAGTCTTCCTTGAGTTCGATTGCATGATCCCACGGCTTGCGTGTTGGCATGCGCTCGGATTCTTTCTTCGAGAAAGTTTCGTAAAAGTCCTTGTGGTAAACGCTGGGAACTAATTCCTTAACAGGTGTTTCTAGAACAACCGTGCTTTGTAGCTTTTTCCACGTGTTATCAGTTTCAAGGTCACTGATAAGACCTTTCCATCTAGAGACTGCTTCGACTTCTTCTTCTAGTTCCATCGAAGCGAGGCGCGTAGCGCGATTAGATAATTGGTAACAAGATCTTGGGCAACGATTTAATTTAACTTCTCCAGTTTGCCAGTTAATGTTAGGATTGTGGAATTCGAGCCAGGTGTATCCGAGGATTATGGCAGCAGTGCCGAGATCACTGATTTCGGCTTGAACTACTTCTTTATGACCCTTGTATTCCATACGGATTTCTGCGACATGAGTAATGTCTCCTGCTCGGTTCTTGGTACCATCGACATTAAAGACTGGGATAGGTATAGGCAATTTGCGTAGCATAATGCCTTGTCGCTTAGCCCATTGGCGATCTATAAAGATAGAATTGGCTCCACTATCAAGTAGAGCTTGAACTTGGATAGGGGTCGTGGTGTCAACATCCACGTGTTTGTCCAGTACTTCGATCGGGAGTTTCAATTCCTTTTTAAGGGAAACCGATCTAGTAACTATCCGTTCAGGAAAATCATCTCCAGGGGACAGGGAGTTGATAGAAGAAGTTATTTTGGGTTTTGGGGAATTAAGCACGGGTTGAACCGCCGAGCCTCGTAAGGAGGACCCCCCTTCTACGTACGTATCCAAGAAATCAGAGAAAAGAGAAACTAAACTATTTTTTTGTGATTGTTTTGTATTTTCTATTTTTGTAGATTCTTTTATATCTTTAGAACTACCTAAAGCGCACGTATCAAGAACTCGAGAAGAAGGAAAAGAGGAATCAGAAGTATCAAAAACATCGAGACAAGAAAACCTATTACTACAAGAAGAAACATTGTCATTAACACATTTATTTTGCCCTGTTTGAGCTACAGGCTCGGGCTTCCTGACAGATGCTTTTAGGCGCTGTCTGCCGCCTGCCAGAGATGTGGCTCCCTGAACTGTCCCCGTGTTCAAGGGCCGAAGGCTTTTCCCTGCGCCTTCATCTCCGTAGTGTGCATGTCGAAGAAGAAGGCTTTCGCCTCTTCGAAGTCCATGCCACGCCAGTGATCAGCTGGCGCGCTTTCTGTTTGACGCACTTGGCGCCCATTGTTTGCCGGCTGCCTGTGCCGGTCTGTGGTGTGGCGGTCCGAGCCGCAACGACAGTTTGGTGCCTTGCACTGTCGGGCAAAGTGGCCTGACTTGCCACACTTGTAACAGTCCATTTGGAGCCGTCTCTGCTCCGGCTGTTTGCCCTTCTGTGCGGCGCCGATGTCCATTGCGTCGCCTCCACTGGTTCCGTATGTTTTACCTCCACGGCTGGAGGAAGAGTTGTTTTGCGCGTTGTTTACCCAGGCACGCCCCTGGGATTGGTTCCTCCCGAATTGATATTCAAAGAGATCGGCCCGACTTCCGATTCATCGGACCTCTTCAAGGTACTTTTCTATATCGTTTTCTTGTGTACCCTGAAGGTATATTTCTTTGATTATATCGGGCCGTGTTGCCCGTTCGAGAAGATAGATTGCGTGTTGATCGTCGCAATCTGATTGGATTACTAAAGAATGGAACTGAACGACAAATTCGTCAGTTCTTTTCTTTCCTTGTTTTAGTTGAACGAGCTGATTCATAGCCCATTCTACTTGGCCAAGGGGTCGGAAGTATTTCTTGATTTCCTTTCCTAACACGTGTAGTGTTGGCCACGAGTTTTGGTCGGTGTATTTGCGTATAAGGGCTTCGGCAAACCGACCGGCTACCGGGCCCTTCATTCTGGAGAGGACGGCTACACAACCATCGAAGTTGGTTGTGAGAACCGCCGCATTTGCGGTAAGCCAAGTTTCCAACTTGACCCACCAGGTAGAGAATTCTTTTCGGTCACCATTGAAGGAACCGGGGTCTGCGAATATTTCAACCTTTCGGCTGATGTTAGATGGAGCATTTTGAAGCGTTTGTAACGCCTCATTCATCTGTTGTAATTGCGCCTGAAGATTGGCGACTTCTTGTTGTAGGTTGGCCATTTTCTAAAAATAACCAGGTTCGTTGTAAAGATAATAAGGTGCGTGGCGGGGGCGGTTTGCTAACGGCACCTGTTGGCGGGGGCGGCGAAGAGATGGAAGAAATTCTTGCACGTGTCGGCGTGCGGGGAAGCGAAGGCGATTAGATGTTCGCCGGGGTAGAGCTGGAGGTGGAGAAGGGGAACGAGGAGGTGGTGTGGGTGTGTGAAAGATTTGTTCTTCTAAATCTTCCTCAAGTTCCTCTTCTTTCTTGATACGGTGTAAAAAATCTAGAGGTTCCTGTTTGGGGATCAGCCACTCAGGAGCGGGTTCTAGATCTTCAAGTTTGATTTGAGGGGCGGGGGTGAAAACGCGATTAAGGTGGTGGAAATTGAGGGCTGCTGCTTGGGCCCTGGTATCGAGAACGCGTTGTCTGGTAGTACGCGCCACGGTGAAAATTGTTTCTTCGTCAGGGTCTTTTTCTTCCTATACCCTTTCGCTGTCCAGTCAACAACCGATCTGGCACAGCCCCTGAAGTACTATTTTGATAATGTTTTGATATAAACCACTCCTAAGGCTGCACGGGCACAATACCGCTCTTGCGTGCAGGGAGGGTTGCTAAGGTAACGACTAAAAACGAATGCGCCTCACGGAGACGCGGGACGATGCCCAAAAGAAGTAGAAAGGGGTTTGACGGGGGATTTAACCGCTAGAGAATAAACTCTAGTTCTCTCTCGAGAGAATCCGTCGACGGGGCCCTAAACAGCACAACGTCCTTCCCGAACCTCAACGGTCGGGGACTAAAGCAAATGAAAGGCGCGGTAATGCGCGGCGAATTTGAAAATGATGTATGTAAACGGCAAGGGCACGAGTAGTGCGGACGCCGGGAGAGTGGGTAAGCTTGGTTCTAATGAGACGAGCGATGGTCGGGACCTCTCGCAACGTCAACACTAAAACTTCGCACGAGAAAACAAATGAGTTAAAGTCCCACTTGAAGACTTGGTCGATGTTATGAGTAGCGTCGACGATGGCTTGTCGACGAAAAGCAAAGTAGAGGAGGAAAGAAACTTAGGTCGCTCGTGGACGGGTAGCCCCAAGAGAACCAAGCTGGGACTCTGGGGTGTTTGCATTGCAGACTATATACGCTGCTAGAGTTTGTACAGAACAAATAAATGATATCATCGGAATGTTCCACAACATTCCACGACGTTCCATATGACGTCAGGTGATGTCATGGTCCAGACCGGTCTAGGTAGGTCTATTCTAGAATGTTCTAGGCACGTCTAGGCCTAGTCACGTGATATCTAAATATAAGTCCTCGCCCGCACGTGGTAAGTCATGTGCTATCGAGTCACGTGCGCTGGTCACATGATTAAATAAGCATGTGATGTAAGTCACGTGACCACAAAAAGAAAGAGAAAAACAGAGAAAAATATAGGAAAAATTATACCCCGTAACACCGGCCTCTTCTCTGATCTGCTAGTACAACCGCCTTTAAAACCTGTCGTCTTTATTATTTGCAGGCATCAGCACTATTTCACTGTCTGCTTCGACTATCGCTCAAACGTCGCATGGGTGTTTGGTCAAACCATCCATCCATCCTTCTTTGGTCTCCGCATGAATGTCGGATGGGATGAATGGAGCGGTCTCAGCTATTGGAGAAGAATCGCTGCCTTGTTTGGATGGTCCGTCTCGGAAGTGGATCCGACGGTGAACGCCTACAACTTCAAACAGGTATTATATTTCATTTCACCTTCCATCTCGTCTTTGCCTTTTCTTACTCTTATCGATTTTGTGACAGAACGGAGTGGATTGTGGACCAGTCGCTGTCTCCATCATGGTGTATCTTCTACACAATGGTCCTGAGGCCTATCTGGAATCCATTCCGGAAAGTCGATGTCCATCCGTAGAATGCTCCCATGTTACTAGAACTCTACTTTTGGACACGGTGTCAGCCAATCTCTTTGATTGTCATCGTTGGTGGCAGGCCTTGAAAGACACAGAATCATGGCTAGAAGAGCCGTCCGATGTTGTGCTAGATCTAATCCATAACGGTGGATTGGATCAATCCAATCAGGCAATATCTCTGTATGTGATGCTGGCTAGATCCAGAGACAGATGCCGGGAATGTCATCCACACCCTAGGGTCCGCTGCCCACAAGATGACGGGGATTCTGGCTATTCCGAAGGTTCTTCCGGGGCTTCTGAGGCTTCTGATGGTGATGAAAATCCCATCACGTCACGACTTCCAGCCTATTTAAAACGTCTGAAAATCATGCGAAATGCCCGTAACCGTGCCATGGGAAACACCAGAGTTCCTATGACCAAATCACAGGCAATGTCTCTTCCTGCCCAAAGCTACTGCTCGCTCCCCATGGACGATACATTCGATGACTATTTGGATGGTCCTACGTTGGAAGATTTACAGGATGTGATACGAGAGAACAAGGAGGGTGGAATACGCTCCAACTGGGACTACTTTAGAGACTATGGATATAGACTGCTACCGGATTTCGCAGTCACGTTCAATCAACAAGAACCAATCGAGGTCGAGGCCCATCTTCTTCCTATCGGCGAACCTCAGTTTCAGGATCTGTCCGCCTGGGATGAGATGGTCGTTCATCACTTGTCCACTGATCGCATGGGTGAACCTCGTCAGGTTCTTTTGGAAGACGTCGACGTCATGGGAATGGAGGAAATTTTGACACTGGCAGGGAGAAAGAACTCCTCCAGTAGCATAGACCTCTTTGTTTGTGGCAAGAATCCCATCCAGGAAAATTACGTGTGTTTCCGACCGGAACGAGATGCCGTTCCAATCTCTACCGGTGAGGTTTGAACCACGTTGGACATCGACAGCATCATCTGGATCACTCATCATCTCCATGTGCAACACTCTCTCAAGTTGCACGTCATTCCATACTTTGGAAATAAACCACCTATTCCGAAAAACAACCATTGTGAGGTGGAAATACTCTGGCCCCAGTCCAACAGAGACCAAGACGGTGGCAGACGCTCAGAGTGGTTCACCAAGTCTGTTCCAGTCAGCAACATCCCCCACATCCATTTCGCCCAGGCAGGAGATGGCTCTGGAAGCGTTAACTTTTATGTTGCTTTTCCTCGCATGATGCACAAGAATCCCAAGACTGGTCGTTCCGCGACCCTCATTCCATCTCCAGTACAAATCGTCTGGCTCACTCAGGTCTTGTTGCCTGCCATAAGAGTCACTGCACCTCAGGAAATCCGTGAATACTCTGATTTTACCTATGAGGAGTGGAAGTGGAAGGCGACCGTCAACAACCGGCTCAAGACATCCAGGACTCTCACTCTCGATCCCACCATGGTCGAAAACCTGGTCCATCACATGCGCCTCATAATCTCTCAGAATCAAGATGGTCATCTTGATCTCTTCAGTTCCTTTTTTTTCATTGTCGATGCCAGAGGCATCAAGCTCAACACCATCACCGTCAGAGGTCATTCCATGGACCCTCTGGCCACCCTCTACAAGGAGATCCCTACCTTGGACTGGGAATTTATGATGCGTCGAGAGAACGGCCAGTTACTTTTAGACCTGGGCATCTCTTATCATCCTGATCCAGTGGACGCTCAGCCTCTCATAGGCCTATGGAAACTCAATTCTATTCATGCCTCATATGCCAAAGCAGGAATGAACAAGCCTAAGGAGTTCAAGACCTGCACCATGGCCAGACATGGAGGTCTTCAGGCGACCATGGAAAGCGTTCGCAGAAGAGCCATTCAGCTCACCTTTCGATCGACGTATAACCTCATCTTCGAGGCCTTTCGTAGGCCAGGTCAAGAAGAGAAGTTCTGTGCTGACCCTGAAGCTTATGCGAACACTGCCATCTTTCAGCAGACATGTCATGACTTTGCTTCCATCTATCATGGAGCCAAGAACAAAAGCTTTGGTGTTCGGGAAGAGGTTCGAGGCAGTGGGTTCGCAATCAGAAAAGCTTTGCAATCGATCTGGCACAAGGTCAGTATTTTCTCTTCCTTTCCATGCTCCATGCTCCATGCATCCACTGACCCTGATGCTCTTGCTTCAAGGTTGCAGAATATCTAGACTCGAACCCGATCCTCTGGGTCTCGTCCAAAGTTTACTGTGACTTCATGATCAGGAGACTCGAAGAACTTCGATTTCTTCAGGTCCGTTTCTTCAAGAGACCGCGGTCAAACTATGGCATCATGACCAGCATCATAGTCCATCTCCTTCGCAATGTCTCGTTTTCCATTCCAGGAAAGCATACTCATGTCATCGAGGCTCTGAGAGATCTGTCTTTCGAGGCCGTAGTTCAGCGCTTTGGAATGTTTTTCTTACAAGACCTTGATCCTGTCACAGGAGAGCTTCTGGTCATCGCTCAAAAAGACGATGCAGACGTAGCATTCAGGTTGACGTCACGCATGAAAAAAAAGTAGTCAAGTCAAGGAATCACCTGGAACCACGTTTCATGCCCCAGAGCCCAGAAGCTACCACGGAATATCCGCTGGGCAAACGGCCCACTTGGGAAGAACTCGTTCACTGTCTTGATGAGGATCCTACTCGCATCATGCACTGTTGGAGGTGGAACAGCGTTCAAACGTGGGACGAGTATGCTTCCGATCTCTTCATCGCGTTCACCAACGACATGTGGCTCGCCCTTGATCCAGCCCGACTTCAAAACCCTCTCGATACCATGATCACCCTCCAGGAGGCAATCAAATCATGGTCAGTTTCTCATGTAGCTGAGAACCTCTTGAGTGTCAGATTCCTACCGAATTCCCATGGCTTGGACAAAAGAACAAAACAATGCTGTGACTTTGAAGATCTGCTTGACGTGTTCTTTCCTCAAGTCCAAACACTACAGAGGAACACGGTCTGGATGCGCTTTTCCCAGAGGCACGGCTACCTCTGCATGTATTCCGAATTCCAAGAGACTCTCTCTGTCGAACAGTTTCAAAATCTCAAGGAAAACCTTGTAGAGCTACTTTGTCATGTACAATGTCTGCCCAACAGCACCAAGGCCACTCAGTCGAGCCATGGAAGACTCTGGACAGGTTCTTGTGGGACCGTAGACATGCGCACCAACCCCAGATGGTATAGACTGAAGGGGTTAAGTAGCGTAAAGCGGACCACAAGGAAGGTCATGCGCATCAACCTACCCACTCACCAAGTCTTGACACGTCTTGATGAAGCTCAAGGTATCACTTCCAGGGCATCCAAAACTCGACAGAGACAAGAGAAGAGATCAGCCAGGTCAAGGAACAAGAGGGTCCCACCGCAAGCAAGGGACAGAGCTCTTGACAGTGACAGAGTTTAGAACATTAGGATGGCATGGTCCACTTCGCTGTTCTTGTGATCCTAGAACTGGTTCTGGAGCTGTTCTAAAATCATGAAATGATATTGGTGATACAGTCCTCAGAATGACAAAAAGAAACGGACAGCGATGTCCAGACTCGGCCACCATTCTGAGTGTAGGAACGACGGAGGTGCACAGGAGAATTAAACAGTCCTTATATTATGGGTGAAGAAAAAGCTCGTACCATAGTTTTGGTTCAGGAAAGACATGAGAAGTGTTAGGATACGTGATATGAGAGCGGGAAACAGAACGTCCAAGCTTTGCTTCCAAGCTTTCTGAGCTTTCTGATTCCGGAATCTTTTGATGTTCCGATGTTCCGGCTTTCCTGCACTCCAAAAGGTTGCAGATTCAACTGTCTTTCCCATCTGGAACGTCCCAGATTTTGCCACGGTGGTCCTTAGTGCTGGAGAAATCCCCTTGCAATACCATTTCTCAACCAATTTTCCTAACAACGTAGATCTTGTATGTTCGGATTTGTCTATTTTAGATATGCATGATCGAGCATCGTCGTAAGCAGTCAACTCGCATATATATCGATTTGATCGTTGACTATAGAGTGGATGGACTTTATGGAGATCTGTTTGAGTTTCTATTAAGCCAGTCTAGGGGGGGATTAGGTTTTTGGGTGAACTTCGAGACCGGAAAGACCGCGTTCTGACTGAATCCAAAGGATTAGCACTTTTCAGACCACAAGAAAACTGGAACTCAGAAACATAGAACGTAGCTCGAACGCTATGGCACCCGATGGACGATATGTATTTGATCAGTTTTACTCTCGGATCTTTGCCATTCTCATGGTAATGCTTCCTTGATGTTCCCCATCTCTTTCCTAGTCCAAAATATGACACAAGCTTGTGTTCACCCATATTTGAGGACCGTACGTTTCTGTGAACCTCAGTCATACCTACAGACTATCTGGCTGTTTATGTCCACCTCAGACGGTCACCCACTCCTGGATGATCCCAGCCCATGTTTTGGAAAAATCCAGTGGGGTTCCGGATCGGAAAGCCAAGTGGAAGGCTTGGAGATCTCAGAAGCAAAGCTTGGACTCTTTTCATTCTGCTCCTTGCTCTCATGTCGTGTGTCCTAATATTTCTCGTGTCCTTCCTACAACAAAGCTATGTTTAGAGCTGGTCTTCACCCATATTTTAAGGGCACTTCTTTTTTTTTTTGCGGGGCACCTCGGTCGTTCCTACACTTGGGACGGTGGCTATTATTATCTCAACTGTATGTACATAGTTTGGACATCACTGTCCATTTCTAGTTTTTTTTTGTTAGCGCTTATCATCGACCATGTCCCCCAAGAGTATGTCATACATCATATTTCACCATCATCCTTCATGTTCACATTCTTTCTATCTTCTTTATAGAAGCCTCTCGTTCCAAGATCTTCTGTGATGAAATTCCAGGTATACCACCTTCTTTCTGTCGAGTGCATTATACTCACCTTTCTTCAAAGACCTACCAGGAGTGGGTCGTGTTTGTGTGAATGACAGGCAATTCATCGTTTCTTGGTATTGGATCCATCTCGTCTTTGCTTATCATGTCAATCCAGCATTTTGGTTTGTCACGACGAAAATACGCGTGACCTGAATACGGATTCAGTTCATACCATGTGGAAGGCCAAAGTGGACAGCATCCAGAAAACCTTGGTTTCTAGTTCCAAGATCAAATCCAAGGTTTGTAGCTAGAAAACATATGGCCTAGCTTTCTTCCTGAAGAAGGTGTGGTGCTGTTCTGCAGTACATGATAGAGGTGGTTTGGTTTTATACTGTATCTGATGTCCTTGGCCACGTCACGGAGACAAGAGCAGACTCCAAGTTGACGAAAGCCAAGAAAAAGGAGACTCGAAAAAAAATGTGAGCTTCTTCCATCCTCAGGACCACCTCTGGTTTGAAAATGAGAATTAAAAATTGCTAGTGACCTGAACCACTATCACCCTCGCGAACTCATCTTATCATCCCACAAGCAAGAAATCAATCCTTCAAGCGTTGTCGGTAAGTTTTCTTTTGCCGAGACATATCACGACTGGTTCAGTTTTCACCAAATTCTCTAGGTGTGATAGATGTTCTTCACTTCAGGCAGGAAAGTCCAAGACCGCATGTGCTCGATGGCTGCTATTTTTATCGGTATGTCATGCCCACCTCCCCAGTGTCTTGAAATTTCTGACTTGTCTTATGTCAAAGGGCTACTTATGATACTGCTTGCATTGAGCTTATGGTAAAGGTTCTAGTTAAACATATTTATCGATGCCCCATGACGATCTCGCCGTTCTCTCGTAGGAACCCCAGCCTACCTGTATCTGTGGTCTGCCTTATGTTCCTCATCTGCAGATGCAAGCCTTGTGCTACTCTTGCAGGACCTGGTTTCATCAAGACTGCTCGACTCACATCCCTCAGCAGGAAGCTCTGAAGAAAATCCAGGAAAGATGGGTGGTGGCTTGTACAGAGTCTTCTCTGAGCCTCGTTCGTTCTGCCATGGGTAGCATGAGACGTGGTCACCCTTACACTGTGGAGGGCGATTATTCAAGTGTCTATCAGGCTCAGTCGATATTAAGTGCCCTGATGGATGGAGACAGGACAAGGTATGATCATTGGATCCAGAGACATGGTGCAGATAAGGTGGAGCAAGCTCCAGATCTAGGCCCAGTGCATGGATGGCTTTTGTGCCCCTTGTGTAAGCATGTGATATAATAAGACTCCTTGCCATGCATAAACAGATCAAACTATCCATCTGAAAAGAAGGCTGTGTGAAAAAATTAGGTGATGTTCCAGATTGGAAAGACTAAAAAATTTGGAAGAATCTGCAACTTCCAGAGCTTGAAACATCGGAACACTGGTAGTAGTCCAGAATGCTCAGAATACTGGAAGCTACTTGGAAAGTTTGGAGGCCAAGCTTGGACTTCTTTCATGCTGTTCCTCATTCTCATTTCGTGTGTCCTAACATCTCTGATGTTTTTACTGGCCTATACCTATTATACAAGCTGTCACAGAAAAATAGCAGTCCTATTTCCACTTCATGTAGACATATCAAGGAAGTCTGAACCATTGGAGTCCCATTCAGACATATTCTCCATATCTTTCTGGGAGCAGAAAAAAGAGTTTAGATAGGTAATCATCAGATTTCTCGGAGGGCTGTTTCCACCGGCAGGCTATCACAAATTCCATCCATCGTCATGAAACCCTTTATTGGGTAACTTTCTAGCTTCTCAGGGGTTAGATATGCTCCCTCACGGATTAGATCTCCACGTCCAGAGTCACTCTAGGTTCAAGGAAGGGACCAAATCTCAGCGTTTTCCAACATCCTGACAAAATCCGATGAGGTCCCGGATTGGAGAACACGAGCGAGGCGAGCGCAGCGAGCCGAGTGAGTGTTCCTGAGAGGACAAAAAACTGACAGGCGACAGTGGGGATTTCTCCCCAAGACCGTTTCGTCTTTATAGACTCTTCAGGCCTGCTTAGTCAGTAGGACTTACCAATACAATTCTCACAGTGGGAATCGTACGATGCGGTATATTAATCTGATCGTGGGATCAGCCAATGGGAATAATAACTCATTCACACACCGGGGTTCTAAGAAGCATAACCATGTGAAAATGCCGGGGGTCGGACCGTTCTATAATTGTACTAGAATCTAGACCGTTCTAGCCCTACTAGAGTCTAGACCAGGGCCTAGACCGTTCGAGGCCTTACTAAGAATAGACCGTTCCAAAAATATACTAGAGTCTAGACCGCTTACATAATCCAGATTACCTAATCCCAAGTCACGTGATCCGGGGTTAGCCGGGGGGACTTACCAAGCAGCCTTGGTTAACCCTAACCCTAAGGTTAGGTTAGGGTTAGGTTAGGGTTAGGGTTCTTCTGTTAGGGTTAGGCTATACAGATGCTTAGAGACCATTAATGTATTCCGATTAAGGATGGTGCTTACGTTAGGTTAGGGTAGGGTTAGGTTTGGGTCAGGCTTCAAACCATACCGGTTAGTAAGTCCGAAACCTATAAGAACGTAGCACCTACCGCAAAGGGTATTTTCGCTAAAGGTAACTTATTTAGAAAGGAAAGCGGTGCCGCCAGCTGAAATAGTTCACAGCACTGCAAGCAAGAGTAAGAGTGGAGAACTTTGGCTTTGTACTAGACTGATAACTACTCGCAACTTAGCTATGGCTGACAGGGCGAACCCATGCATAGTACCTCCCATAGGAAGGCTCCGCCAGAGGCGATGCTTTTGAACGCTAGTTCGCGGCTACTGATTCTTTTTAACTCCGTTCAAGCGCAGAGTTTGTGAGATCTACCAGCCGGCATTGGCGATGCTTTCCCATACATCTAAATACGGATCTCTCCGCGGTGAGCCCCTGCTAACATCTAATTCACCTGACTCGTCGAATTCAAGTATTTTACCGTCCGCACGACGTGAAGTTGATGCAATTGGGGGAGCTTGTGGTTGCTGGACCTGTAAAGGAGGGTCTATCTGACGAATGACATCAGCAGCAACTTTCTCATCGAGTTTTTCCAACACTGTCTTTTTCCAAGTATTAGCAAAGTCAAAGAGATTGCGAGTGCGTTTGCGACTCACAATCACTCGACTATCTAGGATATTTATTTTTCTGATATCCGGGACTTGTACGGGGATCCCGCCAGGTAGATCGACATCAAAGCTCAAGCTAAGGTCAACTTTCCCGACTTTGTCTTTGTACCCGTCTGGAATCTGAGGGAAGTCAATGTTATATCTTCCGGCTTCGGATCTTTTGATCCATTCTCGCCAATATCCATATAGAGTGTCGGCCAATCCTTTAGCGTCGAAGTAATTCCAAGCTGTATTATATTCTGTTTTCAGGACTAAAACGTTTGCGTGCTCATCTGTCTCCACTGGTAGTGTAAGACGTGTATCCCAGCGTTTTAGCATATTGTCCTTAAGCCATTTGCGGCACAGATCAATAGGGTAACCACGTTTGGCGTAAAGGGCTACTAACCCCTTTAATGCACGGACATAATTGTCTTGCGTGCTGCTTAGTGTAGCTAGCCTAGACATCTCCCCAATAAAAGTACCCCTCTTGACGTCGAGAGGATGGGCAGATATCCATGGAATTCTTTCTTGATGGGATTGTGCTTTCTGGTATGGCATGTGTTGCAACCTCCCGAAATCGTCTTTGTAGAGGCACATGTCTAAGAATGGCGCAAAATGCGCTGTAGCATCCCATTCAATTTCACAGTTATCGAATTTTACTTTATTAGCCATATAAGATTTAGCCTCCTGCTCATTGGAGGCATAAACTAAGGCGAGACAATCATCGATATAACGTCCATAAAACGCAATGTTTGGATCGTTTAAGACGTTGGAGTGTAGCTCGTAATGGTAGCCATATAAATTAGCAAGGTCAGGGCTGTCCGCTACGCCCATGGCAAGGCCACGGAGTTGTAGATACTTAACGTCTTGGAACTGTGTTATAAGTTGAGTGTTCCCTGTTTTGAGGCAATTACGGAAGAATTTCTTACGGAGATTGTCAATATCTTCCGCCTCTTCGTCCCAATCTTCGCCATCATGATAAAAGTCCAGATAGAATTCCCACGTAATTTGTAGGCATTTATCTAGGTCGATATTTGGGTAGAAAGCTACGACATCGCCTGTAACGATGAACCAAGAGTAGCCGGGTTTAAACTTCAACTTACTCAATTTTATCGCCAAGTCCTTGGAACCACGAATGATGGATGGCGCCGAATTTACAATCGGTTTGAGTTTTTTGGAAATGAATTTAGCACATGGGTTTTGAATCGCAGAATGACAAGGTATAATAGGCCGGAATTTTACCGGTTGCTTGTGTATCTTCGGAATTCCGTAGAATCCGGGAACGTAATGTTCCTTGCCAGGCGGTGTTATTTTATACCGGAAGAACGCACTGACTGATCCTTCGTCCATGTCTATATGGTTTTCGGCGAATGTTGCCAAAATATTCATCTCATCGCATTTACGATCAAGAATTTGTCTAGCCTCCATGACGGAGAGCTGTTTATATTCAGCTGGATTACTAAGACATTTAATCGTTTGGTCTACTAACCAGGTCCGCTCTGACACCGCTATGCCCAGGTTCTTATCGGTGTGAGTAAGAATATAATCGTTACCCACAAGAAACTCATGGATATGGTTTAGCTTAGGACCGAGCGGTTTAGTGACGTCCTTTGCTTCCTCAGGAGGTATCTTACAAATCATATCATTTACGAACTTGTTACCCTTCTTGAGTCCCATTTCCAAATACCACGGTAATACTGGTGGCGCCTTCATACTTTCAGGTCGCACATCGTAGTCTGGGTCGTAGACCCCTCTTTGTTGTTTAAAGAGGAAGTATAGTCTCCAACGAAGTCGGCGTTTAAAATCCCACCAAGATTCTTCAATAAGATTTTTCTTAGTGGGTTGATGAAACATATATTTCATTCCGATACTTAGTTGATACTCTATTTCACGCGGCAAGTTCACACCAGGAGAGCGATGAATTTCATTTTTAAATTGGGCGGCGGTTACAATATCTAACGGACTATTTAAAATGATCCATTCTACCGCATCAGGTACAGATAATAAAGCTACTTCATCTGGAATTGAGTCAATGTCACCGTAACGGAATTTTCTAACGTACCGTTGCGAACTCAATTCTTGGCCTTGCCTTTCCCCTTCTTGTCCTTCTTTTCCTTGGCGGCCTTCTTGCGAGCGTCCTTGACGGACTGATGTTTCGCGGCGTTGGCCTTGGCCCTGGCTTTTTTGGCCGGGGGTGGGACGTATGGGGTGCGTGTGGGGGGAGACGTTGCAGGAGGATTCTTCTGGAAAAGAATTAGCAAAATGAAAATGCCGGGGGGACATTTCACTTACCTTCTTAGGGGCCGTCTTTTTTCCTTTTACCGCGGCCGAGACAGCTTTGTCGATCATAGATTGAATCGACGGGGAGGGACCTGTGGAGGGGCCGGCTACTCCCATCTCGACGTCAGCGGCGGCATGGACAACTTTCTTCTTCTCCCGCTTCTCCTTACTTATGAAGTCACGGGCGTCGACGATTGACTGAATGCGAAGTCCATAGACAACGACGTCGTTCATCACCTCAAGCCCTAAGGCCTGGATGGACGCGTTGTCCTCCCACCCCGTCACCGTAACCTCTCCAGTTACGGTGTACTGAAGTATTGGCAGTTTAGTTTTTGCCGTTACCTCTTTTTGCCTTTCGAGAACGATCGGCGACAGATCATCAAAGATGACCTGTGGGGTGAGGGCCCGTTCGAGGAAGCCTACCTCATCCTTCTTGGCGCGGATGGAATCATTGAGACATTGTCTCAAGTAGGCATTGTGATTGTCCAACAGCTCCTTGTGAAACTTGGAGCCGTCGGCAGTCTCCTCAAACCCTTTGGTCAGCTGGACCGCAGGCGCCTTCATTTGAAGGTGGGGAGGGACCGTCCCGGCCAACTGATGGGCCTCCCACTTTGCAAGAGTGGTTCGCGTCGCTGCAAGCTTGGTAGCAGTTGCAGCGATTCCCTCGAGGGGACCGCGAAGGACGTGCCTAAAGTCCTGGGGGACTAAGGCAATCAGGTCGTCCACCGAAGTGGCCGCCTGAAGGCGTAGGTGGCGAGCCTCCTTACGCTTCGCAATGTCATCGTTAGCTTCTGTGACATTCGCGAGAGGAGAGAGAGCACGCAGCAAGTTAGACGTGTTGAAAGACATTGTTGAGAGAACTTGATGAGACAGCGCAGGTAAACACAGTAAAAGCGGGGAACACGAGCGAGGCGAGCGCAGCGAGCCGAGTGAGTGTTCCTGAGAGGACAAAAAACTGACAGGCGACAGTGGGGATTTCTCCCCAAGACCGTTTCGTCTTTATAGACTCTTCAGGCCTGCTTAGTCAGTAGGACTTACCAATACAATTCTCACAGTGGGAATCGTACGATGCGGTATATTAATCTGATCGTGGGATCAGCCAATGGGAATAATAACTCATTCACACACCGGGGTTCTAAGAAGCATAACCATGTGAAAATGCCGGGGGTCGGACCGTTCTATAATTGTACTAGAATCTAGACCGTTCTAGCCCTACTAGAGTCTAGACCAGGGCCTAGACCGTTCGAGGCCTTACTAAGAATAGACCGTTCCAAAAATATACTAGAGTCTAGACCGCTTACATAATCCAGATTACCTAATCCCAAGTCACGTGATCCGGGGTTAGCCGGGGGGACTGACCCTCCCCCGAAGGGGGAGGGGAGTAAGCGTGATGATGGACTTACGACAAGGACGGGGCTTGATACGTCGCTGGTGACGAGGCAGGAGCAAGGCTCGAACTGCAAATAAAGAAGTCGGGAGGCGAGGTGGGGACTTTCGAACCCGGGGACCTTTCGTCTTTATAGACTCGTCAGGCCTCGATGACTAAGAACTGTACAGAACCAGAGATTAATGCCATTGGATAACAAAAATCATACGATGCGGCGCATTCACACGACTGTGGGAGTCGATCACACGCTCTGCTTCTTGAAAACGGGGACCTGAAGGTCGAGAACGTTCCAGAGGGAGCTAGAGTGGGGTACTAATATTAGCCTAGCGGAGATTAACTCCTACCTATTAAAGAAGTGACGGCACCGGGTATCGGCCCGCAGTCCAGACGAATCCAGACAAGGCCTAGACCATTTCCTAAAAAGGAGTGGCTGTGTCAGTTCTAGACCCGCCCAATTCCCACGCCACCAAGCACGTGTCGATTACGTAAGCCGGGGGGCGTCCACAGATCCTAAGTTAACCTTGTTAGGGTTAGGGTTGGGGTTAGGTTAGGGTTAGGGTTAGGTTAGGGTTTAGTTAGGGTTTAGGGTTAGGTTAGGGTTAGGGTTAGGTTAGGTTAGGGGTTAGGGTTAGGTTAGGGTTAGGTTAGGGTTAGGTAGGTTAGGTTAGGGTTAGGTTAGGGTTAGGTTAGGGTTAGGTTAGGGTTAGGTTAGGGTTAGGGTTAGGTTAGGGTTAGGTTAGGTTAGGGTTAGGTTAGGGTTAGGTTAGGGTTAGGTTAGGGTTAG